>JAVJGJ010000059.1:15635881-15700406 GCA_035590215.1 Microhierax caerulescens | reverse complement strand
AGAGTTGGGGTTGTTCAGCCTCAAGAAGCGAAGCGTTTGGGTAGACTTCATAGCAGCTTTTCATAGCTTAAAGGGTCCTTCTAAGAAAGATGGGGACAGACTTTTACTAGGGCCTGTTGTGATAGGACATGGGGTCCTGGTTTTAAATTAAAAGAGTAGATTTAGATTAGATAATTAGGAAGAAATTCTTTACTGTGAGGGTGATGAGACACTGGACCAGGTTGCCCAGGGAAGTTATGGAAGCCCCATTCCAGGAAGTGTTTGAGACCAGGTTGGATGGGGCTTTGAGCAACCTGATCTAGTAGAAAGCGTCCCTGCCCATGGCAGAGGTGTTGAAAGTAGATATAAGGTCCCTTCCACTTCCAAAACATTCTATGATATGATTATAAAGACATGGTCTTTGAAGGAAAAATAGTCAGACAACATGAATCAAAACATGGAAGATGAGTTATCTGATTCTTGTGAAGGAAGAGGCAGAACAGACAATTCTATCAGAGATGTGTGTGCATTTCCTGTAGTGGGATGCAAGTATGACAGTTCTGTGAATTCCACTGATGATGTTATTTTGCTAGATGAAAAAAATAAATACCCAGAATTAATAGCAGTAGCTCCCATTAGTGTGTACCACCTGGTTAATATCACAGAGTTCATCCAAAATATCTCATAAAATTGGGGACTGTTTGCTATGCAGAACTTGGTCTGAGAATTCATCAGTTTCATTCCAGTCATAGAACATGTTGCACATATATGGCTTAACTCACTTAAGAATCAGCAGACTGTGATTTGATGTTTGTGAGTCTCTTCCTGATGGATGAAACAGTAATAGCCAGTTATTCACTAGGAAAAGATGTTTGCATTTGAGTTTCACGACCAACTAACAAAATAAGGAAATATATCTGTTTTTAAATATACACCTTAGTAGGGAAATGGGAAATTATTGAATGATTTAGTAATCTTCACAGTTCTTCTTATCCTGGAAAGACACTAGACAGTTCTTCAGGACCCTTTCAAGGCAACCATGAGAGAACTGAAGCTGCATTAGCAGAATCAGTTGTAAACTGTAATCCACAGGAGAGTAATGACTCGCTATTTTAATTCTATTTCAGCCCTTGGTATGCTACTAATTACTGAACTCATGTCTGTGGCAGATAAAGCAACACTCTGGTGCTGCTCTAATGATGAGACCTGCGGGGAAAACAAAGTATCATTAAGAAACTAGTGATAAATGAGCTTTTATCATAATTGTGCTTGGGAAGAGGTAGTGACCTTAAATCTATGGAAGTAATCTATGGAAGCATCAGTAGCCACATACAGTACAGGTGTGATATTAGACTTTAATTTTACTGAGACCTGAACATCAGAACTAAGGAAGTGTGAAGAGGGAACATCTGTTGAGGTTGCTACCCTGAATATTGTTGAAGACTCTCCAGCTGCAATTAAGTCTTCCTAGTCTATAGTTTAGTTTAGCCAAATAAGTGGTTAGAAGTATCCCACAGCTGAAAATACCTGCCTTTTTCAGACCTTTAATAATAAAAGTGTAGAACACAAAAAAATACCCAACAACAACAACAAAACCACCACCACAACCCTGCCGCCAAAAAAAACCCCTAAAACCAAACAAAACCAGAAAACAAAACAAAACCTACATAAGAGAAAAGAAAAGAAAAAAATAACAACTTTGGCCCTGGTCTGAGCATGCAGCAAATCACGTGGCCACCAAAACTTCATTTAGTCTTACCAGTGTATTATACCGCAGACAAATAAAACTGCAAATCATATTCTTAATGAAAGTGTACAAGCAGTTTTAGTGACCTCAAAAGTTGAATAAATGCAAACCTCCCATTACTCATATTCTCTATGAGGTTTAGCATCAGAACAAGTGGCACTGCTCAGAACAGAAGTATTAAATTTTCTAAATCAAACTGCTTCTGTGAATCAATACAAAATGAATGAATTACAGATGTTAACCACTGAGAACATCAACAAACCAGCTGACATAATACTGTGAAAGATATACAGATGTAACTGCATTTACTAACTGCATTTCACTCAGTGTCATTACTTACTTCAAGAAGGAATATTATCTATTAATAATACAACAAAAGCTTAGGTATATCCCCAAATACTAGCCAGTAAAGAAATCAAAGATTCAGTAAAATTCATTTACCCAAATTAAGAAACAGGACTCATGGCTTATTTGTTATACGAGTAATTATTTTGAAAGAGTATATAAGCAAAAAAATTCTTAAACTAACTGCAAAGAGTATACCTTATACACATGCTATCTGTATAATACCAGCTTTAGTAAAATTAAAAAGGCCACAACGAAGGTACAATCTTCAAAATTAAATGTTGCATTCTGCTAGTGTAGACTTTTCTTAACAGGATAGGCAATTTTTGGCTTCCCAAAAGAATCACTATGAACTGTTAGAATGGCAGAGGTGTTGAGAGGCTTGTTCCAGATATTTTTAGTGAAAAATCATCTGGATGCACACAAAAGGAAGCACTCAAAAAACATGTGATTTAGGAAAGGAAAACCAAATTCCCCATTCAGCAAGGCAAATTATCTTTCTTTCTGCTGCTGACTAGTCAAGAAGGGAAGATTGGCATTAGGGTCAGAGATTGCTTAACACAATATGAGGCGTATGAAATTGTACAGTCCAGCAAAGCAAAAAAAAACAGCTAAGAGAAAAGCGCAGTTTTTGTTACTGGATGTGTCAGATGCTGGGAAAAAAGTCTTTTGAGAGAAAAGAGCAATTTTCAAGTTATATATAAATGCAATTCAGAAGGGAGGATAGATTAAATCAAAAGAACAGAAGGTAGTACAGGAAGTAGAAAACAACATTAAGAAGAAAAACAATACATTTTGAATAGTCTTACCATTTGAAAAGCACTAACGTGGAAAGAAGTTTGATATATGTGTTACTCAAGATGCTTTTTCTACGTACCTTGGAACACCTCTCCTGTATGAAAGTCAGAAGCATGTTTAGACCAAAGTTCCATAGACACTGCCAGGGCCGATGGAAGGTCATTGTCTAAAATCTCAGCAGGAATCACTTCAGCCACTTCAGTGACAGTTTTCTTGCTTTGGGGGACAGTAGGTAAACAGGTGATATTGTTTATTCCATCAACACAAAGAAACCCAGTGGAGCAGGACTGTATAAGGCAATCATTGTAATTAAGCTCACAGCTTCCTCCCTGAAAGAGAATTTTTAAAAAGCCATTTTTTAAAAGCAATTTGCATTTCATAGCCACATTAGTTCAAATTAGTGCTTTCTTTTGTTTCCAAAATGTTGTTTACTTATATTAAGCTGTCCACACATTGCTTAACTACTTTAATAGTAATAGTTGTACATTTTAGGTTTTAACTAAATGATATTTTGACTCTGACTTAGTATTAGAAATCATCAATAATTTCCCCACAGATTTGTAACTGCAATGTATCAAAAAGATTATTGACACCAGTAATAAAAAGTGGTTTAAGTAATAATCTTCAGTTAGCATGTGGTCTTAGCTCTGAAATCCTATGGTCTGTTCTGATTGTTAAGTTAATGTTCTTTCTTTACACTGAAACTCAGTATTTATTATCTGTTGCTACCAAACCTTCACACAGCACCTTCCTTGTTAATACATAAGGTTCACAGAAAACTCTTTGAAAGAAAAAAATGCAGTGGCAGTCTCAAATTAGACCTGGCACTCCTTTTTATTTTTTATCAGGACTAACAATTCTTGGGAAGCCTGAAATATTTTTCCAGTAATAAATTAAAAATTTTCACGTTCAGTGGTCTGTAAAAAAGGCAAGAAATAATGCAATTCTTCAACAATAAGCAATAATTATGTGAATTAAATGCATTCTTGAAGTGTGAAATAAATGTATGCTGAAGCAAGGCCTGGGTTCATTTTACTTCTGCTGCTGTTGTAATGAACTAATGGGCTATGTGAAGAGATACAGCTAAACTTGGATAATCTAGAAGGATCCTACACATCTGGATAGCTATTTAAAATATGCACAGGGTATATGCACTGTGTTTAACATGTATATTAAAATATGCTCACCCTGAAAGACATGCATCTCTGACAACAAATCACCATGATGTAATTTCCAACTGAATCTTCTGCAACCTTGACACATGTAAGAAAATCCAAGTAAATTCTCTAGTGCTCAGGAAGTATGTGCTCATTGCACACTTTCCCCCTTATGTTTCTACCTTATGAGATGCTTAGTGTCTCTAGTCTACCTTGCTAGCTACTTAGACAGAACTTGAAGCAACTTACATTTTCTGAGATGTCCATCAACTCTATTAAATACATTTATGATATTAGGAAACCATAGGAGGTGCAAGAGAGAAAGAGGCAGAAATGCTGACATAGAAACTAAAATTACTTAAAAATAGTTTAAGTCATTCAGTGTTTAAAATGGAAAAGGTTAAATCAGGAGGGTTTTGAATGATTTAGATTCACCCATGATTGTTTCAATCAACTTTTTAATTTGTTTTAGCAAGCAGATGAGCTACCCGGTAAATTCATGGCATCTTACAACATTACTCACTCTATGGGTATTCAAAAGCATGAAGGACCAGCAGGACAATTGATATGTCAGATTTTCGTACAGTGATAAAAAATTTCCTCTTTGCTTTCTGATTCCATACATAGCACAAATTATCAGTCTGAATAAGATTTCTGTCTAATAATCTTCCTTAACCCTATAAAGCTTGTATTTCATTCTGACTTTCCCTGTGACAAATTAGTGCATTTTTATTACCACTACATGTAATGGTGAAGAGCATTTGACTATGATTATATGACTCACAGAAACAAAGCAGATGTGAATAACCTCCACTGTGCATGAAGGGTACACGTTAACAGTTATAGATAAATTTGATAGCCTTGAAAGTGTCCATAAACAGTTTCCATGCAGGGAGATCATAGACTCAGAATCATTTAGGTTGTGCAGATTTGTATTTAGAAGTAGGTTTGTGTCTATAGATGTTTTCATTTAAAAAGTAAATATTTATTGCATATACCACTGGCTATGCTTCTCTTCTGAAAATTTATGGGAAACTTCATGATCTGTCTTTCAGCTAGCATTACATACGTAGAGTACAGAAAGTTTACTTTATACACACTGTAGATGGGAGTTCCTTGAATATTAATTTTTTTGAGTTTCACTGTTTCCTACCCACACTGACTCACTGTTAGGAACCAGAACCCTTCGGGGTCTACCAAATACACATCCTGAGTTTAGACCCTAACTCTGTATCTTTCATACCATCTGAAGATAGGTACGTTGAACACTGTTCTGGGTTTTTCCCCATGTTTTCCTTCTCTACTACGGACTTCCCAAATCACAGTGAAATCTGAGTGACTGAAGATGGAACAATGAATAATGGAATAAAAGCAAAAATGTCTTAAATGCCAGCTGCATCAAAGGTTTGACACATTTTCTTCTGTAAGGACTTCTTCTGCAACATACTGTACAGTTAACACCCAAGCTATGTACTAATATAACAGCTGTCACCATGGGTCAATCTAATTCCATAATCAGTGAGCTATTAATGAGTACCTGGGGAAGAATATAGGAAGAAAACAAGCAGACTTTGCATCTGATAATTCACCAAACATACCATTCCAACTTCTGGCAATGAGTAATTCAAAGACTCCCTAAGCCAGGGTAACACTCAGAAGATCAATCTGAGTAACAATGAACCTGTCGTCCTTTTAACCCATTTTTGGGCTTGTACTTTTGGTATCTACTGTTTCATGCAACACTGACTTGTACCAATGACTTTTACACTGAAATAATTTCTTTATATAAATTTTAAGCTTCCCCTCTGATGGCTTTATTATTATTTTTGTGACAAAATAATTAAAAAAAAATAGTTTAACTGATCTTTTCCATTACAGTTTTCATGCAGGATAAATATAAATACTTAATGAACAAAATGAGATCTTTTTAACACAAGGGTCTGACTGTTTTCCATATAAGAAGACTGTGTCCCTCAACTGATATAACCTTCATCATCACCTGACCTTGTTTTGAATGCCAGCCTGCTTTTGAAGACAAGAGAGCAGTTGCTATGGACTGTGGGGAAGTATCAATGGCACCCACTGTACTCTGTAAAAAGCACCCTACACAAAAATTGTATTCATTCTTATGAGCTAGTCTCTTCCTCCTTAGAGCAGTCTGTCAGTAAATTTAGTCAGATTATATGCATTATTAAAATCCATTTTCAGCCTACCAAGCCTTTACAGTAAAATACAGATTTTACAAAATTTTAGGCAAATAGTCACTGCAACTGGGAGGAATTCCTGGTGACTGGAAGAAAGCATATGTTGCTCCTGTCCTCAGGAAGGGCAAGAATGAAGATCCAGGGAACTACAGGCCAGTCAGCTTCACCTCAGTTCCTGGGAAGCTGATGAAGCAACGGCACCTAGAAACTTTTTCTTTGCACAGGAAGGGTAAGAGGTTGATTAAGAATAGTTGGCATGGAGCTATGAAGGGGAAATAGGGCTTTACCAGTCAGATAGCCCTCTATGAAGAGATGACTGGCTTATTGGATGAGGGTAGAGCAGTGGATGTTACCTGTCTCAGTGACACTTTCAACTCTTCCTGCCATAACACCCTCACAGACAAGCTGACAAAGTATGGACGAGATGAGCAGACAGTGAGATGGACTGAAAACTGGCTGAACTGCCAGGCTCAAAGAGCTGTGTTCAATGTGCAGTATGAAGCCCTTCTAGAGGCCAGTCATTAATGATGCACCTCGAGGGCTCATACTAGGTCCAATACTAAGTACTTCAGTAAAGGATGATGGAACAGAGTGCACTCTCACCAAGTTCTTACGTGATACAAAACTGGGAGGAGTTATTGATATGCTAGATGAGTTTGCTACCATTTATACTGACCTCAAGAGGCTGGAGAAGTGTGGTAACAGAAACCTCAAGAAATTCAGTAAAGGGAAGTGCAGTCTTGCACCTGGGGTGGAATAATCCCATTCACCAGTACAAGCCCAGGCCTGACACACTGGAAAGCAACTTTGCAAAGAAGGACCTAGAGGTCTAGATGGATGGCAAATTGCATGAGCACTTGTAGCAAAGACAACCAACAGAATCCTGGCCTGCATTAGGAAAACCACTGTCAACAGGTTGAGGGGAGGTGATTGCTCACATCTAATCAGCACTACTGATGTCACACCTGGAATACTGCATTTAGTTCTGGGCTTCCCAGTAAAAGAGAGATATGAATCCACTGCCACATTCAAACTCACCTTTATCCTCCCTCTATTATTCCCCAGAGGAATTTGAGAAAAGTTCACTTATCTAGAGAAAATCCCTGCTCCACACAATCCTTTCTGTGTCAATTTATATAGGGAAATCTTACATAAATACAAGAACCTACTGGTCCTAGAATGATGATTCTGCATTTGAAGCACATCGTGGAGGAACAATGGGGAAGTTGGTGGAACTGTTAAGTCTCTAAATCTAGAATGCAGGGGTATTCACTTTTTCTCATTTACATTAACACCATGAGTCCTAGCCAAAAACAAAAAGCCCAACAACCCAGGGATGCCTTCCCACTGCTGGGTTCATATATAATGAGTCCTCTGGGCCTGGGAAAGACTTATGGTTATGCTGAGGTTAACAAGGTTACTTTGAATCCTTTTTCAGTTTTTGGATTGTAGCAAATATGGATTCAGACTCAAGGAACTTACAACCTCTTATTCTGGAAGTGGGTGTAAACTTCCTTAAAATATTGCCATTTTTTTAAAATACTGCTTTCCCTTGTGGAGCAGCCCAATTGACACTTGTGCTCCTGAACTTGTGCTAATATGTACTGGGGATCTCCTTGCGAGTATCAGCATGGGTCAGAGATCAATATAGTGACTGAGAAGAACTGAAGACAGAAGGTTTTTTCACTTTTTAGAAAAACTTATTTTTCCAATTTATTGGAAATTTTACTTCTTTAGTTCTTCCCTCGCTGAACATAAATGAGAATCTTCTGCTATAGAAAGAAGCCCTGAACATAAATGAGAATCTTCTGCTATAGAAAGAAGCCCTGAACTGGCTAACATCTGAAAAGTTACTGATTTTTTTTCTTGACTTGGTTGCAGAGAATCTGTGAAGGTAAATCTGAATCTTTCTTGCACTTATTTTACTTTATTTTACGGATGTAAATACATCAAATAAGTGGTGCACAGATATTAAAAAAAGCATCACTGTCATAATTTATAAAGAAAAAGTATTCAAATAGCAATGTCAAGATCAGAGATGTAGAAGTATGAATTACTGAAATAAGAAAAAAAAATTGTTTAAATAATGTACTCCCTTCTCTCCTCGTTACTTACCCCAAACCATTCTTTGATACTATTAAGTTAAACCTGAAGTGTGACAAGGTAAAGCACAAGTCCAATTTGTAGGTACCAACTGCATGTCTTTAACTACAGAAAGAACTGTCATAAAAAGGTGGTAGCTGCATGGAAATGTTAGCCTTATACAAATACAGCACCGGCATTTAGTCACCCTAAGAAAGATTCTTTTGGTAAATTAAGCAGAGACAACAAAACATAGGACCAAAGCCCACGGGGTCAAGCATTCAAAGGAATCATTTGATTTAGTTTCAGGGAACTGGTTTTCAAAATATCTGTCTGTATACAATACTTTCAAGTACGAGTTACCTTAGTATGTAAAAATATTAACTGGTATGTGAAATAGAAATATTAATTGGTATGTAAAAAAATTTAATTACTCTGACAACTGACAAAGCCATTATACACACTCACACTTTTCAACTTTTGTGGATATTAGGTAACTATTTCTATGGAATATTAGAGCTACTGTTAGTAAAACAAAAACAACAAAAGAAAAAAACCCCACAACTCAATGATTATTAAAATACTGAATTTTTCAGAAAGGTCAGATTTTATCCAAGTAAAATTAAAAAGGAAAGGGACTACATACAGTATTTTCTGTGCAACAACAAACAGTCAGGTTACAGGAAAGAGAAGAAAGAATGGCAGCATCTCACCACAAATCCTGGCTTGCAAAAGCAGGAATAACCAAAGCTGGGGTCCTTCTGAACACAGATGCCATGTATGCAGGGGTTGGATATGCACTCATCAACATCCAGCTCACAATGGAGGCCTTCCCATCCTGTCAGGGAAAAACCAAACCAACCCAAACTGAAGACCGATTAAAATCAAAATACATCTATTGAGTGTCAATCAAAAAACCCTATGGGTAACTATATTCAGTCCTCACATGTATATATAAATACATAATACAGACTGGTTATGATCTAGTTTGGGCTGTGCTTTTTCAAAGTAGAAAAAAGAAAATAGTTTAGCAATGAACAAACAATTGAAACTATATGGACTTTACAATTATACTTTACTGAACATCTGTTAGGGAAGTTAGTATTTACCAAGTTCTGTTTCTGTAGATACGTAAGAAAGCAAACAACAGTAAAACCTGAATATGTTCTTTCATTACTGAATTAGGTGACTTGACAGGCTGTGCTTCACCTACAAAGTTATCTGTATTGTGTTCTCTCTTGTGGCAAAGAATTAGCAAGGGTAAAACACTCCCTGAAACCTCTTATCTCATTCCAGATTTATATAGCGCAACATGCAAAGACATGTTTTTTTTCCAAAATTTAAACTGAAACAGCATAGAATTGTCTGTATTAGTTTTTGACCTTTTTATCCCATTCATTAAATTTGTGCAGTATTACCTGGGGAAGTATTACGCTGGGGAAGGAAAATTGGAGGTTTAGATAGATGAAAATAGTTACAGTTACACAAATCAAGTAAAGGGAAAAAGTTTCAGTGAGAAACTCTGAGACAGATTACTGTACCAGATCAATGAGGAGGAGAATTTCTGAGCAAATACAGTTTTGTGTTTGAATACCATCAGAATACTACCTTCTTATACTTCAATAGTCAGATTACTGACATTTTTGTTAATACATGTGCCTTATAAAAATATCCTTTACGACTAAGCACACCCATAAATTAGAGGGCAAAACCTGATCTGGACCAGGTTTTTAGAGCACGTAATTGGAGCCCTTCTTGAACTTACACATTGGAGGTTACACAGGACTGGAAGTAGCCCATTTGCTTTGTAAATACAAACCCCGACTTTTGTAAAACATGGCTAGTTATTGAAGAACACCAGACCTTCTTCCATGATACACTCATCACCATTACAGATTTGTTATTTATCCAATTAAATTTTCCCATTTCTAAAGAAACAAACAGACAAAAACCCACAGCACCCCAAAAACCCCAGCAGTCCTCACCTGATATAAATCTAGTTGGCCCTGTCCTGAATTTTCCTCAGAGCATGCATCAAATGGAACTACCAGGGTAATCTGGGTCCCGATTTAGCTGCCCTGGTAGAAGTGCAGCCTGCCCCAGCTGAATACTTCAGCTGTGAGGCTGCTGTTAGTTCCAATGACTGCTGCTGTTGCTTTTGAGCTGTCTGAGGTGCTGTCAGAATACAGTTTACATCTCTCTGTACTGCTTTTGCACCTGAACAGCCTGCAGCTGCATCCACAGATCCTGAACATGCATCTATTCTAAGGGTATGGGGCCTGTTTCTGGGACAACAGCTGACAAAATTCATGATCCATTGCAGAATGGATCCATCACAGCTAAATCAATTCCCTTTTCTGGTATCACATGCTGTCACCACATGCATTATTTTGTTCTCTGGATGTTTTTGGAAAGCTGCAATCACCTGCCTTGTTCCTACTTCTGTCTTGCTACTATCCCTTTCCCATTTCATTATGTTACAACTGTGGATCCGTTGCTGGATATCTCAGTCTTTCTGCCCTTTGGAAAGTTCTTTCCTATAGTTGCCTTTACAGGTCCAAAAATATTCAGTCCCATCTCCATACTTCTATATAGGTGAAGCTTAGCAGAGAAATTCAAGACCTATCACGTGAATAGTAGTAGCCTGCAACAAAAGCAGATTTGTTCCAAGCATTTCTACTTTGTCTCTGGAAGATATTTTTTCTTTATCTTCTAATCCCCTTCTTCAGTTGTGTAAATTTCCAAAAAGCTATTGCTCCCAGACGTTCCCCCTCTCCTGCCTCTCCAAATTCACTCTTATCTGAGTTGTAGCTTCTCAATTCTTCAGCTGTTTCAAAGACTCAAGTAACATTTGAAAATGTCATATTAATTTAAAAAAAGAAAATATGTAACCATCATGCATACATCTAATGCATGTGGTTCCTTCACTGTGTCTTTTCCTGGTGGAGAAATAACATAGAGATCTTTCACCCCTACCAATGAATGCTATTATTAAAAATAAACTTAAACAAAAGGCAGATTATACTTGGGTTGAAAGGTGTTTAGAACATGTTAGCAAAAGAGAGTTCCAAGGCCCCACAGCAGCTTATTCTGCTTACACCAACCACTTCCGTGTGCAGCTGCATAGACAGAGCAGTTATGCTCCTTGGCTGGTAAGCAATTTCTAAATGTCTCTACTCAAGTATACTTAAAATATTACTAGCTTTAAGAATAAGGAGAAAAATTTTGAACCCAGCAAGATATTCTGTGTGAGTAATGATTAAAAAAATAAGAAAGCACTGTAGTAATTAAAAAAATATATATTTTACATTTTTAAGTCATCTGTATTGTGAAATGGTATATGGGCCATATGCAGTACCAGATAGTCAAGGGACATACGTTTTTATCCAAGTGGAATTTCCACTGTTTAACTGTGCTGAGAGGAAAAAGATGCACAGTACTCAAGGTAGGTCATGACTCAGACTTTCAAGATCGGAAGAGACCGTTATTATCATAATTAATTCTGACCTTCTGTATAGTAAAGTCCAGAAATTTTTCACTCAATGGTTCATACATCAGGAATATAGCATCTTTCTGGATTACTGAATCTCTTTGACATATAAAGCAAAGCTGCTATAAAAATATTAATCCATAAGCAACTTAGTCCTAAAATTAACTAGGCCATAGTAAGTCAAAGATACTCCAAGTCTTACACATTAGAATATCATTCATCTGTACTGCTTGAACAAATGCATAAACTGTTCGTATTGACTCTGATTATGTGCACATACATGTGCGCATGCACACACGCTCCGTCTTGCTTCAGTGTCTTGCATACTTTTTTTTAAAACTCTTACATACAGTTTTGTTAATGGCACTAGGGACATTGCAGAATAAAAAAAATATGTAAAATAAAATCTGATTTTATTAATATTTAATTAATTGTGTTTTCTTTTTTATGAAGAATAAGAACATAAATATATGTCAAAAGTATATGAACAGATTGCTAGAAAGACTGCAGAAAAGTTTTGTGTGTTTTTTGAGACATATACGGTCACTTGCCTTGAGAGTTTAGCAAGATTTTATTACTTTTAAATCAAAACCAACAAGGCAAACATACCTCAATACAAAGAGAATAAGCAGATCAGATGTATAAAGATATCATGGATGAACAGAATATTTATCCTCCAGAATATATTTAAATAATCACTAAGAAAACTTGGATCCGTAAGACCAAAGAAAGCATTCAGCAGTGAAGGTGCGTACAACAGGAAACAAGAGACAAACTGAAAAATTGAAGTTTCAAGTGGTAGGTACTAGTACAGTTCTTAAGAGAACCGAATTATAAAACAGTACACTTCAAGGCAGTTATTTATACTTACTTATGTTGACAAAAGGCTCTTTGTTAACAGATATGACAGGAGACAGTGAGTAGTCCTAAGCAGTTTTAATTTGTGATTACATGAAAATGCAGTCTGATTGTGACCTTTGCTTTTGTATAAATACTAAACCCCTTATATTTTCCTAAGTCACAAGACCTCTTTAAGTTGATCTACATCAGCATAAGGAAACAGCTCCCACTTTTTAAGAAAGTCCTTGTTTTCATTCTGTTTATAATTGTTCAGAAAATTTCTTTTGATCCCAGCCAGCAGACATAAGCATGTGTATGTGTGACAACAACAACAATAATAATAATAATAAATAAATGTTAATTTCTTTTCAGTCAATCTTATTCTGCAGCTAGTTAAATAATATAGTAGTCACTATACAGCACCTACTTGACTGCTTTGGTAAGTGTTACATTAGTAAAGATTATACATAATAAACCTAATTCTAGATAATTCTTCAGACTCAGTGAGCTGGTTTTAGTTTTAAGTCTTTCTAACACGCTTACTAGACTAGTTAATTCTCTTTAAATTTCATTTAAGAAGCTTCTTAAAGAATTAATCTTTTTGTACCTTAAAGGTTATATCCAAATAAAGCATTTGATATAATTTACCAATTTCTCAGTAGTAACACTGTTAATTGAAAACTATCATTTTTTAAGATTATTCTGTTAATGTCAGTTACCTTTTTGACATTTACAAGTATATCCATTGATATGATCTTCACAGGCTGAGCCATGTAGACAAGGTGATGAATTACACTCATTAACTTCTATCTCACAAAACTGTCCAGAAAATCCAGCAAGACACCTGAAGCAAACAACATTCCAAAGTGTTATACTATGCATAACTATTATCCATTTTGCGTGGAAAAAAACTGTATAAAGTATGCAGGTTAACAGGACACAATCTCATCTATTCCTTTCTGTTTCAAGGAGTATTTTACTAGAACTCTTCCAAGTTTCACATTCTAATTCATGGTAATCTTTTAGGGGATTTATGATAGCAAAAACCACCCACAAATTTCACATCTGGATCATAGTCGAGCATAACAGTCTCAGTTACAATTTACTGGTTCTATGAGGGTCAGTAAAAACCCTTCTTAATGTACTCTTGGGAGACCGTCTACTAAAATAGTTTACTTAGCTAACTAATTGCAATTATGTTTGGAAACCTGCTTGTTGAGAAATGCTGCACCATATAAATGTAACTACAGCATAAAAGCTAATTTTCAGGGACCATAGTTTCATTATCATTCTAGTTATCAAATATTAGTCATCCTGAAAAAAATATTCTGTATTTTTCTGGTTGTAAATCCTACGTGATCATTAATACCAAAATAGTTCTGTATGACTTCAACATGTAACTGTACAGCTGACCCAAACAGACTCACAAGCCCTCTAATGAAGCTCAGAAATCTTACTCATCTCATTATTGAGGCACACCCTTAATACATACACACAGCTTTACACATATACCCAAAATACATTCTGCAAAACAGGGCCCCATAATAGTATTTATATTTACTCTCCTGAGTTGTGTTGTACACTGATGTACTTCACATGAGACAACGTATTCAAGAACTCTTGTTAGCAACCCGGTGGTGCAGTTTGCATGCTGCCTTGGCTCTAATGAAAAGCATTAAAACTTTATGCCCCACTTAGAAGATGATGAGTACATTAACAATCACCTTTGAGTCAATTAGAATAGTCATGTCACCTACTCCTCAAGGTGCTACTTTGTGGCAATACAAAACACATACTTAGAACGAAGTATCTGCAATGTCTACCTTAGTTTTCCAGATCCTGAAGCAAAAGAGGAGCATGGACCTTGGAACAGGTATGTGTAATGTGTTAACACTTCCTGAAGGATCACTAAAATATGTATCAGTAATTATGTTTTGCTTTATTTCTGCCTTGACTATTAGAAGATATTTGTCTCATTTTATACAGAATACACTCTAGGTAATGGGAATTTGGAATCTACCAAGACAATGACAGCAGAACAGATTTGCCAACGTCTACATCAACTACAGATGACAGCAATGGCATACTGCTTGGAAAATGTACGAAGTGAAGCACACACTACTACTTTTCAAATAACTAATTATAAAATGTGACACAAAAAAACATGGATAAGGCTTAATAAGCAAGCTGTAAGGCCACCTATATACCTCTTTGGCCACAAAACATTAAGCAAAATCTACTGACAAGGTACAGTTTGGCCTTTCATCCTACTGGCAAAGGTCAAAGTCTAGCATTTAGAACTGAATTAATCCCACCTAACTTCAGATACCTAACTGTAATAACCCTAGGATTCTCCTATGCTCAGTGAAATAAGGGGTGCAGAGGATGAGCCTGTTCACTGAAACCTTAAATAATTTTCTGCAGATATCTTTGTCTTTCCACTGGCTACACAGCACACTAAAAAAAAAAAACAAAAAAAAAAAAAAACCCAACCCTACACCAACAACACCAACAGACACCCCCTAAAAAAACTCAAACCACCACCAACAAAAAAAATTAAGGGAGCGACTTCTCACTTCTCCCAGATAAGGGAAGGAAGACCAGAAGGATGAACGCCTATAAAATAATGGAAATAATATTCTACTGGGAAAAAAAGCAACTAGACACAGGCAATACTGGGACAGTTAAGAATCAATATAACTTTATACTTTGGTGTGCTTACAGGCATTTCACTTAAAAAAAAAGCAGTTAAAATGTAAAATGGAAGAAATACACATTTATTATGTAAAAATTCTGGCCATAACTATATCTATGTGTATCTAAGCTGAGTAGGCTTGATCTTTTACTCTGTAACAAACACTGAAGAAAAGCTTAAAGGTCTGTTTAAAAACTCTCCTGTTGACAGCTTCAAGCGGGCACATTTTTATACATGATGTGTATACTTGAAGAGTAGACAAGAACAGTATACAGGGTCACTGTGGTCATAACTAGTTGAAACAAGAATGACTAGTGGAGCAGGTTGACATTACTCCAGTAGAGAGAATCAATAGAATGGATTCAGCTTCTTATCACAAGATACAGCCTGGATGAGCTTTGGATGATTTTCTACTCAGCAAGGCTTGGGACTTCAGAGACTCAAGGATCTACAAAGCCTTGAGATTTCAAAGACAGAAAATATATAGTCACGGGCCCAACTTCATAGATGCTGAAGCAGAAAAATGGATACATGTATATGTATAAATGTTTGGTAAAATAATCTATTTTGTACTGAAATCTTTCCAAATACTTATTAAGTGGGTGTGCAATACCACATAGAGAGATGGTGGCACCACCAGAAGAGAAAAGTTATAAAAACATCTGACTTTGCCTTCAAATTGAAATTTAGGTGGAAAAATAAACCCATGAGAGCACTTAGATACAAATCCCACATACATCAATTTGCACAAGGTACCCTTTTTCCCAAGTCTGACAATCATTCAACTTAAATAATATTTAGGAATACTGCAAGTATTTCACATACTGATGTGTTTTATTTTTTGTAAATGCTACAGTACCACAGCATTCAGTTTGCTTGTATTCAGATCGCATAATTAGATATAAATGATGCTTCATGACTGCAGAGGCAGGTACTCTATTAACTAAATTACTCTGAGCAATTATGAAACAACTAGCAGTAAGCGTGTTACTGGTATTTGCAAGTCATAAAACAACATGTTCATGTCAGCAGCTTTTGCAAATTTCCCAAAAGTGCAATAAATTGTATGCTTTATTAAGAGTGTTAATGAAGTTAACACTTCTTAGGATATGACAAGCATTTCAATAATTTCTTGAAGTTTTGTTTACTCTCACCTTCCTTCACTCTTACTCCATTTAAAAAAAAAATAAAAATGTATTTCTGCTCTGCCTCTTCACATTCTTACCTCTCTTCTGTCATTTACTTTTAGACCACTGGAAGGGACAAGAACAACAGAATTTAAATACAACTGACATTAGAATGTGTACGTAGATATGGAAAACAGTTCTTGTGCTATAAATGACATTAAACCTGACTGAAATTCTTAAAAACACATTTGTATGAGGTGCTTGGGATATGACTATTCTGCAAATGAAAAACAGGGGCTTTTAGACAGTTCTCATATGTATGACCACTGCAAATCTTACACATTGATTACCATTTTTTAAAAAACAAACACACTTTTGCCTTTATAAGGAAATGCGTATGTAGGTTTAGCAGCAAAGTATTCTTAAAGCTTATTTGATAAAGAAAGCTAATACACTGCAAAGGCTAAGCTTTTAAACTTACAAAGGTATCAACATAAGATCAATAGTTCAGTACTGAAAGGCAGCAAAAAAACACTGCTCATCTGCTGTAAGAATAATGCATTCACAATCTAATTATGGCCAGTTTATAGGGATGACAGCAACGATCTTTCTCTTTTCTATCATTCTCTACAGCTTTTTTTCTCTCATATAAAATGTTGATATAACATGGTGCAAATATAGCCCCTTTTCTGTTGTAACTTTACATCAATCATTATCAGGAGTGATCATCTTAATCTGGGCATATGCCAATGCAATTGCTGAACAGAGGACTGAAAAGATTCTATTGAACTGGATGAATCTGAAACAGAAGAATATAACTAGTAGTTACACTGCAGTAAAGAACAGAGATGGTAACATGCACCTCAGCAAAATGCTTAGCTGAGGATTAGTGTGGTATAGAAGACAATAGTTCATTTCCTTCTTCCAGAAAAACAGGGCCAATAGTAACCACTAAATCTCCTAGCTATCTGTAGAAGCCATTTCTTTGCAGTTTTCAACCTGCACCTGACATTAACTGCCAATTGTGATGAAATGTTATTTACAAACTTTCAATTTTGCAATCTTTCCTCACTCCTCATTAATCTCACCTGGAATGGAAACTACCTTCTACAATGAAAGGAGGAGTTTATTAAGATGACCCTGAAGGTCTTGTAGGAAGCTAACAGGTAATGACAACCACTGTTTCAATAGCACCTGTTTTAAGTAGCACAATGAAGAAAGGAAGAGGCATACATGCCTTTCAAATGTCTGAACAGCCTCTTAAATACATACACAGGTTTAGAATAAGCAGCCAGTTTCACCACCCATCTGGTAAGACCTATCTTATATATAAATTAATCCCAAGCCATCTAGGAAACCTGTGAGTTAAAACGTTCCTGAAGAGTAACAGATCTGAGGCCTTTCTGAGCTGGAATTCCTAGATCAGGAGCCAAGTCCACTGATAATTTTAAAGGTGCCTCTTTACACTTGTCACTTGGGCTGTTGGCTGATATGAAACAGAAAAGGTAACAAGACATGAGTTTGCTCATCAGTAATTATTTTAATGAATAAGAGTCTTGAGAGAGATCAGATGGGACATCTGAAAGCAGGAATAGTAACAGAATAGGAGGCTGGGAACACTCAGGGTAGGGAAATACAGGCTGAAGAAAGATCCAAACAACAGTGGCCTTAGAACACAAGTCACTCAATAAACAGAAAAGACAAGTGAAGTTTTAAAAGTAAAGCATAAGTTTTAAAGTCCTATTTTGGGGACAAAAAGAAAAAGCTATCAAGAAACAGAAAGAATGTAAGAGTCAGGCCCTGCCCTTTGATGAAGTTGCCACGGCACTGCTCACCTGGAGGTAGAAAGCTCTACTGCATTAGGGACATGACTATTTATATGCCCCTTTCATCTGAAAGTCTCAAAAGCAACAGCTCTGGGAAAAAGACTGCCTGTGCTTGTAGAAGACAGATTTCCTCATCCTCAGCATCAGCCTCCAGTCTTTCCAGCAACTAGTGCTAGTCCACCTTAGGCTTCCTCTTCCTTGCCTGTACGCCTACACCTCTGGAGGGTGTTTGGAGTGATAAAGCAGAGATGCTTCCAGCCCTTTAAGAAGTCATGCTTCTGTCACAGTTGAGTTTTCAAATCTGGCCTCCAGTGAGATGTTCAGTTTGAGACCATTCATTAGATATCACTAGATGATTTCATAACATGACTATTGCACTCTCACCATCCCCAAAAATACTGAGATAACAGAGATTGTCATGTTATGCCTCGATGAAGACTGTTTTGCTCATAGAGCTATTTGGCAAAAAAAGTTCAAGGGTTTGTACCTTTTATTCATACTTGATATCACAAGTGGTTGCTAATACCTGGGAAGATACAGTCATTGCAGAACAGTAAGAAATCTCTGCTGCCTGGACCCTGAACAGCAGGGTGACGTTGGTGTCGTGTCTGCATAGTTTCTTCTCTCACATACTGTTATTCCTGTCTCCCACTGCTGTTCTGTAGCAGGTTTTTCCCCCCTTAAATACATTATCCCAAAGGCATTACCACTATCGCCGACGGGCTCAGCCTTGGCCAGCGGCCGGTCTGCCCTGGAGCCGGCTGGCATGGGCTCTACTGGACACAGGGGAAGCTTCTGGCAGCTTCTGACAGAAGCCACCTCTGAATCCCCCTTGCTACCAAAACTTTGCCTCCCAAACCCCATTCTGTTTGGAAGATTTATATTGTCAGATACAACATTAATGGCTGGACTAATGATCTTAAAAGTTCTTTTCTAACCTAAATGATTCTGTAATTCTAGCTTTATTGAGCCGATTTTAACTATGGTTTTCATTGTGATTCACTCTGGGTTGATAGAAGCTGCTCTCATAGTTCCTGCCTCACAGGGCTTTGTGGGACTTTGATTCAGTAACAGTAGAGGAAATAGTTATGCAATAAAGGCCTTTTTTGCAAAAAGCAGCCAGGACATTTATACTGAGTGAGGCAATATACAGAATCAGGGAACAGGCAGGAAAGCAGATGGAAAACAGTCCTGTAACGGACACAGTATAAAATCAATTTGCAACCTTCAACATGGCCTGGCCACACAGTTCAGGCTAAAAGAAAGATGATTCATTCAAAATGAGGGCTTAGCTGTCTAAGGGGCTGCCCATTAGCATAATGAAGAACTGATCTTTAAACCTAAGAAAGTTGTACAGATACAGAAAACAGTGGAGTTAAATAGGATGTTGTCTATAGGCACTTGGCTGACCTATTTGGGAAAGATGAATCAGGTACTAAGAAACGTTCACAGATTTAGTAACCTTAAACCACAATTTAAACATTTACTACTATAATATTGATAGATTTACAGAACTACAGGAAATTGTAACATTATTGATATTTTATCAATCAAAGGTCAGAGAAAATGCCATCCACCTGATTTACGTAGCTCTGGCTCAGTGTTGTAGACATCCTACCCTAAGGCTAGCTACACAGTGGATCAGAACTGTTAGTAATAAACTATGTTAATTAACTAACATTATTATACTATTACATTATTATACTATGTTAATTAACTAACATTAACTAATGTTAGCTGCTAGTAATAAATAGCATCCTTGCTTTATATATAATATTTAACAATCTAATGCAGCAGCTGTTTCACATATGAGACTGATCCCAGGTCTGCACTCCCGCTTCTCATTGTATCAAACAAAGTAAGTAAAATAGCAAATGCAGCAGGGAAAATTACCAAATTAAAAAAAAAAAAAAAGTGGGAGGCCTTACATGTTTTAAGTTGGCCATTATGATTTATCCATCAATAATAAGGTAGAAACACACACTTCTTGTAATGAATTCAAAGAACTTATGTTGGGAGAATGAAGTAGTTATTTTTCCATTAGTCCAAAGCTTGTCAGATCAAACCTAAGAACATCAATGTTTCCACATCAAAGCAACAATCTTTTTTTTGAGATTAAAACTAAAAGGGCAGCAGAGAAATCTATTAATGAATCTGAACAGAGCTGAGGAAAGATTTTTCTGAATGTCTGCTTATTTCCTGAGCTCCTCACACTTCAGCATAAACTCAACTGTCTATAGTCTCTTGTATCAATGATTATTGATCAAAACACTAACTGCAGAAAAATCTGAAACACCCCCACAATTGCTCTCTCCTGGAAATTATGCTAAGAAGCTAAGTTATTTTACTGGCTTGTGTAAGGAACCAATATATTGATAATTGCCTTAAACATTGCTTACTGAAAAACTGTTCTGCTCAGATTGGAGAGGAACTGAAATGAGACACTGTTGCCTACTTGATAACCACAAGGTGAGGACTGGAGATGAACTGTTGCTGCACAATGAGCCGCAGTTTTCCTAACTTGGTAACCACAGGGTGGTACAGGATGGAATGGCTTTAGGTCTTGCGAAGGCAAGGTCTAGCTAGCCCCTCCTGAAAGAAACTTCTATGGCAGCAGAACACAACTGCTCATATGCACAGCAGTGCACAAAACTTTTCACAACCACCAATAAGGACCCCCTGGCCCACTGATCACATGCTGAGCTTGTGCAGACTTAGACCACATACACCCCTCGCTTCATATGCAAATGAGGCATTCTCTCAAGAACATAAAAGTCAAATTGACAAAAGCTCAGGTGTGACCCCCACCACAAAGACACTGAGGGTGAAGAGGACCAATGGAATGCTGCTGGATCCACGGGGCTCCCACTCTCCCTCCCTCCTCCTCTCCTCTTCTCTCTTTTTATTGAATAGTGACCAGATCTATGTAACAACAGGTGGCACAGGACTTGCTTATCCAGTTAAAGTAATAGCCACTGAGTTACTGTATCTAACCGCTTGTCTTGTATTTGGTGTTAATAAATGACAAATCTGGTTGATTGGTGTTGTTTCACCTTAATTCAGTCCAAGGGGATCATGAACTTGGTCATTGGTCCCAGAGAGAGGGAAGCCGCCCTAAACAACTCCTTTTGGGTCACAACAACTTGTTATAAGTCGTTTGGGTTTTTTAAAATGTAGTTATTTAAACAAATAAAAAACAAACAACTGCTTCTACACAAATCAGAAATTCCATTTTTATATCAGTATTAGAAAGAGTCATCAGAGAACGGATAAAGAAACTTCACAGACTTGTTCTAGTGTTTTATGCAGAAATGGAGTTATTCAAGCCTAATCAGAATTGTGCAATAACAAATTTGGGGTTGCCAAAACATTGGTATTTTTTGATGACACATTTCTATATAAAGAGTAAATCAATAAAAGACTTCAACTCCTAGATGAAGTTTTAAATAAAAACTCAAGATGAACTATGTAAAACTCCTGCAAAAAGCAGCAATAACAACTGTTGTCAAAGTTCTACTTCATGTTAATTCTGTATTCTAATGGCTACTGGCATGCATGCATTTCTACTACACCAAATACTACATCTAAAACAATTCCAAAGTGATTGATTAATGATTTATTAAGATAATTAAATGAAGGATTTTGATCTTTGACAATTACATCTGCAGGTGCAGTAAAATTTCTTCGGAGTAAACTTTCAGCCTCAGAGAAAAACTGTAAGAACCCAAATGTCAGCCAAAGTTTTCCCTACAACTCCAATTCATATCCTGTTGCTATCTTTTGCTCTTTGAGTCTGTCTTGTAACTTACGTTTTGAGTCTTATTTTTTATCTGTACCCTCTTCCTCCTCTCCCTCTCTCCATCTACCTTGTGACCTTTTACAGCTTATGAATAATTTGTAAATCTGTGAGATATAAAGTTCAGACAAAACCCATAGTTTCTACAACACAGACATTTATGAGGTTTATCCAGGAGCAATAATTAACAGGAATTGTACTTACAAGAGAGCATTTATGCTGTAACCTTTACCTGCCTATGTGACTTATTCAACCTGGTAAAATCAATGAATTTTATGGACCAGTCCACACTATAAAATCTGTTTGGGACATCAATTTTTCTTTATGAGCCTTAACCTTGATGAGTGGGGTTAAGTTTTGTTAATACCTCTCTGTCAGGTGATTAGGACTTTGGACAGAATAATAGATCAATGTGAAAAACACCTCTCCTAAGCAACCATCTTAGCTAAAATAGTCCTGTAAATGTGCAATCTCTCTTGACATTAGTAATTATTTTCTTTTTCAAATCTGCATTTTCTGTCCAAAATAAATCTAGTTAACTGCTCTACTGTAACAGGCCAGCTCTGTCACTGCAAATTTACACTGGGTTTGCTATACATTATTAACAAACTATGAAAAGTCACTAGCTAAATGTCATGGAAGCCGAGATATAGCAGCACCTTGGGATTCATATAGCAAACAGTTTAGTTTTAATCATCTTGGACCACAAGGTGCCTTGACATTTGTGAAGCAACTTTTTCCTTTTTAACTTCTATTAGAATCAGACCTCTATTATCTCAACCATAATTCTCAACTTCAAATGTGATAGGAAGTTTTAACTTCTAAATTAAAAAAGTGAAAAATCGATCAAACATGGGCCTTATCATTCATTTAATCGACACTCACATGCCAGCTTGAAAAAGAAAAAAGGAAAAGCAAGGAAAACTATGTAATTCAACCGCTTTCAGAATTATTAGAGATGTTGCCTGTGACATACATGACCCTTACCTTAGCACTGAGGCATGACCTTCCTGAGCAGTATTAACACTACAAACTTTTGCAGAATCTTTTTAAATTCAAAGAAAAAAAATGAGGAAAAGCACTGATTCATTTTAGATATACATATCATTACAACATGATTTCTTAAAGCTTTAAAAATTTATTGAGAAAATTAATCTATGGTGCCAAATAAATTTACAGTCATTATCATACTTCACTCTTTAACAGCCAACCTTTTGGATCCTAAGTTCCAATTTACTGGAAGCCAATGCGTCATTTTTGCCCTTTTAAGTAGGATTATCCACAGACAAAATAAAAAAGCCAAACATTATTTTATTCAACTGAAATTATTATTTCTCAAGACACACAAGAGCAAGCCAAAATCCTGGCCCTACAAATATTACTTTGAAAAGTGAAATCTATTTTATTTGCAAGTTAGTGTGATGTTTATAAAGTCCTGAATGTTCAGATATTTTTATTTCTTTCAAAATTTAACTGCTCTAATCTCTGTATGTTTTACCCCTACTTTTCACATCTATCTACACGTTATCTGTATTACCTTAACACACATGCCCCCCAAAATGTTGCTTCATAAATTAATGTATGCTTGAATAATGTCATCAGGTTATACAATCAAGGACCACAACACCCTATTCCTAATTCCCCCTGCATCACTGGGGAGACTGGAGAGTAAAGAAGGTCGAGGAGCTGGGAACAAAGGAATAAAGTTAATCCTGGGAAAAAGGGAGCGTGTGTGTGGTGTTACAGTTTTTGTCTTAGTTTCTCACCATCCTTTTCTATTTTAAATTGACAATTAATTTAATTTTCCCCAAGTCAAGTCTGTCTGCCAGTGATCTCCCTGTGTTTATTCAGACCTAAGTTTTTCAATCTTCTTTTGTCCCCCCATCCTGGGAAGAGGGAGTGAGAAAGCAATCGGGTGGCCATCTGGCAATCAGCCAGGTTCAATCCACCACAAAGCTCTATACTTCTCCAAAGATTTCTATATAACTACTGACATTCTTGATTTATTTCCCTGCTTCAAAAATTAATTCTATTTACAGTAATCAAGACAGAGACCTGTCTTCTTCAAGGCTTCCCAGAACCTTGCTAAGGAACTCATCTCAGTAATAGAACACGAATGTCTTCATGAACTGATCTGTACTTCAAACATATTCTGAGGGAAAAAAAAAAAAAAAAAAGACACTTTCAAGAAACAATTCAAAATGGTATCTCCAGTGACAATGTTTTTGGTGTGGGTTTTTTCCCTTCAGTTTCTCCCAATGCCAGCTGATATTAAAAGAAATGGTCACAAAAATTTTATGAACCATTAGATCTGTATACTCCTGCCCATCAACACATCACAGCTCATCTGAAAAAGGAAATATTTGCAAAGAAAGTTTATATCTTTAATCAACTGATACTGGTTTAGTTGTCTCACTCCATATCCTTGCTTTTTCCATGCAGTGACCATACTTGTCTGTGACATTAATTTGATTCAAATAAAACAACTATTGGCAGTGGAATCTTTTATAGCATACTTATATCACTTATGAAGTTACAGAATTTTTTTATATATTTCTTTTCTAAAAGTGAGATTAATAGCTATGGGAATGTTACTGTGAAACCAATAGAGAATTCAGAGAGGAAGCTTTTATAATTATCTAACAATGACCAAGCATCTCATTGTTTTAGCAGTAACTTCTATAGGCAAATCACTTCAGCCGAGAAACCCTTCTTCCAAATATTTTACTGTTCTAAGCTTTGTATCATGTGTTTCATAAAACTTTCATGGCCAGCTTCATCAGGGCCTTCAAGTAACACTAAAAATGTGGTGCTGGACAGGTCACGTAATGAGCTCATCTTGATGGAAACATGTCCCAGGCATGTTTTACCAGCTACAGATATTGAACTTCTATCACATTAAGCTCAGATGCAGTAATTCCTTATGGAAAACTGAAAAATTAAGGTTATTTCATCAAAGCAAATTATCTGCTGTCTGGTCATCCAGCTGGTCTAAAGATTGTGGATGCTGATGATGATGCAGCAGATGACCCAACCAACGTGTATGCTACATACAAGTTTTTTTAAAGTGTTCTATTGCTTTTAGATTCTGAAAAATTGATGGGGGAAAGAAAATACTGACTTTTGTGTGCACATGCATGTGAACTCTTTGTGATTTCTGGGATCCTATGTTGGATCAGTATAGAACTTTGTTGACACTGTGCTTTTACTAGTGGGTTAAACTGATTGTCTCCATAAATCCAATGACTGAGTTCAAAGTAATACGAGTCAGCTGCCTTATCACTAATACTACTGAAAATTGCTTCTCCTGATGTACTTTGAAGCATATTTCTATGAAGAGGATTTGAGAAAGCAGCCACTAGGGAACTTAGAGAAGTCTCAGGAGAAAGCTCTTCACAGATTATTTTCTCTAAAACCCTGCCCAAGAGTGATACAGTGATTGTTAATTTTAGAACAGTGACAATTAAGCTTTCCCCAAGCTACAGGTCTAGCATATCATGTTACTTTTTTTTCTTTCCCTTACCTCCTCTGAATTCTCCTCGGAGGTACTGTCAAGAATGAAGTAAGTTTATTATCTCTGAAGTAAAACTTTGCTTGGAATGAAGTAAAAATAAATTACAGCTTGCTGTGGTGGTCAGGAAATGTTAGTTCTATTTTAAAGAATAGTGAATGTGAATCAAATAGGAAAAAAGTAGTAATAACACACTTGAGTGTATATTTGATTTTAGAGAGCTTTCTTCCTTTTATTCATCTACAGTTATTATGTTCCCCTCACGTTAGCATCAGAGTCCCTCCTAGATACTTATAACCTGAAGTAACAAGAGCTGTCTTTTCCCTTTCTGCTTTCTTAGTTTATGGGAGAAGTCATTCAATGACTGAAACATTTTAGAGTTACATGAAAAAAAAAATAGAAAAAACCCTAAGTTGAAAAGGGGAGTCACATACATAGTCCAAGAGATCTAGCTTCAGATCTTGTGTTTCTTATGGTCAGGAACCTTTCCATATTGATCATCAATTTCTACAGAACACAGCTTAGCAAAGGTAAAGTTAATTTGATAGGGGTAATTAATAGTGCCATTCTTTTGGAGAACTGATTTTAGAACAGAAGCTACAAACCGCGAGGTTGGGACCTTACCCGTATGTTCACTTTTAACAGCCCCAGATTTTCATTATCAGAGTTTACCATAGGCTTACAGAAATCTGACTGGTTTAAAAACATCAGACATTTATCACTGTTTTTTGGCCCCATTTCTACTACATATTATTACCCGAGATTTATATTCACAGGGGTAAATGTAAGGAAGAATGAACTGATGCATCAACATTCTGCAAGGAATAAAGAAAGCAAAATTGGCTTACTCTTAGCCCCCTTAGAAGAGGAACCTCGTGAGCATACTACGCTAAATATTCTAGTGCAAGGCAACCTTCTTCCCAGAGGAATGCTGCATCTTCAGGTAGTTTGGACAAGACTGGAGCTGGAAGCTCTGCGATTTTTCAGCTTTCTTCTGTCTTGAAGAAGATTTAATAAGAGAATTTTTCACCTTTGGGGTGGGTGGAAAAAAAATCCATGCAACAGTAGGACAATAAGGACCATATTTGCAGCTTTATTCCCGACTAGATTAAGTGCCAATGTAGGCTAAACAAAACTACTTTTTCACTGTGTAGGACACACAAAACTACCTGGAACATTGTCTACACTTTTATTTATAAAAATATCTGTCCAATCAGGCTCTTCGTTCTCACAGAATGTCTCAGGACAACCACAGAACATACTAAACATTTGGTAGTAAAAAGTTCCATTCTTTCTAAGGTCATTCTCATTATAAGAGGCCTTAAACTTTCTCAGTCCACTTGGATACAGCCTTTATTTTCCCTAAGAGAAAAAGCAGGTTTTACTGCCAGTAAAATCCCCACTGTGGTTAACATGGACATTCTTATTAAGTGATAAATTACATACTTGCTAAATCACAGTTGGTGGGGTGTGACAGTGTTGTAAGAAAGGTTAATCTGTGGAAGATCAGGCTAGAATGAATCCAGTAAAATAATGAGAATGGCTAAGACTTGGCAAAAGTGTATTAGAGTTAACACACTCCTTTATTTTATTATTCTACCCAATTGGAAACTAGACACGTTTCTTCACAAACCAGTAGTGTGGGCAGAATTAAAGAAGGAACTGGCATGTGTATGTGTGCAACGTGTCCTTGCAGGACTGATGAAAAGACACCATTCAGCTGTTTGCTAAAATAACCCAGATTTGTACTCGAATTTCACATACGGGAAAGCTATCATCTGGTCAATCCCTGCTCATTCCTAAGTCTCCCTAAGCTTTTTACTAATAGTTCCTGTACACAAATGAGTATTTTAAGACAAGTCCTTGGGTGATGTAAACTCTTACAATACCCATCTTGACATGCTTTGTGCTATCCAGACACTCATTCACAATCCTGGATACAACAAATCAGATTAATATCAGACACCATTTTATTATTCTTCATTCATTGGTCCAATTTCCTTGGTTCAAATCTGCTACTTACATGACTGTGTTGAGAACCATGCATATGAAAATGGGACTTTTGAATTAGTAGATGTTACAAAGACCCACTTAAAGGGATTGCTTCCTAATGTTCTAGTGATCTCTTTGTGTCAACAGCCACCAAATCATGATAGAATAGCCAAAATGGTCTCCAGCCTATTCCAGCCAAGGTAGAAAATGCAGTATAGCAACTTTTATTTGCTCTGCCCCTCACCCCCGGTTATCTAAGATCTCCCCATTTTCAGTGTGGGAAGGATGGTGCTTCCAGAGAGCAATACATACCACTTTACATACCTATCCTACCTTGTAATCTCCAGAAAGTGATTCAACTGTATTTCAGGAAGGGACAACTCGTAGTTTGATGGTGCCTGTTGCTCCATTCAATATTAGCAGAACTCATGCAATTTATTTACACAGATGCCAAATTTTTGCAAAGATCTCATTATTAGTGTTATATTACTAGGAAATTTGTATCTGTAGTCAGATTTTGTATTTGTAAAGCCAATTAGCTAAAAAAATTATATACTCGTTTCCTATCTAGTTTCTCATTACTCTTAAAATTCTTTCCTGCTTATAAATAGCCGGAATCAAATATTGCTCATGAGAGGTATTTCATTTTGAAAAGTTACAAATTATGGACAAGTGACTGCTGCTAGGTTTTTTTGTTTCCTAAAGAACATGCAAAGCGCTAATTGTTCCAAGCTGAAAGACCTCCCAAGGGAGAAATCTACAGGAATATATACTGGTTTATAAAATTCTCACTGAAAAGAAATGTAGTCATTGAAGTTGACTTTTTGGTTATAGTTAAACTACCAAAGATGTTGGTTTAGACTTAGGAGGCTTTCCGAGATAGAGCACATCTCAAAACTAAATCCAGTCACACACTTCCTTAATGAAGTCTGGAATGTAAGGACACCCATTTATTGGGATGTCTGTTTATAGTAAGGGAAAAGGTGAAAAGTAAGTAATAACCAAAGCAGAATGACAGAAACCTTAAGGAGCAATAGATAACTGAGATGACAACAAACAGGAGACCTTATAGGTCACTAAGTGATGGGACATTGAAGGAATCTGTCAAGCACAACAGCGTAGAGGTTGAGCCAGAACACTGTAACTAGCAAGAAGGGAAATAACCATCTTGCATGTGATGGGAATAGCAATAGAAAATAGCAGTTAAGTATAAAAAAAGTTTCTCATCAGTATGCTTCTCTAGCTGACATCTCCACTCAAACCCCATAGTTTGTGCTATCTTTTTTCTAAATTCCACTGCTATTTTCTGTGTGACCCTTGCCAGTGAACTTTTTGTAAATTCTTTTTGTCACGCTGTTCCTTCTCTTTTGTGAACCACTATATGATCTAATATGAGAGATTACTGCCAGTATTTCATGTTCCTTCCCATTAATTGCTTGACTTAAAACTCCTCCATGTATATTGGCTTGTAAGACAAGTGAAAAGCTCACAAAATGCTAAAGGAGTGATGTTTCACTGAGAGATAATGCTTTGTTATAAAACATTCCGCACTACTTTAGACTAGTTTTGCAAGTACTACTTAACAGCTCTGTACTTCCCAACTCTGATAGTACAGTTGTAATATGGAACTGTGAGCACCTCATTAGCAGGCTGTTATTTGCAGTCAAGACCAACCTCCCTACTCCCCTTAGCTTATTGTTAATTATATTAACCATATGAAATTATATTAAATCTATAATTATTAAACCATGTTATTTAATATATATTATATATAATAATATTGAATCCCTGGGGACCAACTGACACTGGCTGTCTCACCTAATTACAAGTGTTAAGTCATTTTGACTTTGAATAGTTCAGAAACAAGTGAACTGTAATAAGTTCCATTTGAGAATATATTCTCAGTTTTACAAATATCAGAGTTTGTCCCATGTCTCACTTTTGTAGTCCTTTAGCTCAGTAGATATGGTATTGCTGAAGGAGAAACCACAGGGTTTGTTCTAACACAGCAAGGCCTCTGGACTGGGGCTTATCAGGCACGATTTGTCTGGGCTTGTCTTACAGTTGCCTGGAGCTTTGTTTTAGCTTTTTTAGCTCTAGCAGACTTACATAATTTGTTTGAGTTTCGTTTATCTTTGTTCAATTGCGTGGTGCTACGTCTTTTGTTATAATAATTCTGATATAGCTCTGTGAGTAACTGAGAGTGACAACAAGTACTATTCTAGTGATACAGTTTGTCATCAGTGGCTAACTAATGATCATTAAAGAGACATACATTTGAAATTGGGTGAAATTGGCTTTAGGAGTAACAAAAGACAAGTTTCCAACATAAATAAAACACACCTTACATAAACAAATGCAGATATAACACAGAAATGCAGTAGCAGGAAGGAAGGTGTAGAATGTGTTAGCAAATGCTTAAAAGTCTCCCCTAGTATGAGCCCCACAAGAATGAGAAAGCAGCAGCCCACACCATATTCCCTTGGCAAAGGATGCAGGATGACAACTGACCATAAACCCTTCCCCCTGAATGAAAGCATTGAAAGTGTAAAGTTTGTTTGTCAATTTTAACTCTTAAACTATTATTATGTGATTGAACTGCAATAATTGGATAACTTGCATGGTGAATCTTAGTACTTCTGGCATTAATTACATTTCTCAGAAAAATCATACATATTCATTCAATAGGTACTACTATGTTAATTAAGCATCCGGCATGCCCCTTACAGGTATATCAGAGTCTTCTAAGGGGTCTCAAACAATAGTCGACCCTTCAGTTACAGCTGACTGAACACAGAACCTTAATTTACTTTCTTTATACGGGGAGTCCAAAGAGAGCCTAAGTTTGTTTCATTAGTTACCTATACAATGGTCTCCTCAGCTACCATACAGTCTCTTAAACAACTCTAAGTTTTAAATTACTCTTTCCCTCTTGGCATAAAATTACACAACCCAGGATTGGTAAGCGTCCCTCCATAGTGATTACACTGAAACAAACAACAGAGTTGCAAAGCTAGAATAGGCTATATTACATGGTAACACTAATTCTTTGGAGAGATGTTAAAGACTCTCATTAGACCTACAGTAAATTGTTGGCTTTGCATATAAAGCACATTTCTCGTGCTATTTGGACACCAAAGATTTAATGAAACATACTGGGAGAGGCAACCAGACTTAAAATTTAGCTGAACCTTTTTTCTCTAGCTTTTTCTCTTAGCTCTAGTGCACTCTCTACCCACAGGCTCTGCTGGGTACTTCCAATATTAAGGGCTGTGAAATCTGGAAACTGACCAAACCCAATGCCTTCCAAACTCACACTGACTTAAAAAAATTAAAGCAATATTGTCACCAGGAATAAATGGTACTTCTTCATGACTAGCCACTGCAACTGTTTCTTTGGCTGAAGAGAGAATAACTAAAAGGTGGTGGTCAGGGGAGAAGGCTGGTGAACTACCAAGGCAAGAAGAAACTCTTACATATAAAAATGCCTCTATAGGCTAGGAACAACTCATCTTGATATCAGGTGGCTGATGGAGTTGAACATGTTGGTGGTTTGACTCTGAGACAGCTAGAACAAATGAGTTATTAAGTGTAAATTCAGGTTACAAGCACTTTGTATGTTCTGCTAAGTGCTTCGTTTAGCACCAGCAAATCCCTTTGTTCAGAAAAAGAACCTCACAAAGGAAGCACCTCAGCAAGATAGATGAGCTGATAGGAAGCTCATTACAAGCAATGAGCTCAGCAAAACTAGGGGAAAGGTAACTCTGGCACCAGGAAATGGCGACCACCGACTCTGGGAATCCTCAGGACTCAAAAGACGTTGAGACTGAGCATGCGAACTAATTAACATAAGAAGCAAGAGAATTATTTGAGAAATGGGAAGAGGAGTAATATGTAATGAAGTTGGGTAACTTGTAACCAGTGAAGGCTGAAGTCTTTACATGCTGAACTATATGAATAGTGTTTTGACAGTCGAGGAGCCGGGCATTTGTGGGTTTACCACCTAGCTCCCTACTTTGCACAAACCAGAATAAAGAAAAAAGGAATACTTCGACTCTGTGTGTGAATTGGCATTGTACACTGGGTAACAAACCCACCTACGGGACAACAATTTAAGATCAAGACTGTTACTTCAGATTCCCCAAACACATGAACAGACTCCCCAAAAGCATGATCAGATAATACTGCAATCTGTCCAGATTATAGCATCCACAGCAATTTCTGCACACCAGACATTTTAGGAGGGCATATAGCTCCATTTAATAGTAGTAGAGAACACTTTTAAATCAGTTTATTTATCAAGGGATACATCTGGCTGCCATCAATGTAGTCAAAACACTTACAAACAGCACTCCCACAGAAAAAAACAGCATCTCTTTGAATGGCTGGACAAAGCTATAGTAATTCTTGGAGAGCTAAAAACAATTTTGACAAAATAAAACAGTGGAAAAAGAGAGAAGTTGTGAAGAACCATTTGAGTGCAAACATAGTACTTACTGTGGTATTGCTTTATTAGAGATGCCTGTGGAAGAATAATGTAGAACAGTACTACATAACAACTTCTTGGAAAGATTGTATAGGTGTCAATGGGGATGAAAAAAGATGATGTGTAAATAAGAGCTCCCCACACCAATTAGAACATTAGCTGATTTCCATTTTATACTGTGTAATTGCAAGATCCTGTATACAGACAAAAAAACCTCTAGACTTTGCTAATAGTACATGCCTGCTGTAAAACATGCACAGACACTAAAGCAACTGGTAAAAGCAGAAAACTAAAATAGATATTAAGGATAAACAACACTTACAGAAATCTGTATTTGCACTTTCTAATTGAGACTGAATGCAAAAAGTAACACACACACCCATGCCATGACTTCACACCTTTTCTTTTTCCTTGGCATAAAATATTCCCCTTCTGGGCAAGCATATCTATTGCATGTAAGAAGAAAAAAAAACTTATGCCTGCCTTATATTGTCTGATATCTTACAAATACTGATGACTATCTGTGCTAAGCTACAGAGGCTGCTACCAATAGATCATCTCCAGTTCCTGATTTAAGCTAAAAACTCGATTCCTCTCCCCCCTCAGACTCTCCCACCCCAGAATGGATGAGTATTAGCATAAAGATGGTGTTAGATAGTACTCAGTCATAAACTGCATTTGTAAAATTTAGTACTGGAAATAATATATTATCCACCTTAACCCATCACTTGAGCACCTTTGACATTAATCACCTCGTGTCCATTCAAAACACTTCTGATACAATGCAACTACTTTCCCATCTTTTAGGAAAAAGTTCTGTTCAAATTCATATCTGCCTAAGACTGCATCTCCAACCTTGAACACCTCTACTATTTACTCAACTTTGTGTACTCTATTTGTTGAGCTCTGTTTAGAACTTCTTTTATACCCTGGGACTAAAAGTTTAATTCTTGCTATTTGCAGCACGTAGTTCCTTCTGCTAAATTTTGTTTCCAAGCCTTTGGTTGCTAGCTATAGGGTTATGAGTGGGATTCAGTCACCTACACAGAGATACCAAGTAACAATTTAGGCAAACTAACTTATTCCATCAGGCTTCCTGCTACTTCTCCAGAAGTGCTTAGCTATCCCAGAAGTCCCGTATCAACACCTAAACTCCGGAATTACTGAACTCTGATTTAGCGTTTAACTGTATGTTAAACAAGTGCTTGCACAAAATTTAGGTCAAGCTGACCAACCCTCTTGTCCAATGACCCACACCACCCTCTGAAGTCGTCAAAACTGATGAATGAAAGGACTTCTAATCAAGGGAGTGAACCCTGGGAAATGAAGAACAGATAATGATAAGACCCACCGTTATCTAAATTATCCAGAAAATTGCCTCCAAGTGAGAAAGTTCTGACAGCCACAAGAGGAGACAAGCTGTTAAGGTGTTGCAAATGCACAGAAAATTAGCTTGGAAGTAGTACAAAGGTAACTTCGGTAATGGGAGATCATGACCTCCAACTGAAATAGCTCCCCCCGCCCCAAAAGAGGGCAAAACCCCACTTGGGGGAACATGCAAAAACTTTGGTAGTGGTATATGAGGATGCACATTAATTTGCATTGGAAGCAAGAAACTTGTAGCCAATCCTGTGTGTGAAAGAAAATGCATATGTAATGTACTACAAATATACAAGTACTCTACTGTATATAATGTATACCTTTGAGTAGCTTGGTGTGCATGTTAAAAGGAAAGATCCCCCCATGCACCCAGCACTGCAGTAAACCAATGTTGGCTTTCTAAATCATCATTTGGTTTGAAGAGTTTTCCTGGTTATAATTTTCAGTAACACCATCATATTTACTACCTTGCCTGTGTCTCAGATTCAGAAGGGAAAATACAATTGCACTTAACACCTATTGCACTCCATTAAATTTGATTTGTGTCATTAACAGCAGAAGGACACAGCCTCCACACTGACCTGATGCTGCATGGTCTAAAGATTTGTCTGAGCTCATCTTGGCCTGAACTGGATTTGCTTTGCCATAGCATCTATAGCTCAGTGACTGCTGCATCCCCTACTCCAGCTTCAGCTCTAGCGGTGCCGTCTCTGGGCAGGGTGTCATCCCACCCCCCACCCCAAAGTCAGTGCCACACAAACCATAGCCCTTTGTGGGTGGCAGGCTGCAGTTAGCAGCCTGGGAGAAGAAAGTAAGCTGTGAAGTAGAAACACATAAAAGAAAGTAAGTGGACCTCAAAAACGAGGAGAATGAAGCCCTCACCACCATCAGCATCATGCTCCTCCTCACAGAGAAGCACTGAAATGTTAATCACAGTCTATCCCAAATTTTGCATACAGAAGACTTGAAACATCAGCCTTCAGGACACTGAAGGACGTTGGAAGGGTCAGCATTAACACCAAACAAAGCAGCTGCCACAAAAAAAGGTAATTATGTAACAACTTTAACTGCATTTGCTAATGTGTTTTTCTGTACAAATTAGGTAGCTCAGAGCACTGGGCTGATAAAACCCAGTTCATGGCTCCACTATGTATTCTGAGTTTCCCTTTGCCCTTAACACCACTGATGGCAACCCTGTCTAGACAATGAGATCCACACATTGCACCAGGGGCCAGTTCTCATGCCTTCAGTCATTTCCATTGCACTCTACAGCTCATATTGCCATACGAAATGCATAGTGCTATGCCTAACTTTATCTGATGAGGTAAAAAAATCGGCCATTAGGCAACTGCAATACCCTTTCCACCAAAAGTGATATTGAAAGTGAAGATCTCAAGATTAACCATTCAGGTACAACAATCAGAATTTATACCTGAAGGCTTGATTTAACTCATTTCCTCTACTTTTATTCATTCTTTCCTGCTATTCACAGAGCTTTCATAAATATCCATTAAGAAATTTACCTGACATTTTTCAAGCCACTGCTTTAATTCCTTTTTGAAACTTCTTCAGATCTTAATCCTGTGAGTCGGTCAGGGCCCTTGCCTGCAGCGCTTCACCACACAGCAGCTCACCAAAGCGAGCCACTCCTCAGACATGCCATGGCTCCACAGGAGGGAGAAAAAACCACGGAGACAACTCAAACTTCCCTGCTAAAGCTCAGGAAAATGCACTTTAAACTTGCCATAGCCTTGTAATTAAAATTATCTTGTTCTATGAGCAGAAAACTTGATCCCTGTCTTCCATGCTGTGCAATCTGACTGCAGGGGAGTTGAAGGAGGGAAAATGGAGGATTAAAAAGGGGGAGGGGGAAAAAAAAAAAAAAAAAAAAAAAAAAAAAAAAAAAAAAAAAAAAAAAAAAAAAAAAAGAGCCACCACCACCGGCCTATCAGGAAAAAGCTAACAAGCAGGGTCCCACCAATCCCCCTGCTCCCACCAAGGGAGCAGCTTTCAGGAGCCATTAGCTGTGGAAGCGCCTGGAAGCTGCTAGAAGGCACTGAAAGCCACAGCCTGGATCCAGGGCAAAGGTAAAGCGGAACAAGAAATAAACATCCTGTGCCAGCAGCTGCTGGGGTGAGGAAAGGCTGCTGAAGGAAACAAACCCCAGACAAATAAACCTGTCCCCCAAACTCGCTTCTGAAAACAAAAACCACAAAAAGCGGACAAAAAAGAAAATAAATAACCCCCACCCAACTATTGGAAGGGGGGAACAAAAGCAAACAAACAAAGGCAAGCAAAAAGCTCTCCACAGCAAACACTGTCCAAATAAAAGTATCCACAAACTGCCTAAGAATGGGATCTCCACCCCAAAACCTGCTGAAAACAAGGGAAAATCCCAGTAAAAACTTGCCAGAAAAGCTTTACCATCTGCCTTTCTGCTATACTTGGCCGCACCACCTAGACACTTCATGCCATGTGCTCTCATGAGAAGGGGCTGATGAAGGAACAAACGCCTTCTTACGGTGGCACTGCAGGCAGGGCACGCATGCTGCCAGACCATGCTCGGGTGCATCCCCAGGGGACACCTCACTCAGGCCACCCCAGATGGCGACCAGAAACATCCTGCTTTTTCCTCACCCTGTACTGATGCAGAGCTAGGTCACTGCCCTCGTGGAGACCTCTGCAGGGCACAGAAGGGTGACATTTTCTGACAGGCAACCTGGCCAGCTTATGGCATGACCCGCAGGGCAGCTCCTCGCTACGTGGGGGAGGACTGGGCTCCTCGCAGATGCCCTGTAGTTTCCCTCTGTTTGTTATGCAGCCCTGCTGGTTTCTTGCCTCCCCGTTTCTCATCCCTTACATCTTGTTGCTCAGCTGCTTGCTACTGAATGCAAAGGAGCAAGCAGGGATGACACGGAAAGTAGACTTTTTCCTGCATGCTACAGCTATCAGATCCAAACAGCAGCAAACAAAAAATATGATGCCACCTAATGACATATTATAAAACACTCTGACATGCTCTAGAGAACATCCTCATTTATCTAGGACCTAATAGACTTTTGACTTAAAATTTGGCCAAGTAAAGGTCAGATGCTGTAAAGGCTCCTCTGCCACCTTTATTGAACTACAGAAACTGGGATTACCACAGAGGTAACCCCTTTGGGGAGAGGTTTTGTCAGAAGATGACATTAGCCCCTTCTTTCCTCCTCGTGGATTCTCTCAGTAAACCAAATTACTAAAAATGAGGAATGTCCAGCTCTACACTCAAATCCTTTACTGCCATTTAAACTGCGTACAAAATTGCAGCTTCCCCAGTCCCTCTACAGTTTTTAAATACATTTTGCAGTTGTGTAAAAGAGGCCAAAGACACTCTGTGACATTTTGTTGCTCTTACTGACTCTGACATTGTGCCAAGCACATACAGAAAGGAACAAATTGCTCAAACCCCTACAATTTTTATGCTTCCCTTTCACCACTGTTCTCTCATTCCAGCCAATTTAAGACGTGAGACCTTGCACAACTGAACGAAGTGGTTTTATAAGCCTGATCTGCTCATTTTTTTGAAGTCAATAACTGCTCACTAGGTAGAAGTTACAAGTAATGTATTTCTCTTTGTGCCTCTTACTGACAACAAGAAAAACATTAATTTAACTTCTTTGGCTGAATGTGAACTCAAGCCTTAAAAAGATGAGTGACTTATATACCTTGCTGCTGTTGCTCTGCAGTCCTCAAAGAGAAATGAAGTACTGCAGGGATTCTAGAACTCAGTTACAGGGACTTCCACAGGAGAGAATAATTTCAGTTACAATCTGCTAAGCCACACAAAAATACTAGTTCAGCTTTATGCACATTAAGTCTGCTTGACCCTGTTCAATTCTGAAAAGGATACATATATTTAAGGGACTTAACAATTTATTTCCAGCTGACTTCTCTCTGGCAAAGAAACTGCTTGAACTGTTACTTTCTCCCTATAGACTCAGAATCACATCACTAATGCATTTGTTGTTGTAATTGTTATTATCATTTTTATGAATGTAACATCAAAATAACCAGATCAAGACCTGTGAGTATGTACACGTGACAAGAGAAAGTGCTAGCCATGTAAATAGACAAAGCCAAACAGATGGGAGCGCAGTCAAAGAAAAGCGAGATATTCAAGGTCATACGAAGTATCAGTGAGAAAGAATTGAGATTTTATCCCAGTAAAAATTCCTGAAGCATTCCATATGGTAGCCATTTCAAAAGTAAGAGAAACAACTTGCCAAATTAGAGTGGTCTAAATTTAGGATGTTATTCTGCATAACGTAATACCTTCTAACAGTATTTTTCAATGCATCTATAGTGACTTGCTAATCCTGTCTGACATAAATACAGAACAATCAGAAATAATAATCTGTAACTCATTAATCCTGATGTTGGTTATGATACTTAATGTAGTATTTCATATTCAGCAGCAATACAAATGATTAATCAACATTAGGAGATGCGGTTGTAGAAACAGACTCCTGCTTTTTCTCAAATATTAATTTTGTATCTACATGTATGTATAGAATACAATTAACAGTCAACTAATTCAGAACTGCAGTCTGTTTATTAAGCTATGTAATCATTTGAGATGTTTACAACTCCTTTTCTCATACTAATTAACAGGAAAAATGTAAACCACCTCTTGTTTTTTCAGGCTGCCTTTCTTAAAAAGTGTTCCACAGATGGCATTTTTGACTAGTGCTGCGCAGTAATGTTTTATGGAAGTTGCATAAAGGCTTATGAAGCCCAGTTAATATTTCACCGGCGGAAGGAAATACTCTGTTGTCAATAGTAGAAAATAGCAGCAACAATGATTTCCTTAGGAGGTATGCCCTTTTGAACACAGGGCAGTTCACGTATCTTGTAGAGAATTGTTCAATAGGTATCCTGCATGCACACAGTGCCTCCTTTTTTGTTTGGGCTCTATTCATCACACTTCAAGTTTTCCACATATCTTCATTCAGTCTTACATGGTTCACCTGTGTGAAAGCCTGCACTTTCCTACTCCTCAAGAAAAAATACCTGTAACTGCCCTAACTCCTGCTTGTATTTGTATATCTCTTCATTAAGGACACTGTTGAAAGTAGTTTAGGTCTTACACAAATTTAAAGGTAGACTGTAGAAACAATTTTTGGATCGAGGAATGAACTGGAATTGGGGGTCTGGCTTGCAAATACTCTGCAGTCACTGTTTTATATCTTTGGCTCTTCCATGCCCTAAAATATCTCAGTTAAGGAAGACACAAAATTAATTTTTCTAAATACAGGTATAGTTCTACATTACTACATCTAGAAAAAGTCAACAAAAATAAAAGTACACATAATATGGGGACAAAATACTTTTCTTGCTACAGAAGAATTCTACAGTCAGTAATCAATCTTGTTATATTAAAGACAGAAACAGAAGGACCTGGCCAAAAAAAAAAAAAAAAGGGGAGTGTCATACTTTTCAGTGGGTTTTTTTGTCTCTGAGCAAATAAAAAAATCTTCCAAGTGTATACACCTACAGACACACAGATTTTTGTGCTAGAATAAGCTCCTGCAGATATATAAGCTTGTTTGGGTAAGCATTCTAAAACAGGAATATTATGCAATCTTTTGAGTGTAATCACATTTAAATATTAATAAACAAGCATATGCAGAAGCTATATATATTTGTATACATTATTCTTTTTCATTTTGAAATATATGTATACACTTAGGTCCATATAAACACCTGTGTGCACATTTAAACTGTCTCTGTACAAGAGAACTGTTTTGCTGTTAGAAATGCTAACATCTGCATATATCTATTACAATTTTAGCATTAGTTGTCAAAAGAAAAACATTTGAAAGAGCTTATTTTCTATTCCTAGTGTTGACTTTTGAATGAAACACAAGTTTACATTCTATGCGTATCTCCAGAAACGGAAAAGAAAGCACCTCAAAAATTTTAATACCTGGAGACATCCAGACATTAAGTCTTGTAAATTCATGAATGTGGCACATGAAGGCATGGACCCCAGGTGAGACCCTTTATTGCATACATCAGTAATGGTTATATACAATCACTTATCGACCCAAGTTCTGCCCTGGAATATGCCTTCATGCAGCAAAGCACCTTTGCAGCCAGCTCACACTCTACCGAGCTGTTTACTCTTTCCAAGTTCATCTGACAGCATCTCTTCTTCCCAGATCAGGATTTAAGCTGTGGGAGGCTTTGGGCAGCCCCTCATTGCAGACAGGTGTGCACAGAACTGATCTGCAGGTGAGCTCACAGAGCCACGTTCAGTGCTAGTTGCTTCCTCACCACATTTTAAGGCATAAACACTCTGCAACCTGGCACCCAGACAACGAACAAAGCCTTTTCTCAATCTCCACATCCAGGGCTTGGGAGCGAGCAGGAAAAGACTGCACACATTTCAGAAAGAGCCCTTATAATTCCTCCTTTTTTGTTTGTTGAATAAGGCTAAGGTTGTGCAAACCTGAACCATTATAGCTTGATGGACAGCCCTCTGTATCACAGCTCATGTCAGGTTCATCAAACACTGTAGACATAACAATGGCCAATACCCCTAGCAATATAACAAACCCACACATCAATATTTTTCATGTTGTATCCTAACTTATTTGATGTGGTTAAAGATTGTGCAATGGCAACATGAGGTGTAAGGAAAGAAACAGCAGGAAGATCCACGTTATTCTGGCTTGTTGTCTGGCTTGTCACTGGTATGAGTACTGTGATCAGCTGGATGCACCAGCCAAGCAGGAATCCAGAGGCCCTTGATCTATATTTTTCATGTTCATTAAATTATACATTGTCTGCACAGTAGCTTGGTCCCAGTACTCTGTTATCAAACTATATTCTGCATAGATGTAAGCGTCATACAACACAGTACTTTACAATCATATAGGGTCATTACATATCCTTCTGCAATGGCAGCGTACAAGTTCATGGTAAACGCCCATCTGATTCCAAAAATCTTTAACTGAGCATCCGAGTTCTTTTACAGCTTTGTACAGAAGTTGTTCTCACACAGCTGGTTGCTCTACCTCAGGGGTCCTCAAACTGTGGCCCGCAGGCTGGATACAGCCCCCCAGGGTCCTCAATACATCCTCCCCGGTATTTACAGACCCCCTCCACCCGGAGTTGGGGTGGGGGGGGGGTGGGGGTTAACCAAGCAGCCACAGATGACTGCCTGCCACTTAATCTGCACGCCAGCCCCCTGCTTAAAAAGTTTGAGGACCCTGGTCTACCTGGTATCAGACAGGGAAGGCACTGAATAATTCCATGGCTCCCTTTTGCACAGCCTCCTTTCTGCAATGATCTAAGGCTCTGTAATATACTTTCAGAACTGCTTCAGCTTAAGTCACTTTTCAGTGCTTTGTCAAAAAAAATGCATAGTACAATTTAAATCTACAGATCTAGTCCCAGTTGCAAAACAGCACAGAAAAGATTCAGGTTTTTCTCTTGCTCCTTGCTGCAAATACATAAATGAAATTCATGCAACCTCTACTGGACATGATATCCTACTGTTGCAAGAGAATAAACATAATTACTAAGGACATGTTTGTTTCCAAAGTCTATAATCTATAATCCAAAGACTATCCCAGACAACTCACCAGAATGTGAGAACTCCATTGGCTTTGCCCAAAATGCAGAATCTGTGGGTAGAAGCAATTGCAACTGTTTCAGTCCAAAGCATCATTATGATTTTTCTGTTCCCATATTAATGATTATCCCATGGTTCCAGCCACTCACCTATCATCCTGTGGTGGTGATGAGAGCACTTGTATATTCACCTTCTTGTATCCATCTTCTCTGGTTCAGTAGGGCTATGCTACCAGTTTGTTTTTCTCTTTCCTCAAGCCCCTGTTAAGGTGCCATTTATGGCACATGAAGGCACAGACCCCAGGTGAGATCCTTTATTGCATACATAAAGGCTAGTTATACACAACCACTTATCCACCCAAGTCCTGGAACACACCTTTGCATCCAGCTCACACCCCACCAAGCTGTTTGCTTCCTCCACACTCGTCTGAGGAGGTCTCCTCTTCCCCAGTACTTAAGCTGTGGGAGGCTTTGGGCAGCCCCTCATTGCAGACAGGTGTGCACAGAACTGATCTGCAGGTGAGCTCACAGAGCCACCTTCACTGCTAGTTGCTTCCTCACCACATTTTAAGGCATAAAAACTCTGCAACCTGGCACCCAGACAATGAACAAAGCCTTTTCTCAATCTCCGCATCCAGGGCTTGGGAGCGAGCAGGAAAAGCCTGCACACATTTCAGAAACAGCCTTTTCACAATTCCTTCTCCTTTTCTTCTCTGCCTGTCTTTATGAAAGAGCCTATAGCCATCCATTGTGATCCTCCAGCCACGTGAGTCCCACTGCATTGCAGTTACTCTCACGACAGCATAACTTTCTGGAGCGGAGTGGAGCTCCGGTTTCTCCTGTTTGTTCCCCAGGCTGTGTGCGTCAGTATTCCTACACATCCAGAGGTGGTTGGTCTTCTGGTTCTTATCTTGGGAGGCAACTAAGAAACATTGCTCTCTTTTTTTTTCTTTTTTTCTTTTTTTTTTTTTTTTTTGTTGGTTGTTTTGTCTATGCAAGTAAGAAAGAGACTTACTTTTCCTCTACTCCTTCTTGGTATTGAAGGTCGCTCTGTCTGGCAACCTATGAGTATTTCTATATGGTGCTGCTCAAAGAGTATAATCTCAGCTACTGCATGTCTTTGTTACAGCATTAAAGCAGAATCTCATGTTGGAGCTATTTCACTTTGTATATTAAGATAATAAGAAAGACTGGCTGAAAACTAAGTAATTAAGAAGCTTTACTGTTTACTTTGAAGTTTAAACAAACTTCAAACGATCTGCAAAAGGAGGATGTTTGAAGCTGAATCTGTTTGATGGCCTTAACTGCTGAGCTCTTTGGATGCTTTGAGCTTCAGTACTGCTGTCTCTTTGCTTTTTTGCTCTGAATTTGAGTCTGTAAACCTGTCACATTTCTACAAAAAGGATGCGGTTTTGCCAAGTTGGAATTTTCCAGAGGAAATGCTAACGACCTAACCTGTGCAGGTCCCGCTGAAAGCTAATAACAGTGTAGTTTCTTTAAATGAAGACAAACACTTTGAAAACCTAGTTCTGTATGATTAAATAGCCAGAAACTATTAGCAAGTGGCTTGCATCCCATTGAAATGCATACATTACAGCCCAGGAACCTGTGATTTAGATTATTGCTTCATGTAAGATTTCATCAAGCCAGAATTGAGCTGACTTCACAATCATTTATCTTGCTGGCTTCATTTGATATAGTGGGAATATACAATACATATAGGTGTGTTCAAGATCACATCTTAATTGAATCCTTTAACTGAGAATATGAACATTTTTCTCAGATATTCAGCTAATCCTAAAATAAGAGGTTAAACACATGGTTTAAACTGGAGTATTACCAGATTAACAATCCACAGGAAAAGTTTACTTTTCATGCCAAGTATATGGGTTTCTTGTGGGTGTTGAACTGCAATCAGAAGCTGTTAACGAAAATCACTCAAACATGTTACCATCTAACAACTAGATATTGTCTGGAAACAGTACAAGAAACTGTTAACGAATATTTACTTACTGTCCTGATGGTAGTCTTTAAAACTGGACCTTAGTCTAAATTTTAAGCTTTTTTTTTTTTTTTTAAGGGTAAGATGCAAAAAGAATTTCCGGACTTTTTTTAGTAGAATCTTGCTGTGTGAGCTTGAGTTAAAAAATATCCTCCCTCTTTGGTCTAGTGCCTGTTGGTGTCAGTAGAGGAACGACAATTCACTATACTAGATTTTTAATATGGCTTCAACTCCTAATATCTCTCTGTGTGTACAATGGATTTTAAATTTACCACCTTACTATGGCCATTGATTGCTGTTGCCTCTTAGATACTGAGGCCCATACTTGGACATAAAGATGCAGGGTTACAAAATATTACTGTGGGAACTGAATTTCTTAATGAAAGCTTAGTGGTATATGGAACTCAGCAATTTGCACCTCTGAGGATCATGATCTACTTAGGGAAGTTTGGAGTAAATACATATGGAGTGATGTGCCTATATATACATATATATATAAATGTAATAAAAGACCAGATGTAACAGATGGCTTCCACTTGTGTAGATTTATTTGGTGAGTTTATATATATATATATATATCTGTATATATGGGGTGTGTGTATTTATATGTATATATATTATACACGTATATGTGTATATGTATGGTTCTAAGTACTTCATTTGTTTAACTGAAAGCTATCATAGTTTTCCAATTATAAATAACAAAGGAAAGGAATAAAATCTAGTCTTCTTGTAGGAACTGAACTATCACAGTCCTGCGACTGCTCCAGAGATAAGGTGTCATTGTAAGCTTCAGGTGCAGCCGGTATAATCCAAGGCTGGTTGGTCTCTTGGAGGAGGAGCTGAGAATTGTTAGCTATGCATATTTCAGAACGGGAGAATCTCATTTCTCAGAAAATTCAAGGTGCATTAAAATGAAATTTCTTATCAGTGCATCTGACTATCCTGGCAGTGAATGCTGTCAGGATCTGTCATTATAGTTCACACAGATTGAATCAAACCTCTGTGAAGAGAGACTGTGATATTTTCTTGTAGGGGGAAAACACACATGATAACTCAAAATACATCTTATTAATCCATATTTATCAGAGACAGCAAACCATTTTAAGAGCTATTGCCTTCTGGGATGCTGTTGAAATGTTTGCAACTTGAATTAATGTAAAAAATATTTCTGGGTTAATAAGCAAAATCTTCTCATAGAGGGACATCATCTGTGTATCCTGGAGATCCAACTCCATTTTTAACTATGGGGAAATCATTACTATTTGTTTCCTGACTTTTTCTTTACAAGCATCTTACCCCTGTCATTATTTACTATATTTGCATAAAGTGCATTTTGGTAACAAAGAAACATTTTGGTGATGTTCCAGTATATTGTATGATTCTGTGTTATTCTTTCCTTTCTTGGCAAAAGATGCAAGTGTTAGAAGGTGTTTTTCCAGAAGTAGTGTTTGGCCACTCAGCTAGCTCTCCAGAAGGTATATTGGCAGGCTGGAGGCTCCTTGGTTGTCTGCCATAGGCTTAAAGAACTATTTAAGTGCGCTGTATTGATTTTCTGACACTTTTTGACAACTTTCCTCTAGTCACTGGTGAAAGTACATAGTATTCTTCCACTTAAGGAAAAGGTGGGTGAGAATTCATCAGGAGATTCAGCTGTGTGACTGTTATGAACCGTACGTTCATACTGCCTGCAAAAAGTATCTTTCTCATGTTGGAACCTCATAAACTCCAGAGAGTGTTCCATTTGTTGTTTTCAGCTTTTCCTTTTCTAAAGCATGAAAAAAAAATCATGGTATCTTTGTGACACATTGAAATCACATATTAAATATCATGCAAAAAAGGTGATAATGACTAGAAACTGTGTTTCACAGAAGTGACTTTATTGAACTGTTGAAAAAATATAATGCTGCCTAAGAGATGAAGGGGGGAAAAAAAAGCTTCTGACAAAGGCATGATTCTTCAAGGTATGTGAAGCTCTTATTGATGTGGGAGTGAATGCTACCTTTAATGCAGACAAGAGAAAGCCTAAAGAAAAAACTGGCTTAAGCACTTAGCACAGTAGCAAATGAAGGAGAAATAAAAGGTCGTTCCCTTTATTCACCCATTCTAATATAATATGTTTTGAATGCATTGTGCTTCTCTTTGTCCTCCTCAAAAAAATTTATGAGAAAGTACACTGTGGGTATAACACCCCCTTGATATGAATTGACAGACCTCCCAGAAGTGAAAGCTCAAGACAAATGCGCCAGTGCTGAGACCCAGGAATCTCTGGCAGCCAGGACCAAAATTCTGGATGAGAATTCAAGTTATCATAACAGCTGTCCCACCCTGATATTATCTAGCTCCTGCTCTGGAAATTGGCAAGAAAATGCTAGTACTTAACAGCGTTTGTGTTATGAAAGTTTAAAGAGGTTTTTTTTTTATATACACAATGAGTCCCTTTACAATGCTGCTTAGGAAAAAAAAGCCCAAACCTGGAACTGAGGAAAAAGAATCTGGCTTTGTGTGTTGTAGTCACAGAAATCTTGTGCTGAACAGCCAGAGCCATGTGCACTGGGGAACTGGACTAGTTTGCCTTCATGAGGAAGAAGCTGAGCTGACATTTATAAAATCCCCCAACACTTTATTTTTTGCCCCTGCACCAGAGCGCCTGTTACACCCCGAAATCCAGCAGCTTTCTCAAAGGAAGTTTACTCCTTAGCAAGCTACCAAACCCACAGGGGTCAGTATTCATTGACAGCAGTCACCGTGAGCAGATTGCTACTAATTTATGAATCAGACCTTCTGTGCACAGTAGTGTTTGCTGGAAGTGCCTACTATATACCAACAGGCATATACACCTCTGAGCTGATATGCAGGCAGCTGCTGGCAGTGCCTGCAAAGTACCAACTGGCAAAAGTAAATAGCTATTAAAAGTTACTATCAGTGATCTTTAATAGGTAGATGTAGTAGATAATTATTAGGAAAATTCACTTTTTTGGTGGATAAACTTGAGCAGGGTCTGCCATGAGAAGGTAAATTTTATAATGCTCGACATAGAAGTTAGATTAATGTATTTCCTCACAAGTACATCATTGCTTTAAGGATACCTTTGCATTATGTACATACTGGCAAAAGCTTGATAGTAACTCTCTAGTTAATCATCATAGTAAGTTTTACCAGTTGAGAAGTTGATAGCATAGCCCTGACCACTGTTCTGTTATTAAAAACTGGATGAAGAGTGAGTAAGCAAATATTTAATGTGTACTTGGTAATCAGCTGACAAGTTACTTGGAGCTGTGTTTGGTAAGGGAGTGCAATAGTGCCTGTAAGTGTTCTGGTGACTCCTGGGAGGGACACTCCAGCTCCTGTCTGTCATGAGCTGGAGTCCCTACCGAGCCTGCACATGGTGAGAATCATGAGAGATCAGTTCCCAGCAGACTGAGGGGTGTTGCTGCCCAATAGCTGTGATAGTATATAATAACTCACAGCTATGGTAGAAAAAGGGAGAAAGCAGTAAACCGGTAAATAGGTGTCAGAACAAAGCATTTTGAGATGTTAAAAGCTCATGAAAACAAAGAACAGCTCTGAGACAAGACTATGTGTGGAGAATTTTGATGCATATTTGGCTTATGACAGGTTTGTCTTCAACACGTATTCTTTTTGTGGAAGAGTTAGTTTTCACTGGAATTGTTAGAAAACTAGTTGACCTTATAGACCAATAAATGGTCTGTAATAAATATGCATATTTAGACCTTACAGCTTATAAATGGTGGCTGTCTTTCTGCCTGCCTGTGGACTTCGTACAGAGTATTTTATGTATACATGCAGCTGGAGTAGTACAGGCTCTCTATCTGTGGGAGTGCTGTGCAGCCATCTAGCCAGGAAAAAATATCTGGTGTGTGTCCTGCTGACCAGAGTCAACTGGAGAAAGAAATAACCAAAGCCTTCTCCTCTCCTCTCCTAGTTATATGTGGCATAGGACTATGATTAGAGAAGCAGCATTGTGATATAAAAGAACTGACACCTAGATCATCTCTTGCAGAGATTAACTCAGCTTTTAAGCAGAGTAGAAGGCAGTAGGGACAATGTTAAAATGAGAGGCAAATTCCACTGAAATTAAAAAAAAATTATACAGTTAATAATGCTACAGTGTGATGTCTAAGAAAATGGAGATACAGTTTGTGTTTGGGGTTGGTATTTTTTTTGCTTTTTACAATTTAAAAACCACATAGTATCTGTAAGGTGATCTGCAAACTGTAATCCATAGAATTTTCATTATTTTTTATTGGCTTTCTCTCTCTACCCTTTTGTTCTCCTCCCCCAGGTCATACCCATGGCCTGTCTACTTTGGCACACATATAATTTGCCCATTCATGGGATCCCTACAATATATTTTTTCATTAATTTAATAGGTACTTCTACTTGTTCTGTTTTTTTCCTATATCTGCAAATGAGGGGTTTTTTAATCTCACTTTTTTTTTTTTTTCCATTTCATTTCTTCTTCCTTTAAGCTGTGTACTGTCTGTGTCTTTACCCATGCTTTCCTTCCCTTTCAGTCTGCTGCTGTGCTTGCAGTGCTCCTGTGAATAGGAGGTACAACAGCCAAGTATTTCCTTGGGCCTTGAGGTATGAAGTGAGTTACTGGAAGACGCGCAGGCTGGGGCATGGCTGTTGAGATCTGCATGCATATACCATTACTGCTACTGATCCTTCTCCCTGTGACTCGTCGGGTTGCTGAGTTGTGTGAGAGGGAGAGGACTACTTGGAAGAGGTGGCAGGTGCTGAACTTTTCTGCTAGCAAGAAGGACTCACGTATCCAGTGCTGTAGGGGATCTTTAACTGTGTGGTGGGAAGGAACTCTGAGGTATCGACAGGGGAAATCACCTTTCTGGGAGCACTGCTCCTTTCCACTTTGCAGCTGTTACCAGAGCTGGAAAAATCTGGTAGTAAAAATAGTTACTCTCAGGAATAAAATTCTTGCCTGTTTTCCTGGATTGTGCATACAGCAAAAAGCAGCTCAAAACCTTTAGTGTGTATTCCTTCCTTTACTGCTTAAAAATTGAGGCTGATTCTTTTATTAAACAAGTTAGAGTTGGCTAAAATGTAACTAGGTGCCATTTAACGGATTGTGATGTATAAAACATCCAACAGTCTCTCTATCCCCTCACATCTAAAGACTTTGGCTTGCCTATCTAGTGTAACAGATTGTGCAAAGGGCTGTAGTTGCCCTCTATAAATATGATGGGGTAAACAATAGGGAGGGGGGAAAAATATTTACATCAAAGGGCAACGTTACCATACAGGCAGATGGGTATAATCTGACCACAGGTAACTGCAATGGAAAGTAAGTGGAGAATGACAACAGCTTTGCATCTGTCAGGCAGAAGACCCTATGGCAGCACCAGCTCCGCATATGCAACTGTTCTCATGATAACACTGCTTATGGATCCACAAATGCCTGCAGCAAACCCAGGAGTGTGTGTCATGTGCCTACTAATTCCCTGTAGCTCTTTGAATAAGTCCTGTGGTTACATATACAAATACTTCTCCTGCTTTTCTCCAGAACTCGCACATATCATTTTGTATGTGTAGAATATCTCCTACTAATATTTGTTAACCGAGCTGTACCAAAGTGAACGCCCAACAGCGGTAGGCAAATATTTTTGAATTAAATGTTTTTCTTTTTTTATTCAAATAAGGTTGTCAAAATGGAAACTGAATGGGAAGGTCTTCACCAGTTGAATGAAGAGTGGTGGTGTTCCTCTGTGTGTGTGTGAGTGCCAGCAACTCCCAGCTGTGTAGGAACACGTGAGTTGTTGAAATAGCTGGTGATATTCCTCTGGTGCAAGGTCTTCTCTGCTTGTCCATGCCAGTTCCTGTAGCACTGGTGAGACTGCAGTAGACAAAGGCCGGTGCTTTCAACTTGTGAACTCTTCAACCTGAAAATGAAACAATTTGGTTTTGAAATATTACATCTCTGTGAAATTAAAAATATTTTCCACACAATTCTATACTTAAGTTCTGCTGCTTTCAAAAAAAATCTTTAGAAGTGTAATCCTAAAATGCTGTCATTTCTGTTTTTTCTGGTTATGCAGATGCCTTTCATATAATATGGATTATCTAAGAGACAGTGTGTGGGGGGTTCTTTTTCTTATCCTCAAAAAGTGACCATATCAAGCTACTCAAAAGGAGAGGTTCTTACCATGGGAATGATAGAAAACCTGAGCGGAGATTGCAGGTTAGAGAATTCTACAGGTCAAGCTCAGTAGTTTGTTCTAATTCTGAAATGCCTCGGAAGGAGAAACTTTCATTCTGTCTGGAGAGCGCCCTGTTATACATCGATGGAAATGATATGAACATCTATTCCTTGCAAGTTTATGCAATAAACTTAGTTTATTTATTTGCATTAGTAGTATTTATGAACCATTGACTTAAGGAAATCAAGCAGGAAAATCTTAACATCAGTTCCAAACTCTTCAAAATTGAGAACAACATTTTCTCAGTGTTATAGCAATTCCTTATATTTACTCTATCTGGTGTACCCACAAGCCAAGTAAAGAAACACTGTGTTTGGAAGAAGTGAAATTTTAATTTCCAGTAAAAAAAAAAATGGATTCTGCAGAACTTCATACATACATAACAAAATGTTCCTCCATCTAAATGCTTAAAACAAATGTTTAAACAAATTCTCATCTGTTAAAGTGCCCTGAGAGCCCTGGGCACTAGGTGTTGGCAAGTGGAAATTTGTTTTTGTAGCAAATATACTAATGGGAATTATTTTATGGTTATGGGAGGTGTACCAGCATATCACTGATGGTCAGCAATCTTGTTTGCCATGGTGGATCATCAAAAGACAGACATGTGCTTGTGCACTTTGGCATATTGATTTCAGACAACCTTATCTGCTAATTTGCCTTGTACATATAATAGCAAGGGGATATTTTCTTCGCTTTCCCCCTGCCCCAGTTCTTCAGGGTTTTTCTGGAGTCACTTGCCTTAAGACTGTGGCAGAAATTCCAAGTTAAATGAAGGATTTCTCTAATTTCACAAGTGGGGTCGGTGGATTCTTCTGTCAGCCTTAACTTCGGTTTTGCCATTCTTGTGTATGTGGAGTGCACCAGCCCAGCCTCCAGGATGTCTTTCACATCTGTTTAGATTCAGAAAGCCATATAATCCATGACCCACCTGAGGCTCAATTCACTTGCCCACATACAATGCCTATATGGGTGTGGTATATGGCTGGCGTGCCGATACCTGAATCTTGGCCGCTGTGCAGCTTGTGTGAGAAGCTGGAATAAGGTCTTCTGTCACTGAGCTATATCAGATATGTGAGCCCTCAGAAGTTACTTCTGTTGTGGTTTAACCCTGGCTGGTGTCTAAGCACCACACAGCTGCTTGCTCGCTCTCCCCACGGTGGGGTAGCCGAGATGATGATCAGAAGAATGAAAGTGAGAAAACCCATGAGTTGGAATAAAGACAGTTTAATAGACAAAGCAAAAGCCACACACACAAAGCAAAACAAGGAATTTATTCACCACTTCCCATGGGCAGGCAGGTGTTCAGCCAGCCCCAGGAAAACAGGGCTCCAGCATGTGTAACGATGACTTGGGAAGACAAATGACATCACTCTGAATGTTTCCCCCTTCCTTCTTTTTCCCCCAGTTTATATACTCAGTGTGACTTCATATGGTATGGAATATCCCTTTGGCTCATTTGGATCAGCTGTCCTGGCTGTGTCCCTTCCCAGTTCCCTGTGCCCCTCCAGCCCTCTGGCTGGCAGGGCCCGAGAAACTGAAAAGTCCTTGACTTAGTATAAACATCACCCAGCAACATCCAAAACCATCCGTGTGCTGTCAGCATTGTTCTCACACCAAGTCCAAACCACAGCGCTGCTCCAGCTACTGAGAGGAAAATTAACTCTGTCCCAGCAGAAACCAGGACAGCTTCCTTTCCTTATTTTCATTATTGCTTACCAGTCAGATCACCGATTTGGTGAACCACATGTGTACAGACAAGTAGATGAGTAAATTCCTAGGGGCTATTAGACCTGGAGTTACTTGTAGGCTTCAAACTAGACATAAGTGCTTTACTTATTTATGGCTTTCTTAAATAGCAGAATAAATACTGCCAAGAGCTGTTCATAGGAAGCAGTATTTAATAACAGCTTTGTCAAACTTACAAACTTCTGTGCTGGGATAAAATTAATGTGGTCTTCACTAACAAAGTATATCCTACCCATATATAGGCCTTTCTTTATGTAAAATTTTTTAGTTACAGATATAGCTGAGATACCACATTTTGCATGAAAAGATACTTGTTTTCAAAATATCAATTTAGACAGTGCAGCTCAGTCCAAGGTCCTTTTCTAAAGGGAAAGAAAGAAAAACCAACAAACCTAACATCCTGAACTTCTGGTCAATATGGAGGTTACTTAGATTAGTAACAGAAAAATAAATAATTCTGAAAATGAAACATTTTCAAATGTTTCCAGCTTTTACAGAGGTAATAATTGTGACCTAGGACATGAGGAGCTGATCTCATATACTCATATGTTAACTGTTAAACTGGTTTGTTTGGGGGTTTTTTTGATTGGTTGGTTTTGTTTGGAATTTTTTCCAAATTTTGCTTTGAAACAACAACTGGGATAAAATTATTCAAACTTTATGAGAAAGGAGCATTACTGTCATATTCCTAGTGAACCAAACCACATGGTGTTTAATAACAGGATTTCAGTAGTAAAGAACTACAAATTCACCAGACCTCACTGGGGTTCCAGACAAGGTTTCTGAAACAAGTATTGAATTGAGGAATACAAAAAAACAATTTTGGGAATGCCTCCACCTTTAACCATCTTTTACTCCTTACCATACTTACGTACTAACTTTTAAAGAGAAATAACATCTTGTATGGTAGAACTAAGAATCAAAAACCTTAGAAAGAGCAAATTATAAATACATTTTCTGCCTGGAAGCACTGTTTTTGGGATTTTGTGAAGAATTTTGCTCATAAACTGCTGACGTTGCCTTTGACAAGTTACTCAAAACTAAAGGACTGAATTTGCTTTACCACAACATTTCTAAAACAAAGGAAAACATTCCAATGCAGCCATTTGTACTGCATTTTAATGCCATCTTTTTTACTTTCTCACTCTGCCTTAGGCTTAACGTTGCTAGCCAATAGTCACTGCAAAAGAAAAAAATGGGATGGATAAGAAATGTCATTAGTGATTTAGTTGTCTGAAGGAGCTGCAAGTTTGTTTGATGACATTCCTACATAAAGCTAGGAACAACTTTCTAACGAGCAATTTCCATGCAATACAGAGATGAGTTCTTTCCCCTTCTCCCAACAGTGCTCACAACCTGATTGTGGGAGAAATTTCTTCATGATGTAACACATGATATTCTGTTCTACAGTATGTTCAGAAAACATTTAATTCAAGAGGCTTTGGTACCATGAAGAGCACTTGCACACACTGCCTGAAAATGTTATTTGACGAGATGGACCTCATGTCTGTCTCCTCTTTACTGTGCTCGAGGTAGTGAATGAATTGCTTAGCTCTGACTCTATTAAAAGTTCGCCTTTTTGTGACTATTCAGTGAATTATGTTCTTTGCTGTGAAATTTACTTCTCAAACTGTTTATGATGACTGAACTTCAGTCCTGCACAGAAGTCACAGACAGTATTTTGTGTTTATGCTTTATCTAAGTGTCCATTTCATTCAGGAAAGAAACCACATGCAGCTCATTAATTTAAAGTGCAAACATTTCTGAGCAGTTCAGCAATATTAATTCAGATCTAAAAAGTATATATTCAGTGCTGGTATGAATGACCAAGTTCTCTCTGCAGTATCTCTCTCATTTGAAACCTTGTTTAACACAAGATGACATCCAAATCAATGCATGCAAAATCATGTTGGCTGAAACACAGTAGCAATTTATCATTCCATGTTGTTTAGGAGCTCTGAGCGTATCCTTTCATATTAAAAAATAAACCAGAATTTGGAGAGGAAAAGCATATGCTAAAAGCTATTCAGAAGCAGCAGAGCTCCAAGTGTTTCTGGAGTTACAGCTGGAGGAATACTGCAGGCATAGTTCCCCCGTTTCTTATTAGAACAAGTGTCTGTTCATTAAGGAAAGGGTAAGTTCAGGTCTGTAAGGATACTTGCCTTTCTGGCTGAAGGAGTTGTGCTGGTTTTCTAACTGTTTTTTCTTCAAATTAAGGGAGGACACAAATCAATAACCAGGTACTTCCTAATTCTTTGGAATAAGAATTGATCTTTTCATGCTGAGAGCAAATGTATAAGCCTCAGTCCTTAATTAATGAATCAGATGCTTTAACTAAAACAAAGCAGCAGTTGGCTTTAATTTGGGAGACAGACTTCTTCCAGACTGACTGAAGACAGGCTGGAAATTCCTCTCATCATGATACTGAGCACTCTGGAAAACAGCAGCACTGAAAATTCTCTGGACTTACCACGCTGTTCTGAAAACGCATATAATTGCTCAGAGAGCTGACATGAAGCGGTTTAAGGGGTGGAAGGGAACTGAGCCAGATCCAGAAAAGCCAGTGGCCTCTAGAGCTGCCTTCAGAGCCCTGGGTGAGATACCTGAATTTCCTGAATTAGTAAATAGCTGTTGAGAGTGAGCTGAGAAGGACAGGAGTGAGTTTAGGAAAAGATCAGCCTTGGATTCTGCCCTGGAGGCATCTCACTCAGTGCTGAGGAGAGGAACAAAGCATCCATCCTGTTAGCCACATCTGAAGTTAGGCACCTGAAGATTTTCTCTTGATGCATACCAATATGATTGTAATTTCCCTTTCCCATAAAGTGGGCTAGTTTTGAAAGCATTCATCCAAAATATCGGTGAGATAATTTGGTTCCTGCTTGAGACTGAAGGGTTCAATTGGGTTGCAAGGAGCAGAAGGGAGAGCGTTACCGTCCAGCCCAGGCTATGGGCTGCCCAGAGTTGTGTGTGGGAAAGTGGAAAATTCCCAGAGAAGTTTACGCATGTTTGAATGTTCATTGTGTACAGAAACAGGTTTTGAAAAAAAGACCTGATGGCAGTAGTTGCTGAGTATCTCTGCTTTGCTGGTGCCAGAGGGCTCCTGACATGTCCTCTGCCACTACTGCCCTGTGCCCTGGAGCCTGCTGAGTCCTTCTGGGCTGAGCCCGCTACCTCCATATCCCCACACACAACCAGAATCTGACCTGACAGCACATGTCATCAAGGGGGGAAGTTTCTGTCCCCATCCTGGGGCAGGGTGGGGAGCTGTGAGAGTGTGTGCTCTCACAGGGGCACCAGAGGTGCTTGGGGGCAGCTGGGCCAGGCACCGATGCTGCTGCAGGGCCAGCAAGGCAGTTTTGTGTCAAAACCTTCTTCTTGGTATGCCCACACAAGGACGGTGAAGGTAGGGCTTGAATTTGAGCAGCAGACCAGCTTCACATCTGCTTTTAAAAAGCGGTATCACCGCTGTCCAAATGCACTTCAAGGGAGAAGGTGCGGCAGGGCCAGGGCCGGGCTACTCCTGCGTCAGGCAGGGGCTGGCTAAGGGGGTCTTCAGGATTGTGAGCCTCAGCTGAAACATTCAGTTAGGTTTGTGGGTTTGGCAAGTTTCAGTCCTGGGGCTGGGCCTCAATGAGCTAAAGTACTATACATATAAAAGACAAAAGCCTCCACCCAAGGTTTATAATTGTCCTGCTATAAAATTCCTCCCATGGTTCCATCCTGAAGGACTATTAAATTGTTATGTTTCCTCTAGTTCACAACCTGGTATGTCTTTTCATTCCTGAAAAATCAAACAAAGCTTTTAAAAAAGATAAAGAAAAGGTGGAGGAAAAAAGCCAACAAGGCAGATAAACCTGTTGCAATCAAACAAATAAAATGCATATGTGTATACAATCAGGAGGTACTTGAAAAGGCAGTCAGAAGGCCCAAAGACTTATTCTCTGCTTCAGCAAAAATTTTTTTTAAGTAACATAGCACAAAAAACTGGCTGAGAAATTGCATAGATAAATACTTAATTATTACTTATAATTTAATTATGAGACAATCTACATGAAATGCAAAGCAGTTAGGTTTAGTAGTTGGATGGGGTTGCTATTTTCTCTCTCCCTCCACCCCCCACCCCCATTTTTTTTTCTTTATTGGCAAAACAGGAGATGTATAATTATGAAACACATAATTTCTATGATGGAAACTGCAGAGTTTTACTTGTATCTGATTTCTCACTCAGCTCATCCAGCTTCCAAATCTCCTCAAGACTGGATATGGATTCCTCACTGAACTTATCTTTTCTAAAATCTGTGAGTTAAATTGCTCAAATTTCCCATAATCTTCATGATTTTGTAGATCATTACCACATCCTTCCTCAGAGATCTTTTTCAGGTACTAATCTACATAATGGTCTTTTGTACAGGAGTCTTTCCACATCGTCCTTCTTGCCTTCCTCCCTGAACTTTTCCTATTTGTGTGATATCCCAAAAGACATGATGTCATGACAATATCCAGTGGTTTATGTTTTGTGTATTATGTGTACCATTTTCTGATGTGTTTTCTTCTTTTATTTTAGTAATTCCAAATTATATTTCACTTTTGACTGTGGCTGAGTGTGAATATATTTTGAATATATTCACAAATATATTCAAAATAACTCTGAGGTCTTTGAGAAGTAAGAAGTTCACACACCTTCCAGTATCTGTGCTTAGAATTCCACCCCACCCCATCCCCGTTCCCATACATAGTGTTTCACTTACTGGATAATGGCTTTCATCTTCAGGCAATTTAATGATCAACCTTATCTGCATTCTTATTAATGACTTTTCGTTGTCTTTCCCTGGTGTTATATTTACAATTTTAATATTTTTCTATCTGGTTGAATGTTGATTTAGTAATTTAAACTGTTCTCTTACTTTAAGTATTTTTATTTTTTTTCTGCTATTTTTCTATAATTATTTTTTAATTTCTTTTGCTAAGATCTAGCTTGGTTTTTGAAATGTCTCCATCATGCCCGCAAACTTTTTTAAGCATTTATTTTATATTTTTTAATGAGTCCTCCTGTTTAATGGTTCTCCTTAAGAAAGTTAAAGTAGAAGGAGGTGTGGGGGAAGGAGAGGGATTTTTCCATTCTACAAGGATGCTGAATATACACTGTGCTTGTTACATTTTTCTGTAGCTGCATTTTTATTTTTGCCCTGTTAATTACCCAGGAAAATTCACAGCTATTTTTTATGCATTTTCTGATTTTGGCAGTCACAAAGTCATATCTTGTTTTGCTTGAAATTTCATATTTTTTCTATCTCCTCCCCAAAACATGCTTTAGGTTCTATAGATTTGTTGAAAGCATGAAAACAGTAAACAAGATTTTCTCCACAGAGTACTTTGAGACTTCTGGGTTACACAGTCCACATGTACAATAAAGTATTAATGTTATCATCCAAGTCAAATGCATTGTGTCTCAGAGAACATCTTTAAACAATAAACCTTTCATATTTCTTCTGTATTTTAATGTGCAGCACATAATACCTTAAATAATATGTTTAAGGCATGTCAGTTTTATCTCTAAATATAAGCAGTTTTCTCTGTGCTTCGAAGATATGCCTAATAATATTCTGATGCAGAGGAAAAAGGGAAATACAGTAAGATTATAAAGTAAGAAATATAAAGTATTCTTCAATTACTTCAAAGTTGAAGAAATTCCACTGAAAGCAGTAAAATGTGTATTTCTATGCTCTAAAAAGGGTCATAAGTTGTGAGATATGAGTGTGCATGTGTAAAATCAGAAAGGTGAAGATTCAAATAGACTTAAAATTATTAAGAGACAAAAAAGAAAATTTAGGTTAATAGAAAGTTTGGGTAAAACTAGATGTTTTGTTATGATTCTTATTATCATTAATATTAATAAGAATATGGGACATGAAAGGAGAAAGGCTGGTCAATGAATATTTAGATAAATGAATATAGCCTGATATGACACTATAGAGTTTACTTAGGGAACAAGGTGAAGCCATTTCTGAATCATTGTGCTGTTCTTGGGGACCTCATGGAGGGCTAGGGAAATGGCAAAAGGTAAATAAATTACATTTAACATGGAAGGAAAAGTAGTTTTGTGGGGGACCTATTTTCTGAGAAAATACTAAATTGATAAAAATGCAAGTCATTGCTTGTCAAGAAAACGTCTTCTCAAACAAATTCAATATCCTTCCTTGATAGAGCAAGCAGTCCAATGCACAACAGGAAACGGCATTTATGATGCAACTTGTCTTCTGTAGGATTTTGGTCTGCCCCACAGCGGACCGTCGTGAACAAGTATGCATTAGGAAGTATGGTTGGCTCTGGGGTGGATACAAAGCTGTACAAAGACCTGTAGTCAAAAAAGTGTTTCTGGTAGCTGGCTTTTAAGGTGGCATGTCAGTGAGGTGAAACCAGCCGCCCTTGGGGACAGTGCTCTTCTAAATTTTCATGTGTGACCTGTACTTGGCACTGGAGGAAAACAAGATGTTTGCAGAAGTCAGCCAACTGGCAGAGATTAAGGAAAACATGACTGCAATTCACATTGGCATTGCTAAATTGCAAGAATAGTTTGAAAACAGTAGCATGAGTGATGACTTGGTAACGTCACGGCTGCCCTAACAAGAATTGCTTTCTAGCTTCTTATCCTTGACTCAGTTCTGCCTGTTTTAGGAATTCAATATAAGAGACCAATCATTCTTTTTTGTATCTGAGAATTGATCATTACAATTCAATCAGTTCTCCTCTGTGTGAAATTCATCTGACCATATCTAGACATAAACATTGCAGATATTTTTATCTGACCTTGTAATACATAGTCAGGAGAGAAAAATAGGCTGTGATTTTTTCTCTTTTTAAAGTAAATGTCCAAATTAGGCTTGATTAAATTCTTTCTAAAAGTTTATTTTCATTTACTGAATAGTAAGGGTTACGATGTTGGGAACAGCATCTACACTGGAAGTATATTAAAAACAGGCAAGCTGAATCCTTATCTCTGGCTGAATCTGTACTAGGAAGTGAAGCTCTGCCAGTGAATAATTTTGTGTCAGGGAATTGCTGGAAAACTCCCTGGCATGATGACTGATTTCCTCTCAAATAATTGCCAGGTACAGTTCAGAAGTGAAAACACGCAAGACTTTCTCACTAAGCCATGAAGATGTAGGCACCATGGTTTAGAAGCCAAAAGACTTTGTCAGATTAGAGATAGCCAACTCCATACCGGTTGACCTTGCTGCCTGGGGAATTTGCTAACTCGTTTGACTGCAAAAGTTAATAAATCTTTAGTTTACTAGTACAGCAGTGTTAATATCCCCTTTCTATTTTAGAGTTCCCATTAGTACCAGTTCTTGTGCTTTGAATATTTACACTGGATGCCCTCACAAAAGCTTTTGTCCACTTCTTACTCTTTTAGGTGTCTATGGACAACCACTGTTATCCTTAGAAAGAGTGTGGCCACTATTTCCCTCTACCCTAAATCCTACATATAACCATGATTTACAGGTAACATCTAAATCGTCTTCTTACTGTATTTTAGTTCTGAACAAGTGAAATCTTTGTGAAAGCTGTACCAAATAACCTCTGTTATTCCGATCAGGTCATAATTTTGATGATATGAAGGCTTACAGGTTTTGCTAACACTCTTTTCTTTAGGATGAAGCCATGTAAGGTGTTTAGCAACTTGACAAGTGACTCTTTTGGCTTCTGAAAAGATATCTGGAATTTCAATGAAAGCCTCTCCAAGGACAGACACGTGAAAAGGTAGGTCTTTCTCTTTCAGTTTCAGCAGGACTTTAAAGAAAGTTTCATGATCTTTGTCACATTCCCACCTGTGAGGCCAGGCAATGTGTAAAGGTCTTTGCTAATAGTCCGGTCCACTCAGGATATTAGAGAAGTTAAAAGTCACATGTTGCTTATCTTCTTCTTGACAAGGATTTGCACTTTCTGATACTTCAGATGTGTTCAGTCTCTCTGGTGCTGTTAATGGGGAAGGCAGCCCCTTGTGCTGTGTGGTATAAAGTCCAGGCTGGGCTTCACAAAGTCCAGGCTGGGCTTCACAAAGTCCAGGCTCATGATGTGTGTTTCTTTTTTTTGTTAAAGCAATTTTTTTTTTCCTGGTTCTCATGCCACCTTAAACGATAATCCTCAATCACTCAAATTTCAAGACTTTCAGATGACTATATCCAAAAAATTCCTTTCCTTTCTTCTTGCGTGTCATGCCATCTCTTTGCAGCATAGAAAAGGAAGACAAAGTGCTACCAGAATAGGTATGCACATAAACAGGGTATATTTTCTGTTTCCTCTGCTGTTTTTCTTTTGTCCTATCCTGAAAGCATGTGTATACATCACATTATCCAAAAGAGGTCAGTCATGTCTATTTTTTTCATCCATATGAAAGAATTGAGCAGAATCTCATCTGAGCCTCTGACTCTAGTCATTTCTGATCTGCTCTACTTTTAGTCCCAAAGAAACCATCAGTGCACAGGTGGGTTATTAATGTGGTGGAGTAGTCTGTGATTCAGATGAACCATGGCAGCTTTTCTGTAGTGGGTTTGGAGCCCTTTGCAGTGGCACTTTGATAATTCACAAGTCAGCAGATCCATTCTTCCAGCTTCCTCAGCACTGAGTCCCAGAAGAGCTGCTCTTTGAAATGTGTTAGCAGCACTACAAAGAAGCAGCAGAGTCTTTAGGACATTTAGGACCAAGATAGCAATCTGTTATTGTCCTTGGCTGCTGGGGCTAAGCTCCTCTGAAGTAGCTTCAGAGTCCCTAGGTAACTTAGAGTTTTCATGCTTCTAGATCTTCTTCATGCAAATATATGTTTCTCATGTTTCAGTCTTCCCACTTCCTTTTCATATGTTCCTGCTGTTCTTGAGAGTGTCTACTAACGACAACTCTTGTAATGGACTTTTTTATCTTCTTTTCCTTCCTGTCTTTCAGTGGATGTAAGACCCAGTCTTTAAAAAAAAAATCCTGATCAGTGCATGCTCACAATTATTTGAATCCCTGTTTGCACACAGCTTTCACTGAAGGAATGGAAGATCTGCCAAGGACATGCTTGCTATGAAAGTTTGAGGACGCATTATTTTTGTCCTTGCATACTATTGTGATTGTCATTTTCCTGTTCTGTGACTTTGTTAGGAAACTTCTCTGCAGCTGCTTCTTTGCTTTCCTTTTTTCCATGGTGTTCTTTAGGTGGCTTAGAGAGGGAAATGCCCATTGGAGCCTAGAGTATGTTCCTACAAGACAGTGATTATGGAAATACATACAAATAACAGGTTGTTATAAATGGATCTCTCCTTTGGGAGTTTTAGTGACTGTTAGTAGCTAGGATCCCTTTGCAGAACAGAGAAATAAAGAATAGTTTAGATTAGAAAGGACCTTTGGAAGTCACCTCCTCTCTCTACTCAAAGAAGGGCAAAGGAATGCCAACTTTGAGGTTAAGATCAAGCTGCTAATCCAGAAGATCAGCACTTTTATTAGGGCCTAGTTACAGACAATGCCTCCTATTTCATGTGATGGCAGAAGTTATTACTTTCTATTAATCTTCTGTACCCCAAAATTATATTTTTTATGTATGTTTTATAGATTCAGATTCCTGTCATTTAATGGAGACTGCAATACTGGATATGTTAAAGGCATGATGTAGAAGGGACTAGACACCAAAGCAGAAAAGACGCCCAGGAGCAACAGACAAGAGCAGGAACAGAAAAGCTGTGTTATTGTTATAAACCCACTCATCACCAGTGCACCGATCAAGGCAGGAGTCATGGAGACAATATGGGAAAGGTCCCCTTTATTGACATTTTGCATTGTTACAGGGTGCAGCTCCTTCATACAAATGTAATTTCCTAGCTGTGGTATTCTTGAGGCAGGGGAGAGAAGAGGAAAATAGGAAGGGCTAGATGGAACCTAGCCCTGGGCAAGTAGTAAATAAACTAGAATGATTCCATACGCACCACACATTCCTGTACAAAATTTGCATCCAAACAGCCTTGGGGTATGCGATCCACTACAAATGTACAATTTGTAAGCTTCTACAAACTCATTTGGAGCATGTTCATGTTTGATGCTGGTTGATCCAGTTATGCTTTTGGTTGCATTGAATTCTGTACAGTTAGTTCCCTTCTACCTTAGCTTTGCTGTTGTCAGATCAGGACATGAAATACATGAAAATATAGTGGATACTCAGCTTTACTTCTGAAACTAATAGCTACTGTTGTCCAAACCAATAGCTAGTTTCCTAATAGTAAAACTATTTCCTGGTGACATGACAGCAAACATCTTTGGGTTTCTTTTGATACCTTTCATTATTAACCAAAGTGAATCCTAACTACTTTGCAAGAATTTACATTGTAGTGTAGTTCCATCTTGGAAATTCCAAACGAACCATGAAGGAACAAGGCAATGTCATAAGTCTATCAAAATTAAAAGGAGATCTCAGAACACCATTATATTCATCCAAGTCCTGAAAACTTGTAAATAACCTTACTCATCAGAATTGGTTTATTAGCTACCACATTGGAGATTATTTTGTTGTCGTATTCTAATCTTTGCTACTTTTCCTCTTTTTTTTTTTTTTTTCTTTCTTTAATTGTTCAAATAAGTTGAAGGAAAAACAAACTAGAAAGTTGCTTAGCATATGTTCTTTCAAGCACTTAGAATTGCCAGGAACTGTCTAATTTCTAGCCAAATTATTTGCAGTTTGCTGAGTTGGAAAAAAGTACATGTAGCTGACACAAAATTAAGCAGCTCCTGTGTGCAGCTGATCTTTGGGGATCTATACTTGAAAACTCCAAGCTAATAGAACTACCACATGTGCTGGCTACCAAAATGCATCTTGTTACTTGCTACGGTCACTGCCTATGGAAACTTAATTTTCTGCCTAATGTTAAAGTGTAGCACTTCTTTCTGTAAACATGGTAGGGAGAACTGGAAATTTCCTTACTAAGGCACATTATTATAACCTTGGCCTGTATTTTGACATTCTATGCTCTAAGTTCACATACACTGTCTTCTCTAAACATGTAATTATAAATATACTGCTTTGTAGTTGAAATACTAGCAATACACAACAAAGTGTTTCTTTGATTTTTTGGTGGTCTCTAATGTGTCAGTATTTCATAAATGTCATCAGGATCTTTGAGTAAAACTTGCTTTTAAAGAAAATTACTTGGATGATGCAATCCATAATGATATAGATAACTTGTCAAATCCTTACTACCAGAGAGAAAATTACAGACAATACTTTTGGAAGCTGATTATGCGGAATTAGGCAGAGAAGTACAAAGGTCATTCAAAATGTGCTGCTTTTGAGGAGCATAAAAGGAACATAGCTTTTTCCTCTTGAATTCTGAACCAACAGGAAAACTGGAACTAAGAGGAAAACTGGAACTCTTCACTATTCTAGTCATGGTGCTCCAGGGAACACCTGATCATTACTATACACCTTGTATTGCCTTTAATCCAATTCAATTTACGTTTAACATTCTACCAAGTCAAAATGGCAATCACTCAGCTTTTACTTTTCATTCATATAAATAACAAGCAGACAAGAACATGAGTAATGCCATACTGAATCAGATCATTTGTCCATCATGCCTGCTATTTTGTGCCTTGCAGTGACTAGTAGCAGACACTTAATACAAATGTGATAGAAACATAGTATGCTTTACCTGCTCACTTCCCTGGAGTGAGTTCTTTGTTTATGACAATCAGCAATTATAAATATTTTCTGAACTGTGGGTTCTCATCTGGATTGTCATGCTATGTAGTCTCTGATGGATCTATTATCCATGATAATTTTTTAATGCCTTTTGGAACCTTTTGGACTTCTGACCTCTACAACATTCTGTGATAATGAGTTCTCAATTTAATTTTGCTTGAGATTTAATTCTGTGTGAAAAGTGACTTCCTTTGTTTGTTTTAAACTTTCTGCCTGGTAAATAAATTGGGTACTTACTGATTATTATACTAAGAAAAACAGTGAACAGTGCTTCTCTATTCAGTTTCTCCACATATTTCATATTTTTATAGACCTCTAGCACATCTCCCTTTTTTATCTCTGTGCAAACTGAAGACACTATGTCATCTCTTCTTGCATTAAACTGACTTCCTATCTTTGTTCAAAGATGTGCAACATATCATGATGGAACGGTGAAGGTGATGATGCCCTTTATGATAATAGCTCATACTAAATCCCTTTTCTAAATTAGTAGGATTTTTGGCCAGCCAGTCTTCTGACTACTGGGCTGTTTTAGAGTGAATCTCTACTTACATATATATACTTTTCTCAAAATATCCCTAACCAGGCCATTTCCATTAGTGCATGACTTTAACTTCAGAGATTCTGGTTAGATTTCCACTCTGGAATGACTCTGTCATGTTTACTTTTCTCTCATCCATCTAAAATTGGTGTTCTTATCTACAATTTTTTTCTAATCTAAGAATTAAAAAGTGCTGTTTAATTGCTAGATACTCTAGACACCATCTGACCCAGTCACTACTAAAGCTACACTACATCTTCATGACCTGCTTAATAGGTTAGTGATGTAAGCACCTGATTAAGAGAGTTTACACCTACATAAGATGAGATTTCCATGTCCAGCCGCTTTGTGTCACACAGCAAGGATATCCAAGTCACCTGATTTGCAGCAGGCAGCTGCTTTGGGTTTTGCTGTCACTCAGAGGCGTGTGCAGAAGTAGATGTGGGAACTGACAGAACCAGAACTTCTATTAAAAGTGCTGTGCACAGCGAATTAACTCAGATTCCAGATGTGCTGTGTTTTCTTGTCATTCCAAACATGGTACTTTCATTTGTAACCAAAATAATCACAACTGCAACAAACCCTATTTTTATCATATGAACGCTTTTACTCTGTTTTGAATAAACAATACATTTTATGATAACATTCAGCAATCCTTTGCCATTAATATTTTTCAGTTCTATACAAGTTACAGTCGGTTGAAGAAAGCAAGTATGGTGGGTGGGCAGTCACCATCTCTGTGGCATTAAAACACACCGACAACTTGTCAATGTGAACATCTCTGGGCTTTGGCTTTTGTTACAGTCTCAGGCCAGGTTCCCTAGGTTTTGCCAATCTTTTGGTGATTCTTGGTCTTGTTCCATCAAGCTGGGGCCAAGTTTTAAGTACCCTGGAAACTGGATTTGGTTCAAACCTTAGAATAATTTATAGTTTGGGACAACGTTTATTTAAGACTTATTTTGATTCAGCCAAAATCTGGTGGATTTCTGTGAGGTTTATTTCTAGTTTTATATCCTATTTGAATGGATCTATGTAACTGGATTCTGAAGCTGATAAATGCATATGCTTATGGGGAAAAAAAAAAAAAGAAAATAAAATCTTAGGTTAACTAAAAGTACTGGCTGGTTTTGCCTATTTCCATGAAGTAAAGAGTGAGATGAGAAATTTTCTTCCATTCTACATTGTAAAATTAACAAGGCT
>JAVJGJ010000059.1:15563198-15608731 GCA_035590215.1 Microhierax caerulescens | reverse complement strand
CTCCTGCCAGCCCGAAATGTCCCCCAGGAAAGGTGTTAGCCTTGCCCCCGCTGCTGACATCCAGATGTCTCCAGGGTGCAAATCCAAGCAGGTCTGGAATTCAGACTGCCATCCCAGGTACTGGTTTCCAGAACCAAAGGGTCAATGCAAGAGGGATGGCCCAGTGAAACAGGGAGAGGAAATGATCCCAGGGTTGGTCCAACACTGGTCTCTCCTCTCTGAAGATTTGTCTACCACTGCTGGTAAGTAATCCAGCTCCATCTTACCCTGTGGGAAATGAAGCCTTTCTAGGTTCTACAAGGTCTGTAATGTTATGGATGCTAGTTGTTGGAGGCAGCCTGCAGAAGACTCAAAAGGTGGACAAGGAGACATCAAGACTAAGTAAGTGCTTCTGGAAGAGCTGCCTTGCAGCAACTTCTTGTCTTTATAGAAACATTTTTTATTGTTTTTTATGGCAGTAGCCAGTTTCAGTTCTAGTTAGGCTTTGGCCCTTCCAGTTTTCTCCCTGCACAACCTCATGACATCCTTGTAGTCCTGCTGAGTTGTCTGCCCCTTCTTCCAAGTGTCATAAATTCACTTTTCTTTCCTTAGTTCCAGCCAAAACCCTCTGTTCAGCCAAGCTGGTCATCTTCTCTGCTGGCTCATCTTTCAGCACACAGGGACAGTATGAGGTAGTCTATTAATTTTGCTAAGATTATGAATAAAAATGGAAACTTTGCCCTTCTTCAAAAGAAGTGAAAAGAAAAATAGTTGCTAACTATATTGCTTTTCATGGAACACTGAATTTCTACCACTGTCTAATTTTCTACACCATCTAATTTTTATTTTATCATTGAGCCAGCTTGTACCAGAAAAATCCTAAACAGAGCCTAACGTATCCTGTCAGGTAGACATCCCATTGGAAAGAGTTTCAGGAAACAATCCTGTAGATTGCTGGGATTGCACATCAATAATCTATAAATTTATTTTTTCAGTTAAAACTGATTCAGTTTTCCAAACCTGGCAAGACCTGGAGTGAAAAACAGATGCTGCTCATTTTTTCCCCAGTGCATGCCACCTCCCTAGAGAAGCTACTTTAAATGATACAACCAAGGCATTGCACAACTTTGTATCATCCTGGTTTTTAAAGTTTACCATACTAAGATGACTTTAGTGTTTGCATTGCCAATGTAGTACCTAGAGTCCCATCTTAATTTCTGAATCTAGCCAGCTGCAGATAATGAAAACTGTTGAGTTTTACAAAGCATAACAGAAAATGAATGAAGTTGCTACCAGTATAAAAGTAAAAGTGGGACAGAAAACTGGCCTAAACTAAAATAAAAAAAGTCCTTAACCTTTCCTAAGCCTTCCATCAAACATTACTAAATAGCTGGAAGGGATAAAAATAGGAGGCATCTCTTTGCTGATGAAAAAAAAATATCAAACATAGTCAAATAATAGATTTTACTCTTCTAGTAAATGTCAATGAATATTTACAAAACAGGAAGCAGAAATTTTCAGAAGTGGACCTTTCAGAGGTCCACTTTTCAGAGCCTACAATCTGGCAGGAAACAAGTGTCTCAGGAGCCACTTACACAGAATGACAAATACTTTGGTTGAGGAAAACTGAGTTCTGGCAGAAATCAAAAAAGGGAGAAATATACAGCAATATACATGACTTACACAACACTATTTACAGGTCATATTTTTGACAGATGAGCGATTTTTAATGGTAGACATGTGAAGGAAAGCTTGGAAGGGCTTGGAAATGTTATGGGATATTGAAGTACACACATTTACTGAAAAAAATGTTTAAAAACAACCTTTGGGAAGGACCTTAAATGTATGCTTCAGGGCAATCACTGCCTCTGACCAATTAAGCTGAGACCTACATGTGGTAGTAGGTGAAGAGGTGGGGGAAAAAAAGATGTCTTTCTGCTGAGTTCTTCAGGCATGCCTCTGAAGTCTGGTTACAGTACAAGGCCAGAAAGACGACAAGACAAAGCTGAGGTCTGACACTAAACAGCAGTTCCTATGTTCCATTTTATCTGCCTCAATTCTCTAACACTGATAATGAGAACAAAGAACTACGTGTCAACGTTAGACAGAAAGTTATTGAAAATTACACCAACGATGTAAGTAAAAGTTTTACAGCAATGCTTAATAGGTGAGGAAGATTATTTTACAATATTTGACTTGTTTCTAGCATTAGTACTTCCTAAGATAAGGTTACTTCTACATTAAGTAAATCAAGTGTACGCAGTTGGAAAAAAAAAAAATCTGTTTATGGGACCATGGCAGTCATTACCTGGTACTATACTGCAGTAGCTTGTGGAGGCAAAAAGTTATCCCACTGGGATTAGTTCCTAGGGAAAAGCAGCGATTCTCCAATGCAGATGAATGAAAACTTGGTGCAGACAGATCTTTAGCTATGTCCTTACACAACTGAAATTTAGAATTTCAGCATGAAACCTTCAGAAAATAATGAAGCATCTAAGGTAAAGCCATGTAGCAAAAGAATATTTAATTCCATTTGCATTAATATACACAGTTCATGACACTTTAGAGAAATTCTAATAGATTGCACTGTATGTCTCATTCAGGCATAGAAGAGAATACTTTATATATATTTAAATATGAGTAAATATAACTAGTAGTTGAAATTACAGAAGGTTGTTATGGTAAAAAAAAAATCTTCCTGGCACTATTACTCTGTGAGATTTACTTATTTATGCTTATTTATAAATACAGAGTCAAATTCAAAGGTAGCAACTAACCACATTCATGCATACTGGCACACACATGCACTCGTCAAAAATTGTATGGCTCCCCTAATTCTAGGGGATGATGAAATCTAATCTAATTCTGAATGCCTATTTTCAATGCTGAACATAAATGGAAAACAATTTTTATTATTATTATGAGCTTCAAAAATGACCATTTACCTGAATAATGCCTTCCTTTCCCTTTCTTTTCCCTTTCCCTGCTCTTGCCCTTTCCCATGCCATTCTCTAAATAGTAACAATCTACATCTGAATGACAAGGTGAAACAGTTTGTGCTAAAAATAGTTACAGTGAAGTCTCATTTTTTCAAGATCTACTTTGTTTCCTCACCTTTTACATGCAGGGTATAACAAAATCAAACAGCCATAAGCTACATTGCAACTTTTCCAATAAATGCCCTTTACACACAATCAATCAATCAATCAATCAAACAAACGGTGTGGAAATTCTGTTGTTTCATACAATGACTTGAAAGATACTGCCCTTCAAATTCTCTATGTGACCAAAGTTTATGGACAAGTGAATGCAGTTCTGAAAAAGCCTTTCTTATACAGACAAGCTGAAATGCTAATACTTCTACATTTATTTTAAAGTAACAAATAATATTTTCCCTTGCTTTTTTATACTTCCTGTGACTATTTTGTATTGTAAAAAATTGAGGATATCCATTTAATTATTCAAAAATACCCTCAAGCATTCTAGGAAACTATGTCTTCCTGTCTGAGCTAGAAGTTTTCATATGAAACATAGCCCTTCTTTTTTAACTTGTGGATTGTCACTCAATATATGAGTTAGTAACATTTCTTACGTTTGGAAAATGCCAGCAGGCTGGAACTCTGCAAAACCATAAAGAAAGGATTTTAAACAATAACATATTAAACACTCTCAACTACCACATTATATGACTTGTTAATTTAATACAACCAAATAGAGAAACCTTTTTTAAATTATTTAACATCTACGATAGATTTATTGCTGGTTTTGTCAACAACCACTATAAAAAGGCAAAGTCACTGTTAGCAATGTGTGCTGTTTGTATACATGCACTCAGAATATTTTATCATAGAACCATTCAGGTTGGAAAAGACCTTTAAGATCAAGTCCAACTGTTAATCCAGGACTGCCAAGCCTACCACTACAACATGCCTCCAAGCACCACTTTTTTTAGAAAGAAAAAGAAAAAAAGGAAAACATTCAAAAATACCACAGAGTTTTGAAGACGGTAACAGCAAAAATATCAAAAGTGATGCATGTTTGAATCACCTGGTATTCCATATGGAATTCTGAATAAATAAGCAGCACATTACACTTTAAAGCACTGTGAAATTTTAAATCTTATTCCAGGTGCTGGAGTTTATTTGGGCACGCACGTTTTGGGTAATGTTGAATTAAATATTCTCTGTGCGTGGCTACAAGAAATGTTCTGTTACAGACACATTCCCAACTGTTCAGTCACTGCATCTTGTATAATGGGGATGTGAACGTGATTCCCAGTAGGTATTCTCGTTTGGCTTCTGTTTCATGAAGTCAGAAAACAACTTGGCTAGAAAAACAAAACCCCAAAACAATACATATGTAGGGTAGAGGCATCCTGTGTCTTTTCAGGCAATGAATTTTTAAAACATTTGCTTAAAAAAACAGAATATAACAATTGGCAATAGCCATTCAGATATGAGCTTTAAAATGGTTTTATTCTGAGACTGGGCAGCTGGGTGATTTGTACTAGATTTGTGGTTTGCTTTTGGGTGTGTTTTTTTCTTACTGGTTTTTAGTGCCTCATTTCCAGACACTGTTGTCTGTATTTTTGTAGACAATGCTAATTCTCTAGCAGATTGCACTTTACTGTTGAATTTTAGAACTTTAAAATGGTAAGGAGAGTGGGTAATTTTCACTAGATGCAGTACTACCGTTGTAAATATCACTGAAGAAAAGTGTGACAAGACAGAATATGCATCTATTAGGAAAAAAAAAAAAAAAGGTTTGGGATGTTTGGGATGCATTTCTTGTTATGCCTTGCCTTTCTTCATGCTCCTCTTTCACAGCCACTTACAATTTTCAATGTTTCCTATTTCTACATTGATATTTAAATGGTAAAATGCCTCTGTAGGTGTTCAAAATTATTTGATATGATATTTGAATATCAATATAGATATCCACTTGAATGATAGAATAGTAACTTTTCTCTACTTTTGCCCAAAAGTGCTAGGGGACACAGCTGTTCCATCAGGCATATTGCACCCATTAAGCATCTTTAGACACATTATTTATTTCAAATACTCATTCCATATCCTGTGATCTTGACCTTCTGGTAAATTTGCTAGTATAGGAGAAACCCCTCTAAAATGAATGTGTTGCCTCTTTACAGCGAGGCTATATTCCTTTATCATTCATGCAATATCATATAAAGATAACAACATATCAATTTGATCCAATCTGAAGAACCAAGGGACTAATAAGGAATATATTAATAAAAACTTATTAGAAATATGCAAATTATGAGTACCAAAGCTTTTTCTCAAAAAGATCTCTAAAAAGTATTTATAAAGTGGTTCAGAATTGTAATTAACTTGGAGAACTACTTTTTTAAACTACGTATTAACATTTTTATGATCACAGTTCTTGGTTGAAAGTGTAGAGATATGTTAAGAGTTACAGCATATGCAGCTTAATTTACTGTATATTACCATGTAGCAAATAAAGACTGTTATGTACTTGTTCTTTTTTCCCTTATAAGCTTGTAACACATATATGTAAAAAAAATTACTATACATCCAGAAAGTAAGAAAAATACAGTACATCATATGCGTTTATATTATACTATTTATTTTGATAGTATTACGGTTGGTAATTTTCACACGGAGACAAGTATTTGTCATTATAAAATGGAATAAATGGTTAGAAAATGTCATTAGCAGAACAACCTATTCTTATTGCTCTAACAGGAAGAATGGGGTTCTGATAAAGAAGTGCAATGTAATTAAAAAATCATGTATATATGCATTTATATGTATATTTATAGATAAACTATTATACATAGAGTGATATGTTAGATAGAGGAACATGTTAGTATGCCACCACAATCTAATTCTTCTCCATGGTTCAGTGATCAGCCAACTTAAGAATAAAACTGAAACACCTGTGTTTCCTCTCCTCCCAGCATCAATGAAATTCTATTTGTTGTTATTATGGGAAGATTAGAAGAGAAAGAAAACATTATGCCACTGTATAAATCACAGAGTGGCCCCTAACTTGGATACTGTGTGTATTTCTTGTCCCCTCATGTCAGGAAAGACAAAATAAAAAGCATTGGTAAAGGGCAACAAGAATGACCAGAAGTTTGGCATGGCTTTTGAAGGAGGAAGGACTGGGAAAGCCAGAAATCTTTAGCCTGGAAAAGAAGGAGCATGGGCCAATATGGCAGCAGCCCACAAAAGCAAGGAAAGGAAGGCTTGGAATCAGCTCTTCATTCTCCTTTTCCACAGCAGAATTAGGGAACATGAAATAAAGCTAGCAGGAGCAGTGCTTAAGGGAGGCATTTTTTCATGCAATAGGCTGTGGGTCTGCCTGCTGAATGGTAGTCACAGAACAGCTAAGGCTGGCAGGGACCTCTGGAGACCACCTAGTCAAAGGCCCCTCCCCAGAGAAGTTTACATAGGTTAAAGGGAAGAGTGTGTAAGTACTCTGAGACTGACCGATTTCTACTGAACAAACCACAACATGCTCAGAAAACTCTTGTTTGAGGAAGCATGGGACAGTACTGGAGGACAAATAATATGCATGCACTTTTCATATTGTTTCCTGGAAATCCACTTATGGCTGCTGTTGGAAATGGCATACAGGGTTAGATGGCTCTAACCTCTACATCCATTCTTGTATTTTCATGTAACCTAATATGTATACACAGCACAAACCCTAAAATATTCATGCTTCACTAAATGCAAAGAACTAAGCAGTAAATTATGAAATTAGCAAGTCATGCAGAACCAACACATTTTTCTATGTATAAATGGAGGGGCATCTCTTTTCATACAGAGGAGACAGAGCACTGTATACATTTTCATAGCACATACAAAAGTGAGAACTTACTGTTTTGTAACTTGCCTGTTTTAAGAGAGTCTGAAGTTACAGCGAATTAGTCACTCTTTCTGTATGATGAAATTACTTTCTTCTTACATTTATCTCAGTGCTCTGAGAAATTTAGATACATAGTTCTGCGTAAGGTGTACTCTGTAACTTTGGTCAGACATTGTAAGTGGTCTATCAACAGCTAATGAAATTAACATTTTCAGTTAAGGATCTTCAACAAAAGCATGTGTTTTCTGTTACTGGGCAGGTAAGACCTGAGTGATTCTCAAAAGAGAATGCTTTACCATTAAATCATTCTTTGGGTTGATGGGGGTACATAGCTGTGCAAATGCTGCACTCTTTAAGCCTGTTGAAATACAGAACCTTTTGAGCATTGCCTGGAGGTACAGTTGACTTGAACTGCTTCAAAGAATAATTCTATTTCCTTTGGGATGAATGACTAAATGAACAGTACAGTATTGATAAATGACATTTCAAAAAGACAGTTTCTTATATACGGTGGCATCACGTTTTGTTTTGTCATCTAATTGACTAGGAAGTCACAGGGAAAATGATAATGCAATATATATTCTTGGCAGCAATCGCTAGAAGCATTCATAGCATTTTCTATCACTGATGCTGGCCAAATTTCCATCTTATTTTTTCAAGGTGGACTCCATCATCACAGCAATTGATGCATTTGTCAGCTTCACACTGGATTATTACAATTTGCTAAGGACAATTTCTTATGGAGCAAATTAAATTAAAAAGCAAAAAAATGTGGCTGCACCCATGTTAAGTAGCATTTCTTCAAGAGCAAACTATATTTCGTTTGATTTGTAATCTGAAATAGCTTTCAATTTAAATACATGATTGTCACTTATCAAACCCTAAACAACTTTAGTTCTTCAAAATCATACAGATCAGCTCCTTTTGATAACATGACAGAACTAAATCACAGTTTTTTTGGATACCGTTGCCTAGGCTGCCCTACAAGACTGCACCTCTAGGTCTCCCCCATAACTACCTGCTTCATGCTACCAATATACTGCTTACCTTACACATGCTTTAAGACAAATCACTCTACTTTATAGCTTTTTATGTGCAGTTTGCATGCCAGAGCTACATTCCAAGTCCAGTTTTCTGCTCCTAAAGCATCTCCACTCTCAAACTGTTTTAATCATTCTCCTGGGTTCCTGCAGAGGCCCCACCTACTTATGAGGGCTGGTGGCTCCAGTGGGACAATTTGCTCACACACACCAAGCAAATTAAAATAGAAGGGAACTGGGAACAAGATATTTTAAAATCTAAACCTTGCTTCCTTAGCAGTAGAATACCAGAATATGAATGTATTGATCTTAGTTTATTTTTACCAGCTGTTCTTAAGCAGCACAAGAACAAGACTGTAGGAGTTACTTGTTTTGATTATATGTTCTACATGCACTCCAACTGTGGCAGGAAAAGCATTAAATAATGAATATATATAAAAGAATGTAATGCAAATGTTTTCAAGAGCTATTTGATTTTACTGAAATAAAAGGGAAGGATAGTTACAAGAAAGCAAAAGGCTTTTCTGAGTGCCAAATGGCACGTGAAGAATCCCAAGGAAGCAAAAAGTCTCAGTTGCTTAGAGGTTTTGTGGATGTCTTTTCATTGATACTTGAATTCAATTTAATATGATATATTCCATCATAATTCTAGTCCTTTATTCTTATGAAAGTGAGACTAAATTATATGAATTTCATATTTTTTCCAGCATAATTTCTACCACTTGAAGATGTCCAAAAGTGGTATATTTTAAAGATTTCAACAAGATGTTCCAAGGATACTAGCTGGCATGTACATGTACTACTATGATTGCTTTTGACAACATTGTTTGGCCCTTTAACTTAGTATTCAAGTAATTATTTAGGTTATATTATTTTAGAAATGCTAGTGAGTTCTTGGTTAAATATGAGTCAAAGGCCCTTTGACCTCTTCTCATGTACATGTGGGATTATGAAGCGCAGTATCCAGCCTTTCACTACTTATTGCATTAATTACGATCAGTTCAGAGTCACAAATAAGAACAAACAGTAGATATCATAATAAACATTTTAAAATAACCACGCTTTATTTGGAGGAAATGTAGAACAACATATTCCTATTTTAGAATTCTTTCTTACTGAATATCACGAGCTAGAAGAAAACCCCTGGCATTCTGTTGATCAGATACTTTGTAGATCAAACACCCTTACCTGCCCTTGGAATACAAAAATCAAGCCCATGGAATTGTCTTATGAGTATAAACTAATATCTGGAAGGTGCTCCCAAAGGAGCTTCAGTTCTTAACCAAATAATGTAGTCAAATATAAGCAAAAAAGCAGATTTAAAAAGCACCAGTCTCCCTTAATGAATCAAGGATAGGATTAAACTTTCTTGTGACCCTACACATTTCTAAGACCAACATTATCTTATACTACTAAATGCATTTAAATTCTGAAAAAAAGATTACTTGGAATAAATAATGACAGAATAACACCAAAATTACCTCTGTTTTCTCTAACAAAAACATTTAAAAACCCAAATATGCTATCATGTGCTGAAAAAATACAATGAATTTATATATTCAAGAACTTAATCTAAGGCCTGTCATAAGATTGTTGACATTGTTTTCACCTGATCAGACTGAAAGTACTGCACAGATAATCCCTCTCAAGATAGTATGACTTCTGAACCTAATCAGCAGGAAGCACCTGAAATGTACGTTTGAAAAAGGTTCAATACAAGCCTGAGTGGGGAGGAAGGGATTTTTATTTTTTTAATTTTTTTTTAAATCCCAATTTTTAAATTCTGAATGGTCTGGGACCAAGAGATGCAAAAGTGAGGATGAACCAACTATGGATCAAATAGAAAGAAAAAAATGTGAGCATTTTATGTGGACCAGTTTATCTTCCTCAAAATACTTGGAAAATACTATGAAAGGGCTTCAGAATTCCTATTACATACTCATTATATCAACCATATGTAGGTTGAGTTGAACAGTCTTTTGAAAGTCCCCCTGAGCCCAATGATATCTTTATTATTAATTTGCTAATTTATATAGTGTTTGTTGTTGCAGCAGCCAGTTACTTTAATTAAGAAGACTAAAATATGAAGGAAGGTAGGTGGGCATCCTTTCAGATAGTAATCTGTTTCCTGAAGCCCTCATTCCTGTGGCAGTCTGCCCAGGACAGAACTGAATTACAACTCCCAGCACCTCTCTCATTTCCAATGAGTTGTTTTAATTTTAAACCAAGGGTTTGAAGACAGAAAGGTACCGCAGATATCACACAATTCAAGGGCTATCCCAAAGGGTATTTTTCATACTAATTTCAGGAAGAAGCCTGTAGGGTTGTTCATGTAATTGATTCACACATAATTCAAGAAAAGTTAAACCATCCACCATACTACTGGGTAAAATACCACACACATCATAGCTGAAGCTGGCAGTGCTGCCCACAGTTAAGCAAGCCTGACACCCATTACTGGACACTTTTTGTTACTTGCTATTTCTAGTTTTACTAGCCACAATAATTCAAACATCCTATGCCAGATCCCTAAAACAAGGACTCTCCAAATGGTACTGGATTTTTGTCTTTCCTCCTACTCATTCCACAGCAAGTGTGCAACAGGCATTAAAACTCCTTATTGGTTTTGATGTTTGTGGCATTTTGCTATAGTAGGAGCTATTTTTTCCTTCCTTGTTATTCTGCTTTTTCTTCCTCCATATCAGTCCTATTCTCCAGTCTGTACATGAGTTTTGTTCAGACTGCTTAAAGCAAGTGAAGGGAATGTTAGAGGAGTGGGGTTCACATCGTAATGTTCACAGTACAGGAGTAAATGCAACTTCTTGATCTTTTTATGTTTCTTACTTGCACTTGTACACATTATTTGGAATGGAAGCAGCCGCTGAAGGGTAAGAAAGGGAGTTACGTCTGTCTTTAGAAGCACTTCAACGTAAAAGAGGCAATCAGCTGAAAAAAGTCCTTTCCCTGGATGCCCTCAGAAGAAGAAATTTGTATCAAATATGGCACTTCTTTTTTCAGGATCACAACCATATCCGACATCAGCTTCCTTTACTGTAGTCTTACATGACTCATGGAAACCTTTGTGATCTTGGCAACAATAAAAATCCTGATTTTAACTGTTTGCAATTTTCATGACACTGATTCCATCAACAGCTTCTCCTGATGGCCAATGCTGGAATCAGAAGCAAGTGCAAGGTAGCTACCCTCACAATATTTGGAATAAGTTCCCAAGGAGAAGAAAGGGGAAAGTAATTTAATTTAATTCAGAAGATTAATTTGTGAAAGAAGAAGGGACGCTGCAGCACCTAAAACTTGAAAAAAAGGAGGCTAGAGTGAACATAAGCTGGGAAAGAAGAAAGAGGATAACACAGAAGATTGGATTTTTCAGACTGCTGATCAAACAACAGGGGCTAAACAAATTACCAGACATGTGAGCCACAGAAAGAGTCTTTGTGCAGGTAGCAGCCCACTGCAGAAGTAAGCTAACGTGAATTATTTTAGCATGCAATGAAAGGTTTAATCTAAACCATAATAAATTTGAGCTATCATGGGACCAGTACTATTTCATATCTTCATCAATGACACTGATAGTGGGATGAGTGCACCCTCAGCAAGTTTGCAGATGATACCAAGCTGAGTGCTGCAGCTGATTTGCTTGAGAGAAGGGATATCATCCAGAGGCACCCCAACAGGCTCAGAGTGGGTCCATGCAAATCTCAATAAGTTCAACAAGGCCAAGTGCAAGGTCCTGCACCTGGCCTGGTGAAATCCTTGGTATCACTACAGGCTGGGGGACGAAGGGATTGAAAGCAGCCCTGAGAAAAAGACTTGGGGATACTGGCAGATAAAAAAACATGACGTGAGCTGGCAATGTGCTTTCGAAGCCCAGGAAGTCAATTGCTTCCTGGGATGCATAACAAGAAGTGTGGCCTCAGCAGGTCCAAGGAGTGATTCTCCCCTTCTACTCTGCTCTTGTGAGAATCCACCTGGAGTACCGCATCCAGAGCTAAGGTCCCCAGCACAAGAAAGGCATGAACCAGTTAAGCCAGGTCCAGGAAAGGGTCACGAGTACGATCACAAGACAGGAACAGCTCTCCTATGAGGAAAGGCTGAGAGTTGGGGATGATGAGCCTGGAGAAGAGAGGGCCCTGGGAAGACCTTATAAGTGGCCTTTCAATATATAAGGGTGGCTTATAAGAAAGAAGGAGAAAGACTCTACCAGGGCTTGTAGTGACAAGACAAAGGGAAATGTTTTTAAACTGAAAGAGTGTAGATTTACATTAGATTTTAGGAAGAGATTCTTTACTGTGAGAGTGGTGAGACACTGGAGAAGGTTGCCCAGGGAAGTCATGGATGCCCCATCCCTGGAAGTGTTCAAGGCCAGGTTGAATGGTGTTTTGAGCACATAGTCCAGTGAAAGATGTCCCTGGCCCATGGCACAGGGTTGGACTAGATGATCTTCAAAGGTCCCTTCCAAACTCAAAATATTATGTGGTTCTGTGATCACGAGTATAATTATTGTATCTCATTTGGAGATTTTATCTGTTAACATGTTTGTATGCCTCAAGAGTTATTGTAACTTCACCATTTAGTTGCAGGACAGAAACTGATCACATATGATGATCATTTCAGATTCTGGAAAACAATGCCAGCAATCAATGCAAACGTTTGCTTAAATTACAACAGTATTTCCTGGATGTCCATGGGATGTTTGCCTTCTTAATCCTGTTCGATACCATTCAGTAATGAAATTTCCTAACTATTAACAGAAGAAGACAAAGGATCAATAGGTGGAAACTGAGCCACAGATTGGAAGTAATACATTTGTTTCTTAATCTTCATTTTATAAGAAATGAAATTAGTTTCACTTCTTATAATACATTATAAAGCTATCAACTTGTTCCACACAACTAAGAATGACCATTCTTGCCTTTAGATTAGCAGGTGGGTTTTGTTAAGCAAAATTATTATCCTTGAGCTTCAATTTTGGCCATCAATCAAAATCTAGATATTTAACACATGACTGTATAGGGAAGACATTCTGTAGTTTTATTCATTCTTAAGTATGCTTATAAAATATCCTCTTAGTAATTAGCAATTCTACAAATGTAGCAATTAAATAGGAACTTAGATAATAATTATGAGTTGATATATTTATTAGATGCAGTAGAGCATAATGTGTACAATCTATAAAGTAGCTTAATTTTAAGAGTTTCACTACAAGTATATAAGCTATAATACCACATGTATTTAGTCAGAAGTTTTAAACAGCCATAGAATGATGATGATGGATCATAGGAAATTTCTTTGGATACATGTCTGTACACGCATATTGTAAAACCTGACATCTAAATTTAATTGCCTATTAATATTCTGTTTGAGTACACAACACAGGATTACATACATATCCATAAACATAATGATTTAAAACTTTTTAGGGTCATCTTGCGTTAGAAGTTTCCACATATAATTCTGAAAAGTACTAGAAGGTAAGTTTCCAGATAAAAAGGCCTGAAGTTAAACAGTAAATGGTTTAAGACAACAATAGTTTTGAGCACTAGATTGAGCATCAAATCCAATTGAGTTCACATACTGCACATATCGACAACATGGCCCTGAAATCTTAGCAAATCAATGTGTATTAACTAAAGCAGTTATATGACAGTATTCATACTAACCTGCAATGAAAAGATCTTCCAGGTCCATCAACACATACACCTCCATTGTAACAGAGAACCGAGTTAAGTGTAGGCTCACTGCAAACATCAACATCAACTTCACAAAACCTTCCCGTGTACCCACTCAGGCATGTACACACAAATGCATTCACTGCGTCTTGACAAGAACCTCCATTAATGCAGGGAGCAGAATCACATTCCTGAGGAGACAAATAATAACAGTACATGGGCTACACAGCTTAAAACGCGTTACTTACCCATTTAAACAGCAAGTGCAAGAGAATGAATATGGACATCAGAAAAAGTGTGTTGGACATTTTTTTTATTGTCTGATAAACAACAGTCTCTAATTTGGGGCATTTTTTGTTTATACAGAGATCATTTGTTTACAACTCATAATCACTCTTGAAACTATGCTTGTTCCTACTAATCAGTCTTGAAGAAATGCAAGTATATTTTTTTAATAGTGGTCTTAAAGCCATAAGTATGTGCTTCTCACTCACGATTCCTTTATTAAAATTCTGAAGCATATTTTTGAGCCACAGTTTATACTATTATTCCTTTTAAGTTTTTATAGTAGGGCCTATTGCAGTGAAAAAAGCCAGATTAGTAAGACGATTATGGACAGAATAAAAAATCGTTTATATTAACCAACACACACAAGCCTTTTATCAGTACTTCCTGATAAATGCTTTTTTATTACCAATTACTGTGTAAAATTGCAAATAAAAACATGTAGAAATGTTTATGTGTTCACCTAACAATTACCTCTGACAAAGCTAATGTGAAAGTCATCAAATTCAAACCATGCAAAGTAGCAGCAAACGAACGTTTCTCCAGAATTACAGGAGTTTATTTAGTGCAATTGCCAGTGCCAAAAATGCCCTTGAGCGCAGAAACCTAGGTTTTCCCTGTATCCCAAAGGAGTTTTATTTTGCTGCTGCCACTAAAACAGTCTAGCTAAATCCAGTATTTTAAATTTACTCTCATACTCCTGTAACTTTAGAAGGTTTAATTCTTTAAGGCTATCCAAGGGCACTCAGATTTCCTGCAGGTACTACAGCTGCTTTGACAGAATGTAAATTCAGATATCCATGGGGAATTGTGAGAAAACAACTTATTTTCCTATAAGCTCTCCAGCTGGGTGTATATAGGATGATTTATTAGTGAGCATTACATAAACTAATTGAATTATACATCCCAGAGGAAGATAGGGATAGTTCTGCAGACTGCCAAAAATTCTGTGTCTAGGTTCTAGAAGCAGTCCTTTGCTCTGTTTACAGAAATTCACAATATTTGCTTGGCAGTTACTGAGAATAAATACCAAGTTTAAATGGTAAACAAATAATCCAAGATAGAAGACTGAATGCTGTTCATCTGCAGATAAATATGGGTCATTGCAATTTTTCGCTATTAGAATCAGATGTTTGTCAGTAGCAGAAAAGTAACGTATTTTGCAGTACCTCACTGATCATGAGGCCAGTTTGTCTGTTTAATTTTTCTCTTTCCTCTCTTCTCCTCAATCCCATTTCTGGGGGGAAGGAGGTATACAGTGCTGTGAATAAAAGGGAAGCTCTGTTACAGTCACTATACACATACACTCACACTACTCCTGAAGTTGGCACCTTTATGGCAACTAAAAATCTGTAGATTATGTTACAGAGCAGCAATGTACACTCTGACCTTGATCAGCAATCCAGACCTGAAGCCCGAAGGTAATTTGACTTTCATTTCCTAATGAAATCAAAGGGGAACAAACTTCCTTAGGAATTGCCAGTTGTTTTAGATTATGAATGTTTCAGGCACTGGCTTATGACGTTCTTAATTCCTTCCTCTATTCCCTGCTATTTCCTCACCTAAAATCATGCTGCATTGTCATCTTAGTTGAGTCAGAATAATAGATTAAAATACTTGTTAAAAAACCCCAAACAACAACATCAAAAACAGGCTCTTGAAAATATTTTTGGAAAGCCAGTTTTCTAATTTGTTTCTCAGCACACGACCCAACATTAGTTATGCAGGTGTAACCTGGATACTATTACGGTGGGGAGAACTATCTGAAGATGACAACATGGGAAATTCTTAAGTCAGCACTGATAATTAGGAGGAACAGAAATCATCAAAGTCTGACTGAAAGTTTTAAAATCTAGCTATACAAAAAGACAAACCAAAACAAAACAGAACAGGACAGGTTGAAAAGGAATCTGTATTTAAGAAGTAAGAATTTGTTGTTTTCTAAATATATTTAACTTGAACTAATAATGCTTGTGGAAGGAGGAGCAATTGTCTTCAGAAATTTGTCCTTCATTAGTGTGACATCACATCTTTTGAATAGCCTTTTGCAGTAATAGAGAGAAGAAGGTACCCGTGATGCTTGGCCTTAAGATTCCAAATGCCACAGTGGACACCAGTGTATTCAACCAAAGTAGGCAGAGATCAGTATTCCATTTTGACAGACAGGGTATTTGCAAGGTGACTGAATTGGCAGCACAAAAGGACCTTATAGGTGAGACTTTCATAATTTTAATATTCACATCTGTCAAGAAATACATGAAAAAGCTTCAACAGAAGGTGAAAAAATAAGTATGAATGTACTAGAATCAGGAGTAGCTAATGCAGTTAGCGGCTCCTAAACAGAACTGCCAATACACCTATGCGCAGCGTCACCTACTCGAAGACGAAATCTATGTGCGTAGAGCAAGTACTTCATTTCAACACATTCCTATAACAACTTTGCGTAATTTCTACTAACAATTTGCTCACAATGAATGCTTAAAAACCCACAAAACCACAGACAAAGAACAAAATAATAAAATGAAACTCCCCCCAAAAATCACAAAATTACTTTTGGTTCCTTGTTGGAGTTCTCAGCAAAATTTTCATTTAGAAAGCAGTGAAAGTTCCAAGATCTCCACGTACCACTGAGCAGTTGTAACACTGAAAGACTGAGGGGCAGTGACAGCTTCTGAATCTGACATTTTTTCTGATTTCTCAGGACCTTCTAGAAACAGTGAGTACTCTTTTTTTTTTTTTTTTTTTTTTTTATTCCCTCACTTGTTTTATTATTCCCTCAGATTTCTTTCCAGCAATACTTTCATTTTTAGTCTCCTCAGAGAACACAGAACATCTTGCCCTTTGACTGCGGCCTCTTTGGCTCACTCGGGATGTGCACAGGAGACAAGGCTTTCCTGTTGCTGCAGCCCTGTACAGGCTCTATGTGTGAGCTTCTCCAGACTCACCATCAGCCTGACCTCACAGACTTCCCGCACTCTCACCCAAGCAGTAACACACTATTCCAGGCCTTGCAGATTGCTTCCTTTAAGAAAATAAATTGAGAAAATTCAGGTATCTTTCTGGTGCAATCCTGTTAAAATAGCTTTACATGGCAAGGTTTTGTTGGGGGGGGTGGGGGCTGCAGGGGCAGCTTCTTTGAGGGGCCAGAGGTGCTCTGTGCTGGACACGGACAGTTCCAGTTGGCTTCAGCGGACCCACCGCAGGGCACAGCTGACCCCAGCAGCCAAGAAGGTGGCACCTCTGGGAAAGTGTATTTAAGAAAGAGTAAAAAACACTGTGCAGCAAAACATTAGAGAGAGGAGTGACAAAAAAAGTGTAGAAAAACACCCCTGCAGACACAAATGTCAAAAAAGGAGGGGGAGGTGCTGCTCCAGGCAACATCTACCAGAGATTCCCCTGAAGCTCCTGGTGAAAACTACTGTGAAGCTGGTTGGCTCCTCCCAGCCCATGGAGGACCACAGGAGAGCAGATATCCACACTGCCCTAAGTGAACATCATGCCAGAGGAGGTGGATGTGCCCTGAAGGAAGCTGCAGCCCATGCAGACCCATGCTGGGCCAGGCTCCTGGCATGACCTGCAGCCTGTGAAGACAAGCCTGCACAGCAGCATGTTTCCTAGCAGGCTGGGAGAAAAGTGTGTTTCTCGTTGATAGTAAATTTATCTTCCCCAAGTTGAGTCTGTTTGGCCTGTGACAATAAATGGCAACCATGACTAATCTCCCTGTCCTTATCTTGACTCACAAGCTCTTCTTATTTCCTCCCCCGATCTTGATGATGGAAAGTGCAAGAGCAGCTGGGTGGGTGCCTGGCAGCCAGACAAATTTATCTCACCACACCTGTTCATTCATAGCCTGTAAAATTTTCTTTTCTTTTATCAGAGCAAGTAACCTGTCCAAACTGAGCTATATTGCCCAGATTTCTCTGTGGCCATCATTGACCCCTCTTTTCCCTTTCTGTTTTCTAGTTTGTTCCCTTCCCAGGCAGCTTCAGACAAATCAGGGCTATAGTGGTCCATCTCCAAGGAAAACAGAAGGCCAGAAGAGCTACTCCTCAGGCCTCATGTTGCTGGATTCTTCCTGCTCTAAAGGGGTTTGTTCATTCTACTGTCACCAGAGGAAAAAAAAAAAAAAAAAATAAGTGCCCTTTATTAACTTCAGTTGGGGTGCTCTGTTCATTCCTCACACATCACCACATCTGTAAATGAAACCCAGTACTCACACTTCACAGCATACCAATACTCCCCAGCTCATCTTTTAAAACACAAACAGCTTTAATAACCTCCCTTACAAATAAATTACTTAAGAAAACAGAAACTATTCAATTGTGATTATTTGTATAGAGTTTTTATCAACTTTTCACTTCATTAGTCTGACACACTTGATTCTCATCCAAACATCTATGACATATCTTATAGCTGACCCCCTTAGAGTGCAGTAGGAGGGCTCCCTTTCAGCAGGCTTTTTTTTCCTGAGTGCTTTTTTCTATGAAGCACATACTTTTCCCATTTTGATCTAACAAGGAATCCTTTGAGTTTGCAATGTGTTGTAAACAAGCAATCACCTTGGAAAAGATCTGAAAGTTACAGGACAAGCTATGAACATGAACTCCCATTGCAATGCTACAGAAAAAATTGCTAATGCTGTCCTTAAGTCTTCAGAGAGGGGAACCGTGACTTACACTCATCAGGTGATTATTCCTCTTTTTACGGCTAGGGGAAACTGAAATATTGTACTAAGTTCTAGAATCTGTTTATTATAAAGGATGTTGAAAAACTGGGAATACACAAAGATTTAGGTACTAGATAAAATGCTTCAGAGTAAGCTAAATCTAAAAAAAAAATAACAGAATTTTTAGGATAGTTTTGGGTTTTTTTTTAATACATTATTACATCATATATCTATGTGGGTTAAAGATTATTAGATATATTCATGGAGTACAGGACTGTTTCTAGCTATTAAAAGCAATAATCACTGCAAGTTATTTGCTACAAGAAGTTCCAGAACTCTGAATATGCTTTAGGCAAACGTAAGTTAAATGTGTTAGCTTCCATGGGGCTGTAACTGAAACAAATATACAGACTTCTGACAGAAGAACAGAATGGTGATTTTGTGGCTTCATTTTTACTAAATTAGTGTTATGGAATATGTAAGTCCTCATTGATTTTCTTAGCATAGCAAGACAATTTAAAAGTCAAGTCAAAAAAGTGAAGGAATATTAAAGATTTCTAGTTATATAACTGTTTTAAAGGTAGACTTTGTTAAGAATCTTTGGTTCAAACAATGCAGAATCCACTACACTTAATTGTGTGCAATAACTTATTATTTCTTGTTCTCTGAATGTCATGGTGTAGTAAATCTTGTTTGTACTAGGAAGGGGATGACTATCCCTTAAGAGAGCCCACCTGGCACAGCACAGTCCATTGGTTCTTCTGGCAGGGAATCACTCCGAGTTCTGGACTCTAGCAACTGACCTAGAAAGGCACAGCACTTTGCTCACGACATACTGCTCCCTTATCCAAGTCTGTGGGTCCATACTGACAACTCTCTTTGGAAGTGAGGTCAATCTGCCCAAGAAATCTGAACTTTCTACTCATTGCACTGTATCATTTCCAAAGTCACAATTCACAGCTCAAAATAATTACGAAGGGACATGTTTTAGAAAGTTAATACAAATAGTGAAAATCCACTATTTAAAAAAAAAAAAAAAGAAAAAAAAAAGTGCCAGTTCAACACTGTTCCTTTAACCAAAATCCAGAAGTGCATTTTAGAAGGTAGGATTTTGTTTTCCTTTTCCTACACAAAGGACTATTTTTCATTAGTCCTCCTTGGAAAATCTTATTAGGATAAAAACCACCATAAATGTAATTCTAACAACACTTCAAAATCTATTTCTAAAAAACAGATTAAAGGGAAAAAATTGTGATTGTAGATGTATTTTTATTTAAGTCAATTTTTGCTTTATATCAAAAAAGGTAATTAAAAAGTAGACTAATTCTGAACATAAATAACTCATGCAAATCCACTATGAGGGAAAAAAAATCCACCAGAAATATACATCAGCTATTAACAAATCTATCTTTTGACATACTTGTAAGTATGTGGTGCATTATACAATCTAATCTGTGAATACTTACAATATAAAGCCCTACCTGAGTTCTTTGTGGGGAACTATGATTAACTGTAAGGGAAGACTTAATGCAGAAAAAGACAGTGGCCTTAACCATCAATTCAGAGAGCAGAAGAAAGCATCCCGGTATTTGTGAGAAAACTGGATTCCATGTGAAAGTCACACTGACTTGCAGAAGGCAGAACCAAACTGAGATTTAAAATTCGAATTATATGGAGTTGAAAAGAAAGAGTTAGGAAAGGAATTTAAAGACAGACACTGTACACCACAGAAGAGAGATACTTTCAAGAGTCACGTTTCCAGTCACTTAATGATAGAACTAAGGGAAAATTATTCTCAGGTCAAAAGCGTAGGTTTTTGTGACAAACAAGAACCATGTGTTCATAGGATTAGAATAAAAAAAGCAGGCAGAAAGGAAATCAGTGCTGTAAATAAATGTCTAAATTTGCAGTATTACAATTTAACATTCTGATATGATTCCATAGTTATGCAAAACAGACATGGTTCAGTGCATTAGTTGGAAACTATGTATATGCATTTCAGTTCCTTTCAAAGATAATTTACCACAGGTTAATTTATTTAATTTATCATGAGTGCAACCATCTGACGTAATTACAACTGCTTTTTAAGAGACCAAAAGGTCCAGGTTTCCTTTGCTAAGTTTAAAACAGCACTTAAGTTTAAACCATGTGGTTTGATGTTATGGACTTCACCATTGTCATGGGAGTTTGATGTGCATTCTTACTTTGGGATAAATCTCAATAGTATTGCTACCATGTGTAGAAGTCTGAGATTTACATTAAGAATTGATATGAATGTTCCAGATGTCTAATTCTATTTTATATTTAGCAAACGTATAAAAAAAGTGTATCCTCCTAACCAGTAAAATTATTACTCTATTTTTTCTTTTTTTGTTATTATTTTTTGTTATGTTATATACGAAATTATGTGGTTGTTTTTTTTGTTAATATTATCACATATTTATACTGTTTAATTAGTAACTTCCCGAAGCTTTTTCATTTGTTGGATTAAATATACATGCAACATTGTGTGGAATGAACTGAGAAAATTTATGTCCATATTACAGAATGTTGGTTTTATCCAGTCTCATTCAATTCAAAGTGAGTTCAACATGACCAGGACATTTTACTTTTAGATTTTATATTACAGACAAAAGAGAAAAATAATAAAAATAAATCTACTGTTTAGACAACAATACAGAGCAGGAACATACTGGATCAGAACCGTGCTCCCTCTGGCCCAGTATTCTGTCTATAATATTGGGGGAGAGAAAGCCACTGTAGGAAAATCACGTGAACATTGACATTTTCTACAGTCTTTGTCCCATGTATCCTTCCAGCAAGTAGAATTGTCTAATCAGACATGACAAACAGTACTCCCCTGACTGTTTCATTTATCATTCATTTATGGACCTGTTGTATGTGATTTTTTTTTCTATTTTTTCTCCTAATTTTTCTCAACCTACTAAGGGATCATCTGCCTCCCCAGCCTTCTGTGGCAGCAAGCTGTAGAGGTTCATTGCTTCCTGCAAAAGCAAATACTTTTACTTATTCAAAATGTTGCTCAGATTATTTTCATAATGTCCCCCCAACTCTTTAACTACAGAATTTGATGAAGAAATTTCCCATTTATCTACCACTGCTGTAGTTTTTTAAACCTTAATTACATTCCCCTCAGCTTTCTCCTTTTCAAACAGAATAGTTTCAGCCATTTAAATCTCTCCTTACAAGGCAACTATTTAATTAATATTATTTTTGTTGCCCTTTGTAGCTTCTCTAACTCTACTACATTATCCCTGAGATGCAAGTTCTAAAGCTGTACCAAACATGTGAGCCCATTCGTGTTTTACACAGCACTGAATACATGCCCTCTGTCTTGTTCTCTGTATTCTTCCTGATCGTGCCCAGCATTTTTTTTTCTCCTCTTCTGCACTGTGATTACACATTGAGACCATAATTTCAGAAAACTGTCAATGATTGCTCCAAATCTTCTTTCCTGAGTTGTAACTGACAGTTCTGAATTCAGCTGTAAGTACTGGGCTATTTTTCCCTAAATTATTATCTCACACTGAAGTTTATCCACCACCTTTTCACTTCTCCATTCTGTGAGGTCCTTCTGGCATTCCTCAAATGCAAACAATTCACTGAGTTTCTCTTGCTATGACCTTGCCCTGTCTGAGTGCCTATTTTACACCTTTGCCATCAAGTAATTCCACCAGTTCCCTACTTGGCTTCCTGGTTTTGATAGATGTGAAGAGCTTTATATACCTTAGAGTATCCTTTACCAGGCACTTTTCAATTTGTGTTTTAGCTTTTTGAACTTCTTGCCAATACCCAAACTAATGTGTTTTATGGACTCTTCTGTTCTTTCCATTTGTTAAAAAGCCAATTTTTCCCTGTGACAGCCTTTAGTTTCCTTCTTAAGTTATTCAGGGGCTTTGGACCACTCTGTGTTCTTGAATTGTAGCACACATTTTACCTGGGCTTTTAACATATTATTTATTAGCCCCTAGTCTTCTTGTAAGTGTTTTGTGGTTTTAACTTACTCCTTTTAAGTTATTTGACAACGCACCTCATTCTTACTTAGTTTACTGAAATTGAATGTCTATCTGCTGGATTTATTTGGCACGCTCTCTCATGCTACAGTCATAAAACCAGCTGTATTATAGTCACTAACAGACATCTTCTCTGTCATTAACACCTCTTGAACCAGATGCTGGTCTTTTCAGAGCCACACTGGACATTAGTCATGTTCAGATTTTAAGTTCTGCCATTCTTAAATAGTGTTCTTCTACACTTGCCAGCATTTCCCAAGCATCTAGTTTAAAGATTCCTCTACAACCATTTTAATTTCCATTCAATACCCAGTACCAAATAGTATAAAGGTGCACTCCATTCTTGTACAGGTTCCTCCAGTTTCAAAAGCTTTTCCATTTTCAAATGCATTTGAATTGCTTTTGTCTATACCACCATATTATTCAAGTGCTGGGACTGAATCTCTCTGCCTGCCTCTCAGGTCTCATGTGGAACTGGCAGACTTTCAAAGAAAGCTAAATGCCTATCCTAGACTTCAGTTTCCTGCCCAGCCTGAATATATAACCTCAGGAACATCCCTCCTACACTTTCCTCCATTACTGGTTGCCAACACAGGACACAATTATCGGCTCCTTTCCAGTATACTGAAGTAACGGATCTAGAAATACTGTGAGATCCGCAATCTTTCCAGATGCAAAACAAGTTACCTTGTATCCAAGGCTTCTTTGATGTCAGAAATCCAGTTACCTATGTAACTAATAATTGAATAGTCCTGTTTTTTAAGATACTTTCTGTTGCTACAGCATCACTGATACAAGAGCATATTGTGGTATCACTTGATAGGCTTTTCTTATGTAAAAGATCAGAATATGCCTATCAGTGGAATGTCCTCAGAGGGCTTACCACTTTGGAGGTGAAAATTCTCTGCAAAGTTCTTGTACATCCCATCCTTTTCTCTACTTCTCCAATATCTAGTCTCTATTTTCCTATTACTTCTCCATTTAATAAAATCTCTGATTCAGTCACTCTTACTTAAACTTACTATGTCAAAGCCAGAAGGTCCAAAGTATTACACACACAGAAATTTTCCTATGCATGGGTAAACACAGATGATGTTGTGTTTTGCAGAATAAAGCAGGTATCTCCCTCTCCTGCTCTTAAGATTCACCTGTCTGCATCTTCAGCATAAGCCACATTATTTTTTGGAAGTCTATACTAGTTTAATTTCCTTCAGGTAACTAATTACCTTACTCAACCCACTTTAGCTAGCAATAGGTAAAACCACTCCAAAACGTGAAGAAGTTCCACACAGGCAAAAACAAGAGCACCCAGCTCATCTGAAGCCCTTGTATGTTCACCAAAGTTTGTCATACATATATATACTGCACATACACAGAGAGAATTCTGGGTAGAGGATTCTACTCTCTGGTTTACCTATTATAATCTGTTAAAATGCAGTCACCACAGTCAGTAGTGTCTAGACTCACTAATGAAATGCAGATGTCCGTTTCACAGTTAGCTGAACAGCTTTGCAGATCTCACTAAATATTCACCACATTTTCAGTGACTATAATAAGTGCACAGACAATGAGCTTTCTCAAAGACACCTCAAGTTAAGCAAGCTGAATCCTACTGTTCTTCTCAGTCAAATCACACATAATTATATAGCTGTCAAGTCTCATCTTTTGTACAATCTGGCAAGTCCTGGTGAATAACTGCTTATTTGCCCAGACTAGCAGAATATTGTTGACTTCACATGCACATCAGCTGTGGTGCCTTTGTATACAAAATCAGCTGATTTTCCCAATTGCCCCCTTGTTTCTGTCTTTAATGAAAACAGAGATAAAAGATCAGTAAAACCAGGCAAAATAAAGTCATTCTAGGATTCAGTCTGATCACAGCTTTCTATCAGATACAAGCAGAAGCACCAACAAGCTGAGTATCTTCCAGTGTAAAGACTCAAAATGCTTTTTGCTCCCTTTTTGACAGCATAAGAAAAATCTTAGCTGAGCATGGAAGAAGCACAACTGCCGATGACTTCCCATGAGTCCTAACAAAAAAAAAAGCCAAAGTAGGAAATAATGTCTGTTACTAACCATAATATCACTGACCATATTATCTGTGTTTACCTATATCAGAGAGAAAAGATCCATTTTCAGTTACATAAATTCAATTTCAAAAATATGCAAATGTCAAAGGTATTCTTGTGTATTGCAACTAATTCAGATAGTGCATGTATCTTTTCTCTTACTCTTTCCTGAAAGAAATCCTTAAATGAAAAAGCAATAAAACCTGTAGTACACAGGGACATTCCAATATCCATGCTCCACATTAGATATGCAAAAGTTATAGGCTGTATCTATAAAGATATAAAGTGCTTATTTTTTTTTTCTGAAAGTATTAGACAGCCTGATAAAGCCTTTAAGTGTATTTCTTGCAAGCTATACTGCAACACATGTAGAGAATGATAAAAATCTAAGACAAAAAAACAAAAAAAATCCAAGTATGTATAAGGAAATAAATACATATACACATAAATACATTTTATTTTTAAATAGGTTATTTGAATCAACTTAGTTGCTGACCTTCCCTGTCTGTGCAATGCCGACCCAGCCACTCTCTTGATCTCCCTCCTCAACAGGACAAGGGAAGAAAATAAGATGACAAAGCTCAGGGGTTGGTAAGGACAGAGACATCACTTATCACTGTCACACGCAAAACAGACTTGACTTGCAGAAAATTAATTAAGTTATTGCTAATTAGAAACAGAAATGTGAGAAACAAAGACAAAACCTAAACCCACCACCCCTTTCGCCCTTCTTCTCAGGCTCAACCTCACTCCAACTCTTCTACCTCCTCCTTTCACTCTGAGCAGTGCAGGGTGGGTGGGGAATGGGGACTGTGATACCTTTGTAACAGCTCCTCTCTGCTGCTCCTTCCTCCTCACCTGCTTTTCACCTGCTCCAGCGTGGGTCCTCCCCACAGGCTGCAGTCTTGCAGGGTGAGACCGCTCCTGTGTGGGTTTCCCTCCACAGGGCCTGCACCTGTGTGGACTCTCCACGGGCTGCAGGTCTTTCAGGGCATATCCACACACGGGGCGGCGTGGGGCCCTCCGCGGCTGCAGGGCCCCTACGTGCAGGGCCCCGGCCTCTCCATGGACTACAGGGAAACACCTCTCTACCTGCTGGTTCTCTCCAGCAACCGCAGGGGAACCCCTGCTCTGGCCCCTGAAGCACCAACTCCCCCTCCTTCTGCGCTGACCTTGGTGTCTGCTAGGTTATTTCTCACACTTTTTTCCCTCACTCCTCTCTATGCTAGGCAGCCTTTTTTACCCTTTTTAAAATGTGTTTCCACACATTTTAAAGAGGCGCCACCACCTTGGCTGCAGGGCTCAGTTGTGTCCTGCAGCTGGTCCACTGGAGCTGACTCGAACAGCCTGTGCCCAGCACAGGGCAGCCCCCAGCCCCTTCTCTCAGAGGCCACCCCTGCAGACCCCCCTCTAAACAAAACCTTGGCACCCACACTCAGTGCAGTTGCATAAACCTTAATACAAAAAAAAAGTACCTTCAAGTGAAGAAAATATTTAAGTATATTTGCCTGGATTAGTTCCTGAATATTTTTTTAAACAAAGGAAATGGCTGATGTTAATCTAGAGCAAAACAATTACAGAGCATATCCATATAGATTATCCAGATATGCCTAACCCTATAGAGTCACAAAGCCTTGTTGATCACTGTAAGGCTTGCATAGGCAGGATATATGTCTGAGCAGGATGAATGCAGTGTTAGAGCCTTTAAAAATACGACACTTGCAGCATACTCTAATCTGGGAATCACACTGCATGCAAATAGAATGAATATCAAAAAATGAAGCCATCACTCTGACAGACTTACCTGCCAAATGTGTATGTATATTGTTTCTTTCTGTGAGTTTCTAATCTACGCATTTTCAAACACATCCATATGAAATATGGTTATCTTTTGAACACAATTTTATGCAGTTGTCTACAGGTCATTTAATCTCTCATTCTCTTAAAATGGAGGAATGTATAAATCACGGATGCTGCTAGAGAAAATATTACCCAAGGGTACTCTGTATTAGCATTGGCAACAGCTGATAATCATAAAGATTTGCAATATCGTATCATGATGCACACTCTGTTGAGCTGGATTACTTATTTTCTGACTTCTTTCTGTAAAGGAATCTGGAAGATAATATTCCAGCTAGATTTACTTCTTGTGTGAGACTGTCATGCAATTTCAACAGAAAAGTTATAGACCATACTTGCTTTACGTAATATGAGGTATTTTTAGTTATCTAGTACTTTTAGCTATATATAAAAAATCATGAAAAGTTCTTACATGAATTAAGTTAAAAAGAAGTCTGGATAACATTTTGGAATGTGTTTTTGAGAATTCCGAAGCACAGTATTAGAAGCCAGGGAGGCAAATCTCATACCAGACATTTTAATGAGACCAAATATATTTAAAAGGATCGTATCCCAAGATCAGTTTAAACTCTATTTGGCACAAAACCTGAAAAACTCTAAACTACTTCAATACTTTCCCCAAAGTGTGACTGACATTGTAAGGGCTTGTTAGGCCACATGTAGTCACCTTCTACAAGTTGGTTTACTGACCATGGGAATCTTCATGGTATAGACTCGCATACACAGCCGCCTTCTTATTGACAGCCATTCCTCATGATAACACAAAAATATTCTTAAACTTAAGAGGAGGAAGTGGGCAGTGTATTTTTTACGCCATGTTTTTATATAATAGAATTTTAAAATTACCTGGATTTTGAAACTTTAAACATGAATTATGTCTACTTTCAGTGTATAATGCTGCACCTTGAGTTTTGGTATTCAATATACAGTTAAGATACAGCAAATGGGACTCAATGCAAATTAGGTAGTTGTGTCATCCACACTGAACTAAGGATTAAATGATTTTCAGGTAATGTTGTTTTAGCTTGCTGTGGCTTTTCAGATTTATCACTCACACTTCACATCCAAAGTTCTTCAGGTGCTTTCTCAGTGGTCTTTTTTAATGCAGTTTCATGTAATTAACAAATAATTAGATTTTCAGAATGGATTTGAAACAACCAAATTTCTGTGATGCATTTTCAATAAATTGACCCATTTGGAAGTTACTTAAATAAAAATTAGTTTCAAGCAGCATAATACCCTTTCTACTGTAATTAAAATAAAATTTGAAAACATACATTAATATTTATCTCACATCTTGAGCTGGTCCATCCTGATTCACAAAAGCATTGATATCCATCAATGAGATCTATACACCTGAAATATAGAATAGGGTTATTCAGATGAAGCTACGTAATTCTAGATTCAGCACTAGTAGTATCATTCCGTATATTTCAAAACAATGGTCTGGTGTAACCTACTGAAATCCATGGCAGTTTCAATTAGTTTTAATAATGGGTTTCAAATGTGTGTATTATGGGTGCTGAGGGGTTTTATAAGGACACTGATTGTCACCTAAAAAGACGTCTTCCCATTTCAATATGTTGGCATCTAACAGCTAAAGACTCGCTTTTAACTATATTAAACTCTTAATTAATCCACATGCACTGAAAACTGGTTTATGCTAATGAATAAAAATGAAAGAGAAACTAAGATAATGTAACAGTATATTACATTAGCTTAAGCAGGCAACATCTGTCATCTTTAAGTGTGCTTGTAGTCTTACTTTATGGAAGAACATAATTAAAAGTATATTTATCAACAACCCTGTATCATTAAATCTTAAATATTACTAGTTACATACATTATCTTGGAGATAATAATAGTTAAATAAAAATAGCCACCTTCCATGAAGACAAGGATCTGGCAAGCATTCATTAACATTTATCTCGCAGTTTGTTCCAGTAAAGCCTCTCCTACAATGACACTTATAGGAACCAATGTCATCAATGCAGCTTCCACTGTTGAGGCAAGGAGTAGACATACATTCATCTATGTCTACTTCACATCTATCACCTGTGTAAAAAACAGAAGATATGACTAAGCTTTAAATTCTAAATTCAAACCAACAAACAGTTTATTTATTAGTATTAGTAATGCCAGATAAACTTTTTATTTACATACACTCTTTATATATTTCATTATATTCATCAATAAAAAATATCCCACTGGAATTACCTGTAGGTGCAAATGCCTAAAAGAATGGTTATATTGCAATATATTACAATGATAACAACTGTAATGGTGGCAAGGCTAAAAAGGTATTGAGGATCAACTTGCAAGCAAAACAGTTAACTGGAGAAACTGAAATTTCAAGACAAATTTTTTTAACAGTTATTAGAAGCACAGCTTTCCTTTAAGAGGAATGCAGAATGAAAATGATATATCTTGGTGGTCTAACTCTAATATCCATTTTCTCAAAATGGAATTAAAATGCAGGAGCTTTCAGTAAACGATACAATACAAAAAATTCTCTGAAATCTTTCTGAAGACCTTCATTATGAGAGATATAGTGGTGCTTTTTTTCTGCTTGTAATTTTCCTGCAACTTAGTGCCACACATCTTCCACCTACTTTACAAAATATTAATTGATGGAGGACTCTGTGTAGGCAGCTACTGCCCACTGCCTGGTAGGCAGCTGAGCCCGACACAGCAGGTTGCTCACCACCGCAGTGGGATTAGGGGAGAGAAACAAAAGGGCAGAAGTCCAAAAACTCATGGGTTGAGAACAAGACTGTGTAACAGGTACAGCAAAATCTGTGCATGCAAGCTAAGTATAATAAGGAATTCATTCACCACTTCCCATCAGTGGGCAGGTATCCAGCCATCTCCAGGAAAGCTGGGCCCATCCCATGTAACAGTCACTTGGGAAGATACCAAAACTCCATGTTATCAATGATGTTTCCAGCACAAATCCAAAACATAGCACCATACAAGCTACTATCTATAAATTTAGCTCTATCCCAGCCAAAAGCAGTACATTAGGGATAATGCAAGAACGTTCTCCTGATTTTTCAGGTGTGCAATCCAGGGGAGCTGTGGAGGAGAAAAAAAGAATGCTTAAGACAAAAAACCCTCCTCTGGAGCAGAAAAAGTGTCCAGAAGTCAAAGTTACACCAGTTCCCCTGGCTATGCATTTAACAACAAAAATGAAAGGCATGTCTTGCCTTTCTGTAATTAGGTATTTACTTAAGTATCACCATTTCAACTCAAACCCAGCTTTTTTATACAAAAATGTGAAAAGTAAATGAAAAGTTCCTAGAGCCTTTTATCACTGCTATGAATGCAAATGCTGGCACCATTTTAAAGGAAGGAATTCAGAGCAAGGAAGAAGCACAGAGATACCCTAACCTTTGTCTAGTTCATGTGGGAATAAATGGCCATAAGAGACTGTGCCGGTGAGACTCACCATCCCCACAGCAGATGTGTTGTCTCAACATTGCTATGGCAGGAAACTCACGCCATCACCACAGGGAATGATCTATACATTGTTAAGGCAGGAAAATAACACCACTGCCACTGCAGAGATTTAAGGCAAGAAGACAACACCAGTGCCACTGCAGAGATTTATCTATACATTGTTAAAGGCGGAAACTGACTGATGCCATGGAGCAATAGGGGAGGCTGGTCCTATAAAACTTAACCAAACCTTTACTCATGTGCCTAGACCTGGGGTCAGGGGGATCAAGTTGCCTGGAAGCCCCTGAGGATCTCCTGATAACGTTGGGCACATACACCATTGTCGGGTGGAAGGTGTGCTTAAGCAGAACAGCTTGTAACAACTCAATAAAAGAACAGAACCAACTAACACCGGACAGATCGTTTCCCCACCAGACTTGGAAATTAACTGGACTGTCGGGACACCACAGCTCCAGAGTGGTAGCTATTGCTGTGACCTCTTTCCTTCTTTCTTTTCTTCCTTTCTCTCTTTATCTCTCACTCTCTCTCCCTTTGCATTCACAGATTTATTGTTGGGCAAATAAAGTTCCTTGGCTCTTGACTCTGTTTTGAGTCTTAATTCTGTTCCCGAGAATACAAACAGAACCATGCTCTGGTCTCAGACTGGCATGCGACAACAGCCAAAGATCAAAATCAGACATTTGTAATAAATCTATTAACATGCTACAAAGAGAGTTACTTTATGATCATGTTGAATGTTTTCACCCAGTGAAGCTCAAAAATGTAATATTCACATTAATAGGAACGTTGGGTATGTAAATATATTGTACACACATGAGGAATGCTTTTTTCACAATATACGCTTGGCGTCCTGAGTCAAAGAGAATAAAACAACATTTCAGATTCTATTTTCAAGTGTGTGGCCTGAGCCCCAGCAGCCCTGGAGCACTGGTGTCAGGCTCTAGGCAGAAGTACATGACAGATCAGACTTGGCAGGTACCCCCACGACAACGAGCTGGGGGGGGGGGGTCCTGTGCAATTCTGCACCTGAGCAGATATTGGCGTGCTGGTACTTGTTCTATGCTAAGGTACATATTGGCACAAATTAGGAGGCAGTTCTGAAACCTGCTTAACCCCCACCCCATGCATGCGTTCAGCAAAATGCTCTGATCATTCATGCTCCTTGGATACTCTTGCTCAGTGTCACACTCTCTTTACCACTGGTGTCTTATTTGGTATCACTATACGTAAGAACTTAAAACTTTCAGAAATAGGTATTTTGTGAACATATTGCCAAAATCTAAATTCAGGAACAGAGAAAGTCACAATAATCTGTTCTGTTATAGAAGATCTAATTATCAAAGAGGCAATTCTCCTTGTAAATCAGCAGTAGGAAAGAAAATTCTTAATCTGTTCTTATCAAGGAATGCTTCAAAAACATTGGCAGGATGGTAGCATTACACAGTAATATACTTCAAGTTCGCTCTAACAGTGATTATTTTCCTTGTATCTGAATGGTGAGGGCATCTCTATAGCACTGTACTTCTATTCCACACTGTTATAAAAAACAAGGTCATTTCATGATTGTAGAATTTTTTATTTTCCTCGTCCACTTATCAAAGACTGTGAGTTTTAAAATAGGATACTCCCAAGGTTAAGGATTTTTTGGTAGATGAGTTAATTCCAACCTTTGCTTTCATAACCAGCTGTATTTTCACTCAACGGTGCTTTCATTCCTACCTTCTCAACACTGCTGATCAGAAGTTGTATTAGCTTCCCATGTGCGGGACACGAGAGTTGTTGGTGCAGATTATAGAATTTACCATGAGTCACCAAGGAGTAGTGGGGTTTGACTTAAGCCACATGCTTACCTCACAAAACAGACAGGACAGATGGGGTCTAATATTCAAACAGACTGTGTGACACCCAGGGTGAGGTGGGGGCCCCACAGCTTGGTGTTGCTTCAGTAAAAGCCAGAAAGACCCCTAGACATCTGTATTGAAATCCCGCCCCGTGCTGAACTGTCAGGCCCTACTGGCCCTTCAGAATTGACAATCCTTGCTAAGGGCCAGTCAGTACACAATAACCGACTGAGTCCCACCTTGCCATGGGTATAAATCTGGCATTTGGAATCCTCTGTTTTGAGGATGAGAACTCCCAACTACTGGATGGGTCAACAGGCCTGGACCTCCCTCTTCCTCATAATGCTTATCATAAGCCTATCTCCTCTATCGTAAGACTTGCACCTCCAAACTACGTTGGGTGTTACCTGGGAAAGCATTGTTAACAAAAAGCACTGAACTCAGCTTGAGCTCGATTTTTGCAGTAAGTGCATTCATCAACAGCAACTCCGAATTCATTCTATCTGTCACCTTAAGAAATCACCTACCTTTTCAGCTCTGCAAAACTGTTTCAGTGGAAGTTCTTAAGAGTGCTCTGACAGGCAAACATTGACTCTGATGAGTGGCTGCGCACATATAAGCCTTCAGACCTAAACTGTTGACCAAGCTGGAGGCTTGGACCAGATCTAGCCACATCGAGACTCCTCTCTGAGACGGAGTTTAAAAAGCAAGTGGATCCCTTCTGAACCTTGTGACTCAGCAGGAAGGCTTCTTCTCCCTGGCCAAGCATCAGACCCATACCCATAATGCGACACAATGCAAACAGTCTGTTTTCCCTTGAAGTCTTACTAATTTAAACTTACCAAACTAGTGAGAAGACATACTAATGAAATAGGTAGCATTAATGTACACAGACTGCTGCTGGTTTTTGTACTATGTACTCTTACTTACAATTAAACTCACTTATAAAAACTCACTTTCATATTTAAATCACACATAATACTCAGGAGGTGCAAATCTCTATTTTAAGACTGGAAGGTTCTCAGTTCAAATTAGTAATTTGCTTTTAATAATGAGATATATGTGAAAACAATAACAAATACAAAAAAGTTTTCCTGTTTTATGACTTTTTAAGGCAGATATTTCTGATCTTGAAAAAAGCAAACCCTAGAACAGCTCTGACCTTTTATTATTATTTATAATAGTTTGCTTTATAAATAATCCAATGCCATTCATTCCTACTGCTACCTTTCACTGCTGCTGTTTTCTATCCTCTGCATAGGTGTAATACATCCACTAAATGAAATAAACCTCAAAGTACAGTGTATTTTAAAAGATAGTGTATTTCTAGTTAAGATATTTAAATATTAGCTATCAATGTATCAGCAGCAGATCCCAAGTTCACCTAATGAAATTTGATTTGACTATAATCAATCCATTAGAAGCTTGGCTGAGAGACCTCAATGGCTACAGCCTTTCACTTGAAGAGCTTGACACATATTGATCTATTGATTTGAAAAAACAGATTAAGAGTTAAAGTAATCACTGATAATTATTCCATATTCACATGTGCTTCCACTACTACATAATCTATTAAGTAAAAATATAGTTACTTCAGATGATTAACATCTTATAATTAAATAGATTCTGTTTTACATTCCTGACCTACTCTTATTTATGCTACATTGATCAGCTACCTCAATGCCACTGAACAAGATTTTACCTGAACAGCTCAATGAATGCAATTGCAATGCAGTGAAAATCCATTACTTGATTATGGGAAAAGAAGACTCAGTACATAAATTTAACGTGTCAATAAATGATTTAAAAAATTACATTTCAAAACACAAGACATATTGAAAAAAAACATATTTTGTATCTTCACTCCATTCCTAAGAAAAACCTTATAATTTATTATATTTGTACGTTTATTTATTGGTATTTATTTTTTTAAAAACAAAGGACTCAGAATTACATACTCACAACTACCAAATTGTGGCTAAGTATTCAAAATTTACATTATATAAAGAGATTGCCCTTTCCTGTAACTTGAAGACTTAAACTAGATAGGACTCAATATATTTAATAGTCATAATAAAAGAGAACATATCTGTAAACTGCCATAGAAGTGCAATCACATTTGCAACAGCACTTAAAGGGAAACAAAATTAACAGGTTACTTCTGCTGAAGTGCCCAAATACTTGCTGCATTGATTTGGAAAAAAAAAACTAATTTAGTACAATTTAATCAAAGTGCAAATTAGAACTAGTCATACATATTGTTAATGCAAAGAAATGGTCCTCTCTTGTATGGTTTCATTTTTTTTGTAATGGCCTGCATACCTCCTCTTGGACAATCCAGAAAAATATTCATAAAGAATTAATGAAAAAAAAATTCTCAGAAAAATTAGATAAATTTAAGAAAGTAACTATTTTTTATATTCTAGACTGTGTATGCTTATATAAGATTTTACATTTGTAAAATTATTTTTCCACAAATATCTAGTTTTGTGGAAATGACAGTGGGCAGAATCCATCTGCCCATTCTTCAGCTTCTATGTGGCAGTCAAGAGAGCAGAATTCAGATAATACTGTGTTAGGGAAGTCAGAATGTAATATGACTCAATTAATCTTAACAATCGTAAAATTAAGCAGTGTAAGGCAGGAGTCTAAACTCACTTTAAAATGGACAAGAAGAGAAGCACCTTCAGAGTGATCTACATCATGTCTTGGACACCACTTACTTTGAATGTCCTAGGAGTGGCAATGACTGCAGAAGGAAATCAAATGAATAATGTGCACTAGCTGCCTAATTTTTTAAGCCTATTCCTAGAATCAGCTATAAACATCATTATTCATGTAATGAAGCTTGCTCCACATTTTCTAAATCTATACTTTATTGTTGTGGTGGTGTGTATAGGGGTTTTTGCAATACCAGCATAAATCCTGAAATAGTATTTCCTTAAATAAAATTTTTCTTCTTAGCCTCAGTTCTCCCACTCCTTAAGAGTTCAGAGAGAGCATATCACAGTAGTCTCCCTTTATTTATGTCCAAATACTGTAAAAACCTTTACAACACCTTTCACAGACAATCTTTACGAAAGAGAATGCTTAATGTCACAAAGGATCTCTAATCTCCAGGTGTACCTGAAACACAGGGACCAAAATTCATTAAATAATGTTCAGGTAGGGAGTAACATCAGAAGCTAGAGAAATGCAACTTTGTGCTTAGTTTCTTTAAAAAACAGGTATCACGAGATACAATTAAGATTAGATTCTGCCAAGACTGAATCTGATGGGAAGAACAGAAATGCCTTGTAGTGGTATCTCCATATTTTGCCCTTACTAGGAAAGCTTTAACAATATTAGTAGGCAAAATGAACTTTTTTAGTCCTGCCAGTGTTAAATGTTTCAGATACATGTAGAGAGAAAAAGTCAATTTTGTCACTCCCACATTAAAATCAATTTAGAAGATTTGCTGTGAATACAGACTATAACCATGACAGTAATTACTGGTCCAACAGGCTTAAAGATGAAAATGAATACATGTAACACAGGAAAAATAATAAAATAGAAAATAATTGGATAAAAATAATGTAATTTTGAAGTATTAATTCTAACAAAGAAAATAACTTGCTTGATAGTAGGAGCTAGTTCAAATGTTCTTGCTAAAATGCACTAACTCAAAATATTTTTGATAGTATTTTTATAAAAAATAATTTACATTCAGATGCTAAAGTTTTGTCTTTAAATTCAACACCCATGTTCTAATACTCTCTGAACAAATCAGGTCAAATATATCCTCAGCATTAATCTCTTAGCATCACTGGATTAATCCATTCTGATATGAATAAACATTTTCATTTAAATTATTTTCAAGGGCAAAACGTACAAAATTTGTAATTTGTCATACTGTAGACACAAAAAGACTAGCAATCGTTCATGACAGTAACCTAGACGGTCTGTCATTCTCTTCCAATGTGACTGTCACTAATTTGAAACCTGCCTTCTTTTTCAACCCTTCTTGAAAGTATGAAAACTTTTAATAAAAACCCTCTTGCTGTATTACGATAATTATAATACAACCAAAATATATAATACATAATATATAATTATAATACAACCAAACATTCTACTAAGTTGGAGTGAGAGACAGACTATAGTGCCGTAGAACTAGCACATTACTTAAAACATCACCTGTAAATTGTTTCATAGCTCTGACTGAGTCAGATGTGTTACTGGCCTGAAGACACCTCCTGGAGCTCTGCTTTGCAGATTTGTATTTACCATGCTAGAAATAATGCCTCCACGCAACAAAGAACAGGAAAAGTACCTCACATATACTGTATTTGGGGGATTACTGATAATGGCCACCTAGGGGCTCCGCTGTGTGTCACAGTGCTGCGGAAGGCAAGGAAATGTCATCAATGGGAGACGACAAGAGTATGGAGTAACAACAGTAACACCAGGATGCATTCTCCTACTCCTTCAAATCATCCATTCATGGGAAGGACCAGTCTGTCTCGTACTTTATTAAAGAAAACTCAGCAGCTTTTTCCAATGCTCTTTTTAAGTTCAAGTTCCTTCATTAATTGGGCAATGCCTTAGCCTTTCTTGGAGGCCTTCTTCACAATTCCACACCTACACCCTAATCTAGAGATTGGCACAACCTCCATCAAGAAAGACTTTCATCTTTTAAACTGTAAACCCAAATCAGAAACTACTCTTCTCTGCCTTCAAGGACTTTTCTCACCAATGTCAGATCTAACCCAGAATCCCTCCCTCTTCTGATCACTGAGCATTTATTCTCAGCCTTCTGTTACAAAAATAATTGTGGTTTTGCCTTTCTTCCCTCAGAAACATATCCCCCCCAATATCCAACCGAGTTTTAGTAAGATGTAGTGTACCTAACAAGCTGAAAAATCAGTTATTAGACTTCATCCTGTAAGTATTTTGGCACAGGAAAGGAGGAGATTTGAAATGGCAGCAGGTCCTAGAAATTGTATTTTTTTGTCCAACTCTCCTAGTCAAAAAATTGAGCTCTCCAGGAGCTTTCTCCTTGCAACAGAACAGGGCTGAAAGCAGACACTGTGAGCATAAGGACGGACCGTGTAACAAACACCTCTGACGTGTGATCTCTGAAATGCACATGCACTCTTGGCTATGGTCTCTTTAAGCTTTCATCCTACTACTAACAGGAACAACTCTGAGTTTTTTCTACAAGTTTTTGTATTTTGCCTATGACTGATGTGTTCATGCCAAGATCTGTAGTCTATGCAATGTACACAATTATTTATTTACCTTAAAATTATCCATCTATTCAGCTTCATTACTTTAAGGCAATTTTTGAGTTGGATTCTTTACGCTGCATGCACATAACTTTGAGGCAATTTTGGCTTAATACAGATTTATTTTTCTTTTACAAGAAGATTTCTGTCATAATATCCAGATCCTCCCTTCTTGTTAAGTAAGCCTGACATTTTCATGATGTTTTGTATTTGGATGTTTTTGTGATTGTGCTACATTTCTGAGAGTAAAAATACTTTGATTTTTTAAAATATAGTATATATTCTGGTTTGCTTACTACTTATTGGATTTTTAAGGAGACATAACTTTTATATACATTATATATATAATATATATTATAAAATAATACAACAGTTATATATCAAATATAAAATTAATTTGTTCGGACTAAAGACTAAGGACAGTATCATTTATAGACCTCTTCAGTTCTTTTATTTCTAGGAGATGATAAAGAGATTTGAGGGCTGTTTCAAGAGATCAGAAGTTCAGAATACTAAATTATGATAAGTGGCTAGTATGAAAAGAAAGGAAAAGGAAGAAACATAATTTTGTGTAAGACTGAAGTCAAAGACGTACTACCTGGAAAAGAAAAACAAATGCATGACAAAAAACAATCGGATGCTCAGGGTGTAACTGAAAATGGAAAAGAATAGTAAATTAACATGGTATACTAATTTATATATGATATAGAAAAAAAAAAAGTAGAGCCTTCTATGGTAACTGAAAATTTAACATACAGTTGAAAAGAGAGAGAACTGATAGAAAAGGAGAGATGTCCTTTCAGAATTACTCAGCAACACCTAGTTCTTATCTTGCTGAAGTCAATTTTAGTATCAAATATTATGAAGACTACTGAAAACTACTTGCCACCATGCCATGAAATAGCATAGATAACGGCAATCAAAAGATCCAATAATTTATCATATTGATGTATAAGATGGGCATTAATATATGGCCAATAATGCATCCAATTATATATATATATAAAAACGATTGTACAGCATAAGTCTAAGGAATAAAAATATTGCTCAACTTAAACATGAGCAGAAATACTACAAACCATATTGCACAGCATATTTAAGTTTCAGAAAAAAGTTAACTCATTTGTTAAACAATTTCAGAATGAAAGCGTTAAACCCCAAAAGAAGTAAAAGATGAAGAGCGACAATATTGTCGAACATGTCTATGTTATCATAGAAATTGTGAATAACCATGATAATGCTTATGAAAAATCTCTACATTTGTAGATGAATTTCAGGTCCTATTACCATACTTCTATGAACTTACAGAGGTTTAATTCATTTTATTTTTTTTTAACTTAGAAGTTATTTTAAAAATCATTATAAATCTAGCAGTTGTCCTCATTACTGTTATAACACCCAGGAAAATATAACTGTAAACAATTACAGATTATCAACAGAACATTTTTGAAAATACTAAAATATTATCTCTAACACTGGTATTTATTTACAGCTTGAAAATCTTAATTTGGACAGATAGAAAATATGTATTCAAATGTGTTCCATCTTGATCTTCATAAGAATGGTAACATCATTCTTAGCTGACATTTTGCACAAGAGAAAAAACCATTAAAATAATACAGAGCAAAAATTGTATCAGCTGAGTCATTCGGGATCAAAACCAACATAAAGATAAACTGGTGTATGGAAAAATAATGTAATAGCACCTCATAATTAAAGCAAAAACAAGCTGGGATGTGTACTAGGTAAAATTCAAGTATTATACCTATTACAGGAAAATGTGGAAGACACAGCTTGAAAAAATATGGTATGTAATAAATTCTACTGGCTACAAATTTGTTTCCACAGCTTTTGAATACTTTCTATAATAAATGCATTGTCTGAATACACGTATGTACAAAACCACACTGTAAATAAATGTTTTAGCCTCCTAAGAAGACATCTTTCTGCAGCATTTGGCTTTCATCCTGATAAATTAACTGATACAATATGCCCAAATCGTCATATTCTAAAACAACCCTCTTGCAAATCTAGAAATATGTTCTCTCTTAAAATTAGTAACTGACTGCAAAGAACTAGTACTCATTTTGTCACAGTGACATTAATGTAATGAACAGCATAAGGTCCTTTTAACACCATTTTAGGATTGCCTCATTCAACCTGGTATGAGTAAACAAGCTGTAATAAAATTTTTCTAAGTATGCTGCATGAAAAACTAGGGCTGATAGGGTTGCTGAGCTTGTTTTTGTTGATTTCATCTTAAGAAAGATTTATTATAGTGTAGTGACTAACACCAGAGACTTAGATTTTCTATTTCTGTTGTATTTTGCGTCAGTGATAGATTTATTTCAGGCAATTATTTAATTTGCCTTGTATTAAGTCAAATTAAATTGGTGCTGATCAGACTACAGAAAATTTGAGTTGTTGCAAATTGTTTTGAAGTAAATACTTTTTTCTTTAGACAAAAGTTTGATTTCCACTCTGGATGGGAAAGCAAAGAGAGCTTTATAAAATAAGATTAGACCACAGGAAACAAGGTAATTAAGACAAATACAGATTAATTTGATTGGCCTAAAATTCTGAAAACAATTCTTTTCATTAAATATCAATTTGGGACCTTAGGTATGTATGCATGGCTTTTGTGAACTGTATCTGCCTGTTAATTTAAAAGTGAATGCAAGAACCAGAGGGATCAAATACAAACATCACCTATAGCTTGCGCTGTCTGTTATTTAGATATTTGAACCCCAGACTGGAGCATGATGAAATCTACCTAAGCAAATTACAGTTATAAAGAGCATCAGATCAAACATCAGATCTTAACGATCTGAACATTTTCTACCAAAAAAACCCAGAAATTAAAAAATTCATGATCTTGTGACAGATGAAAGGGAACATACCACGTAAAAAGTCTAGAATTTAATGACACTGCTATTAATGTTGTAACAGCCTCATAGTCAAAATTATCGGTACTGAAAAGCATCAATATTAAACCGGTTATACCAAAAATCTCCCCAAACCTTCAAACGTCCCTGTGGGTTTTAAGTCTGACACTACAGCTTTCTCCTGAAAATGGTAGACGGGGGTGAGGGCATTGCAAGCATTTCCCAGTATCGTGATACCTTTGCCAGGAGGACTGTAATATGCCTGGTGGGGGACTTCTTTCTTCTCTTTGTCTGAAGGAACATGATGTTGATACTTTCTCCCTACCCTAGTTTTGGACTCTGCTTGGGTCTCCCTTTATAGCTTTCCCTGACACAGCCCCCTTCCTTCTCCCAGGCTGTCAGCTGCAGCGTGGCAGTGGCCCCCAGCCTCTCCAGCCCCACGCACATAAAAGGTGATGGTTTGTCAGACAGTGACTGAAGAGGCATGTCACCCCCTCCCCGGAGGGGCCACCCCACAGCTGGAGCTGGAGCAGGGGAGCAGCAATCACTTGCCAGTGCAGGGGTTAAATCAATGACACCCAGCTCAGGCCATAGTGGGGCTGAGCCCCTGCACTGCTGCTCTGTGCGCAGCTGTGCCTCCCTCTTCTAAGGGCAGAAATTGTGTTTATGGGATTACAAAATTATAAAATCAAACCATACCTCAAGATATCACAGTTTAAAGTTATGGTTCAGTTTACAGATGAATAAACTTACAAAAAGGGATGGAGAACAAGACAAATCTGAAGACAGTGCAAGTAAAATCTATTAATTACTGTCTGAATATTGGAAACACCATGACAAAATTGTCATAGTTGTCACTATTGCCAGAGGAGGTCACATTGTAGTTGGGCAAGATGCAAATATAAATTAAATATTTACAACACTTTAACCTTGATTTTACAAACATAGGCTTTATTATGAGCAATTACTTTATTAAAACTGAGAAAAATGTTTTAAACTAAAAGATAACTAAAAACTTGTAGCTGAAACAAATCGTTAAGAAGCAAAGTATCTCTTATTTGAACTAACACAGTTCAACAGAGAGAAAATAATTGTATTGGTATGTTATATTGTATATATATGTATTTCATGTATTGCATATATCTGTTAATAAAAACACACATAGCCCTACAGAGTAATACCCATGTTTTATTCAGTGTATTTGCTGTGTTAGCCATTTTAATGTTAACATGCAATATAAAATAGAGTATAAAAAAAAAAATGCGGGAAAATTGGAGAGCTCTACTATGTGGTAAAGGCATCAAGAAAAAGATGTTCTAGCACCATTCTAAAGAAATATTAAGTATAGCTTTGTGCAAGTAAATATATATTCAAAATTACTTCATTATCACTCTATACCCTGAATGCCTCCAGAATATACTATTATAATTATTATTATTATAGCTTTTGATTTTCTTCTTGATTAGGTATGTTTTATGTAGTCTGTAATAGTTTTATTTAAAAATGAAGCACACATTTTTACAGTCAAATGTTAATAAAAGTCAAAGTCTACTGTATAGCTAAAAACTCAACCTGTCTTTCTCTTCTTGGGACACAAGGATATTAATAAAGTAATGTATTATTCATATTACTATTTAAATATCATATCAGAAATGAGAACAATACTGTCATTGGAGGTTTTCCAGACCAAACTACAAAGCCTTGAGCAGCCTTAATAACTGGAAATACTCTTAATTACTGATGAGAAATGTATTATTTATAATACAGGTATGCCTTGGGTAGTACATTTAGGCACTAATGTTTGGTTCATTTAATTACTATAGCACACCTTCAGTATTTGTTTCCAGTGAGAACTTGGCAACTTAGTATTTTAGACTCACTGTGGGGAAATAAAACCAATCCAAGTCATGTAATCAGTGAGACCCAGAGAGCTGCCCCATACATTTTTCCACTACAAACTAGGCAAAAACCCCAATGGAATTGCTGTGAAAATGAATAGATTCTTTGCATGAAAGGTCAACCCATGCTACCTTAGTGAACAAAATACTCTTCATGAAGTCATCTACTTTGAATCCTGTTGAGGATAAAAGACAAGAGACTGCTGGCGAAGATAGCTACAGAGAACCAAAAAAATCCGTGATGCTACCATGGCCATAATTTTCAGAAAGAAGCAGCGCAACTTTATTCTAACATATGGCATGTTGAGTTCTGTGAAGTGAAACTACCACTCAGCAGTCATTGCTTTATTTATTGCTGTGCTGATTGAAACATCCTCAGGTTTTTAGTGATGAACTGCATGGTTTTATCTAACTAGTTCCCAGTCTTAATTTTTGAGTGCAAAACAAAAAAAAACCCACAGCATCAGAAATAGCTATGAAAATATTCTTATTTCATTTGTAACAATTAAGACATTAAGTACATTTAAAACTTGCTCAAAGAAATATCACATAATCACAGAACAGACTAGCATTATGATGCATAATGTTCCTCTGTGGTGTTCTCACATTAAAGCTGCTTAAAAGTTCCATTGAAACAGTATCTGCAGCAGAGCAATTTGTGTGGAAATTCAATTTGCTGGCCTTAGCATGCACAGTGGCATACTTGAATACATTCAAAGACCCCACCAAAGTTACACTTGCTGGTAAGTACGGAGACTTTGCTAGCTCACAACAGCTCTCACGGTTGCTTTAAGGCTTTCTCAAATCTGTTTGTAAGTATAATGTGAAGCACTGATTTCGGCTCTAGAAGCCCTAGATAATTTAAATTCTCACCTAATAGCTTACCATAATAGATAAGATCCAGATACAATTACTTGACCACAAGTTCTCAAATGTTCTCACTGGACAGTCCTATCCCCTGAATTCTGCATTTCAAGCGGCTCATAAAATGTTCAGGGAAGGATTCTGCATTTGCTTTACCCTGAAAGACTGATCTGATAGATTATATTTATGTTATCAATTTTGGTTACTCCCTGTTTAGCTGGGGATCGTCCCAGTTTTGTTATTTATTTATTCTGTTAAATAGTATGTGCATATCTTAAGATATTTATGTGATAGTATCATGATAAAAAACATGAGGCAAACCACAGAATTCAGAGCAGCACTTCCATAATTAGGATATAATGTTTAACAGTGATTCTATTCTTGTGAGGCATGCTTTCCTGGAGGAAGGGATTATGATGATTATGATTATCGTGATTATTTTGCCATTTTGTGGCAAGAACACCGAAATAACAAGAATGGTGCTAATATTCTTGGAGGCCTCATCAAAATCTGTTACTTTTACAGAGGCAACCTGTCTTTCCATGAAATCCGTAAGGTTAGTCAGGTACCAAAGGATTTTAGAAACTAGAAAACTGAGGAAAGAACTATCAAGAGATGTCTAGATAGCATAACGCAGAAGTGTGTTAGAGTTCCTAAGAAAGATATGCAAAGCAGAAGCTCTGGAAGCCCAAAGGACTTTAGCCATGTTAGTATGGCATTGTGTCTGGCGTTACTGTCATACCTCTAAGGAGAGCTAATAGCCTGTGGCTGACACCATTCTGATGCAGCTGATTGTTTTCTTTTACCATTCAATCTAGCTTGTAAATTTTGAACTGTGATGTATAGTAAGCTTACTACTGTCAATTGCATGAGTCTAAGAGATCATATTCCTCCATTTTCACTAATGAATTAAAAAACTGTTCTCAAACATTTCCAGATCTGCTTGATATTTCTTGCTTGAAGATCTTGATAGATCTTGCTTGAAGCAAGAATGCTTCATATAAACTGACAGAATGCACAGATGGCTCACCTACTGGGTATTTTATATTGAAAATATTTCCTCTTTTTTTTTCCTCACTTATTATACATGGTAAATATTAAACAGATCAGCTACAGAAAGAGAGAGAACGTGGGAGAGGATGCATCATCATAATCTTACGTTACAGGCAAGAATCAGATTCAAGACTTTGTTCTGGTCAGTCTGGAGTGATGTATGCAAAAAGAAGCAGAAGTTATTTGAAACTCTTTATTAATGCTGTTGCATTTAGAAACCTCTATGAAGGTGCAGGAAACTTGGAAGAAAGTCTTTGAGAATCAAGCTGAGACTTTCTCCCAATCCATAATACCACTTTAGGCAACGGGTACAATATGAAATGGGTGCAAATCCTAACATGTACATGACTGCATGAAAAGTGCCCGTTTCATCGTTGTGAAGCAGTGTATTTACATTGATGGTATTTGTAAATAACCACAATTCATAAATAATAGTTTCTTTTCAGCAGTCAAAAAAAAAAAAGAAGCAAAGCTAGTTCTATTCCTTTTTTACTGACTCCTCTGAATCCAGAAAAAGAAGCTGGTTCTGTTTGAAGATAAATAGTAATTAACTGAACAACACATTGGTGGAATCACCTTGGAATTACTATACTAACTACCTTCAAATTAGACAGTAATGAGCATGAAGAAGAACCACTTCACATTTAGATATTCTTTGCCAAAATACAAGGATTTTTCTCCCTAAAGGCGCAGATTTGTAACCCAAAACAATTATATTTTACTAAACAAGGGGAGTGTACTGTCATCCAAGTTCCTAATCATCAGATATAATTTGTATACAGAGTGAGAGTTGCTGCAGCCAAACACTCATTATGAATGGACTGTAGCACTGCGTATTTTGAGCATAATCTGTACAAAAAATTAGGTAGTTACTGTCTTTGTCTCCTTAAGGACCATAGATTTGCATGCACTATAGAGACTTTTCTTTCTTACAAATGGGGTTCTTGGCTATTCAGTAACTTCACTGCCTCAAAATTACAAATACATTTTTCTAGCTTTCTAGTTGGAGGTCACTGCTGCATGGTATAGTAACCTTTATGGACCACATAAAATGTTTTCTCAAAGAAGAAAATATGTACTAGACTACCTTCTCTTGCTGAAGCCGTAAATACAAGATTTGAAATAAAATTATCAAAAGGTCACATCCAAATAGAGAACTTGGGTAATAAAGGTTAGACACAATAATCTAACTTGATTTCTGTTGTGCCATACAGAACACTGGGCCAAACATAATTCTTGTATTCAATTCTTGTACTCATTTCCTGTAATTCAGCAGCTTATGGGCTGCACCTGAGAGTGCAGAGAAAGCTGGCTTACGTCCTCGCAAGGTTGCTTTTTATCACGTTTGAAAGACCATGGAAACTGGGGAAGGTCCCCAGTGACTAGATTGCACTTATCTCCAAAAAAAAACCTGAGAAACTACAGGCCATTAAGGCTCACTTTATTCCCTGGGAAGATCATGGAGTGAATTCTCTTAGAGACCGTTTCTAAGCAATAGACAGAGAACAAGGTGACCAAGAACAACATTACACACATTGAAAGCAGACTTGTGGAGAAGGACTTGGAGTACTCATGGATGAAAAGCTGGACATGAGCCAGCAACGTGTGCTCACAGCCCAGAAGGCCAACCGCATCCTAAGCTGCACCAAAAGAAGCGTGGTCAGCAGGTCGAAAGAGGTGATTCTGCCCCTCTACTCCACTCTGGCGAGACCCCACCTGGAGTGCTGTGTCCAGCTCTGGAGCCCTCAGCACAGGGAAGACATGGACCTGTTAGAGCAGGTTCAGAGA
>JAVJGJ010000059.1:15546640-15562929 GCA_035590215.1 Microhierax caerulescens | reverse complement strand
CCACCTGGAGTGCTGTGTCCAGCTCTGGAGCCCTCAGCACAGGGAAGACATGGACCTGTTAGAGCAGGTTCAGAGAAGGGCCACAAAAATTATCAAAGAGATGGAACATCTCTTCTATGAAGACCAGCTGAGAGGGTTGGGGTTGCTCAGCCTCAAGAAGAGAAGGCTCTGGGAAGACCTTTTTGCAGCCTCTCAATACTTAAAGGGGGGTTAGGAGAAAGATGGGGAAAGACTTTAGCAGGACCTGTCACAAAAACCTAAGAGGTAATAGTTTTACACTAAAAGGGGGCAGATTCAAACTAGATATATATAGGGAAGAATTTTTTTATGATGAGGGTGGTGAAACACTGGCACAGGCTGGCCAGAGAGGTGGTAGATGCCCCATACCCAGAAACACTCAAGGTCAGGCTGGACGGGGCTCTGAGCAACCTCAGTGAATTGAAGATGTCCCTGCTCACTGCAGGGGGGTTGGGCTAGATGACTTTCAAAGGTCCATTTGAACCTGAACTATTCTATGATTGTACAGGTTTATTGAGGGAAAATCATGCTGGAGCAATGTGATTGCCTTTTATGATGAAATGACTAGATTTGTGGAAGAGCAGACAGCAGTGGATGCCACTTATCTTGATTTTAGCGAGGTTTTGACACTGTCTCCCACAATACTCCTGTACCCAAATTAGGGAACTAAGAACCTGGAAGTCTAGAAGGGTGGACAACTTGATGGCTAAAAAGTTGCCTACCTGGCTGGGCTCAGAGGGTTGTGGTTAATAGATCACACTGTTCCAGGAGGCTTGTTAAGAGAGGAGCACCCTCAACTCTGCCACGAGTCTCAGAAATCTGGGAGGCATGAGACCGGACTTCAGTAGTAAACCCTGAAAAAAAGACAACTTTGGGTACCTCAGACTCTTCCATGCCTTTTGTCACTAGGTCCCCCTCTCCACTGCGAACCAGGCCTGTTTTTTTACTGGCTTTCCTTTTCCTGCCAAGGTACTAGCAGGACTTCAAGTGGCTTTGCACATCCTTCTCAGTTCTCAAGTCTGGCTGAGCTTTTCCTTTCCTAATTTCAACTCTGCACACCCAGGGCAATAGCTTCATATTCCTCCTAAGTAGCCTATCCCTGCTCCTTCCACCAACTGCGTGTGAGCTCAGTCAGGTGTTGCCTATTCATCCTTGTTGGCCATCTGCCATACCTTCTTGACCACTGTCTTCCTTGAACAAGGATAAGCAGTAATTGGAACAAAGCTGCTACCAGACTAAGATTTAATTAATTGAAGTGTGACTTAAGGCTTTAGTTAGTAGATGTTAAGTCACTCTGAGAGGAAACAAGGGGTGTTTACGTCCTGACCTCAGCTCTCAGGAGAGGAAAGTAGCAGCCTAGACTTGGCATTTCAAACCAAATACTCAGTGAGGTTATACCTTACTGGTCTATGTCCTTTCTGGCCCAGGAAATCTTTGCTGAATTGTATTGAAGCTCAGCAAGTACAGCAAAAGTGCCCTCTCATTTCCTTACAAATCAGGCTAACTCATAGCATAGACATTACAGGACTTCTCAGCAAAACACATAAATTTGCCTTTTCATGATGGTGTGTTCCCTGAACTTAAAATTCTACAAACTTATGTGAATGGTCAAATCATTAAAGTAAAAGACAGACACCACCACCTCCACATTTAATACAGAAACACAGTTCTGTCAGCACACATTAAGTTTGTTCTTGGCATGGCAAATTTTGACCTCTTGTGATATGCAACACGCACCTTGATTTGATGTTTCAGGGAGCATACCAGGAGATTCCTCCCCTCTGACTCGAAATAAATAGTACCTTCAGTTAGTAGTGTAGTTGCTTTTCCTCCAGGTATCAATAGCAAGGCAGGCAGACAGAGGCTTCAGGAGTGCAGAGGCAATCACTGCCAGAGCTGGCTGGCAGTACAAAGCTGCAGAAGTAGATGGGAAGGTCAAAAAGATAAAGAAAACTTCTCTCCCTTTTCATTGATTAGATCTTATGGGACTTCCTTGCTAGGTCAGCCTGTTGTATAAAAAGCAGAGCAGAGTTTTCATTGTCACGTAGACAAGATGAATAGCAGGTTCTGAGGCCCAGCGTAAGGAAGGCGGGGGCTCAGAGCTGGCATTAAAGACAAAATAAAAGATGAGTTATTTAAGCCAAGGTTTTCATTTGGTTTAACATAAAACTTAAGTGCACCCTTAGTCACTTCCAAGTGTCAGTTTGTACTGATCTCATAAAGATAAGACTATAAGAGTAGATCTGAGATTAAGAGAATAGCTATTTAGAATTAAAGTATATTTACTGGTCTGCAGAAATGATGACTGAAACTTCACAACAAAAACTGATTTCATGGTACTTGAGTCATTTTTAGGAATCTTTTGGATCAGATATCCAGTAATTGGCAGCCTGAATCAGAATTCTGAATTTATATACATCAGTTTAATACACATCCTATTGTAGCCACTGAAATCTTATTCTGAGTATTGGATGGAGGTGTCAAGATGTTGGGGGGAGGCAGAATCTGCAAGGCAGCTTCTGTGAGAAGAGACTAGGAGCTGCCTCATGCCAGACACAGACAGTTCCAGCTGGTGCCAATAAGACACAGCTGAACTCCTCAGCCCAGATGGTGGCACCTCTGTGAAAACCTATTTCAGAAGGGGGAAAACACTGCACAGGCTGAGTGAGGAGGTGGAAAGTAAGTAACAATCCTGTGAGTGGCAAGATCAGAGAAGGAGGGAGAGGAGGTGCTCCAGGTGCAGGAGCAGAGATTTCCCTGCAGCCCGCAGAGGAGACCACTGTGGAGCAGGTATTCCCCTGCAGCCTAAGGAAAGCACTCCTGACACAAGCAGATACCCACACTGCAACCCATGGAGGACTCAATGATGGAGCAGGTGGATTAATTCCTGAAAGAACTGTGGCCCATGGAAAGCCCATGCTGAAGCATGCGTACCTTGAAGGACTACAGCCTGGAGAGAGAGGACCCATGCAGGAGCAGGGGAAAAGTGCGAGGACAAGGGAGCAGCAGAGAGGAACTCTTACGGACTGAATGCAACCTCCCATTCCACATCTCCCTGGGCCGCTCTGGGGCAGGGAGATAGAGGAGTTGGGAATGGGAATGAAGTTGAGCCAGTGAAGGGGGGCAAGGGGGAAGTGTTGCTTTATTTTGTCTTTATTTCTTACCATCCAAAAATCTGTTTTAATTGGCAATAAAATATATTCATTTTCCCCAAGTCAAGTCTGTTTTGCCTGTGATGATAACTGGGAAGTAATCTCCCTGTCTTTATCCCAACCCATCAGGTTTTTTTCTTTATTTTCATCTGTCCTGATGATAAGGGGGACTGAGAAAGCAGCTGAGTGAGCATCTGACAGCCAGCCAAGGTCAACCTAACACATTTTAGGAAAAAAACTTTAGTCTTTGCAGAGATTTTAGAATTATTTAGTTAACTTCAAACAAAAAAAATCAGAAAATGAAGACTTAGGAATTACCAAGTTTGTCAAGGAAGTTAGTAATGACTCAGTAATCTAAGAATCCTTTGAAATTAACCAGTTGGGAAATATCAAACAAAATGCTACAGCCAAAAACTTGTATTCTTATTAAACCCATTTTGCAGCAGACTTAGTAACCCAGACACTTATGGCTTATACTTGAATATAAAATACATCTTTTCATGAACATGAAAAATATTTCACCTGAGGCATTTCTGAATCATCCGGACTACACTTTGCCATAAGGTTATTCAGATGGTAAGATTTATAAAGAAGTGATTAACACCTCAATCATGAAAATGACCTTCAGGATAAATGATCATAATACATTATGTTTAATTACTTTTTCCTTTTAAGATGTTATATTACGCAGCTGAAAGTAATATTACTGTTTTAATTAACAGGGTTTTAATATCAAACTGAGTGGAGTGCATATATGTATATTTTCCTTGTTTTCTTTTTTATATAATTACATAGCAGTGTACATTAAGGATGCAACATAATACTGATTGTCGAAAAGGTAGATATTGCTATACTCATTTATTGTATTTCCTTATTTTGCTTTTATTTTTAAACTGCTGATTATATTCAATTTAATTTATAGTTTCACAAACAGACAAAATAATTCTACTTGATTGCACCATATCTTCAGATTCTCTAAGAGGTTTACTAACCTACCAAATCATAAATAAATCTGACATAGCTTCTGTTTCTCCTTTGATTACGAACAAAGTTCCTGTATTTATTGTAACATTTATGAAATCAAAGGATTCTGGAATCATATAGAGGAAAAGAGGAAAACAGTCCCTGAATAAGACATATTTAAAAGGCTATCCTAATGCTAAAAGACAACTATGTACGCCTGGTGTTTTCCTGCTCAAAAGACCTATCCTGCACGTACATTAAATCTTTTCTGGTACATTACGAAGTATAACATTTAGAGTACAACATTTGCAGTACAAATTCAACAGCTCAGTTACAGCCGCTAAGATTCATCACTCCACCCAAGGAATGGCTGACCATTCAGACAAAACAGGCTTTAGATTCAGTTATTCAGAAGGTATCTTTCAGTTTTGTTATAGCTAACACTCAGGTACCACCAAGACACTAAAAATAAGCAGTAATAACTCTGATCGTGAGTAGAAAGCTATTCTACTTAGGACTTTCAGCCACTGATTTTTTGAGTTAGTTCCATAAACCAGGCCACACGTTTCTCATGTGAAGATAGGAGGGATGGAACAAGAATAATAAGAATGAGGAATGAAAGAGTTCACAGAATTTTGTAGCGAATTGGTTACCTAGAGATTTTATGCTATGCTACTGTTAAGTTTCTTTGTAGTACCTAAGCATTAAACACAAAAAATAGTTTTCCAAGGCTGAGTCTTTCAACATGAAAGTTTAATGCTATTTCAAATAAATCAATACTTTTTGCAATGGAGTGTAAAACTAGGAAAAACTAACGATGTTTCTGTGTGCTTAGAAGATAGTAGTCAAACTAATGCAAGGAGACAGTCTGTAGCTTTAGTATGCTGAAGTCATAGGTCTCCAGAAACAACATATGTCTGTTTACAAAGATCCTTTTGGGCAACAAGGATGATGTATACCATTATATAGAATTGCTAAAGAGCCAATACAAGTGAAAGAACAGCAATAGCTGATAGAGCTGGAATAATCAGATCTTGTGTTATCAAGAGGATCTAGTAGAAATGAGCAGTATTGTTTCATGGAGCAACGCTGGCACGCCAAAGCAATTATAAAAACAAGAGAGGCCAAGCTGGGGATGGAAAGTTCATGTCACTGTGTCATCAGCACCCTTGATGTGACCTTGCTAGCCAGCGTGATTGAGGACAACTAAACATATGCAGAAGGCTACTGCAGAAGGGGGGATGCACTCATTTCTACAAGGTATATTGCCAAATAAAAATAAAAAAAAAAAAGGAAAGGAACGATGTACTTTTGAAAAGGATTAGTTGATTATTTGGTTTTATCCTTTTGTTACTTTTCCCCTATTTCTAATATAGCACTGCTTTATTAAGTCACCTCTCATTTTAAGCCAGGCAAAACCCACTTTCTTGAATGCCCAGATCACTTAGTTTTATTTTGCAAAGTATCTGGGTTAAGGACTTTAACCATGGTTTATTAGTGATACTTAGGATTTAAGATCACTATTGCTGCCAATTACATCCTGACAGAAAGGATACAAATGTGCATTCATCATCTGAACTACGGTAACTTTTCATAGTATACCTGAAATGCAAACCACTAGATTTTTTTCTTAGCAATGTTGAGCAAAAGCTGTATTTTAATAGTTAATAAATTATTTTAATATGTTTTTGTTAAACAGCTATTTAAACTGAAATAAAACTACAAACAATGTAAATTAAATCCAAAATAAGATAAACCTATGGAAAACTTAACATTTTAAGAGATATATTAGCTGCTAGTTTTTCAGAGCGCACAGAGCAGAAATCAGTGTCTAAAAACTGAAGTTCTCTAAGACATTAACTTACATGATGACCAGAAAAAACATTCAAAATGTCTGATGAAAGTTAATATTTTTAAATAAGTTCTAATACATAAAATTAAATATAGGAACATAATGTGGCCAAATCCATTTAATGTACTGTAGTTTGTTCCAGTTCCCATATGAATTTATAAATCCGTAGCATTTTAATAATTATAGATAATGATTACAGTTTTCTCTGTAAAAGTACATTAAAACATTTTTGAAATGCAAATTATTATTGAAAGCAATACACACTTATGTAACTTTAAAGGCACTTTTAACTGTGACAGACGAAAAAAAAAAAAGCTGTTCCTAAATGTATGAAATTTCTACTGAAGACAGAAGTGGAAATAAACCTATGACTCAGTGTTAACTACTTTTGTTGTACTGTTATAGATTCAGTATCTTAAATGCTATTATTTTGTAGTTTTATAGTATTTTCTTTGATTATTTGTAATTCCAAAGCTTTGTACTCTGAAATACTGTAATTACCTTTTCTGTAATGTAGGTAACATAAAAGCAAACTAAATATGAAAAATCAGCTATTAGGTATTTGAATTGTAATTGCTAGGAAAAATTTCCAAAACCTTGAACTATCAGAGAACTGTTTTATAATTCTGTATGTTTGCCACAGGAACATGCATTTGACACATGCTCTTTTTGCTTTGTTATTCAGAAAAGCAATGTCTTGCTCTGAAAAGACCTTACTTTGAAATCAAACTACTTTCACACACCTCTGGGCCTACTAACACTGCAACTTCATTTTACAGCCTTAGTTCAACTGCTACACCAAACACTTTTTAATTGGATGAATTATTCCTTATCTAACTGGTACACTGCACAGTGGATGTCCAGATTTTGTGGATGTCACTTTAATGTGGTGGTCATGGGAAATCACAGGTTATAATTAAGTTATGGGCAATCTATCACTAATTTTTGAGTAAGGCTTCAGTATCTGACAGACACCTGAATATCACACCACTTTTGTTAGTAAATAACTAACACTAAGTAGTAAACAAACATTCTTTTAAATATACAAAAATAATTTGTACCAGTAAATAACTACTTGTAATAACACACAACTACAACAGGTGATTAAAAAAAAAAAATACATCGCAAAAAAAACCCCAAACAACAAAACTCATCATCTTGTCTTTGTTGGTCAAATCTCTTAGGGAAAAGAACTCAAGTCAAACTGCTTAGTCAATAATGAAGAATCAGAAAAGGAAAGAACACCTGCAGATTGCCCTTCAGGTTTAGGTGTCTTGCGTTTTATGATTATAAATGGGAATTCTTACAGAAACATATACATAAAGGTGAAGATAGCTTTTTTAACATCTCTCAGTTAAAATTGTAAATCTGCAGTACCTCTGCCCAACAAATCAAAGTTTCTGTGATACCCAAGAAGTACTACTCAGAATGCAGCCCTTCTGAAGAAGGGGGGCGGGGGGAGAGGGAGCTTTTAAAGATTTAAGCAAGAGAATTACACAGATTTTTCCATTTTTACGGAAATGTCAAGGATAATTTTGAAGAACGCTGCACAAGTGGTGTGTGGAGTAAAGTTTACAGTGAATGGAAGACGAATACATAGAAATACAGGTATTCCCAAATCTGTAATTGTTCTTTGATATGTGGAGAAATTAGATTCCTTCTAAGTGAATGCCAGTTGCGTCCTTTCTAATCTTATGAATTATGTGGTATTCATGTCAGGCTAGAACGGGTATGAAAAAACAATTTATGCAAGAAGAATGCAGAAATTATACAACTTGAGGCATTTGTAACAATAAACACTTCTGTAGTCATATGACCCAATGTGTTTTAAGGTTGCTTAAGCTGCGTGTATCAAAACATTATGTATGAATTACTGCAGCATGCAGAGCCCTTAAATAAATATCAACTTCATTTTAGAAAAAAATTACTACACCTCTACCCAATTAAATATTTTGTCGTTAGTTTTGTAAAAATGTAAAGATTAACAGTAAAGGCAACAGTGTCAGTCCAAAAGGTCAGCGACGTCGAAGTGTTAACTATGGTTCTGTGCAAATTCAAATGACAAGGTAGCATTCTATTATATTTGTATAATTTACTCAGTATCTATGGTAATAGTTTTTTCTTAGGTATACTACTAGTATTCTTAGGAATACTACTGAATTCAGAAAGTATTTTTCTTTGCACTACATAATCTCTCTTTTAATGTGTTTCAGCTGAATGTATGGGTGACTAAAGAAATCATAAATCAAACCTTAATATAAGTAACATCTTGAGCCACTCAGGAAGAACTGGATCAAAGTTCTATTTAAATTAATACTGAGTTATCCTCCAAATAGGGAGATGATCCTGTGTACTCTTCCTTGATGTGGTTGAGGCCATTGCCATAAAATTAACCCATGTAAAACCTGTGAAATAGCCTTCTCCACTGTGGTAGAGTGGACCATACCTGTGAATCCAGGGGGACAGAAACACTGATAGCCTCCAAGGCGGTTGATGCAGCTTCCTCCATGCAAGCAAGGCAAAGTTTCGCACTCATTTACATCCATCTCACACAGAGACCCATAGTATCCAGGTACACAACTACAGACGAATCTTCAGAAAAGGGAAAATCAAGTCAAGAGAAGTAAACAACATGTTCTATTCCAATATTCTGAAGCTATATGCATATCCTGATGTCAAGCTGGTTTCCCTAATCCTCAACCATATTAAAATAATTAACCGACTTCTCTCATTTCCATGCAATTCAGTCTTTTTAAATTAGAAAAATTGTGTACGATAATTTTAGCTGAAGGAAAAAGGAATGACTTAAAGGCAATTTTTTTTTTTTGACACAAGTCTCTGAATAACTGTACAGTGCTGTGGAACAAAGCACAAATTTCTCTCTTGCTTAAACTTAACTTTTTGTAAACATTTACATTAGAAAGGTCATTGTTAGAAGCTGAAAAGAGAGATGTAGCAATCTAACTGAAGATCAGTTTTCCTCTATTTCACTCTCATACCAAATTTTAAAAGGAAAAAAAAAAGTAAGGAGGGAAAGAACAAGTTGTGCTGAAAACAGTTTCCTTCTTTTTCTCTCTCAGGTAACAAAAGAAACAAATACCTGAGTCAGCAGCATTTGCCTACCTCATTTTAACACAGATTCCTTGTCAGATGCTGAAGGCCCCATACAAACCTCAAGGCAGAAAGCAGACTTTATACATAAGGAAATCAGGGAATTGTTTCTCATTTAGTAATAACTAACCTGTTTATAAGATCCAGGCAAGTTCCATTGTTCTTGCAGGGTCTTGATAAGCATTCATTAATCTCCACTTCACATAGTGTCCCAGTAAAGCCATGCTGGCAGGCGCATCTAGCAAAAAGAATGTCACTATATTACTTTTTAGTTTCATATTAAAAGATTCTTGAAAAATGTGGCAGATTTTGAGGGTACAACTAGGTGGCTCCAAAATTGTTATTTTCTAATCGTTGCAAGGTGGTGTACACAAGTACAGCAACTGCAGCTCATGAAATAAGATTTTTGTCATTATTAGTTGAAGGCCACAGGCTTTGTGGTTGACCCTGCTGTGCAAGGGCTCTGAACTTGCCTTGGCCTGAACTGGTTTTTGCTTGTTCTGACACCTGCCCTGGAGCCAGCTGGCTGCTGCCTCTCATCCTTTGGCTTCAGCTTCAGCAACAGCACCTACAGTAAGGATGCCACACACTGGGGTAATTATAGTGTTAGAAACAACAGCCTTTTGTGTCCATGTGGGCAGGGGAATCTGGTAAACAGTGCAAAGGAAATAAATTGTGATAAGGAAACATACAAAAACTAGCTCCAAGCAGGCCTAAGACTGAAGATTAGAAAAAACATCACACTTCTGGCAAAGCCTTCAAGATGCTGGTGATATGCACTAACTGCCAGTTCTTCTGGTATTGGCTTCATTGTTCGTGAAGCTGTTTTCTGTTAATTTCAACTTAAATTATTAGTATTATCATAACTGGACTAACAACAACTGTTTGTTGTATTTTGGTTAAATTCTTAAGATTTTTCTTAGCCCTACAATAGATTCTTAGGTCCACATGTATAGTATACATGTACAGTTTTGCCCACAAGGAGATTTAGAGTGGAATGTAATGGTGTCAAACGCATCACAAGAAAATATATATCACATCACTGAAGAACAGCAAGTATAACACAAGACAAAGTACCAAAAGGTGACAAATATCCATGTATCATACTGAATACTTGTCATTAAAATAATTCTCCTCACCTGTAATGGTTAACCCCGTCCACACAGAGACCTTCATTCTGGCATGGACGGGAGATGCACTCATCGCTGTTAACTTCACAGTAAGTACCCTCAAATCCTGAAACACAGATGTTGACTTTTGAATGAGTGAATTCTGCTACATAATGTGAATATAAGGGTCACAGACCCTTTTGGAGGTTCAGGACCATCTTAGACAATGGAAGTGGCAGGCCTAAGAAACCTCAGCTGCCCTTGAAGCTGTTCAAGAAAGAGCTGAGTGAACAGAAGGACCGCTGGTGAACTACCCCTTCTCCTGGGAGCACCTAAGCTGAGGCTTTTCACGCTCGGTACCTGACTGACCTGCGTGGCAGCCATGCATGTGCCTAGCCATGTACCTGTTTATCTGGATACTGACTCTGGCCTTCAGAGTAGCTCCCTGGCTCGACCTTGAACCTGCCCCATTTCCCTGTAGCCTTGACTGATGAGCTGGCAAACTATGCTGATCCTGGACACCATCACTGGTCCTGCTTTGCTGACCTCATTCAGATACTGGCCTTGACACTGAGGTCCCTGCCACGGCAGCCTTGGTAAGTCTCCTGGCTTACCTTTGCTGCTGGAGTAGCCAGACCTCACTGCTCTCTAAGGCCAGAGGCAGCAAGTGGATGCATTCCTAAAAGAACATTCTGCAATTATCTTAGCTTCAACAAGTTCATTTCCAAACAGTGCAAGAAATCTTAACACATGTCAATGAACCAGTGAGAACAGATATGGGTGGAGCACCTGGATAAACATACTCGGGAAATGTAACCGACTTCGGAGGACTAAAAACGCTTTCTTAGGGACTGTGCTAATACTAAAAGCTAATTCAGTAAGTAACATATTACAGTTACAAATAATGCAAGTTAGAGAGACCACATTCAAAAGAAGTCAGTGTAAATAAAAAGTATTTAAATGGATTTAATATTTAAATGAAGAAAAAATGTGATTAAGATCTTATCTGCACAGTACATTACATGTATAATACATTACATTACAAAACATCCCAGAATACATGCCAAATAAAAATAAGAAATTTTTCAGTAATATAAGAATACTTCTTTTGCTCTTACACGGAATATTGCATCTTGGATAAACTATAGCTACTTAATTGAATCTTGCACAAATGGATTATGTGTGTTTCAATTGATGTAGTAAAGCAACCATTACAATAAACAAACTATTTGCACTGTAGTGACTATAATACCCAACCCCTGATAGCAGTCTGACTGAAGAGCATTTATGGTGTTCACCAAAGTGCTCTTGAACACCATTTACTTATCAAAATTAAATCTAAAACAACTATTAAAAGAGCCACTGAAATTAAGTATGTATTATTATAAATATGATGAAGACTTTATTGGAGCCTTTATTAAAACCCGTAAAAATTGTTATCAGTACATTTTTAGATAGTAAAATAAGGATAGTAATGACTTTTATTGTTATATTACACATTTGTAGTTTTCAAAATACTTCACATAAGTGGGGAAATCATGAAAGATCACAGTTAGAATAGTATTTTTATAGAGAGAAAATCATTACTGGAAAAATTAAGTGGCTTGGTCAGAGCTGTAAAGAAAGCTGTAGAGGAGTCTCTGCTGGCACTCCAACGTATGATCTAAACATCAGCTCACATCAAAGCAGTTGGTATTTTCTTACGAGGACATTTCCTGTTCAACAATTTTCCTGGCTAGACCTGTCTGCTGGTTTTGGCTAGGATAGCATTAATCTTCTTCATAGTACTGATATGGGGCTATGTTTTGGACTTGTGCTAGAACGTGTTGGTAATACTGGGGTGTTCTTGTTATCGCTGAACAGTGCTTACACAGAGCCAGGGCCTTTTCTGCTTCTCACCCCACCACACCAGTGAGTAGACTAGGGGTGCACAAGACCTTGGGAGGTGACACAACCAGGACAGCTGACCACAACTGACCAAAGGGTCATGCTCAGCATATAAAGCTGTGGGGAAGGAGGGGGCATTCCAACTTACGGCTTTTGTCTTCCCAAGTAACCATTATATGTGATGGAGCCCTGCTTTCCTGGAGATGGCTGAACACCTCTCTGCCCATGGAAGTAACCAAACAAACTGCTTGCTTTGCTTGTGCATGCAGCTTTTGCTTTGCCTACTTAACTGTCTTTATCACAACCCACAAGTTTTCACACTTTTAACCTTCCAATTCTTTCCCTTGTCACGGTAGGACAGGGTGGTGGGCAAATGGCTCTGTGGTGCTTAGTCACCAGCCAAAGTTAAACTACAAAAACCTGACTGAAATGAGTCCTAAGTATTTGCTGAAGGTTTCACAGCTATAAAGCTGGAAAATAAAGCCTGGAATGTATCTCGAACCAATCCTTCAATTATAGCCACTTACACTCTTTATGATGTGATTCTTTTCTTCAGATATATCTTTAGTGCAAAGTGATACCCTCATTTATTTGTGATTTGTATGACATTCCAGAAAAACTTTATAAAATAGTTGCCATAATAGAGGACAAAAGTTATCTGTCACAGTGTACTGCTTTGAGGTAGCTCCCTCAGCACAGGCAACCTCGTTATATTCTGAATCATTCAGTTTATTATTTGCAAATAAACCAGAATGAACAATTCAAATACTTTTCTTAATCTGTAGCAAGTGTAACCTGCATCCCAATAGTACAACTTCAGCCTTCACCTGCATTTGTCTGAAGTTTGATTAATGAAAAAAGAAAGGTAAAAGAAAAGGACTATAACTTGTGCTGTAGCATGCTAGTTCATTGTTCAGTACTAGTCCTGGTTACACCAAGTAGGCAGCAGTCACTGACACACACAAAAATCATAGTATCACAACCAGGAATTCTTCTTTTGACACATGCCACTCCAGTGCTACTGGCTAAAAACAGACAAGATAGTAGTAACATGTTTCTCTAATTTTGGTTTGATTATGAAATTGGAGGGCATAGCAAATGTGAGAAACCAGGACTAACAAGAAAACTGTTAGCCAGCTTCCTCATCTGTGACTTTTCCTTTATTTGTGATGTCTGACCTTTCTGAAACTAAGTTTTGTTGCAGAGTAGAAGGCTATGTCAATGGGCAGGGGAAATGGGACATCACTGAAAAAGTAAACCTATGTAACATTAATAACTCAAAAGTTATACAGTTTTTAGTTTTATATGGTGATCAGAAAAGGGTGTGAAGCTAACAAATTAAAACTTAAAAAATACTCAAAGAACTTACATGGAATAGCTTCTTATTCTTTTGTAAAACTATATAACATTAAGATAAAGCATTTAAAAAAAAACAAACAAAAAAAAACCAAAAAAAACACACCACCCAACCACAGTTCTCAAATTAAAAAAAAAAAAAAAATGTAAAAAGGAAAACTGAGGGCATTCATCATTCTGCTTCTATCATCCCCACTTGGTTATGGATGTTTCATAGTATTTTTGAAGCAAACAGTATTGAAGTGAATACATAAAACACCATTTAGACACATTTTTGATTGCAGTTGTACACATTTTTCCATAGCATAGCAAATTATAGCTACCTTGAAAAGACATAAAATAAGTAAACATACAGTAGGCATGCTACTTTATCTATTATTCCTACAAACAGAGACAAATACTGTTCCCATCATAAAATTTTACTGGCTACCTATTACACTATGAAATAAGCAATCTATACGTTCAATTTACTGTTGAGTACTGTATTTTCTTAACTGACAAATTAGCTCAGTCCTTTCATTTAAAAAATACATTTTCTTAATAACATCCTGTTAAAAATTACATAGAATTATTTAGATGCTTTTTTGATTCACAAAACATCCTTCTAAACTCATTCAGTGAATTTTTCTATGAAATTTTTAGCCTTTATAGCAATTTTTACAGAAAAGTTTGGCAGAAACTCCTACTTTCAGCTAAAATGGTTAATTAGAAACACTCAAATCTACTTAGAAGGACCTGAAAAATATTAGCAGTGTTATTTCATTCATAATTTCTGTATGTCTGTGCTTTAGTATACTGATAATTTATGAAGCTTGTACACAGGATGTTTCAATAAAAGCACATGTTAATAAGCCATTTTTAATTCACTCCTGATACATGTTCTCAGCGTAAATTATGAAAATAAAGAAGTGTAACATTGTGCACATCATTTATACAAATAGGAGTGGTCAAACCTCAAAACATACACTGCAATCAATACTAGGATTAAAATATTTGTATAACGTTCATTTGACTAATATACTTGGACAGACACAAATCATATGACTTTCAGATCCAAAACCATACTTAAAGTATTCATACCTAAATTTAATTGGTTTAAGAAAAGAATTACCAAGGTAATTAATTATGTAGTGCTTGCTGAAGCTATGACATACCTCACAGGTCTAACACGCACAGACTCACCCTGTTCCTGTATTTTACATGATAGTCAAACACAATTTCAAGGGTAATGTAACACATTAGGTTAATTTGTGTAAGCTACAACTGCCTCTGGGATACTTAAACTAAAATTAATGTATGGATGCAATTTTTACAGTAATGTAGACAAGTTGCCAAATTATTTAATGTGTTGCAAGAAGAACGAAAAAGACAATGAGAGGAAACTGACTATAAATGTTTAACACGTCATATATACTACCAAAACAAACATTTTTCAGTTGCAAAGGAATCTGCAGTATATAAAAACATAATTCACTTAATGCAGCCAACAGAACTTAATTTGTAGTTTACACTGTGAACAATTAATTTATTTGAATCATAAATCACAGTAATTTTTATTTTAATCAAAATATTTTGTGAAGTGATACATTACTGGAAAACCTGAAAATATGCATGGTGCTGTAATATATTGTTACTGTAGCAATATTTAGCACTACATAGGAAAATAATATGCACATTTAAATGCAGCTACGTGCTTCCTTTGCTACTGCCAGTCAAACTTAAGATCCAAACTGTAAATCAACAGAACACATAAATGACTTGATGTAGCTCTCCAGCCATATATTTCACAAAGTAGCTTTTCTGCATGTCAAACCTAAGACGCTGAAAATACAATTTTTGACCTTAGTGCTTTTTACGTGGAAAACCTAAAAGTTTTCTTAATTCAAACAGCTCTAACTTCAAAATGAAAAGATGCCTCTAGTCAATGGGGAGGAACAAACAGTACACACTGTCACTTGTGAATACAGAATTCCATTAGATACCTGCTCAAAAATTGAATATTGAATTCAAGAAACAAGTGGCTTTTCTTTTTCTAGGTGGCCAATATAAAAATGGCATTGCTAACAACTATTTTTATTTGTGAAATAAATTTTACAGTATTTTTCCTGCCACAATAGAGAAACTAAAGACGTAACCAGAATCTCATTCTATGGAGAATATCACAAAAGCAGTTAATCTAACCTCAAGCTCTAGTTTTCTCATATTCAACATTAGCACTAGTGGGTGTGACAGTATGCTTAAATTTGCTTGCAATTTATATGCAGTCAGAATGACTTATTTTAGTTTATAGAAATTCCAACATCCTGTGGTAGTTCTGCTGTTAATGGATGAAGCGTTAAATGTTATTACTTAAGATGGAAAGATCCTACTGTTCCTTCTGTTTATCTGAAATAGGGGTGTGGAAAAATGACTGAAGTTCATTGTAACATGAAAGAAATTTTAGGGTAAAACTGCAGCTGCTACTTCCAGGGTGGAATGTGGTTGGTATACATGGAATCTACCCCCCCAGTAGTTCTCCAGGCAACACAACCTACAACCTCAGCACATGCTAAGTGGAACTAAACAAGGATGGCCTCTGTCCTCCCTGCAGGAAGGGGAACTTGATGGTACCATGTGCCAATCAAACCACATAGTAGCTGCCAAGCAAGGAAGATAAAGAACAGATAATGGCTGCTGAGCTGGCAACTGTGGTGAAATCACTTTCCTCAGATGAACTTTGCTTATTGTAATACCAAAGCACACTTCTGTCTCAAAGCTACTCACTTCCAAAGTATGACCACCCCTCACTGACCACGTTCTTTACATTTTTTGTTGGCTGTACCTTTAAAGGTAAAGCAGTAA
>JAVJGJ010000059.1:15526210-15546437 GCA_035590215.1 Microhierax caerulescens | reverse complement strand
TTAGTCATTAGATTTTGTGTGTATACTATTTCATGCTCGTTCCTTCGGTCAGTGTACTATCTATGGCAATCTCAAACCTTAATCTGTCACAAATGTGTGTGATAAATTATCAGGCAAGATCTGTTTTGTGTGAGTTTTCAGAAACTTGCATAATTGATTTCACTAGTGAAAGCTGTCACCATGAAAACCTGAACAGGACAGGCTGAATCACCCAGTGTGCTGTCCAGCAGGCTGCAGCGAGCTCTGACATGCTGGTTCTGGCACAAGACGCTCATCTTTCCTGGGATGTTGACAGACTACTTGAACATAAAGGACTGGGTAGAAAACCTCCCCCTTCATGTGGCATATGGGAGATAGCTACTTACTGCATGTCTCAGCTCTGTCTATGAGACTTCTGCGAGCTGCAAATTGCAAGGATATGCAGAGCATAGAAGCTACACATCTGCTGTTACAGTTATGGTCATTTTCATCTCCTTATTCTGCTGCAGAGACATATTACAGAATTTACCTCTGCAGGTAATGCAAAGGACTAATAGGATTCTTCCTCATAAGCTTTCTACTGTTTTACTCATCAGCACAGTATCATGGATTGTATTTGTCTCCTTACTGTGAACCATTTATGAACAAATGTTTGCAAGCAGCAGAGATACCACAACAGCCCCATAGCCATTAGTATAGGTATTTAGGTTATTCAGTGTAACACAGGTAGGTACACATATCAAAGTCAAAGGTGTGTGAAATGTTAGATATGGTAAACAGGCTATTTCCCTTTCTGAATTATGTACCCATGTGTCTGGAAAAAAAAACTGGCACTGAAGCGCTCAGAAATCTGACAATGGCAATCTACTTATTAGTTCTGCTTGATATTATGAATTTTGTGCATTACAATAATTTTCACTTAAGTCTTATTTGGAGACATGAGCTGAAAAATATTTTGTCTCAGTTGTTCAAACTTGTAGTTGTAAAATGCTATAAAACAATTAAAAATAATTGTTGGAATGCTAGGACAAAGGGTATTAAAAAAAAAAAAGCAGGTGTCACAGGAAAGATTTATTGACAGTAGTCTGATAAAAGGGGTGAGAAAGTCCTGAAAAGAACTGTTTAAATCAAAGGCTTCAGAAATTACCTTGAAGTATCAGGAAAGTAACCATGCAGTCTTGCTTTTGGAAAGAAGACTTGGAGGATAAGGAAAAAAAAAATATAGGATGACTAATTCCACTATGAAGTGTGGCTGTTGTTTCTCCTTAGAGATGACACAGTACTCTCTGTAGAGCTCACTGACACCTTTCCCTGGGACAAGACAAAATTTCCCTATACTCTAAACCAGATGGTTGTAACCTTATTACCCATGTAATTCTCTTGCATAAGCCAGTTCTTCAGCTTCTCGCTTTTTATTTTTAAAGATATGAGCACAAATAAGATGACAAAGCTTTTGACTACTTGTGTGCATTTATGACAGAAATCGCTGCTCCATTCTTTTGTTTCACTCCTCTCTAGAACTGTGTGCTTCCCAGACCTACATAGAACAATCCAGGCAACTGGTAAGGAATTCAACCCATCTATTGTCCAGACAAATTGTCCTAAACTGTTTATATAGTCAGCCGAGTGACAAAGAGTCCTGTAGCATTAGGCATCTGACTTTGTATGTCTTTTGGGTGAAATGAATTGCCTCAGAAAACTGCCTCTTTCTCTTTATTAACTATAAATGGAGCACAGGGAGACCTCCTCAATCTATACTGTGCATACCTTTATGTGTATCTCCTCAATGTACTACATCCGGTCAAATGAATCCAGATTTTCTGGTGTACTTGTTTCCATAATAAATACAGTATTTCATGGATTTGATTTCTCTTCTGAGTTTCCTAACTCATTAAAATGCTGTTGAACAAAAGTGCTGACCAAATAACCTGAAGTTTTGAACACGGTAGGTAAAGCTTTGGTATGAACACACTCTCTATGTGTATATACACAATATATAATGTATTTACATACATGTTTCCTGATAATTCTCCTATAACAAACTAAAGGTAAACAGAATATTGCTTCTATTGTAATAAGGAGACTACGTAAGAACCCTGAGCAAAGAATATTACCTGGGGCAGTAAAGGAAGATCTACATCTAATTTTAAAGAAAGATATGAATTTCTACCTTCTATTATTATGAAAGAATTCTAAAAAAACTCTGAATTCAACCACCTTTTTCTTCCCTTCCCGTTTTTGTCAGCAACAACTGTATATGCTGTTCCTACTGACTTTGCCTTGTTTTAGCTCCTAGATACATCTACTAATAATTCTCACAGAAGAATAAGCGACTGTTAAAAAAGTTTATTAGAAAACACTATATGTTTTCTGGCCCATAGTTTATGTTGGCGATTTATTTGTTGTCTTGCTAATTCTCTGTAATATTTATATGCTTATATTTCCCCAGGTTTCACATTTCTCCGTCATAACTGTTACCTTGTGTCTCCCATTTCATCATTAAGTAGGCCTGTTATTGTTCAACAACCTGGCCAGAGAGCTGATCTTGCACTATACAGTTGCATGCCCTCTCATAGTTTTCCTTCATCTTGATTACAGCTTTTTCAGTGATTCGTTCTTTCTTGAAACATGATTGTTCTCAGAAAGCTGCACTATTTTTACCAAACTATCCTGTCTTCCCTTTGGGTTGCCTTTAAGAAACCAACAGTTTTGTGCTTGTCATTATCTAGAACAGCATGGTCTAATATTTATCCTCTAGTTTATTTACCTTCTAGTTTACTTATGAATGCAGCTGAATTGCTCTCTGGATTTTTTGCATGTAGACCTTTTGAGGAATTTATGAACAGCTGCCCAGGTTCAGCTACAAATATTTCAGCCTTATTTACATTCTATAGCTTTGCTCATGTTTCCTACCTTTCTCTTCTATTACACTAGATTTTCATTTCTATTAATTACAAGAATGGAATTCTTTAAGAACAGGGAATCGTGTTGATAAATGAAGCAATAAAACATTCTACTACTTGCCCTAAGTTCTCCTTTCCTCCTTTGTTTCATTCACATTTAGTATGTAGCATTTCAGGACAAACTAGTGGCAGGATTGTATGCTGGATATATGCAAAAGCCATACCCTCCCAATTGCCTTGATCAAACTGGTACTTATAAATTATTGGCAAACTATGTAAGAAAAGGAGCCTTCTGTACACTTCTTGGGAAACTGTCAACTGCAGTGATTCCTAAACTTCTGAAATAACAGCCTACCCTATGACACTCTTACAATCATAAATACAGCAGACAATTGTAGAGATCACATTTCTTAAAGCATTTAACCTGCTTGAGTGGACAACTTAACTTAAGCTCGTGATTCAACACTGTTCCATAATCTACTATATGAGAGCTCAGCTTTGTTTTATGGATGTTATGATCTAGCTCCTTGAATGAAGCGCTCCTCTGTAACTAGGGAGGACACCTCAGAAGGAAGTTTTACATTTACAGTATTTACAAAAATTTAAAAATCTTCAAAGCAAACCTGGACAACTCTAACTCCCTAATATACATACAAGAGCAAGATGCATAGCCTTGCTTTATATTACTACTAATCATGACTTCATTATCTCACTACCAGTTCGCTGTAATAATTCGGTCCTAGGCTAACATCTTACGTAAACTTTGATTGTGCCCAATTCATACCCATCAGCTTTTGTCTTCTCTGTCCTGGTATGGCATCCCAACGCCAGATCCCTGTAGTCAGTAGACATTCTCTTCTAAATAGGACCACAAATCGTGTTATTGGTTGTGGTACTTATTGTACTCATCTCAGGTATGGTTTTATAAAGATAACCTTTAGAATTTGGTAAGCACAGTTACATTTTGTGACTCTTGCTAAACCAGATTCATACCTTCTAATGACTGGACTGTTAACTATTGGCCAGTTGTTTAATCAACATGCCATTTGGTACTAGTCAGGTAACTTGGAGTAATCTATGTCATTGTGATGGTCCTTCATGATCAAATCTACAATTATCACAGGTTTATTGGAGAGAAAGGGAGGCACACAGAGACAAAAATAGGAGAATAAGAGAAAAGACAACAACTGAAGAAACAGACTTCCATAAACTGCTTTCAATTAAATTTCTGTATTTACTGTCTCATTTTCTGATGTCCTGAATAAATGATTGCATTTTTCCTAGCATTAAATGTTTAACATTACACCTTTCACTCCTTTTCAATACCAAGGTATTTTCCACTTTCCAAGATTTATTAGCAATACACGTTACTGATTCACTTAACTCCCCTGCTAGTTCCCTGAAGACTCCTAGCTGCAAGCTTCAAGAATCCTTGAAGATTCCATCAAAGCTCTCTGACAATCCTGCCTGCAAGTTTCTTGGATTCTTGAAAAACTGTGCATTACATGTTTTCAAAAGACAGCTTTTCTGAGGAATGTTAAGAAAAGACTTGAACTACACATCTGTCATGGTTTAACCCCAGCCAGCACTAAGAACCATGCAACAGCTTGCTCACTCCCCACTCCAACCCCCAGAGAGATGGGGAGGAGAACTGGGGAAAAGGTAAAACTCAAGGGTTGAGATAAGAACAGTTTAATAATTAAAATAAAACATAACAACTCTAAGGGGAAGGAGAGAAAGAAATAAAATACAAAAGTAAAAAAAAAAAACAACACAAGTGATAATACAATTGCTCACCACCCACTGATGCCCAGCCAACCCCCAAGCAGTGATCAGCAGACCCCAGCCAACTGCCCCCAGTTTATATGCTCAGCATGAAATCCCAGGTATGGAACATCCCTTTGGCTAGTTTGGGTCAGCTGTGCGCCCTCCCAATTTCTTGTGCCCCTCCAGCCTTCCTGCTGGCAGGGCCTGAGAAACTAGAGTCCTTGACTTGGTATAAACATTACCTAGCAACAACTAAAAGAAATATCTGTAGGTTATCAGCATCGTTCTCACACCAAATCCAAAACACAGCACTGCACCAGCTACTAAGAAAATTAACTCTATCCCAGCCTAAACCAGGAAAACATCTCTTTACAGATCATTTCTGAAAAATGTTTCCGAATCAATAAATATATTGTATTAAAAGCTGTTTTCAAAAAACAGATTTACTGCTTCAATAAGCCACTTGCCTACCCCCCAGTGACTTTTTTTTTTTTTTTTTAAATTCAGCAACTTGTGGTAATCTTTAACTTGATAGTAAAACCCCCAAGCTATAAATATTGCTAACTTCCACATATTATCACTGTATCTTTGCAGCTCAGTAAATAGCAAGTAGTACTATTGTGGTGTAGCTTTGCAATTAATGTATTTGCTATCCTTGGTTCCTAGGACACCCCTACCATTAACAGGTGTAAGTATGATGACTTCAAAATCCTGCCAAAATTCCAAATCCAGTAATTGTACTCTCCCTACTTAAAATTTTCACTGCAGTTGTAATTAGTTAATGTATTCTTCAGCTCCTATGCAGAATTACATAGTGATGTTCTGCACATTTAAAACCGTTGCTCCGTTCCACCTTAGCAGCTCTTGTACATCAAGGGAGAGATCATGTCTTTTAAGCCATGGCCCAGGAAAGCTGTCAGCACCTGTTGTGATTTTGCTTGTTCTGCATATGGAGAGCAATCCACTCAATCCATTAGGCAGGGGAAGATTACTCCCCTGGTGTGTCAGGCCTTCCCAACAGCTCAGCAGGTAAAGAAATGGTTTCCAACTTGCTTCAATTTTTGTACTTTTAACAATTTGCATATACGTTGTCTATTTCTGCCTGTTTTGTCAATTTAGTTTGTCAGCTCTGCTGCCCAGGTACACACCTACCTCTATGTTGTTTTAACAACTGACTCAGAAATAGTAATTCTGAGTGCTATAATCAAAACAGCCATAGATTTAAAATAAGAAATTAATAGTAGGCAAGCTGACAGTTATCTTACCAGTCTTTTAACATAATGATAAAACCTTCATGAATTACAGAAGGTCTATGTGCTTTGAAAGGTATATGTTGTTACTTTCACTGACGATAGCATTAAATTCAACATGCATTTGCAACTTTTCTGCAGCACAACAGAAGATTAATTATACCAGTTCTTACCTGTTTTGCAAACGCACATTGGATTTCCATCAACTTGTGCTAAGCAGGTTGAATTGTTTATGCATGGATTGTAAGGCAGCTCACACGGACTGAAGCGCTGATGGCAGAAGTCACCAGTATAAAATGGAGGACAAATGCATACAAACTGTCCCTGCTTAACAGATTCATAACAGGTGGCTCCATTCAAGCATGGTTCAGAATCACATTCATTTATATCTTCACTGCAGTCTGGCCCTGTCCACCCTGCTGTACAAGTGCATCTGAAAAGAAAAAAGAAAGAAAGCTGACATGGTGGCAGAATGAAAATCAACAAACTAGCCAAATCAGTTGCACTATTTCTATTAAAAAAAAAAAGTCAGAATATTTCTTCTGCCAATTGTTATCAGACTGGACTAGGAATAAAAGTTATATTCAGGTTCTTCTCCCACAGTTTGTTTGAGCAAATGTAAAATTACTTATTCTAAACCTCAGGATTTACCCACTTGGAGAACCACCTAGTTTAGTTAATGCTTGCAGAATCATCTGTGGATCTTCTTTAAGCTGAAACATCATCAAAAGTTATCAAACATTGAATATAAATTTCTTTAAGCTTTAGGATTAAAAATATGTCTTCTCCTATGTATGAAAGTACTAAGTAGGTACTTCAGTGTTTGGAATTAAAAGCACCAGGTAGCATTCAGTACACTCTTAGGAAAGAGTGTAGGAGGTCAAAGGCACTACAAATGATAGAGGAATCCTATTTTCATTATGTTCTGTCTCTTTTTTGGATGCTTTTGTGAAGACCTGTTACTGATCTCACAGAAGAGAAAACTTGGACCATAACCTGGATTACATCTGATTGTAAAGAATCTATCTTCATGAATTAGATAAATATTATTTACAACATGAATACTATAAGGTTCAAAAAATGCAAATAAATCTATTTGCTAATTATTTCAAAGTTTGCAGAGAAAAGATTCCTCATTAGCTGCAATACAAGAAGGCTATATGTGCTTTAAAATGCATACATTCTTGTTATTTTCACTGAGGACAGAATTACATTCAGCATACATTTGCAACTATTTGGCAGGACACCAGAAAATACAAAAGATTAACTATACCAGCTCTTACCTGTTTTGACTGATATTGATTTCAGGTATTAAACTACTCATATATAGCTTCATTGATAAAATTAGCTAATTTTATTAATTAAATATATTAAATAAAATTATAGCTAAATTGATAAAAGGAAGTGTTCTTAGATAATAAGCAGGTCATTCAATGAAGAACCAATTAGGCAGTTCTGTAAGGCACGGGTATTGCTTGCCACACAAAAGGCAAACTTGGCCCCTTCAAAACAAACTGCATTTTCTGTGGAATTTTTAATGTTCTGCGCGATTGGTTTGTGGGGTATAATTTCCATATCACATGAAATGAAATAGGCATTACTACCTTTATAATTTGAAAGTCCTGAGTATTTTAGCAATAAGGATTAAAAAAATCAGGTTACTGTTTGTTTTTCATGGGAAGAAAAATAGTTGTAACTATCAAAAGGCATTCTTAAACTAACTGTGAAAAAAACCCTCACAACATATTTCAGGATTCAGTTATAGCACCCAAAACACATTTTTGGAGACATGGTTACAAATAAATGCTTTTTTTTGGTTATGAGTAAACAGAGAGTAGCATATCTGCTTTTGCTATATGTGGTAGCATCAATTTGGTATCTAGAGGCAATATCCACTGAATAACACTGAATTACAGTGCACACACAGCTCAGCACTTTGTTTAATTTTCTCCTAAGCAGTTACTGTATGAAAGTATGAGCCTCTGCTATAAATGAAGTATCTCTGAATCACTGACACTGGACAATCAGTTGTGAGAAAAACTTTGGGGGGCAGGGAGAAAGCTAAAAATGTTATCTTTTGTTGAAAATAATCTGACTGGCTGATGAAATGATGCTTTAATTTTACATAATAAAAGCTTCTATTATACAGTAGAATAATTCATAACATCTTCAAAAGGAGGAAGAATAGCAAGGAACCATGCATTGCCACATGTAATGAGAGAAACAAGATTTAAGTTGATAAAAGAATTCTTACTATTTCCCTTCTAGAATCCATATATTTTCTTTTAAATAACCAAATCCAAGTATTTTCATTGATAATACAAATTAATGCATGATTCTTTTCTCCATTCATTTTAATAATATAAACCCCATGCTTTGTGACATGTGTAGAACTCCAACACATATAGATCAACTTTCATAAGTATTACCTGCTGTCTTTCCGTAGAGCTCTCCATAGATTTAAGAGCTTCCCATACACACAGAAACAAAAGTAGAGGATAATGAAAATATACAATACAAATTATATCCATAGTTTTGTATTTTACTATCTGTTTAAACATTAAATTCAAACTTAAAAATTGAAAGCTACAGTCATGAATGGTACCCAGAAAATCCAATATTAATGTTATAAGTTCTATCTGTGTGTAAGTTAAAGTATTAAATTATTTGGTTCTCACCTGCTTGAAAACGGTTTATTTCTCACATTGCAGTGAAATATATTGTTATTACCTGCCTTACATTCTACTTGACAGGTTTTAAGGTATCAAGTAACAGGGAAGAGTCTTAAGAATCCATGAATGGATGATGTTGGAAAAAGCCTCTGAGGCTCATCTCAAAACAGGATCAGCCAGAGTTTTCTCAGAACAGCGTTTAGCCTGGTTTTGAGTGTCTCCAAAGATGGAGACTCCACAACCTCTCTGAGCAAGGTGCTCCAGCACCTGATCATCCCTACAGTAAAAAAAAAAAAAAAAAAAAAAAAAAAAAAAGCATTTTCTTATCTTAAAGGGGAATTTCATGTATTTTCAGGTTTTGCCCACCACCTCTTGCCCTGTGACAGGCACACTCCCTGTGAGAAGTGAGGAGAGTCTGCCTCCATCCTTTTCACTCCCTTGCATTGGTTATTTACACACACTGGCAAGAGCTACTCTGAGCCAAAGCCAGTTTTTCAGCATGCTAACTGGAACAGCAGCCTACTTTGAATCTTAAAGAATTCTAAAGTGACTTTCTATCAATCAAAAAAAAAAACCCTATCGGTGGGCTTATTCCAACAAAACTCAGCTAGCTCTGAAAAAATGCCAAAGATTGACAAAAGCAGTAAGTCTGATGATTATACCAGAATAGAACAAAAGTCAGGTAAATTTTTTTGCTTTCAGACGTCTTACAGCAGAAAAACAGAAGCAATCTTTTCAGTCCTCTGTATTTTGTACCAAGGTTTCAGAAAACATCAGTCAAAGCACTTGCCTTTGCCACAGGTACAGGTGTTTCTACAGAAAAGAAATGCAATATTCAAGATGCAACAGATCTGTTTTTAACTTGGTGGTTTGGTCAAAGCAACAGGAATCACAACTGAACCCTCAGACACAGTGTGCCCATCACTCACCTGACTCTCAAACAGGATCCTGATGAGAAATGGCAAGATGTCCAGTGAAGTTTAGGTCATCTTGTCAGGTATAAAATACACACAATGACGGTCCATTCAACAGTAAGAGTTTGTCTAGTGCATTCAGTCAAATCAACTAACAGCCTGAAAAATTGCAGTGCTCGGTGATGAATTAATTCCTTGTAAGCTAGATGCTATTGGACTACCTGAAGCAGTAAAATGAAGTCACTTTCAATGCACACAGAGCTTTAAATTTAGAGTAATACAAACAACAAAGCTCCAAAGACATACACTTCCAGTCACCACAGAGGCTTCAAATACTCACTTTCCTCTTTCCTCCCACAAACATCTTTCTTCTTTTACTCTCTGAAATCTTAATGCATTCTTTGCTCTTCAGAAAGCTATCTGACCCATTTTACATACTCCACCTGCAAAAGCTACGTTACAAGTTTATCTCTGGTGTTCTAGTGCTACTAGTTCTTTACTCCCATCTGTCACTTCTAGATGTTCACCTTAAATTTCCACCCATGTCTTTCCTTCTCTAATTCACCTGAGCCTCATTACCATCTTTCATTGTTCCTTCTCTACTTTCTTCCTAGAACTCTCAATTTGTAACCAATCAAATGTGACACCAATTAACTATTGAGGCTCTCATGAGACACCACCTGGAGCACTGCACTCAGCTCTGGGTTCCCCAGTACAAGAAAGGCAGGGACATGTTAGAGCAAGTCCAGGGGACAGTCACAATAATACCTGTGGAGAAAGGCTGACAGAGTTGGGGTTGCTCAGTCTCTTCAGGAGAAGAGAAGGCTCTAGGGAGACTTCACTGGGTCTTTCAATAATTTAAAGGAGCCTATAAGAAAGATGGAGAGAGACCTCCTAACATAACCCATAGTGACAGGATGAGGGACAACAGTCTTAAACTGAAAGTGGGTAGATTCAGATTGGACATAAGGAAGACATTAAGGGTGGTGAGACACTACAACAGTTTGCCCGGAGAAGTTGTGGATGCCCTATCACTAGAAGTGTTCCCAAGTCAGGTTGGGTGGAACTTTAAGCATCCTGATCTGGTGAAACATCTCCATGCCCCATCATGGGGGGTTGGACTAGGTAATCATTAAAGGTGCCTTCCAACCCAAACCATTCTATGATTCTATGACTTTTGCCACTGCCAGCATAAGGCCCTCTGCTGTGCACTGCCCCAGCAGCGCAGGGGCTCAGCCTCACCATGCCTGAGCTGGGTGTCACTGGTTTAACCCTTGTGCCAGGGCCAGCAACTGCTGCTCCCCTGCTCCAGCTTCAGTTCTGGGGGCTGCCTGTCTAGTAGGGGGTGACACCACCACCCCCTGCCACCAGCAGTCACTGCCTGACAAACCACAGCCCTTTGCATTGGGAGGGCTGGAGCCACAGCCAGGCTGCAGGACAGGCAAATGCCCAAGACTGAGGATGAAACTAGTTGCCCAATCTGTTACCTGTTTCACATTGCAAAAGTAGTTTTTATTCTGCCTTTTTTTTTTTTTTTTTTTTTTTTTTTTTTACAAACTCAACACAGGATACATACATAGCAATCTTTATGAATAGTAGAAATAGGGTAGAATTTTTCAATGGCTGAGGCAAAGTCATAAAGGATAATAATGGCAAAGACTAAAATTCCTATTTCTTTTATTGCTGTGGTTAAGAAGGCATGACCAATTAACTCCTGAAATAAAAATGCTGTGTTACAAACTTGTTCACTCATTGCCCTTTTCTGAAGTGTGCCAGAAAACTTTTGGTTAATGTGAATAGCAGGAGGATCTTTTCCACACCAGTGCATTCTACTTCAGGCTCCTGAACTGAATCGTAGAGTTCAGTGCAGGTGTATAACCAGTCCCTCAAGGCCCACCTGACTGCTGTAAGCAGTGCTGGGCACTGTGAAAGTACTGCAGTATCTCAGGTTAGAGGACCATTGATTTTTTTATTAAAGGTATGTCTTGTTGCTTTGATTCATCCTAAGCAACTCCCAAGTTATTTACACTGTAACTCCTAAGTTAAAGTAGAAATACACATATTTAATTGTGGTTCAGATAAATTCCAGATGTGTTTAGGTGTTGTCCCAGTCAACAATGGCATGTCAGTAGCTTTGCCTTTGAGAAATACTAGGACACCCTTCATTATTATGGTTCACTACAGTTGGACTCAATGATCTTAAAAGGTCCTTTCCAACCTAAATCGTTTTGTTATTCTATGATGAGAGTATCATCCTTCATTATTACAATTACTACAATAGTCATCACCACTTTTTGTAAACAGTTATCAAACTGAACACAGAGACTGAACTATCCTCTCATCTTCTCAATCCAGTGCAAGTAAGTGGTATTAATCTACCACTGCTGTGGTTAGTCAATAAGGACTTTCAGTGCCTTGGGCTGTCACTCTGAAAATGGGAAGTTTCCTTAGCAGTGAAATGCACAATAGCTTGGTTTGATTTCAATGAGGAAGTTCAGGTACAAAGCTCAGATGAAAAGATTAAACAAAGGAAGAAATAGTCAAGAAGCTCATCTATTATCCAGTAGTTTGATTTCTCAATACACTCATGTCTGCCATGACAGTGATAAATCATTCCAAACTGTGTAAGTGATTATAGGAAGAAGTGGCCACACAGGAAGAAATACTACCTCTTCCCCTCTCTCCTCAGGATTAATCAGTGAGTAAAGTGCAATTTGTCTTTCACAGAGTAAACTGAAAGGTGAATATCAATTTCACTATTAAATTATAAAAGAAATTCCATCTGACTTTATCAACTGTTAGAATAGTGATGGGAAGCTGAAATTAAGGAAAACAAATTTGTTACCTTTGTCAAACATATACCTCCAATTTGTTACTTTAACAGAGATGTAGATGCTGGCTTATGGAAAGCAGATGCACCACCTGCAGTCTCCAAGTTGAGTCTGAAGTGGTAGATAGGAAAGCAGAGATAAAATACTTGGGGAATGGTACCAGATAATAATGGACATGCACAGATGAGTTCTTTATTGCATCCCTAATCACTGCATTTGCATCACGGAATGCAAGATACATGTAGTGTTAAGATGACTAATAATACAGTGCATGAACTGTAAATGCAATGGACCTTGCTGCCATTGCACATCAGAAATAAAATTAATCTGTAAAAGAACGCTACAGTAAAATGTACACTATGTCCTAAGATACTTAAACTGAACCAACTTTCACTCTTCTCCTCTGATCATATGCTGTATGAAGGTTGTTGAATATTATGCAAGTCAACACGTTTCCTAAGTCAATGTAATTATCTGTAAACCAACCTATTACTTATTTTGAGTATGTTACTTTTCAAACTGTTTACGCAACTTGACCAACTGATGCTTTCTGTATTACCTATTCAATAATAGCGAAGCAAAAGCACTGACTGGATGGATATAAACCAGATGATATAAACTAGAGTTCGATCCCAATACATATAAAGAGAAGCATACATATTGCTACTCTTTGTTCAGTAGGAACGTGAGTATTGTTGAGCACTGGAAGTTATTTCAGCAGAATACTAACCCAAGTCTCGCACTTCAGCAATTCATGTTCTACTATTTAAAGAAAGTATCATGAATTCTGCAAAAGACACGTAGCATACCATTGCAACGGCATCTGTAGTCATCCAGACTGGATTACTACAGGGTATCAAGGGGTTAATTACTTAGAAGGGGTTAGTTACTTAGAAGTTCAGATCTCAGATGAGTTGAATGACTTTTTTAAGGAATCTCTCCATCTACTTATCTTCATTGGCTATAAAGGAAATAGCGCAGGTAGGCTTATGAACTTAGTGTTCTCTGTCAGATACACAAAGAACTATGGACCAAACCACTTTCCTCAAATTTGAAAACACTCTCTAACAGTCTAAATAATTTAGGTGCTTTTGAAAATTCAGTTCTGTGGGTTGGTATTTTCTGAAACTATGCTATCTTCTCTTATCTGACATGCTATGAATCCCTGATACTTCAGAGGCAGCTGTATTCCTTTACTAAAAAGGTAGTGAACAGTTTCACATAAATTCCTCATAGAACTGAAGAAGAAATGGTTTTAAGAATTTTTTGGAATGTGGATCTTGGCAGAGAGTATGTAATTTTAATAATTATAACCATAATAATAAATACTTATTCCCTTCTAGCTTTATGTATTCCTGAGCACTGAAACAATAAAATTATAATTGTCTTCAGAAAAGCAAGCATAAAAGTATATCAGATATAGAACTGTTAATTTTCACCATAAACATAAGCCTCCACAGCAACTGCTTCATTTCTTAGTTTTTACATTTTCGGAAGCTAGACCTATACTTACAGAATATATTCCTGATGCACATTAAAAAGTTATTTGTATTTTCTTGTTCTGAAGACAGATTGATACATCTTTTTCTCCTTTTGGATTTCTGAACTGGAAAATGATTGACATGCAATACAAACAACTAAATAAAAACTGCAGATAGAACAGGCTGAACCCCTTCAGCTTGTTCTTAAACCTGGAAATATAAATGGATATTGATCCCAAACTAGAGAAAAAGGATTTGGGAGGTACATTGCCAGAAAGAGGGATAAAAAATAGTTTCTGCTACCATAATAGTGTGTAAGCGTACCTTTTGCATGTTTGATGCATATAGAAAAACTTCAGGGGGCTTAGGTAGTTTTTATTCTCATTTAATTGCTTCACCTTTTTATCCTTGTCCTTTTTCTCATTTTTTTAAGATGTATTTTCTTCATTCTGTATACTTCTGCTTACATAATACTCTGCTCACATTCTTACTTTTAGTAACACTAAAATTTTCTCCTAATACTCTGTGTGTTCACGGACATGACAAAGAAGAAAATATTTTAGAGGTACAAACTGACAAAGTTGTATGTACTTGTTTTCCAGATATTTCTTCCTTTAATCCTGTTTGAAGCAATGAGTTTCGCACAATCACAAGGTAACAATCAGCTCAATGCGAGAGCGAACTATATCTCAGCTTTTACTTTAAGCTCTGGCTCAGCTGCAATGCACACATTTCTCTTTTAGGAAACAGAACTTTATGCCCTACAAAGGGCATTTCAACTCCCAATTTTTTAATGAAGCTTTTCTTCTTTTTCCATTTTCCTAAATCAAAATATAAGATACATCTTACACCAGACTGGATGCAACTTTCAGACTACTGGACCACAGAGATGAGGCACACCTAGTTCCTTTTCAGATCAATGAAATTATTTGCATATTTATCTCAAGAAGGATTTTGCAGCAAATCCTCCTATCTACAAAGCCAGATGAAAATACATTGCTTTCTGTTTTAGTTGGAAAAAATTAAAATAATTAAAAATCACGGGTCACCAGAGGGCAATCTCTTTAGGAGGGATGTTTGTGCTTAAAAAAGCACACTGAATACTTTGTTGTCTTAATGAAAAATAATCAAAGCAAGTAAAACTGAGCATTACTGTCACTCTGGTTATATGGCTTAGAACCAGAAAATACAATACAGTTCAGTATCAACAGTCTTGTTCATCGACCACGACCATGTAGAAGACCAGCAGTAAAATGCCTTCCCATCAGCTCCTGAAACTTCTATTTTAGATGCAGCAGGGATTCATTAAACAGTAAAAAAGTTTTCATGTTTTGGGAGTATTTTTTTTTTTTACTTTTGCTTTACAGTTTTGGTTATTATATAGGGTGCTAGCTAAAACTATTTACCATGTTCAAAATTTTTAAAACAGATTATAAAAGATTAAAAAATATCAAATCATCCCTGGAAAAAATTGGAACTTCCTTGTCTGAAATTCCCCAAGTTATATCACAAGTGTATCAGAGTAATTTCTTAATTACTGCAGACCCCTATATAGGGTGTCTATGCCTTCTGGCATGTAAAGCTGCTCTTTTGAGTAACATTACCTATGAAGCAAACTTGCTTTAGACTTCCTTCTGTTCCTGACAAAATGCAATGGAAAAAGGGCATGGATTAATTTTCATCGTACCATCTGTTGTCACTAACATCAAGAGCTGCATTCTTTGCCTATGTGTCCCTGCCACCCGGAACAGCAACAATAAGTACAAGTGCAACAAGGTACCTCAAGACTCCACCCAGCAATCGGAGCGAAACTATGTAATCTGCATGCTTTTTAACAGGCAACACTTCTCCAGAGATTGAGTCTGCCAGAGGGAAAAACTTTCATTTGGGAAAACACAGAATCAGTAAATGATGACGATAAATCAGCTACGGTGATCAGTAGTAAGTAAAGAATCTACCTCCAACATCTTGAATGGTACTGATTCAGTTTGGTAGAGAAGAAAATATTATTTCATTCCTTCAATAATCAGAAGGAATCAGTTGTCATGCAGCATCTAAGAAACTGATGTTACATATAGATAATATGTTTGAGCTCAGATGTTGCACAAATCAGCTATCTGGAAGATTCTCCATCTTTGAAGGATTCCTGAACGAAAGGCTTCCATCTCTCTAATTGCCTGTTTGCTTGTGCTCCTCCATGTTAATTTAATGCCTGTCTTTGATGACAAATCTGGAAATACTGAATTCATTGCTGCACCTATGCAAACTGGTACCTTCAGCATTACTTCACCTTGGAAGTCTCTTCCTTTCTACCAGATTTCAGTGTGAAGGGTCTAGTTGATGTGGAAATAAGCTCCACACCTTTTTTGTTTGTATTGCTCTGATACTTTTTGAGAGTTACATGTAACTTATTGTGATTTAGTACACTGATTTTGAGACAAGTCGTCTTTGACCTGACAAAGCTGAAAGAAAGAAGAATGCAGCACTGAAAAATAAAAGCTATCACCTGCAAGCAGGTAACAGCCCCTGCAGGAGAGATATTTGTTAAATTTGGGAAGTTTAGCAATGCAACAGTAGTTCTGTCACTTGACCTCAAAGTTCTTTGCCTAGTATATGGAGATGGCACTGAAGTCTTAGGAAGAGTGCTAAGCACAGAAGGTACTTTTGATCTAGGGGAGTAAAGGAGAGATCTTTCCTGGTCTGTTCCTTCCACCAAAGGCAACAAAGGAAGACCAAGTAAAGGTAATAACAATTGCCAATCCTTATTAGCAGTAAGTAGCACCGCAGCACAAAGTGGTAGATGGCATGCTGCAACTCTGAAATTTTGAACCCTGAAGATAAGATTACTGTGACTTTTAGAAAATTTGGCATGAAAAATAACTGAATACACACCAATTCAGAAATCTATGCAAATGATCTCTGTATAATGATTTGAATGGATGAGACAAAGAAACATTTCTTTCCCTCACATTTCTGACTGCTTCTGAACTCTGCAAGCACTTCTGTCGTTTAAGCAAGATGTCTTTATCAGGTCTTTTTTTCTGATGTTCTTTGCCTATTTTTTAAGCTGCTTTCAGTATTGTCCCTTGATATTTACCTTGGATCTACTGAAGCTCCAAGGAGGTGTATCACAAATGAAACTGTATGTCTTTGACTCAGTCTGACATCAAAGAACTATCAAATCCAGGAATGGAAGTAATGACATTAAAAAAAAAAATGTGTCTTTGAACAAATGGATTAATATTCCGTATTAAACAGTTGAAGTTTTTTCACTCCAAATATAGAACATGTTGAATATCTTGTGCCTAGAACCAATTAGGTCCCTGTAAACCAATAAAGAAGGATAGCTGTAACTTTAGTATAGCAGAACACACTGGGTGATCAGGATAACACTTAATCATATAAAACCAATATTTACACATTTTAAGAGCACTGTTCAAGTATTTTCAACACTCACCAGTAGCCAAATATTCATAGAAGTTTATCTGGTGAATCATTAAGCATGTAAACTCTCACAATCCTAATTTCAACATTATAAACTCAGATTTTCAAAGGAGACTATATAAAATAAAACATTTGGAAAGGCTAAAGAGTTTGTCATCATCAATACTGGCAGTCCAGAAAATATTTCAGAGAAAGATTAAGAAGCAAGGATGTCCCTATTCTCACATTTGTTATTAGAATAAATTAGAATAATGGAAGACTGGTTTTGCAGAAAGTGACCTTCATTAATGATTTAAACTATATCCCAAATTATAATCTCTTAGCATTCACCTAATCATGTATGAGGATTGTAACTTCCAACAAACAACTGAGGCAGTAACATTTTGTCTTGCCACAATTCAATGTACCAAAGACCACATTAACATAGGCCTTGCTTAAGTTTGCCTAAGAAGAATCATTTAACTAAAGCCATGCAATATTTTATCAAGGAGCACCACAATTTCCAAGCATACAAACATCAGGAAAAGAGCAAAAGTAAGCATTTTTAAGTTCAACTCAGACAGCTTCTCAATGTTAAAAAAAACCAGTATCTATATACATGTATAGATATATGTATATGCTGCTCACATACTACAGTCACAAGATGAGATAGGTATTTCCCTACTACAGATTCCGTTACAAAACAAAATTGACTTCTCATGTCCTAGCAACCGGATTTCAAAAATAGCTTTGTCCTTAAAAAAGATTATTGTTCTGCTATAAAACTATAAAAGCAAACAAAAAAAATTACTTTCAATTGCTCTCCAAGAGTCAGTTATGTCTTTATCTACCTTTGATACCTACTGTAATATAGACAATCCAACTTTCCACTATAGCTATCTCACTGAGTCATTTCAATAGAGCAAACCTATGTAAGTTTTATAACTGCCCCTTCCAGACAGAGAATGAACAAGCCTAAGGGACACACATAACAATACTTATGGATGCTCATAGAGAGGTGTGACTTTTGTATTTGTGCTCCCCTTTCTCTACTTGTGACCTTCAAAGATAAAGGCTTCCTAGTATAACTGTGACAGATTTTTTTTTCACACATCAAAACTGGCATTTAGTGGAAGTAAGTGTGATAATTACAAACCCTGCATGAGTCCTCTTAATACTGGTGAAGAGCAAGCACTGCTTACAGAGGATCTCAAATAGTGTACTATCTGTAATTGCAGTCTAAATATACTTTCCTATAATACTTCTATTGATCTAACAGAACAAAAGTTTAAATCCCAGACAAAACGAAAAATACTACTAACTTAAATTTAATTACCCATAGAAACTAGTGGTGGGTAAGACAATGTTGATTTTCTAATTATGTATAGTGTATGGTTTACTTTTACTTGAACCATTTCACCTAATTTATGTATGTGTATATTTAATTCATCTTGCACTATCACACATAAGCAATCAAGATTCAAGTACTGTAGCTGAATAACTCATCTGATTTTTTCAAACCTATTTTGTATGCACACAATCATACTCTTCTCCAAAACCAATTTTGTGGCTTTTTGCACAATCTCTTCCTAAAAAACTAAAAACATTTTAAAAAATAAAATCTTACATTAATTTCCTTTACTATGTCTTAAATGGAAAACCAAACCAAAACACCCAGAACTCTTTCTTTTTTACTTTCATTATCTATAGGTCATATACTGCCAGTTTCATAAATGCTAGATGTTACTCTGTATAATAGCCTTTCAGAATTCTTCTTCACATATGTTAACTTCATCACCCCAGCAACCCAACAACGTAATATAATCTATTGATCTAAGGTATCTGAGCACCACTGATGGAAATCAATACAGTCTGGGCTGGACAGTACTTCACTACTGAACTGCTTGACATAACTAAAATGTATTCACCTACACTACAACTAAATACATACTCAGGCTTCATTTTCTCCCTCTTATCTCCCAAAACAGAGAAAATGCTGCCGTCAAAGTAGTCTTGCACGTCATCAGCAATAAGGAAATAGTGACTGCTGTTGTCTAAAAATCCTTCTCTACTTAATGCCTCATGGCTGCACATGAAACATTGCTTTTGTTTTGGCTGGAAAGTTATTTCAGTACAAAATAAACACAGGTAAACACCTTCACGTTAAAACTGACACAATTAATTTACAAAAATTTTGACTTAACCACTTTAGAATTGCTTGAAGAAGGTAGGTGAAAGGAACAGTATCTATGGAACCAATGAAATTTGTTCTAACAAGTGCAACATGTAGGTTTTACTAATGACTGCTCAAATCAAAGAGGAAAAAAAAATACAGACTGTATAGTCAAAAGAATGGGGATCTACAGCCTGTTTTTTTATGTGGAACTGTTTATTACCTATTCTCCAAGGTTCAACAGGATATTATGTCAGCAGCAATGCCCATAATCCTTTTTAAATTCTGTTCCTTTGTGCATGTATTAGACACTGGTGATGCATGAAATGTCTAATCTGTAGCTAACAATGACAGATGGTTTTCCCATTAATTTCTAACAAGCCATTTTTGAAGTGTCACCACCATTTTTTGTTTGTTTGTTTAAACTTCCTATTTTACTAAGGTTTCCCAAACTAAAAAAGTACATGTGCTTTTAGGGAACTGTTCAGTGAAGGGCAAAAGAACCAGCAAAACTGAGACTATTATGAATCATCTGTAACAGAAGCATTATAACAGATTTGGATTAAAGTAAGTAGTGCATAAATGAGGTAGTGAAGTCTGTCTTGAAAACTTTTTCAGCTATTCTTCTGTTCATTGTGTATCTTATTTCTAGCCATTCTAGTTCAAATTCTCACTCCCCTCCCCACAAAAAATACTTTGTGGTGGCAGCATTTTTGTTATTGCCCAGAACTGTAGCTACGAAAGACAAGCCACTGAATTTTAATTTTAGTATCACCACTATATAACATGATGGGGGGATGACTTCCATCAAAGATCTGTCAGGCAGAAAAATGC
>JAVJGJ010000059.1:15496638-15526201 GCA_035590215.1 Microhierax caerulescens | reverse complement strand
TAAGTTACATGCTCACTTTAAGTTAACAATAAATAGGTTACGGCAAAATAAATAAAGTAAAAAAAAATAAAATCAAAGAATGCTACCTGTTGTCATTTACATAGAAGACAATAGGGCATTTCTTTGTTCTTTCTTATTTATTAAACCAAATCTCATCATAAGCACTCAACTTTCTATCTCTCCAATTTCTCCTTAAGCTTTATCCACTCTTTCATCCAGTACTTCAGCGCATACACCTGCCTTCTAACACACCACATCTTATCTTCACACCTTGAACAACAGGAATATTCTGATATGGTCCAAACAGTTTCTCCAAACCTCTGCTTCCTTCACCTCAAGGCCTTTGAACAAATTCTGAACTGATTTGCTGAATAGTTCCTTTTTTAATAATTTTTCTACACAGTTTTCACACAGTTTTCTAACCTATTTTTGGAAACTCCTGCAGAATCAGTTCTTCCACCTCTGCAAAGCTGTATGACTACTACTATTTTTAATCTTTCTTCATCCTCAGATGCAAATAATTTCCATACCTTTTACCATGCACTGGAGTACTGAATTCACTTGTTCATACCCACTTCAGGCTGCTCAGTGTGTGCTTGCACAGTTTTTTAAAACCGGTCCTTGCAGTTGACTGACAGATATCTTCTTTGGCCTTCACTGCTAGTATCCTTCCAATTGCACAGGTCCATTTCTCTGTGCATTTACTCTCCAGCAGTGACCTTGAAGTCAAGTATCTTAGGTTTGAGGAAAGACAAGAGGCACCTCAGTATGCTCTAACTCACCCTAAAGCTTTTCCTCAAAAGGGAAAGGATACTCAGTCTGCTCGTTCTCCACACTGTTAGTGCATGATAAAAGTCAGTATGACTTAGCATAGCATTTCTTCTCCAAATATGGTACAAATTATGCCAACCTATGTTTACAGAAACTGGCACCTCCACCCCACCCCATCTCATCATCTGCAGGGAAAAAAATGAAATGGCAGGTTTTATCCATGTATTTTTTCTGAGTTCTCACTTCAGCCACCAGAGATGTGAAACTCAACAGAAGCACATTTCAATCTTTCTTCTTTAGCCCTTTCTTTCATGTTTCTCTTTTAAATGTTCCCATACAAATCTTACGACCAGAAATTGTTAATGACGCTACTTTTTAATTATTCCTAACTATAATAATTACATGCATGATAAACATCTTACATATGGGCATATATGACTATATAGAGATATGATAAAATACCATACATATGGGCATATATGAGACTTCATCTAGAAATGTCAGAATCCAAAAATACACACCAGAACTGAGAATCTGCATATATAAAACTGCATATATTTCATATACGTTAAACACAGGAGTAGACCCAATTTAAGAGATCTGAAGTGCAGAGCAACTGATACATAGGTTTATGCATACTATTGCCCAATTTTACTATCAAAATCACCAACTTTGCCCAAACTTTGAGAGATCTATGCATATAAACAGACAAAAAATCTGTATTATTATAGAAAGAGAAATATACAAAATCATTGAGGCTGGAAGGGATCTCTACAAATCATTTAATTCAACCTCGCTGCTCACAGCAGGGTCAACTACACAAGGCTGCTCAGGATCTTGTCCAGTTGAGTTCTGTCTGTCTCCAAGGATGCATACTCCACAACCTTTCTGAGCAACCTGTTCCAGTGTTCAATTACCCCAACAGTAAAAAGATGTTTTTCCTACATTTGAATGGACTTTTCTGTGTTTCAGTTTGTGCCTCATGCCTCTTGTCCTTTGACTAGGCCCCACTGATAAGCATCTGACTCCATCTTCTTTACCTGTGCCCGCTCCCTTCCTCACCCCACCCCCACCCCCACTGAGCCTGCCAAGTCTTCTCTTTCTCCGTTTCCTCATATGGAGGTGTTCCAATCCCTGGATCACTTTAGCAGCCTCCTGCTGCTAAAAGTTTATCCATGTCTCTCTCCTACTGTGGATCCCAGAGAAGGAAACAGCACTCCAGATGTAACTTACAAGTACCAAGTAGAGGTGAAAGATCACCTCCCTCAACCTGATGTTGATGTTCTTCCTAATGCAGCCCAGGATGTTGTTGGCCTTTGTTACTGACCTCGTGGGCACATCATCACTGAATGACTATAGTCTTGCTAGTCAAAATCAACATCCACAGCTCATTATCAGTTAAGACTGTCATCTCATTGAATACTATCATCAGGCATGCTTTCCCCTTTGTAAATCCATGCTCCCAATCACCTTCTTTTCCATCACATGTGTGGAAATAGTTTCAAGGATTATTTGCTCCATCACCTTCTGTGAGGTTCAGGCTGTTCGAAAAAATCAAAACAGAAGTGTGCTGAAGAAGGGAAACTGCCATTGAAGCCATAAGAGTGAAGCAGGACTGGGGACAGGCTGGGTAGTTTCTTTCTGAGGTTCTTGATCCTACTGTGCATATGTGACAACACTGCCTCACTCACCCTCCATCTCAAAGGGAACAAAACACAAAAGATAAAACTGCCTACCGGTTCAGGGGGAGCACATATCCAGTGTTGTAGCATCTCATGTTGTGTCTAAATTGATAAAAATGCTTGCTTATCAAAATTATCCATACAAAAAGCCTACATGAACGCAAGAGTGTAAAATCTCAACTCAGAGAGCACTCAATGGAGTTTCCTCTTCAGGGGGCCTGAGATTTCATACCATCGTCATGCCGCATTTTCCCTTGAAAAAGTGTTTCAGGTCTCTAATGTGCCGAGGTAGTTGCTCCTGAAGATGATCAGGCATAGTGCTCTGTGGTGCCTCACTACTAAAGTACGTGATCCTCAACAGTTTCTGGCCTCCTTCTACACTGCTGCCTCTGCTGGCTGTGCTCTAGGCTTGGTAGTTACATAAGCTCTCTCCACCATTTGCAGAAAGGATGCCTGAATGTCCCTAACAAGGCATCAGCTGGAAACAAAAACCTCAAAGTTCCCATCAACCAAGAAAAGCCAACAGCAAAGCTTGTGAGGAACTGCTACAGCTTGCTAGCAGTCACAGCCTCCTGTAGCTATTCCTCTACAGGAGCAACAGGCACCATGAAGTTCCTCAAAGAGTTCACAGCAGTCCTCTGATGACCCCCAGAGTAGTTCCCAGAAAATCTACTGTATCTCAAGCCAGAGGCCAGAAACTGCTCTGTAAACTGCTTCACCTCTTAGCTGTCTCTGTGAGCTGGGCTCACGTATTGTACATTATTTACACTGAAGGTGTTTAACTGCCCTACAGCAACAATGAATTTGGATAACTTCTTTATCACATTTCACACACTCAAAGCTATGCCTCAGGTACCTCATTATTTTAGAAACTGTTTTGTGCTCCCTCCATTTAACCTGTGAGTTCATCAAATGATCATTTCATGTCTCTCTGGGTGTCTCTAACTGAAATATACTGTAAAACATCCATTCAAAATACATCACCTAATGATTAAATATACCAGGAGGAGCAGTTCTACTGTTCAGGAAGGAAAACTTGAAGAGATGGTTTGGGCGGTGGGGGGAGGTATTTTCCAGGTACTTACTGTGTGGTGTTTCAGATTTCATGTTTCATTGGTATTTTGAATAAAAATGCCATTGCCCTTTCAGAAAACTGTTGAACAACGGCAAAAATATGCCCTAAGGGGTGCACAATGTCAGTGACTTCTTAGTAGATGCGACTGAGTTGGCAGAGCAGTGTTTTGTTTTTTGCCTACGGCAACGAAAACCCCAAAGCTGATTTCAGACACTGCGGTATAACAACTAGCACACTGCACATTTCCAGTTGTTAGCAGTACTGCCAGAGATGAAACTATAAAACACCTGCTACCTTTGGAGGAAACACTTATTTGCACTTTCACAAATTTATTTAGCTAATTCATTAGTAAATCTCCTGACTGTCCATATAAACCTTTTGAAGATGGCTTTGAGGCACATACATAACTTGATACTAAGATGGAAAAAAAAAAAGTATCTTTAGTTCTGACTTGTAGATAAGACAGAAGTACAACAGACAAATGTTTTGGCAAACATCTCTGCAGCAAAAGAGGAAGAGTGGCCAAAGAACCCTGAAGAAATGCCAGCTAGGAAGCCAGATGCTGCTTGCAAAAAAACGTTCCAGAGTTTGGCATCTGGGACCATTAAATGCCAAGCTGATCCCCATCTGTGGGAAAAGCTGTTTATTGCTTCTGGGAGAGAAAAAGTAAGAAAGAGTATAGCAGTAGTTTAAAGGACTGCCAGTAAAAACAGAAGGCAGACTGAACTCGGCATTTAAGTTATAATCATATCACGATTTACTTTTAAATTCCATGACAGTTTTAAATCCATTCATTTAGAAATAAGCATATCTTCAAAATATTCTGCATAAATATATATCCTTTTACTATGGATCTTTCAGATATTCATCCTCTCCGAATTTAGGCATCACCTGCTTACACAACTTAGCACAGAAAAATTCTTGCATAGTTCTGAGAAAATTCAGAGGCTGATTTTAACTTTATTTTTCCAAATCAATGCTCTCCAGAAGGTGGGGGTGGGAGGGGAAGCATGAAAAAGTATGCTGCTTCTGTAACTACTATAATCAAACTTCATGGTATACATAACACTGAATATATTCTAATGACACAACATTAGTGCTTTTTTAAGATCTCAGCTCATGTAGATGACAATTACGCTAATGAAAAACTATTTTTTTGTTCTGCAAATATGTGGCTTCAAAGGCTAAGAAGCAAAGAGGAGAACTACACGGCAAGATGTATTTGGGAATAGACTGAGAAAGTAATAGGAAGGAGACAGAAGATGTGTGACTCTCATTGACAGTATTGTTACCCAAATTGTCAGCTAGCATAAGTATATAAAAAATAGCCATAACTGTAAAGGGAAAAATGGAGACCTGTGATATAGTTGGACAAATAGGGTTTAAGAAAACATGTGCCAGAAGAAAAATCCAAAGAAAAGAATGAGGAGGCAGGAAAGATATCTATCTTTGCAAAAATAAACTAAACAAAAAGGGGTCCTGATTCCAAAAGTAGTACATCAAAGGCAGATCAGATCACACTTTTATTTCGGAGAAGAGGCAAGAAGTATAAAAAAATGATGGTAAGTGAGGAAAGGCAAGGAAAAAGGAAGATAGGTCACTGTGGTTTCTGCTTCCCTCACTGAAGACTTCTAGGGAGCAACTACCTTGACCTCAACAACTAAGAGCCATCAATTGCCACAGCCAGCAGTACTAACTAAACAGAATCAGCTCCATAGCATTGCATGATTATATAAGCATAAATGAGAAATTAATATTCAGATATAAATATATAAATAGTATTAGTTTGTAAAGTAACTAATGGTGTTGTACATGCAATGATAATGACTACACAGCTCTTAAGAATTATCCTTTGGCAATGTGTAATGTTAAAGAGTATCAGCAATTCAGCAGACTCATTCTGAAGTTTGGAACTTGCATAGTTTGTCAATCTTTTTAAATATATCCACCAAAGAGATCACTAATTTCCTAACTGATATATGCACCTATATATTCATTGTCAACAAACTTATCTTTAATGAAGTTACAATGAAAGGAATTTATAGTTTATAGTCAAGTCACAGGGAATATATATTCTGGACAGAGCTCTAGTGCTGAAGACTGGCACTGTTTGACTGAGAGTCAGCATGAGTCCCCAATCAGTGAACCAAGATACTACAAGGATGACTAGTCTGTATTATTTTTAATACTTTTTAAAACAAAAATGTTAGAAGTAATAAAGAGGAAAAAAGATAAAATACAGGTATAAAAACAGAACTGGACTTCAGTCTACACAGACATTATAAAATGAAACAGAGCAAGGTCTTAAAAAGATCAGTCAGGATGAGTTTGGTACAATGCTCTGGGTGATGCCCTGTGTGTTGAGAAAGGAATGTACTCTGAATAATTAGAAAAGTACTCAGAATAAGAAAAGGTTCCACCATTGCTGTTAAAGGAATGTACCGCTGACAAAGTTAAAGTAAAAAAATATACTCTGAATAATTAGAAAAGATAAGGTGGGCACCTGAAGGAGATAAGGAGACCATGAGTCAGGAAATCATTTAACACAGCAAGCTGAAAGGTTTACTCCACCTAGATCCCACCTATTATGAATAGAATGCTTAGGTGTCAAAATCAAATCGAGTATGTATGTAAAGATGCTGTAACCTCTCACGAAAACTGTATAAAATACGTAAGTTTTCACTGAAAACTTTGAAGCTAGTTTGTCTGCTGTGAATTGGCTAGCTCCCCACTGTTGCACAAAATAAATACCTTTGCTGCTTAAAGACAAAATTTGTCTCTGAGCAGTGACTCTGTGCCATTTTGGCATCAAAAATTATATCCTAGTGGATGAATTAATTTGCTGACAAAGGATAAGTACTGAACCAAACCCTAAAATTGTTGTTGTAGTCTCAATAGATAGAATAAGGAAATCCACTGAAGTAAGTCTGATTTCCTGTTTAGTACAGAGAAGTCCATTGGCATGTTGTAACAAGAAAAGCAGCAACAACACACCATCTTTATTCTTTATAACAACTTCAGCAATGAATACTGACAAAATGGTAAATAGCATGAATCTGTGGGATTCAATGTGAACATACAGGAAGAACTGAGTACTTTGTAAAGACACCTAGTCTCCAAGTTTTAACATCATAATGATTACAGCCAAGTTCTCAACTATTCTACATTACAAACACCTGTTTATCCATAAAACTATGCTGCCTATTATTTTCCAAGAAAAGTTGAAGAGATTTTCATTTAAAAGTTTCCCTGTAAATTGGTAACAACAAAGGAGACACAAGGGCTTTAATTATGATTTGATATTATTTGGGAAAAACTTCAGAAGTATCAGAAGAGATGGTACAATAGGATAGAGAAGAAATAGGGAATTCATCTGGCAATAGATGCATCTGTCTATAAATGTTCAGAGACATAACTTGAGAGATTATGCTATTGTGAGAATTAAAGTGATGTTCACAGGGTACTGGAAATACATGCATGAAACTACATTAATTTCTTTGCTATGCCATGGGCCAAACTGAAAAGTGAGAAGGGTAAAAAAGATATCTTAGTTTATCAGCTGAACAAAAATTAACTGGAATAAAACAGGAATTACATAACAAATTATTCACATTGAGTAATTCAAGCTTAACTATTGTTTCAGTGTTTTTCTTACTCTGATTTTTTAAAATACAAATATGCAACTGAGAAGGTTTTGTCTGTTCTTCTGTTGACACGTGATTTATTTTCCTATGATGGAATCAACAAAGAAAAGCATTTAACTCTTGCATACTTGTTGATCCTTCAGTTTTGGCAGCAAGTTCTCATATCAAGGTTCAAAAATGAATAGTGCCAGATAAACAAAAAAAATTAAAGAAACAATTTTAACGACTAAGTATGGTTTATATTATTATTCTCATTATTAGATTTGAAACTTGGTACAAAAATATTTCCTTTTGTGTTATTTTCTTGGGGGTTTTTCCTGTAAAATGTATTTTTATGCTTTTCCACAATGAATTACTGTGCTTTTCAAGAACAGATGTTTTCAGATCGATCTGCAAATACTTCAGCGAAAGTAAACTAATGAGTATTATCAAAGGCATAAAAGAAAGATATGTTAGCTCTTCTTTTCATTAATTTGTTTGAATTGGTATCAAGCACCAGTAGTGGTGTGGCCAAATGAAAGAAATACAGAAAATTCTATGTATGGCATCCAGCAGCTAAACTTCGACCAGAAAAATAAACAATGACAGAACATGGCCACAGGCAAGGAAACTGCACTGTCTATCACTGTTGCCTTCTCAAAGCAGTCCCTGGCCTGACTCTGGTCCAGACCAACTATTGCTTGTCCAACACAATGCCTACACACAACAAGAATGACAATGATTATTTCTGTTAGGCAGTTAGAATCCAGTTATCCTGTTCTAAAGACCACATTTAATTTTAAAGCTATGGCTGGATGTCCTTAGAATCAGATACTAGTGACTGCCACTGCTTAGCTACAACAAGATGAAGACTTCATCTTGCTGCTGCAGTTTAAGAGAAAGGTAAAAAAAAGTTAAAAAAGGTAATAGAAACCAACACTTTTTTTATATCAAGTAAGAGTAATTGTGAATAAAAAAAAAAAAAGCAGAATGTCTTTTAACATCTCTAAGTATAAACTAGGACCACTCTAATGACTGAATTGAAATTGTTTTAGATTATACAACAAAAACATTGGTCTAGACTCATTGTCCTTGTGGCTTTATTTGCCTTGTTTGTTTGCCTAGAAGCTGGTTTTGTTTGGCTTATGGTGACCCTTGTATATGATGATTCAATTATGTCTAATTTTGCTGCTCTGTGATGTCAACTAGGACAAACAGCTCTGACAAAATATATGGGTGGTGCTTACAGTTCAAACCAATACTCTTGTAAACATTTTCTGTACCAGTTCAGTATTTGCCAAACCCAGAGCATTTGAGCATATTTTTTTCTCATTAAACAACAGCAAGTCCTTGGATTTGCTCGTACGTTGTTGACCCAACTACAAATAAAATCAGAAGTCGTCATGTTACCTTCTGCAAGATACATCTAATGCTTCCAGAGGATTAAAAAACTGTAAAATGTAAGGACAGGTAATGATACATGATTGCCAAATATCCATGCACCTAAAATTGTCCTTGAAGATGGTTAAACTGTGTATTTGCCTACACAACCCATTATATTATGTAATAATTCAAACTGCCATAATATAACAGCTAATCAGACATACTATGTGGTTATAAAATTACTTTTGTTATAGACTACAAAGAGCTATAACTTCAGAAAATAAAAACGACAAAAATTAAAAAACCAAACTTAACACATTGTTTTATATGCCAAAAGACTTAAAGTGAAAAAAGCAATTACAAATATTTTAACAGATTTTTTCAGCCTCACAAGATTCTTGCCTTTCTGTTAATGGACTAAAATATTTTACCAAAATAGGACATCTAATACTATATAAAAATGCAGTTCTAGGATAGCGCAAAGTGCTTCTGTTACATTCTGGACATAAACTAATGCAAAAATTTCTATTACATATATACTGTTTAACTTAGTTAAATTTATCTTTGGTTATCTGGGAAAGCATTTGTCTATTTTCAGCTATGGTAGGTTTTCTTTCTGATTATTGCCTGTATTACCAGGAATATAATCACTGCACAACAACTAGACTGTGTATTGTGTACAGTTATTACACCATGTTCTTTATGCATCAATATCAGTATCTATTTAAGAATTTAAATTCAGATACAGACTGTTCTAGTACTGACATCATAATACAGGTAAACCCTGGCTACAAACAACAGAAACTTACTGCTACATTGTTTAAAGAGACCTCATAATACGGAAACAAGTTCATTTTTAAACCGTGAATGTATGCATTAAATGAAAATTGGGGTTTAAGTTAAGAAGAATACAGTTAGTGCCAAATCCTCATGCTTTCTCCCAGTGTGGCTGTTAAATTTTAGTTAAATGACTATTCCGTAATGTTACGCCGCAAGGTGGCAGCAATGATGTAATATCTTCCTTTTAAGATAGTACAACTATGTCCACTCCCTCTACTTCCACTCTTGAAGCATTTCCTGTGCTTACAGGGCATAAATGGCAGAAAGAGATCCTATGTTTTGTTCGACAAAATACGGTTCCAGATCAGATTACTTGCTACATGTTATGAATTGATGTATTTTTTTTTAATTTTCCAATCTACAATTAATTATGTCTGCTGAATGTGTAGTGAAGCAGTGCATCCAACCCAAGTTGTTTGTATATTTGTGTACTAACATTCCATTCCCCAAGCTGAAAAATAAATTAATAACTGGATACATAAATCTGACATTCCTGGAACATAATCATACAGTGAGAAGATGCAACACTTACTGATAGCTGTTGAAAAGATCCATGCAGGTGCCATTGTTTTTACAAGGCTCTGAATTACATTCATTTGATTCATATTCACAAAATGTTCCTTCCCATCCAGGCAAGCAAACACACTGGTATCTCTGTAATGTATTAAGTAAAATAAATAATCCGTTACTTTTGGTACTTTTAATATAATTAATATAATAACAGGTATTATTACCAACTGTTCTGCATTTGTTGTCTTCTAACAGGTACTTCACCATTTCAAAACCTGAAAATTTTATATCAGTAATTTCACTTACTAATACAATGAAAAAAGAGGGTATGAGGTAGGTATGTAACACTGCTTATTACCCACCTTTTTTATTTAATCAACTTGTGTACCTGGAATACTTTACTACTTCTTCCTCCTCCAACTTTTCCTAATAAACTATATTATCTCTTCTATAAAACTATTTTGCTTAGATAGTACACTGACATGCCTAAAGCACAGGTATTTACGATCATCTGAGTTGGTACTGTTCAGCACGCAGTTCGAGTAGAACTCACTACAAAGAAAATACAGAAATTCTCAGGATTACAGTGCTATCAGATTTGTTTAACACCTTTAATATAAAATTGTGCATCAGTGCCTTAATTAAGCTGTACTAGACAACCCATGACATGAGAAATACTGTCTCCTACACAGCGTATTAGATAGAATACAGGGTGTATTAGGCAGTAATTCAGATAGCATAAATACAAGTCTTCTAGCTCTATAGTGGTAAAATTAAACATACTAATGATCAGGCGTTGTGAGTGCTAAATTTCTGACTGATGTAACTGAATAAAACTTCAGCAGTGTGTCAATCCACCTCAAAATGGCATATATTAGAGGTCATTTTTCATCATACTGCATAGCTATTACAGCAAATTGTAACCACACTCCAGTATAATCTCCAGCTTCAAAATAATCCAGTACCTGCATGCAATGGGGTGTTTGACATAGTCTCCCAGAATTCAAAAGCATAAAGCATCTTTTTCCAGCCTATGTTCTACACAAACAAAAAAAAAAAAAAGAAAGAAAAAGAGAGCAAGGTGAACATCTGCTGAATTGATTATTAATTAGAGAGGGGCTGCAATACAAACACTTCCATTCAGCAGACGTTTTAATTGCTTCTTTTGTGACATGCTTGCTTCTAACAAGGCTTCTTCTAACAGAAGTTAGGAACACTTTAATGGTAAGCATGACTAATGTGAATTATTTCGTTACTTGCTAAACATTGCAATAGCCTTCAGGGTCGATTTTAAAGCCTATTAAAACACGTGAATTGGAAGCCAATAAGAGACAGTGAAAAAAAGTTGAGGAGTTCTCTTAAAAGCTGAGTAAGTAAATAAACCGCCACAGCATGATGATCAAATGTGTAGCATACCAGCATTGTGGCATCTACAGGTGTTTTGTTACTGAATCTGCACTTTGGAAACAGAGAGACAACTGTGTTTCAAAGTGATACAGGCTATGAACTTTTACATTAACAGTAAAGAGAGTAATTTTTTTCCTAATAAACTTTAAAATGCAAGTTAAGCATGAGAAGTCTGGGGGGGAAAGCATATTGGGCAATTGTCCCAAACCTTTCTCTGATTATACTCTCACCCACTCCTACCAAATTAAAAGCTTTGAGTATTTTATTGGGGAAAAAAAAATATAACAAAATAATAAAAAAAAGTTAATGGTTTAAAGTCAAGCTCAGTATGTTTGTCCTGAAATGTCAGTGCTCCACTGATTCCAGTACTTAAAATTATTTACATGTATATTCTACTATAGCTGATCAAATCTAATTATGTGCCAACTAGTTTGTACATGGTGTATTTGTGATTTGTGTTTTTCCTAACTGCATCCTATGTGTTTTTTGCTCACGTTGACTACCACAGTTGCTATGCCTGCTTTGGACACACACATGATTTCTGTAACGTGGCTTTTTCCAACCCACTGAGATGAATTTTCTAAGTCGGAAAATAAAATTGAAGGGTATCTTTCTAATTTAAGATAGAGCATTTTGACAAATATGAAATATCAGTAACTTATTTACAGAGAAAAATAAGACAACAGAAGAATAACTGCATGAAAGCAGGCTGCATACTCAAGAAGAGTTCAGTATATACTGATGAGTTAAACACACATTCTAGTCACAAAAAGAAAGTAACATTTTGTCCTCTGTGTTTTACATAATCAAGACTATTCCATGCAACTAAATACAACCTGCAACCTGTGGACACCATCTGTTAAAAAGGGAAAAAACACAACCAAAACCCAAGCTTAACTGATAGTTTACCGTTACTGCTCTGTACTCCTGAACTCAAGATCAAGACCTGTAAAATATTCTCCATGAAGAGAGAAGAAAATGGGCAGCAACAGTCCAAGAAGTGGGAAATATTTGAAGTGAGAATAAATCAAAATTTAATGTAGGAGACAAAAATTTTGTTAAAATATTCTGTATTTGGAAAATATAATACTGACTGACAATTTTTGATAGTTTTTGGGGAACTGTGCCAAGGAAAGAAAAAAGAAAATGTATTTCAGACACATTACTAGCCCACATGTTAATTTTTTCTATTACATCATTGCCACACCTAAATTAGTTATTTAATATCTTAGATTATTTTGAAAGGTTTTCTGACATTTCCTCAATTCTCTGCATATTTATCAGTTCCATGAAAACGAGTGTTAGAACATAAAAACAATATGCTACAAACACAAAAAGCAAAAATAGGGACTACTAATCCATACCCACAAGTAACTACTACACACCTCTTGAACATTGTTCTACTGTCAGGTTAGGTTCTCACATAAGCCAGGAACGTGAGATAATGACTGACTTCCAAAAAAACTCTTCCAGAAATGGACTACAAGATCATAAGTGAAAGGAAGCTGCCAATTTTTTTGATTAGAAACAGGCAGTATTTTTTCTGGTCTCACTAATAACATCTATCAGTCAGCTTCTGAAGTTCTATGCTTTGCAGATTTCTCATTATATGAGGATTGTCACATCAGGCACAAAACATTACTCACACGTGTATCATGCATAGGTGTAGTATACATAAACTAAAAAATCCTATGTATTATTTCATCTCTGTGTAGATTTACCGTAAACAAAGGTGCCATGTTATAATAAGTTATATATAAGTAGATAAAAAAGGTACTGATACCAAACACTGTAGAGAAGAACCTGGGTGTCCTGGTGGACACCAAGGTGGACATGAGCCAGCAGTGTGCCCTTGCAGCAGAGAAGGCTAATGTATTAGGAGGAGTGCTGCCAGCAGGTAGAGAGGTGATAGCAGGTAGGTAGCCCTCCTCTACGCAGCTGGAGGGCTGCGTCAGTTCTGGGCTCCCCAGCGACAGAGACATGGAGATATTGGAAAAGGTGCAGTGAAGGGCCAGGAATATCATTAAGAGACTGGCACATGTCTCAGATGAGTAAAGGCTGCGAGAAGTAGGACCGTCAGGGCACAGTATACACCAAACAACATAAAAAGACAGGAAGCTGCACCGTGGAAAGTGTGCTGTGAATCAAGCAAGAGACTGGAGGAATAGGATTTGACACCTATTTATGTATTTCTTTGCCTTTCTTTATTGTATTACATATTACTATCCATTGTAGACACATCAAAATAAACGGTACCTTTGAGTTCCTCTTTCGCCTGTCCTCTAAAGAACACAATAAATGCATACATAACACCACTGTTATCACTTCATAACACCGCTGTTATCACTTGTGCATAGCTTTCCCTTGTACGATATATAGCACAGTACTTATAAAAAGAGTGGGTTTTACCAGTTATACAGAGGGTCAAAACCAGTAATTTTTTTAAAATCTCCTGCATACGTATCCAGAACCATATATGCACACTAGCATGTCTTTATCCAATTACCTGTGTGTTATAAGTGTTATTTAAAAGCATTTGTGTATCTTCCCTTATCCAACACTGTAAATTAAGAATTAATCATTTCCTTAAGCCCTACTCAATGCTACTTTTTACCAGATAAACATCTGGCAAACAGAAAGTACAATGAGAAAGGTTTATCACATACAACAAGGATCTGAACTATGAGCAAAGCAAATCTTCAACCCTGTACATGAACGTTGAGCAGAATTTTTACCATGCAGATATATACTTCAGGTATTTTTTCCATGTCTAATGCAAAATCTGAATGGAAGCAATTTAATTTAATTTTTAAAGGTTCTAGGGAACTGGGACATTTTGAGAGGGTACTACAGCTTTTAATTTACAGAAAGGACAAAATGTACCTTGCCTGAAAACAGAAACAAACAAGGGGAAATACAGAAATCTCCCTTTATTCCACGTGTTCTGAGCAATTCTGCCAGACCACGCTTCTTGTGGTTCAGCTTTTTCCATCAAGGCCAAACTGGATGAGCACATCGTAAGACTACTTATGGGCACATAATGGGAGAGATATACTCCAGCAGGAAACCTCAGGTTTGCCTTCGAGATTTTTCTTTTTCCTCCTGAAAAATTGCAGGTGTTTTTGCCGCTACAGAACACTTTTAATCACAAAATCATATTCTTTTGGAAGCAGGGCTTCTTCCTACAGGAAATGTTGATGTAACTTAATTTTGTTAGTGCTAACAGCAGTTCATTTAACCTTGTGAAATAAATGTGAACATAAAAAATGTAAGCATCTGTGAAATTGTATTTGCAATTGCTCTAAACCATATTGAGTTCCTAACACTATTTATGCAGCCTTTTTTGCTAATTTAAGGATCTTTTCTGAGTTGCTACTTTAAGGCTTCACTTCGAAGTTATTATTGATTTAACCATTTACACAACCAAATATTTTCACTAACAAAATTGATTATTTCCATTTTTCATTATGACATTGCCTTCGTTATGCATGTCTGTTTGCATTTATATCCTCAATAAGCAAGCTGATTTAAAAAAAAAAAAAACAAAACAACAAAACCCAAAACACACCACAAACACACATAAACCAAAACCCCAAAATCCAAAGCAGGATACCTGTTTAACTTCACCCTTACTTTAACCTAGCTAAAACAAGATCTACACAAAGTAAAGTCCCAGCAACTACATTATCTTTTATTTTTCTGGTAATTAATTATTTACCTGTTCTTCACAGGATATAGGAACACTGAATGTATAAACAGTGTTGCTCCCAAATGAAAGAAAATTGACTTCTGAGGCATGAAGAAAATCTGCAGTTGGACCCTGCTTTTCCTAGCCTGAAAGACATACATGGCTTCCTCTACTATCAATTAGTAACTGTGATAGATTGCCTAACTCATGGCAAAGAAACACTTCTTGTGGCTAAGTGCCATGAGGTTTGCAATCTGATTATTAATACTGATCTTAACTGGAGGAACAATTATTACAAACTATATGAAATATTAAGGTGAAAAAAGTATGAAACATTAATTTGGAGGTGTAGAAAAATTACAATGAAGTCTAATTTCTAAACAGTGCTACAACTGAATAGTTCTGATAAAACCGCTATTTGAAAATCACCAAAATCAGTCATTGAATCGCATTATTAGACTCATTAGTTGTCATATTCTTATGTGTTAATTTATTTTTTTAAAAAAGTACCTTCTATTTTGCTTCTATTATACAAGTTACAAAATCCATGTGATTTTTGCATTAAGTATGGCAAAATGTGAAATACTAGGATAAGTAACTTGATATTAAGTACTAGCTAGCTATATCAGTTGAGGTAGCATTATGGACTTTCAAAAGCTTATCTACTCTCTATTTTTATTCATGTATCTTTCTCTAAGCAGTTTGGTATGTTAAAAATGCTGACCAGTTCCAAACTGTATATTCTTTTACATCCTAAGTTATTACAGATTTTGTATCTTCTGATATCAAGGATATAACATAATTCCTTTTATTTAAATATTAAGCAAGGGTTACAGGAGAAATAACACTTAATTTTCTTGTATCTCCAAACCATTAAATAATCAATTAGTTATATTAGCAAGAAGAAGGATATCTAAAACATCTAGCAGAGGCAAAGTTTGATGAGCTGTAATAAGTTTTGCCTTATATTGTAGTGTTTCTGTATGTGTATACTAAATGCATTTAATAAATATGTACAAAAATTTCTATTTTCATCTTATTTCAACAGCACACCAGGAGTAAAGACAACCTTATATTTTCACTCAGTGCAGGCTCTAGCTTAAAATACGGCTGGTATCAAGACATGCTGCATATTTACCATTCCAAGTGCACTGGACAGTAATTTGTGATCACAAGGAAAATTATCTTAAACGGGATTACTAATTATTTCCACTGCATGTCTTTATAGACAATCATTTCATAAAATGGTAGATTTGCTAGCAGATTCATAATCATTTCTGCTTTTGATATTGATCATTTTAACATGACATTTCTAAAAATACTTTGCTGAAAGTTTAGTGCTCTCAAAATTAAATCACAACTAATGCCAGCAACAGACTGCTTTTCAAATTATTTTAGATTTCATGTTCCCACTGCAAACAAATGCTGACCTGTGCCTTTAGAATTTAATCAATTATTTCCATCACTGCTCAGATATGACAGTTCTCATAGTCCAAAGGAAATCTTGTTGGGATTAGTTTTCTCTGTGGAGATTCATCCATAAACATGCTGAGGCATGCAAACATTCAACATGGCTTCTTCTCATTATTGACACAGGTTTTCAATTTCAGCACTGCTAATATTAAACATTATGTGTTAAGTTTGCAAAAAAAGGAAAAAATATTCAATAACAAATTCATGCATCTGTGATCTCATATTTTTCCAGTTATTTAAAAAATTTATTCTAGGAGACACTACAAGAAATATGAACATTAGAAGACCATAAAAAGTATCTAAGAGAAATCACTAAAATAAACAACTGCCACAGTCAAAGTGTTTAAAAATTGTTGCTCCAAATCAGGACAGGTTCTTCTTAGGAAGACTGAAGGATTTCTGAGGAAAAAAGTTCTGATTTGATTTTTTTGTTACTGATTTTAGAAATGTAATTCTAAGTATGGGCCTAATCTAACCAGACTAGAAGTAATGTTACGATAACAAAGCAAAGTCAATTTCAGACCTTTTAAATAATTAACAACTGGAAATACGATTTTTTTTTTTTTTTGCATCTATTACTTGACCTCTGCCGTATATGCTATTTATACCCTCCTTTCCTTCCTCTCCTAGAGAGTTTACTAGGAAATGTTTCAGTCAAACCACCTCAAACATGACAGGTACTTAACAGCACAGGAAAACCAATGAAAAACAAAAGCTTTATGTTGCTTGTGCAAAATAAACCAAATTACTAGCTCAGCTACTGACAGACATTTGATATCAGCCTTTGATCAGCATATCTGACTTGATGTTTAGCTCAATTGTTCAATGAATAGTGAAAGGTCTAAGCATATTGCTGTTAAGAGAAGTACTGACAGGAATGTGACCGCACGTAAAAGCTTGTCCAGAGCTTTTAGTTTGCCCCTAGATCTCAGGTAACAGGAGAGCGAGCTATGGGAGTTAACTGTGATATTCCAAAGGAATAATCAAGGTGCTGACAGACAGTAATGACATTTTCCTTCTGAATTTCCAACCTGGTGGTGCTGCTGGTAGTTTTTTTAAATAGAGTAAGAAAAAGTAGCGTAACAACTACTGTTTTCCATAAAACAAAGAATTTCAAGTGTGGTCTTGCTGCTGGTAGCTTTTTAAATAAAGTAAGAAAAAATGTTTTCCATAAAACAAAGCTATCTGGTACTATAACATCACTAAAACTTACCAAACTGCCACTTTGTCAACCTCAGGCTCAAAAGTAAGGGAAAGTTAAAGAAACAGGCTGTTCTAAAAACACTTCTACTCATATGCTCAGGAGCATCTATACATTCAAAGAATTATCTGATGTTGTAATTCCTCTTTCGAACTTTCACTCATCCCTACTTCAAATTTATAAAGCATTTCAGTATAATACATCACTTTACAAATTAATGTGCTGCCTTTATCATATCTAATACAAAAAGGTGAGGTTTTTTTAAAGTGCCAAACCTAGGCACTTGTGTCCTGCTCTAATTACAGTTGGTATTAACCCAACCAGACAGAAAGCTAACAAAAAACGATCAAGGAAGTGGACGCTGTAATAAATTTTATTCAGTCTAGGCCGGTATTAGTATGTATACGTGAAGGTATTTTACTCGCTGTAATCTGGTCTTACTGCAGGGTCAAGTAAAGAGGTTTCAAAAACACACAAGCTGTAAAAGAGACATCAGTCTCCAGACAAGGACCAGCTCCAGTGAGACATAAAATGGCCGCCAGAGCCTCTGCACTGGACAGAGGGCAGTGGTTCAACACGGGGAGCAGGCGCCTACGAAGAACAGATTACCAGAATGGGAAAACTGGGATCAGGGGTGGAAGGTGCGGGGAAGGGCGACCTGGCCCAACAACCTAAGACAAACACCTAGAAAAGACAGAAGGAAGACAAAACCCCGACTTTTTTGTGACATAACGAGACCCGATCAACCTCAATCAACCATAACCTTCTTCAATAATATTAGTTTCTTATGACATTAAGTTTACCTCGTTGCCTCTGGAACGAAAACCTTGCTTAAAGGCTGGCCACATGGTGACCCTGCATCTCAGTACCGCGCCGTGATCCCGGATAGCGGTTTTCGCTCGTTGAAAGGATCTGCTCGATTGTTTCCTCCTGAAGGACCCAGCACATTTGCTCTTCTCGATGGCAGCCTGCCACAAGGCGAGCACCGCGCAAACCTCGGCGACCCTCACGCAAGTCCCCTGCCACCAGCTGCTAAGGGCGACGGCGGCGGCCCGGGCGGGGCGCAGCAGCAGCCGACAGCCAGGCGCGGCGGGGACTCGAGCCAACCGGAACGGGGCACTCCAGTGGCGGACGGCCGCGACTGCGACTGAGGGGGCGCCCGGCCCGCCTTGGGGCTCTCCAGTGGTGACGAGGAGGCGACGAGCCGCCGTGGCCGGCAGCGCTGCCCTCACTCGCCCCACCTCGGCCCGCACCCGCGGCCTTCCTCCGCCCCCAGCGCCGCAGGGCAGGCACGCTGCCGGGGAGCTCTTGCCCTGACCCGCCCGACTGCCCTCCCGGGCTGTTCCACCTCTGGCGGGGGGTGACGCTCGTTAAGGTTAAATACGTGTCTGTGACTACAAGTGCTTTCACGTGCGAGCCCAGTTAGTTCTCACGCGGTGAGTTTGGTCTCGGAGAGCACCGTGTGGCTCAAAGTCTGAGTGATGACTGGGCCTGTCACCAGCAGCGCGGGCCGGTGCCTGGTGGCCGCCCTCAGGTGATGTGCCGCAGTGTCTGCAAGGTACAACTTCACCTCAAACGGGTGGCAGCAGGGTTAGGCTCTGGGCATGCCAGTGAAGATGCAAAGTTCAGGGCATAAACCAGTAGGAAATCGTGTAGCTGTGCCAACACAGAGATACACGCTGTGGGCGTTGGAAGTCAGGTATTTGAAAGAATGAGAACATGGATCCACTTTCACCTGGGGCTGAATTTGCAGCTCCTGGGGCTTGGACTGTACTGAGTTTCAGGCCTGTGTCATCATTCTTTGTTTTTTTGATTAGAACAACATGCACAGAAGTTTGAAATCTGGTGGAAACTCCCCCATGTATATTAGCTCATACGGCTAGATAGCTACCAATGTCCAGGTAGCACTGCGCGTGCCTCTATGACAAAGTTCAGCATCTTTATTGGCAAGAGTTTTGCCATTCTGAGCCCAGTGCTGCAGCCCTGGAAGGCCAGTCGGTGCCTGGAGCCAGATGGGTCAGATTCCCACAGAGGGGAATTCCAGCATCCCCTGATTCTGAGTCAATAAATGCAACACAATTTTCTAGAATTTATCCCAGGACAAAAACTAACACAGCAGTGCAGATGTTTGTATTTGATACATGTCCTCTGGATTGGAAACTAAACCATGGCACTCTTTTCGCAGTTTCTTCGCTCACAGTCTTGCATTACCAAAAATACAAGTACATGACCACCTGATAACACACACCTGAAGTTGGTTCATACACTAAGAACTTAGAAGATTCTGCTTAGCAGAGTCACCTAGTGAGCTGGACTCACAAGTAAAAAATTCATACCAATTTCTGATTGCAAGAAAATATCTGTAACTAAGAAGGTCTCACATCACAGCACTCTCCAAACTATTAAGGTGCTACAAGGTCTTTTACCATCTCATATCAGCATACACTTTGTGCTAATCCCTCTGCTGCCTTCTCTGTATCCAGGGCCACTCTCTCTTCTCTTGGTTCTTCTTCTCTCTCCTTCTTCCTTGGCTGCTCCCTCTTCACTGGCTCTCAACCCCTTCACAACCAACCCCTTCTGCCACCCAGAGCCAACTGGCTCTTCAACCCCTTCTTCTCAACCAACCACAGCTGCACCTTATCTACATCCACCAACCCACCGCCCCTGAAGCCAGCCCACAGCTGTATGTTATCAATGCTAATTAACCCACCTTCATTCCTCTATAGTCTCGGAGTGGCTTCTTATAGGAATTAATACCTTCCGGGAAAAGCATAGATTGTGTCCAGCAGTCTTAATTTAATTGTAGTATAACACAATTTGTAAGTTATCAGAAGTCAAATGCAAGTATTCTTTTGAAAACCAGATTATTTAACTGAAAAATCAATGAGAGTTTACTTTTGAGGCTGCTTCTAGAAATTATATGTCAATTAAAATATTAATAAAGAGCCTGTAGAACAGGACACAGAAGTTAATACAAAGATAAATTTTTGGTTAGCTAAGGGGCGTCACCATTTTAAAGATACAGTTTCCTAGAAGGAAGAGAGAGAGAGAAAAGGGAACTGTAAAATTTGAGAAAGACTAGGAAAACTGAACAATAGCATCATGATCAACCCCCACGATTTCTAGAAACTTTTTTGAGTCTCAGGTTTTTCCTTTCTTCTTCTTAATGTGTTTGTCTATCTTTGTCTTGAAAATCAGAATATGATTTTAACATCAGCAGAGGCTCCAGACTTTATTTAATAACCTGTTTCTCTTTTTCCTGAAAAAATGCAAATTAATTCTAGGTTTATTAGCATATTAAAGGACTATTAAGAAGATATTGCCATTATGAAACATTTATGCAATAAAAGGGAATAGTATTTTTACAATAAAATCCTAACTTAACATTTTACATTCAAATGTTAAGAACTGTCTTCCCCTCTTTCTTTGATTTCCTAACACATAGGTCAAAGGAATTTTAGTAGTATTTAGGATGAAGCGATAAAACCATCAATAATTTGGTCTGTAATTAGACTAAACTGTGAATTTAGGGAAGGTATGCTGTAAGAAATTATGACTTCAGATTTTATGATTCTGTCTCTATTTGGTATGGTAGAGGTTAACAACCCTTTACCTGTTAACTCATATTTCATGTGAGAAAGAAAAGGCTTTTCCCTCTGCTAACAGCAAATGTAAAGACTTTCATTCTAATCTTGTAAGGCTGTAAAAATATTTAATCTTACCTATAACTTTTTCTGTCTCATTTCCACTCCCTGGGAGAGCTTGATCTTATTAAGGGCAATCTTTCATAATTTGCATGTTGTAGGCCTTCCTGGAGTTTGCCTCTTATTACTCTAATGAAGTTCTATTTCTGAATATTGAGAGTGCTTGCCTAACAGGCTTCAGGAGGCTCCACACCTTTTAATGGTATTGCAAACACAGTACCTACTACCCATATTTATTAAATCTATGACAATTTATTATGCTGGTGTGTGGCTAGGGCTTTTCTTCATTCTTGGCATTCCAGCAGCTTATTGATGTGACAGACAGTTTCCTCAACAAACCACAAGAAGATTATTTGTGTCTGAACTTTGTCTACAAATGCAATAAATTACATTTCTTCTTTTCCTATCTGTTAATTCAACAAATTGCAGTTGTTTCATCATTAGGCCAGTGACTGTCTTCTTTCTTTTTCTTTATCCTCACTCCTTCTTTCCCCACCACTGAATATGCATCCTTTTCTTCTACTCACGGAATCCTACCCAGGCCCTGGCAGAAACTAGATGAAGATGTGGGGTTTTTTCCACCATTGCAGCTCATGGGACAATAGCAAAGGATACTATAAGCCAACAGAAAAAAAAAAAAAAGCCTGAAGTACAAAACTGATAGGAAAGTGAGGAGACAGTGGCAGACCCTAGAGGGATGTACCGACTTAGGGAGCTTTAAATGGGGGAAAACTGTAGAAAAACAGGATAGTAAAGTCAGACAAGGAAATGAAGATTCAAAGCAATGAAAGCATGAGAGGACATAACCTCTGACTTTGTGAATTAAGGGATGCTGTGGAGAAATGGGTTTTCTGCTGGTTAGAAGAAAAAGGCTGTGAGAGCACTGTGAGAACTCTGGACTTGGGAGATAGCTGTAGTGTATTTCCACTACGCATCCCAGGCACATAAAATTAAGACCATAGTATGTCAAGAAACACATGCAAGATCCCTACTCTCCCTTTTTCACCTACTTTTTTGTTCCTGAGGTACAGCAATACCATGTGAAATAATTCTAAGATGCTGATCTTTGGGAAATATAAAGATGTATGCATATACAAAATCTCCATTTGGTTAAACAAAGAGAAAACAGAAAATTAGTTCTCTCAATGCAGTCCCAAACAGAAGTTATACAAAGAATATATTACCATGAAATATTATTCTCACAAACTACTTTTTTTTCAGGAGTTTCAGGAACTCCCCCAAATTTTCTGCTTCATCATTTCCAAAGCATAGTAATCCATGTCAGGGTCCTCCTTATACAAAAATTTGGTGTGTATTGCCTGATGAAACTCATTCCACTCATTTGTAACCATATAGTTTCAGAATGATGTTTTAAACCAGAGGAGAAATAGGGCAGAGAGGGCATTTTTGCATGTATAGCATAGTTTTTCTTAAAATATTTTATAAAGAATATTGCAATATAACAAAGCAGACATGTGTCATCTAAAAAAAATAGATTTCAAATTCTTTTTACTTTATATATCTCACTAAATTCTATGCTTGCATGGATATTCACTTTGATTATATACCCAGAAGAAGGTAAAAATGTAACTTGATGCAACAGCATATAATTTAATTTGACTTTTGATATTAAATCAAGATCATACTGGGCATAGTTGATCATTTTTTCCTTCTCTTTACTTAACCTTAACAGAAAACATTATTTTCTTTTTAAAGTGTTGAATCAGTGTACAAGCATGTCTTAAAAGGCCCAAAGCTCTCAGCTTTCTGGTTATAAAGTGAAAACTGAGTAAGTTGTGTTACATACTGTATTCTTGCATTACTGAGACTAAAGCCCAATATATTAAAGACACATTATTTTATACTGCTGACTCATACTTGAGGCTGAATTCTCCAAAAAGGGAAGCATACAGCTGGGACACTGTAGAAGACAAGTGTAAGGATGTATTCTTGGATTTCACTTTCCATCAAAGTGTAGTCAATTTACTCCAGCATGGAAAGGGTATGACTTATTTTCTCTTTAGTAACAACTCACAGGCCCGTATAGGGCTAAAGAAGGTAGGAACAGACTGTTGTAGTCATAAGTTGGATGAGTTGCTGTTGTATTCATAAGATGAATGAGTTACTGTTGCAAAATTTTATACCAAGACCTAAAGATAAGGGATAGAGGTGTGGAAATTTAAGAGTGAAACTTAGTGAGAACAAATTGGACAGCTTCTTTGAGTCAGATGTTTAGAAAAGGAAATGGATAGTTGCAGAACTGTTTAAAACACAAGTGTAAAAAAGTTATTTTTCTCCAATTAAATGGTTGTTTCTGAATAGTGTATAAAGAGCTAGAAAATATCACTGCTTAAAAATGCAGAAAGTTGAAAGTTATTTTAAAAACAAAAATGTTTTCAGGAATTGCTCCTGCTCTTATTTTCATTTGCATAATGTGTGCATAATCTTCTGAAAGATAATACAGCAGAAGAAAACAAAGCAGAGCTCTGTAACATTCTGTACATGGACAAATCATAAGATAGTGAAGTGTACCACAGCATCTTGCTGTTTTGGTATTTCATTAAACATGCATACTGTGAAGAAGAATAAAGACTATTTGTTTACTGATATGTATGGAAAAAGCCAGCATAAGCACTATTCTGGATTAGTTGCCACCATTGTACTCAATAATAGATGAGGAAGGAAATCTCAATTTTATAAAACAAACAGGATGGTGCTTATTTAGAATACAACCCCTTAATTCATAATTAATAGTCTCTTCATTTAAAAATTAAGAGCAGAAGCAGATTGGGATCTTTATCTAAATTTTTTTAAAAAAACTAGGTTTTTTAAATAAAAAAATATTTCAGAATAAACATTCTGTTAATAAGCAATTGCAGAATAATAAAAAGTAAATGCACACATACACACAATCTTTGTAAGAGACAATGACTTTGTGCTCGTGTTTAATTTTTTCAGAACCATAACAAACTTCCTTCTGTGTACTCCTTTCCTCATGAAAAATACAGATAAATTTAGGAGAAGGAAGAAAGAAGCTCATTTGCCATCTAAATACCTGAAAAGCCAAACAGGAGGGACTTCAGGGTCACATGAATAAATTGTGACATTATACAGGATAGTCCAGAACTGAATTTTAAAGATTCTACAGATAAGGATAAATCAGTGCTATGCATTAGGGATAGGTGACCAATACAAGAATCAAGTCTAGAAGCAGGGTCAAGAACTGTGAAAATTGCCAGAGACAGGATGAAAGAGGAGATGGCTGTCATTATTCCAAGCAAGAACAATGTGAGATAACAAAAAAGAGCAAATTGCACTAATTGCTTCCTCCTTTTTCTTCCCTTGACACATGATTCAGTCAGAGAAAAACTGGGTTTCTAGTAGTAAAATAGTAAACAAAATTTGATAACCCAAGGGCAGTACATGCAAGGTGGAGGAGATGGAGCTGCTTGAGTTATCTCACAGGAATAGGTTTCAGGGTTTTGGGGCAGGAAAGAACCTCATAATCTGCTGCTAAATTCACCTCTGCACATATGTGTTTTTAATTCTACAAATTAGACAATCACATACTGACTTAGGATGATAAGGCTTTGCTGTTTTAATACAGTGATTCAACAAAAGGGAAAGAGTGTCTCTAAGCATTCAAATGTAACAATTAGTAATTACTATATTAAAAAAAATATTCTATCTTCAATCTCACTGATAATTACAAGTAATTGTTTTAACATCTTCCTAAAAGAAGCAGCTTCCTCTTTTTCCTCTGTCCTTCTATTGACTTTGAAATTTTAAACAAGAGCAATGCAGTGGGACAAAGTTGTATTTTTTGTTGCCCAGCTTTGAACTAGACTTTGAACTAGTCTGAAGTCACAGCTGTGTCTATGCTGGTGGGTTAAACAGTACCAGGACATGGTCAGTGTCCCAGCACTGAAACATGGTAATTTCCACCATTAAATCATTAGAATGATCCGGTCCCTAGAATGCGTCCTGCCTGGGACAGCTAGTGTGCTTTCAGACACTTTCGAGGCACAGTTCAGGAGTAACCATGACCAGGGGACATTCTCAATACAAAATTTCTCAGTTGTATTCATCTAAGTATTGCTGTGACTTTTATAGTTCTAGGGAATGATATTTTAACAGTGTGCTGGTTTCTGCTGGCATAGAGTTCATTTTCTTCATTATACAGTGCTGTTTTGGCTTTTGTGTGAGAATAATGTTGATAACACACTGACGTCTTGGTTGCTGCTGAGCAGTCCCCGTGCTGCCTTGCCAGCAAGGTGGCTGGTGGTGCAGAAGAACTTGGGAGGGGACAGAGACAGGACAGCTGACCCCAGCTGGCAAAATGGATATTCCATGTGATGTGCTCTGCCAATAAACTAGGAGGAAAGCTGGCTGGGGGGAGGCACAGCTTGGGAACAGGCTGGGCATTGGTTGGTTGATGGTGAGCAATTATTCTTCATTTGCATCACTTGTTTTTCTCGGGTTTATTTATCTTTTTTTTTTTGTTATTTATTACTATTATTATTACTATTATTATAATTATAATATTGTATTTAAATTGTTAAATTGCTCTTATCTCAACCCATGAATTTTCTTACTTTTACCCTCCCGATTCTCGCCCCCATTGCACCCAGGGGCATGAAGGAGCAGCTGGGTAGTGCTTAGTTGCTGGCTGGGGTTAAACCATGATATAGAGAAATTTGGCCTACAGTACATTTTCCTCTCACCTACAGGTGATTTAGACAGCTGTTGCAAGGAGGAGATATATTCAGTAAAGACAGAGGAGAAAAGTCTAAAACTTTGTAGAAGTTTGGGTTTCTTAGATCAGCATACATGAGATTCAGTACACTTGAACTGGATCAAAACTGCTATTATATCAAATGTAGCTCTTGTATATTAATTACCCAGTTTAAAAATACTTTTTTTACTGATCTGCATTTTTATTCCCCCTTCCCACATTACTCTCCATCTGCTGCTTGTATCATTCAGAACAGCTGGGAAAGGGGACTCCAGAAACTCCTCCTGAACTGGAGGTTGTCTTAGTTTATTTTTTCATTTGTCTTCATAATGCTGGAAACTTTGGTTACTCTTATAATTTCTACCCAGTGTTTCCTGCCAAAAGGAAGTTTTTTTATTGCTAAAAGATCACACTAAAAAGCTTATTTCTTTCACACAGTTCCTTGCCTTCCCTTCAGTCAGCTACAATTCAGTATTCCACAGAACAAAGAATTACATAGTCCCCTTAATGAAATACATGCAGATACTAATAGAAATAATGTGGGTATTTGAATGGACAAAGATTTAGTGGAGAAAACCTGACAGTCTGGAAAGCAGGAATTGTAAATCATTTGGGAATACAGCCAAAACCAACAGGAGCAATCTAAAGCTGGGAACTTGAAAGCTACAGGTGTATATAAAGAAGACTGAGAAGAAAGAGGAACTGAGTTTCTACACAGTCATCTATACTGTGAGAAGGTGTGTTTAGCCGACTGTTCATAAATACTCTTATTAGTGAAACTGACATATTTAAAATGTGAAAAACATCATCTCAATTATTGTTCATTCCTCAAGCTGAAACAACCATTAAAACACAACTAAAAACTGGAAGTCCACAGCCAGAGGAGACCGAGAATGTTGCCTAGGTAAAAAAATCACTTGAGTTTTGGGGAAAATCAAAATGTTACTCTTGAATGTGCCTTTTGTGTCTTTCATATGTGTGCACACGTGCAGAATGTACATTATTGTTCTCTGTAGCACTGGGACATTTCCCAGCAAATGTTTTGCAGGCTTGGACTTCTTTAGTACTTACTTAGTGACAGTCCGCACAGATGGATAGCTATCCAGCAAGTGACAAGAGAGTAAACTAAAAAGTGTATTGTGTTTTCTATGCTGCACAAAATACACAGCTGTTTCTTCCTGCACCCTCACCTCAAAAAACAAACAAACAAACAAACCCCAAAAAACAAAAAACCCCAAAAAACCCCACTTGTATTTGAAACTGTCATTTTACCACTTTCTTACATTATCTATGTATTTTAGGACTAAGCTAATTTTAATATTAACATTTTTAGCTGATTTTTAAAAGTACTGCATATGCATACATACATACATATTCTGTTTTCACACATGAAAATCAGAAATCATCTTATAACATGAATCTTACATGATAAATTGCAAACTTGCAGATCCCAAAATTGTTATACAAAGACCACAGATTGCAGATACTTGTTTCAAAGGGCATTTCAGACATAAAACAGCAAAGACATGCATGAGACAAGGTAAGTATATAACATCAGTAGGTATCACAGCTATTTATTTTAGGAATTTCTCATACAGTTGTGCTGTAATTAAGGCAGAGTAGTGTATGAATTCTTAAACTACAAGAAACCAGACCAGTTGAAAACTTTTAGAATCCTTCATCAATGGTCTTTTTTTTTTTTTTGTGGTTTTTTTTTTTCTTTATTATTTCTCTATCCCAGTGTCTGCATTTGAATGCAACCAGAACAGCAAGGTTCTTGACTGTTAAGCACCTTGTGCATCAAGAACCACCTATCAAGAAACAAAGTATCTTTGTCCTTAGTACTCAGAATCAAGGAACTGGGGCCTGAATACTGAGCTTCATTTAACTGGTATGATAGCACTGTGATGAACCAGTAAGGGTTAAACTGTTTCAGTCACTTGGCACATTTTGTCTGGCTCTGCGAAATGGACCGCTGATTTTCTAGTGAGCACAAAACCAGACAAACATATGGAGAACATTTATAGGCAATCAGTACACTTATACATAATTTGAGTATCTCAGCTGACTAATGAGGGACAGACTTAAAGCCAGAGATTTCCAAGCTGTTGTCCATACTGAGATCACAAACTCCTGTTTCAGAAGACTTGTCCTTTAAGAAACTATTGACCCAAGTAACTTAAAAACAACCACGTTCATACGTTTCTTAGGGTCCATAAGGTTCAGACTCATTAATGTTTTATTTTAAATCAGGACTTAGCTTTTGACGTGAATTTCTCAATTGTCCTCAGTTAACTGTGCTTTGCCTCACATCACACAGTGGTCTCAGTGCACATAAACCAGATTAATTTTGAAAGAAATTGAACCAGAAGGTATGCTCCAAGAGCACACCTAATGCTCTCTGAGCACTTATGAGTATTTAGTCCACAGGACTATGTTCACTATGCTAGAACCAGTCCAAAATTCCATGCCCCTGCCCCAAAACATGTACGTTGTTTGAAGCCAGGCCTCAGCTCCCACACTGTTTCTGTTGATCTGTGTTGCTTGCTAATGTTGCAATACCCTTATTCAGGTGCACTATGAAACATGAGTGAAAAATATTTTTTCTTTTCTTAGATTCCATTTGTGAAGTCTGCTACTCTGATTAACACTTACTGTATTTACAGGGAGAGTCCCCTTGTTATGTGGGTCAGTCCAGCAGTGACTACTACAGACTGCCTGTAAAGTACCTATATAACTAGATTTAGGAAAGTCCATTTACAGAATAATTTTGTTTAAGTAAGAAAAGCATAGAAATGTGATCTAAAGTAATCTGTAATCTGTCATTATTAAGTAAAAGTCTGATGCTGTTTTGGCACAAGTCAATCTTAAATGTTTTTTACTCTAAGATTGGACCAGACAAACCTGAGCTTCCTATCCTTGTAAACTCCTTTACACTCAAGAGAAGTGGTTGTTAAATAAACTACTGCTGCATTTTTGTATGGGCATATTTTAATGTTACTTTCTGTCAATATAATTTTCTCCACCTAAGTGATTTCTACAGGTGTGAACCACCTTTTGATAAATTCATATATAGTGTTTCTGCAATACAATTCTAGGACTCTATTATTTGTTTTTTCCATAGCTTTACACCACTCCCATATAAGTTTGTATCACTGTAGTGAAAGATGTGCTATTAACTGCAAGTGGTTGATTCAGATACAGGAATCAAGCTACTTTATTACAGAATCACAAAACTGTAGACACTGGAAGGAACCTCTGGAGACTGTCTAGTTCACCCACCCTGCTCACAGCAGGGCAAACTTTAGCAGGCTGCTCAGAACCTGGGTATTCAGTATATCCAAGGATAGACACTTCATATCTGAGCAGCCTGTTCCAGTATTCAACCACATTTACTGTAGAGGAATGAAGCTGGGTTAATTATCATTGATAACATACAGCTGTGGGCTGGCTTCAGGGGCGGTGGGTTGG
>JAVJGJ010000059.1:15482484-15496454 GCA_035590215.1 Microhierax caerulescens | reverse complement strand
GCTCAGACTCCAGCTGGACCTTCAGTGTTGAGAAAAAGGCTGGATACATTTTATCAATGCAACTTTTTTTTTTTTGTTTGGTTTGGGTTTTTTGGTGTTTGTGGTTTTTTTTTTTACTTGCTGGTGTTTGTGTCCTTTACCTCTTTGACTAGACGTTACTCTGTACTGAAGGGTCTGGCTCTGTCTTTACTTGCTGATGTGTTGCATGTGTTAATGAACGGGTACTTCAGATGGGCACCCAGTTGTGGTCATTTCTCAGAAAACATGTAATGATTTCCTTCATAACTCTGTCTTCTTAGCACTTGTGTATAGACTGAGGTGGGCCCTCTGCAGCCCTACTCTGTTGATCAGGAGGTCTCTCTTGTCTATGTCACCTGCACCCTTTGCTTAACAACCAAATCATCACTTCTTCATTTGATTTTTGTTGGCAAACCTGTTGTCAAAGATAATTTTGCCCCACTTATCAAGTGGATCCCATCTTTTCCTAGCCTTAATCCTGGAAGAGGGTCTTATGGTCCTAAAAGATGAAACACTATTATCAATACCAGCTATGTAACCAGTTGTTGACTAACAGGATTTATCCACACCTTGCTTTCTCTCACGGGCAGGATCAGGGAGAAAACCATTGGGTCCCCCATACCCTTTATCATGCTTCTGGAGACATGCAGTCATTGGTGGCATGTTCCAGGTCTGCACTGGCCATGTTACTGGTATCTCTATGGAAGAGCAGCAAAAGATGACAGTCCCAGGGCTGGACAAGCCTTGGTAAAACGTCCCAGATCCAAGCCCTTGGAAAGCAGCAATCCTCCCTAGACAGCAGGTAACGCTGGCAGATGGGGGCTTCCATCAGCAGGGAATATTCCACTACTGTCACCTGCTGCTTCTTTGTAGTGCTGCTGAGTGCCTCAGGCTCAGCTGGCTCAGACTCTTTGTTGGCATAACTCATGGTCCCTCATCTGCTACCAGGGCAGTTCTGTATATTCATTAAATAAAAAAATACAATAAAAATCATAAATTCTTTCAAAGTTTTCTTGTTTTCACCTCAAGGAGAGTTCAGATTAAATTATCTGGGTTTTTTGTTTTTTTTTTTTTTTTTTTTTTAATGTAGCATTAATTGGTATTTCAGTTAGAATAACCATCTGAAGAAATGGGAGAAAACATGGCTGGAATACAAAGTACTTTGTGCCTCCTCTGGTATCTCAGTCATTCATGTTCCTGTCTAGACACTCCATGGTTCCATTTAGCATGTGTAAACGAGTGAAAACCAAACATAAAATTCAGTATTTGACTCAGTGAAATTGCAGTAATATTTATATATTAGACTATATTTTATAAATAAATATATATTTGTTATAAAAATCATAATTAAAAAATATTGGACTTTAAATCTTACCATCATATGAAGCAGTTCTGCCATTTAACTGGAGGAGAAACTGAGCAGCAGACTTTAAATAACTTTTCCAGATTTGCTTAAGTTATCATTGACAGAATAGAGACATCTGAATTATTCCTATGAGATTTCTTTTCTCTATTGGTAAGTTCTCATCTTGGCAGGATGTTACTCAGCAGATGATGACAAGAAATTGTAAGAGCAAAGTTATATATGGAGCAGTAGTGAGATTAAAAAAAAAAATTATGTTTGCTTTTTGAATTAAAAATTACTGTAGTTATTTCAGTGAGGTAGTGCTTATCTCAAAAGACAAGGATCAGGTTCATGATACAAAGATTTTGTAAGTAACAAGTAACTGGGAAAATTAAAAGTCAAGTCATGGCCTATAGATGAAAGAACACAAAGGTAAACCATACAGAAAGAATTCTTAAAACATAAATGATTTTAAAGCACAAACATGCAACTTAAAATCTCCTGTGAGTAACAAGAAAAGCAAGCAATGAGACCGTGAAATGAACAAGTAAGGTGATTTTTTTTAAATCTGAGGAAATTCAGTGAAACTGATTGTTTTACAAACTTCTGGGATCAGTTGCAGGTGCAAGCTCTTTATCCAACTGCTGACTATATTGGATTAGTGAATCATACTGTTGGTAGAACTTAATCCTGCTGTAAAAGTGAAAATACATTAAAACCATAATAATTTATAACAAAGTCTTTAAAAATTGACTGCTTGGTGCTAATTCTTAACTTTTAAAAACCTGCCATGAAAATAGTACTTTTTGCATAGAACAGTAAATATTTCCCAGTATTATTTGGTTGGATAATAGTAGCTTAATAACATAGCTATTCAGATGTGTTACTTTTGACATAAAATACCATTTGTTATTGTGACAATAACTGCAAGTGGGGAAAGTTAGATGGATGCATTTTTATAATTTTATGCCTCAGAATTTATGCTTCTGAGAAACAAATGAAGAAACATGGTATCCTTTTGTGCTGAGAGCTTTCAAGGACAAAATGGGAGAAGTGCAACCCGGAATCAACCGTTAGCTAGTTATGTGCACATTCATTCGTGACCAGAACACAGCCACCCTGTTTTGGTTGCTAAAAATGCTTAAAGAACCAAGATGTCACAGGCCATTTGTTCTGAAAGCTAGGGAACAAGCTCTGACGTTGTTCAATTTATTACTTTAGAGCAAGTCAATGAGTCTACACTAAGATGGTGAAGTTTTTGTTTCAGGTAATCTATTTTGCCTATAAATAGAAACAAACTTGGGTACAAATGAACCTGGAAATGAGTACTATGCTGAAATACAAGGGATATGATGTCTGACTGGAACAGAATTGATCTGGGTGGGAACACAGTTCATTGAGAAGTTCAGGGAATTTCTGGCTGGTGTTGAAGCTATACTGAAAAAACTCTCATCTACAAGAAGCACAGGAAGGAGAATCACAGGAAACTATAGGCCTGTCAGCCTGACTTTAGTGCCAGGGAAGTAATGGAACAGATCATCTTGAGTGCCACCACAGCATGCGCAGGACAACGGGGGGATCAGGCACAGCCAACATGGGTTTATGAAAAGCAGGTCCTGCTTGACAAAACTGATCTCTCCTTCTATGGCAAGATGACTCACCTACTGTATGATGGAAAGGCTGAGGTAAAAGGCTTTAGTAAAGCCTTTGAAATGTCTTCCACAGCATGCTCCTGGAGAAACTGGCTACTCATGTCTCGGGCAGGTGTGCTGTATGCTGGGTAAAAAACTGACCAGGTGGCCAAGCCCAAAGAGTGGTGGTGAATGGAGTTAAATCCAAGTGGTGGCTAGTCACAAGTGGTGTTCCCCAGGGCTCAATATTGACAATCTGAATGAGGGGATTGAGTGTACCCTCATTATGTTTACAGAAGATACCAAGCTTAGTGGCGGAATGTTGATCTGCTGGAGGGCAGGAAGGCTCTGCAGAGGCATCTGGACAGGCTGGACCAATGGGCAGATGCCAGTTGTAGGAGGGTTAACAAGGCTCAGTGCTGGGTCCTGCGCTTGGGTCACAACAACACCCCCACAACACTACAGGCTTGGGGAAGAGCGGCTGGAAAACTGCCTGGTGGAAAAGGACCTGGGAGTGCTGGTTGACAGCCGGCTGAACATGAGCCAGCAGTGTGCCCAGGTGGCCAAGAAGGCCAGGAGCATCCTGGCTTGTATCCAAAATAGTGTGAGCAGCATGACAGGGGAAGTGATTGTCCCCCAGTACTTAGCACTGGTGGGGCTGCACCTCAAATCCTGTGTTCAGGTTTGGGCCCCTCGCTTCAAGGGGGATATCAAAGTGCTGAAGTGTGTTCAGAGAAGGGCAACGAAGGTGGTGACAGGTCTGAAGCATAAGTCTTATGAGGAGCAGCTGAGGGAATGGGAATTGTTTAATCTGGAGAAAAGGAGGCTCAGGGGGACCTTACTGCTCTCTACAACTACCTGAAAGGAGGTTGTAGGCAGGTGGGGGTAGGTCTCTTCTCTCAGGTAACAAGTGATAGGACAAGAAGAAATGGCCTCAAGATGCACCAGAAGAGGTTTACATTGCATATCAGGAAAAACATTGTCACAAAAAGGGTTTGTGTGAAGCATTGAAACAGGCTGCCCAGGGAAGTAGTGGAATCTCCATCCCTGGAAGTGTTAAAAAATGTGTAGATGTGGTGCTTAGAGGCATGGTTTAGTGATGGAGTTATCAGTCCTGCATTAACGGTTGGACTTGATGATCTTAAAGGTCTTTACCAACCTAGATGATTCTATGATTCTAAACATAAGAAGGCATTTATGCAATATATCAACTCTTTGCCTTAGTATAAATTGATTCAGAAATTAAAACTGTTAGTAGAGAACTCTAGAAAAGCTTTCTTTTTTATAAGAGATCCAGAAGGCGATGCAGGTGCCTGTAACTATTTTTAAAGACTTGGTAGCATGCCCCAAAGAAGCAAATGCAGATATATAATTACTACTTCAGAAAGCTTCTGACTATCTCCAGATTCTGACTGGGTCTATGTGCAAATGCATCCCTGCATAGGGTTGCAAATAGCCCTTACACTGGAACACGAAATGGCAGTTGAAACCAAGTATGAATGCAGAACTTGAAGTGATAAGGGAGAATAATGAGGAAATAATAAGAGGCTATCAGAATTACATTGAAAAGAAATTTTAGGTAAGAGTTTTGATTTCAATTGAACCCAAATCTGATGTGGGTTCAAATCTTTTCCCAATAGATCTATAGAAATCAACTAGTATGATTACTCACTGAATGAATGTAATATTTACCTAGTGCTATCAGTCTCAGTTCTTTTGTAAAAGAATAAGATATTACAAATTATCCTTGCAAATTGCTTTCCCGGGAAATATCTCTGTATGTTTCAGGTTTTTATGTTGTCCAAATAAAAGACTATATACAACAAGAGTATAACATTAATATAGTTTGGTTTTAAAAGTTCTCTCTGAATGAGAATAGATAACAGAAATAAGAACTGGGTCTCATGACAAGTAACTCAGTGCCAAATACAGTATAGGACCTGTTAATTTTTCAGGGGCCTTATTCAGCTCCCTCTTTTCCATTGTCATAAGAGAAATAGGCTAAGTCACAAATTATAATGAGTAAAGAAACAAAAAATACTGCAAGATATATATATTAATTTAAAAATATTTAAAGGAACATCTTTACTTTTTTTGAACTATATGTGCCAAAATATAAAATTTGCCTGGTAGGACATGGTTATGGCCCCTATTAGTTAATTTTAACTGGAATTCCATTTTTTCTGTATTACATATTGGTATTTTTGCTTATGTGATATTGCAGTGTAACAGAAATCATACTTCAAGGCTTCCACCTGATTTTTCTGTTACTGGCTTTTGTTTACTGTCATGTATCAGAAATCCATATGCATTTATTGCCTTTCTTTTTCCACTCATTGCCAAGCTTGCTATGGAATAGAATAATCACTGAATCTAATATGTTACAAAAATAAGAAAAATATTATTTAGTGACTCAAAGGAAATACCTTTCCGTGTTAGTCTTGAAAGGCCATGGAAACACTTTGCTCAATCTACCTGAGTGAAATAAATTCTAAGATGTAAGATAGATGTAACTTTCTACATTACCATGCAAGAAATCATCACTGCTGGTTTCAGAAAAAGCTTTTAATAGAAAGTGAACTCATAAGGTAAATTTCAGACTCATGCAGTTTTTCAGCAGTTGCATGACTAAACATAATTTTGAATGTTTGAGGGTAAGTGCTGTGCATGTATGAAGTAAAACAGTATTAGTAGACTGGCTGAAATAATTTAAGTTGTAGCAACACCAGTGGCAAAATAAATGTATTGGGGTATATATATATGTATATATCATAACTTATATCTCCTAAAAACCTCCATGGCATACAATTTATGTAAATTGTATACATTTAAAAGAAAATAATATGTAATGTAATGTAACCAGGATGTATGAAATGTACTATGTTTTCATGAAACTTCAAATAACTATGGGTACATTTACAGTAGCAATCAGCAATAGCAACAAATCTCTGAAAGCTGTTAGCACTGAGGACCCAATGTACACACTACTTGGATTCTGAGGGTTTTATTTTATAATAGTTTTTATCTAAACCCAGGGACTGATAATCGGTGTTTGGAGCCCATTATATGCATGTGTGGAGAGCATTTTCTGGTTTAGTTTCATGCAAGGGAAATCCTGTTTGCATCATCCAAGTCTTCTCCACAATGCAAATTATATGTAGTAAGGGGGTACAGCTGGGAGATTTGCTTCAGAAATGTTCTTGTAATGCAAACTAAAATGCTAATGTACGTACCCTACAAGACACTTTACAGGATTTGGGCTTTTTTTCTTGTTGATTTTTACTCTTGACTTACAAAGTGGAAACAAGTAGAAATCATTTGTTTTAAAGAAAAGTTCATTTAGTAAGACTATGGCACAGAAGGAAAGGAAAAAAAAAAAATTGACAGGGCAAACATTTTTCCAGAGAGCAATTTGATTCAAGAAAACCGAGATGGTCTTAAATTAGCTAAGACTGAATCCACCACTTAAGAATGAAATTCTTAGCTATGAGCAAGAACTTTTCCCAGTGAGGCAAATAAGATGGATTAGCATTTGTTCTGAACTACTGAGCTAAAGCAGAGAACTATTAAAACAGTTTGTCCAATGTTAAAAAGCCATTTCAGAAGCCTGTTAAGCTAATCGGAGAAGTCGTATTTCCAGAACCTCTCTTGTGACCAAACCCTTTCAGAAAGAAACATTACCTTTAGTCTGAGACCTTTGAAATTTTATGTCTAATTAAAGTGATTTCTACACTTTAAAGCCATTTTCTATCTAAAAGGTGAGGTATGGTTGCGTGACTTAGTGATTAGTTTGCATGTGGAAAAGTATTACTTATGAGAAATACTCCAGAATGTTTTATTTTGATATGATAGGAAACCTTTTTCTTCATGTCCATTAATCACTACACTAGGCACCTTGACATATTTGTAACATTAAAATGTTAGCTGACTACACGAGAAACTAACCTCACATGAAACCCTGAACTTATCCCATGCCTTTAGCTCTCCCTCCAGAATGACACCTTTTATAGCCGGTTTGACAAATGGCCAACTTTAGACACTTTTCACCAATTAAGGAGAACTTAAGGAGCCTGAAACTGCGAGAAATAAATTTCTATCTGGTGGCATAACTTTTTGTAACAAAAGAGAGCCAGCGCTGAGTGAATAGTCTGAGTGAAAATAGAGGAATATGTAACAATGAGAGAATCTAATCTACTTGGCTGTGAACACTGAACACCACAAGATCTTTCTAGTTTATATGTATTAATTTAAGTCCACATGCACAAAAATTTTGTATAACTGAATTCTATAAAGTATTTCTTAATAAATAGGCTATTGCTTTCTCCACTGTTGAATCTGGTTAAATATATAGGCATTTTTTTTTTTTATTGAGAAAAAAGATTTTTATCTAGTAAAAACATCTGATGATCACATGGTCTGAGAATACTCTTTTTATATAAGTGCTGTGCAGTAAAATGGTATCTTATTGAGGGGAAAGACAGAGGCAGTCAACGCAACCAAGTTTGTCACAGATTTGGACTGGGTACATGGCATACAGTATATCTGAATTGGGTATGCAAGCAGAAATAAGGTTTTCACCACAGAGAAAAAGTAATCATTCGATATGATGGTTTAGAAATGTCATTAAACAGTGATACAGTGGCATCTGCATATGAAAACAGCTTAGTAAGGACTTAAAGTTAGATGAATCAGCACTACAATAACAGCTATAAGTTAAAGTTTATTAATTATTATTGATAAATAATGCTTCAAATTATTTAACCTCAACATATATTTTACAATATAGTTTTTCTTGCTATAAAAACTGTCCTTACTAATTACATTAGAACAGTATAACGAATTTGAGAAAGACCTAGTGACATTCCTTAGAACTCGTTCGGATTTTTTTACTAAGAGCTTTTAAACAATACAAAAAATATAATTTGTGAAGAAAAAGAATGGTACCCCAGGAAATACATTCCTTCTAGGTGCGCTTTCCAAACACGTGCTACACTGGGTATGTACTCAGGTATAAAAAAAGTCTCATGTCAAATGTCACCTACAGCACTATCTGTTAGTGCCCATTCTTTTATACCTTTACAACCACTTAGTCAAGGTGAAATGATGCCAGAAGCTTTCACTTACACTCATTTTCACTTACAGTTTTTCAGTCAGATTCCTTGGAATAGAATTTTAAAATCTAAAGGAAGACAGATCACAGAACTTGCAAGTAACTAAAAAAATGGGGTACCCATTCTTTCTCTAGGCTATTTTCCATGCCAAGTGCCAAGTATTTTTTGCAAGCCTGAAGGTAGTTCTAAATAAAGGTTAGCAGCTAGAGACCTACTACAATTAGCAAATGACCTGCTAGTCTGTGGATGACAAAAATAAGTAGATAAATTATCAGTTCTACTTATTTCATGTGAATTCTTTCACGTTTTATTATACAAACAGGAAGAAGAGTCTTTTATTCCTTTGGAAGTTATTTTGTTACAGAAAAGACACCACAGTCTAACCTATAATTGATGGAGTAGAAGTAACATTCAGACTTTCTCTAGAAATGCAAACAGTTTGAGTCAGGTACAAAACTATTTCATATTCTTTAAACAAAAGAGAAAACCCCTCCCACTACATGGAAAAATGGTTTTGTTTCACCCATGTGGGATTTATTTTCAGACTGAAAATACTATAAGTCTTGCAAAGCTTTGTGAAGTGAAATTAATGTAGCAGAAAAGGATCTTTGACTACAGCTTCAGGGGGAATTTGTCTTTATGGCATAACTGCCCAATGTAGCAACACAAAGGCTTCAGTGTCTTAAGGATCTGAGAAATAACATTGGTTCTTGTTTCCTGTGGAAACCTTCTGAAGTCAAGTGGAGCAGTTCTAGCAGCATGCACTTGCAAATATGACAGTCCAGCCCTATGCTTATAAATACATTATCCCTGAAATATGTAGTCCAAAGTAAATACTTTTATACGCTAAACGACATTTATGAAGAATGTTTTGTTTTTATTTTTATTCTCTTCTACTATTGAAACACTATCGTTTGTCTCTTTTAATTCACTCTGCAAACAGAGGTGTATTTGACTTGTTTATCTAAGCCAATCGTTTGGAACTGGAAAAATAGTTTGCTGTACAGTAATTTTTATATTTTCCCTCTTACTACTACCTCAGTTCTTTGCTTTGGAATATAAAATTTTCAATATAAAATTTTCTATCATCTTGAACTAACCTTGCACTGAAAATGGACCACGCTATGTCTAAAGCCTGGATATGATTTCTGAAAAAGTCAACCAAAGACGATGATCTAAAGGTCATCTGACAACTCTGGATTGTGCTGACTGCATCAGCAAGGATTCTAGCATCTTTGGTGGGTACTTAGATGCTTAGCTCATGACATATAGACACTTACATTCAGGCATCTTAATATTAACCTGAAGTCTACACCTTGCTTCAACATTTTATTAGTTGAACATTCTCACAGACAAGCTGGTAGAAACTAGAAGAAGGGAAAAAAGCACCAACCATTCTTAACCACCCCCAATTTCTCTGACAATCTGAATGTTTCTTAAGAACAATACTCATACTGTATAGTCTTAGTGTCCCTACTGAGTACATTGAAAATAAATTGATTCCTGGAGGGAGTGACAGAGAACATGGTCCACCTCTGCTGCCAGAGTTTACACAATGTGAATGTCTGTTTTCTCCTTTGCTCTTATGAAGGAATCAGCTGATAGAATGTTTTTATTTGTGAGAAGAAGACTTATTTTTAAAACTTCAATGTTTCAGGAAATCGTATAGCTGAAGAATTTTGAAGATAAATGCTGAAGTACTTAAAGTAAAGCTATTTGGAGATAAGGTACTTTTTAAGCCCTTTGAAACCAGTGTCACTAGTGTAAATGAATATTCCTGTCACTTATAATGAGGCCTTAAACACACCTTTTGGAAATATTCTTCTCCTTTTGAATTCCCAAAAAAACATATAGACTCAGTAACTGCTTTTAAATGATAAAAACATTCTTCTTTCCCATTGTCTGTATCATTACAAATAAACAAAAAAAACAGTGACTGGAAAGCATGATTATAAAACTTTTGTCAGGGGTATGGATTAAAAAGAGGTTTAAAACCGCTATAGTATTACTTTACATTTCAGGAAGAAAACTTAGTACTAATTTTGATTAAAAAATATTCTCTACTAACCAGATGTAGATCAACACATGTAGAGTTGTGTTCACAAGCATTGATTATGCAGTCATCAATGTCCTGGTCACATTTCAGTCCTGCATATCCTGGGTTGCACAAACAGTAGAAGCCATTGACAACTGTAACAGAGATAGTGGTTTAGTGCTAGAGTGTTTTATAATAACAATGTAGTAAAGCTAAGTAAGTTACCGTTATGACTACTGTCTGGAAAAGGTTTAGATTAGCTACCTAAAAGTTGTGGACATGTTAAAAAAATTGAAAAAACCCAAAATGCAATATCTCAAAAAACCTTCTTAATATGAAAGCAGATTCATGTACTGTGTTTTACTTAATTCAAATATTTTGAGGTAAGAATTATAAATCAAGGATCCATTACTAGGTTCTGAAAAAATGATGGCATCTTATAAGCTAATGAGTAATTTTCCATCACAAAACTGTACACAAAGTACATACATAAGACTTTATCTCTGATATTGTGCCTAAATGAGATGGAGCAGTTAAACATTGTTTGATTTGGGTTTTTGTTTTTTTTTTGTTTTCTTTTGGTAAAGAATGCCTCATATTATACCAATATATTAAAGGAGAACTTGTTTGAGTTGAATTTGACAGCCCAAGTTCTGATGTATTTCCATGCTTCATTTTAATCTTAACAAGGTAATGATAAGAATCCTTTCCCTTTTTCATCATTAATGATCCAGACAGAATGGAATCTAATTTAGAGTGCTACATCCACATAAGGAGTGCGTGACAGCAATAATTGCACTTCTTGAAGGCCTGCATTTATTCTAACCTCAAAGAGGTCCCTGGATTCTTCATTATCACTGAGATTTACCGTGGAATCTATTCTGCCATTGTGTCTGTAAACATAGCTGCTATTGTATTCACTAAATGCTTTAAGTCCTTCAGAGCAGGAGCATTATTCATCTGCTAAGAGCATCCTAGCTTCAGTAGGATTCCAGCTCTCTGCAGCCAGTGCACATAGCCTAGAGGAACTGAGATGCCCACATCATCTATCCAGAGGCATCACAAAGACAAGCTGTCCCCAAAAGATCTGGCACTTCATGAGTGTGACGAACTTTACTGCACTTCATATAAATTACAGCTCAGAAATATCTCTGAACCAATATAGAAGACATCTGCAAACTTATTAGGAAATAGTCTTTACTAGGTAAAATATGAAGCCACTCACCTTGTTCCCATGGATGGAAAGGTAGAATTCTTAAAGCTGATTGAAACTGATTTAATTATATTTTTTTTTTAAATGAAATAGTTTTAGCCCATTATATATTTAGCAATTTGGGGTTGGTTCTTTGAGATCTCATTTGAAACCAGTAGTTGGTTAGATCTGCAAATTTGTGTAAAGATTTTGAATTTCAGGGAACTTCTTGAGTCATCATCTCATTTTTAAAAGGTGTAGGGAAACAGGAGAGAGATGTAGCAGAAGGCAAACACAGTTGCTCAGTGCTTAAAGTGTGGGACCTATGAGGAAAAGTGGAGTCAGCCAGGCTTGTTTTGTATTAGTCCCTTCAGGGAAGGGTTAATAGTTTAAAGGGCCTTATAACAAGGGCATTTGCACAAGTAACAGAACAGAATATCAATTAGTAGTGTTAGATGATATAATAAGGGCAATTGCCAAAAGTTACTTTAGGAGATTCAGGTGGGATTGGGAGCGGGAAGGAAACACTACAAGAGTAGCACATCAGTGGAATAGGCTGTCCCAAAGAGTTTTGGAATTTCTGTCTATCCTTAGAGGCTTTCAAAACTCAGCTAGAAAAATCCCTGGCTGACCTGTTTTAGCACTGTTGATAGTCCAGCTTCTTCTGCTTTTGGGTACATGACCTCCAGATGTCATTCTGCTTTCCACCCAGCATTATGAGATTTTCTGAAAATTACCACTTTCACTTCTTTTCACCAAGCATAGAAAGTATCTGATAGGTGGTAATAGCCTCATAAAACTTTGCAGTAAGCACTCCGTATGTAATGGGAGCTACTAAACTTACCCTGCCAATCCAGTCAGAATAGAGTAATTCATTATCAAGTTTCTTCTAAAAACTTTACATATTATCTATCAGTGAAAGTGTAAATTACACAGTTACATGGTAGAAGGCACTTAATAGTAAACAGACACTCCATTTTGCATCAGTTTGATATTTAATGTAGGTTTTGAACTCATTAGAATTATGACATATGCTGCCTAACTGCTCTATGAGCTCCTTTTCAGCACCTGAGTACCCTCTCATTGAATGCACAATGCAAGATGTGTTTGACTAACTTAGGTATCAAAGGAGACGGCACAAATCTCATTAAAGTTTCTCATTAGATGCAGTTCTGACCCCCTGAACACACAAAGCCCAATGCCAGGAGTTGAGGCATTTTGGCAAAAATAATCCTTCTGGTACTGGCCCTGGAGCTTCTGACAAGCTAAATTTCAGTAAATTATCCACTCTTCTCCCCAGAGCAGCTCAGTAACTACAGATGCTTCAACAGAAAGACTACTCTACATTAAAGTGAGTAACCAGACTGAACTCACTGTCATAGCAGTATCCGTGGAGGCAAGGGTTAGAACTGCACTCATTGACATTGATCTCACAACGTGGACCTGCAAAGCCCTTCATACACTGGCACTGGAATCCAAGGGGAAAAACATCCAAGTTCATTTCTTCTATACACACAGCTCCATTCTCACAGGGATTGCTGGCCTCACAAGGCCTAAACTCACAGTTCAAACCTGAAAAGGAAAATGGCAAAGCTGTCAGTGTTTAACTAATGAACATATCCCTGCAGCTGCTGCCTATTATGAGCTGTATTTTCTTTATATCCTTGGTTAAAACTGAGTTGGAGGGTCTCAGAGGTACATATATGTATACTACCATGCAGAAATATTTATTTGTGCTGTAGAATTACAAAGAAAAAAAAAGATAATTTTATCTGTTTTGTTTATATGACATTGCATTGTAAAATCACAACAGCTATCTTAATATATTTTGTTTTTTCTGTTTAGTCTTGTCCTCTAAAATGGCTCAAAAAGTAGATTTAAAAGTAATTAATGAAAACTTTTAAGCTTCCTATTAAATCTTCCTGATATTCTGTTGTTACAGCACCGTATGAGTTGTTTATACATTAACCCACAATCCTGAAAATGAATGAAATGCAAGTGACCTTGTGTAATTATTCTGCTTGCAATTTGTTACTACACACAAGTTATTTTACTGAAATTATGTTTATGTTTGATAATGACTGTCTCCATCATTTATATAATTTCTGTACAATAGAAAATCTCACACAGTCGCTTTCTACTCTTTCTAACAAACACTCCAGTATATCACAGATAATGTATGTTTATCTGGGCTAATCAAGGAACTATGTGATGTTGATCTTGGGTCACAGATGCCTTCATCTAAATCTTTAATTTGCAAGAAATAGATCAAAAAAGATTAAATGGCCCTTTAAAGGTAGTCTTAGTTTGTTAGATCCTAAGCAATACTGATTCATGTTTTCTAGTAGCAAAACTCAAAATGATGAATGTGTCATATGAAGGCATGGACCCCAGGTGAGACCCTTTATTGCATACATCAGTAATGGTTATATACAATTGCTTATCTACTTAAATTCTGCCCTGGAATATGCCTACATACGGCAAAACACCTTTGCAGCCAGTTCACACTCTATCAAGCTGTTTACTCTTTCCAAGCTCATCTGACAGCATCTCTCCTTCCTAGATCAGGATTTAAGCTGTGGGAGGCTTTGGGCAGCCCCTCATTGCAGACAGGTGTGCACAGAACTGATCTGCAGGT
>JAVJGJ010000059.1:15443019-15473229 GCA_035590215.1 Microhierax caerulescens | reverse complement strand
CCACCCCCAACCCCTGCCTCCAACCTATGTGCAACTTCCTGGTTTTCCCAGAACTGTTCTTTTGAAACTAGTGGATACAATAATTGCAATTAAAAAAAAAAATTTGATTACTTCAGAGAAACCTGTGTTTTGTTTTTCACCAACTTCATACAGCTCAATGCCTCCCACAATAAATACAAATTTATTGTATAATCCCAGCAACATGAGCAATAAGTTAGATGCCTAAAATTTGAGATGGCTGCAACTGTGAGGATTAAACATCTTAATGTTAAATATGAAATTGTCTCTATTAAAAGTTCAGGTTTGTCATTTTCTATAACTGTGAAAAGTTTATATGTACCTCTAAGATTGCCATTATTTTATAAATTGGCTACTTAGCTACTGGATCTACTTCGTGGCATAAGAAAGCAAAATGCCTCCAGCTCTGAGATGTTTAAAGGCTAGTAAATGTAAATAAAAAACCCAGAAGTACCCTGAAAGTGGATAGGAAGAAAAAATACCTTCAGAAACATGCACATGTTGATATTACTTGAAATTAAGCGAAGTATTACTCTGGATTTGAAAAATATAACAAGTCTTTTCTTTCAGATCCAATTTATAGGAAAACTAGTCTTCTCCTTTGGAATGCAAATTCTGCTTTCCATGAAAGGAATTGCTTTGTGATTCTATATATAACCTGTGAAAAGGCATCTTTCTATGAAATCCATACTAATTGAGCATCAATAATTTTGTTTTATTTTAAAAGGAAGGCTATTTGAAAAGCAATACTTAGCCTTTTTCAAGCAAAAAACATTTCCTTAATTGTATATGATAATGCAGATCATGCAACAATGCTGAGACAAAGCATGACTTAGAGACACATCACAAACTTTAAGATGAAAATCACACAGAAATGCATCTATTATTGCTCCATACCTGTATAAATCTCTGTAAAAACAGACAAAACCAGAAGTTGAATATATTATTTAGGTGATTTTTTTTCATTTTAAAATATATAAGTTTATGACTACTAAACAATGAGGTTATGTTTGTATCCACATCTGTGTTTCACATTTCCACATAAAAGCATGCATCATTCTTTCTCAGAAAATAAAAAAAAGAATGTTAATAAGAAAAACAATTACCACAAATTTATTTACTAATGAAATATTTGCGAATGTTTTTCTTTTAATTCTTTTATCTTATCTTTGTTTATTGCACCAGAATTCAAATGAAATTACTAATATATGCGGAAGACTTATAGAAACCTGGTATTAAACTCAGTTTTTTCTTATGGCCTAGGACCTGTGGGTTTCATTTTCAGATATAGTAATGGCCATGTTCAGTTCAGGTGGCCAAACCCTTCTGTGTTTTGAGATCCTGTTTTTATTTTCTGAAAAACTGACAGGTTGGCCAGACATTATATGCAGCAGCTGATACCAGGATAATTATTTTATTACTTTTATTTGTGTATTGGCAGATGACCCTATACCATAAATAGGCCTACCATGTAGGAAAATAAAGCTGCTAGCATGTTTTTTCAGCAGCCCAAACCCCTCCTAAAATCTGGTAAACTTACTTTGAGCAACAGCAATGCCCTCATGATTTATAGGACAATCAAGGAAAACATAAATCATATTTTAAGTATTTGAAAAATTGTAGTTTGCACATAGTTTCTGGAAAATTAATGGCCAGATACATACAGATTCTTATTTGAAATGAATATAACTTGTATCATCTACATAACTTCTATCTCTTCCCTGCATCTAAGGCTCTTGTACACCATTCTCACAGAATGACTAATGAAATTCAAACCCCTTATCTGTTTTTTTGTCAGATTTACACACATAGTATTCCCAGAGTACTCAGGGCTGTAAAGGCTTATAAAAGTTTTCTTGTGGATCAAAGTGTGTTCCAAGGTGTAAATGCAAAGCAGAGGTGAAACTGCAACACATACCTCACTGAATTTATATAGACAATTAAGCAAACGGGGCTTTTAGAGATGCCTTTGTGTTCTCAGTGCTGTTCTGGAAGGCCATAGGTCTCTTACAGATCTTGTCATATCTCCCAGACACTTGTGGGTATCTAATCTACCTAAAAGTGTCTAAACTGACACTAGAAAAGGCTGAGCAAAACACTTGCTCTGTGAATTATTTAATTTTGGAGGCAGAAACACCTGAATGTATCTAGTTGACAATTTTTAGAAACAATAGAAAAATCAGTAGAAATACCAAAAAAAATTCCAAGGTTCTGCAGGGACTTCATGTATAAGCCAATAGCAAGTCCCAGTTCATACTGATTCCCACTTAAGCACTGCACAGCCTTTTAGACCAACTTTCTTTATTGCTTAGAGGCAATGCATATTTCATAGGTAATATAGCACAAACACGGCCACTTTGCTTCTCTACCCATGAAAAAGCTCCTGTGTGATGCAAAGTGCCCTTCATAGCTCTATGCACCAGTTTCTTTTTTCCCCTAAATAAAATTTTATTTGGCTGTTCAGTGTCAAGACAGTGGCAAAACCAGATATAAACTGATGTTGGACAGGGGATATTCTTTTATGGTCTAACACAGGGATATCTTAGGAAGAGCCACAGGTCGTGCAAAACTGCCTTTTTTGCATGGGTCTTGGCACAGGAATGACTGAGATTTGGCCTATGAGCACTGAAAAAGTAATTGTTCCATTATCTCTACTCTAGGTTTTTTCCTTCATGAGCACTTAACATTTCTTACTTATTATCTGTTTTGTAATTAACTGTTCCCATAATAGAGTGTCCTATGCTGAAAACTTCATTATTACTCTTGCTTTTCAACAGACTTAAGCATTTTTTTTTTCTGCTGAGTTGCCTTTCTCACTAGTTTACTTTCTTTCACAATATGTTTAATGGACAATTACCATTTTTGCTTTAATCTTAATTGGATCGCATTTGGAGACATGTGTCATTAAGGCTGCAACAAATAAGTAGACATTTTCTCAGAACTTAATTTCAATTTTCCTCTATAATTACATATATTTGATTAAAAGGGTCATACCTATTAGCAACATCTAGACCAAACACATACAGTGCATTGTTTTGAGTGAATCATGTAATAATTTGGAGCAAACAATAATCTTCTTTGCTCCATTTATTAAAAACAAGTTATTAGACAACCTTTATTTTTTTAAAGAAAAAAAATTAATGTCAGCTCTTACAGGGCTGTCACATATCAAATATATGATCTCTGCCCGAAAGGGACATTTTAATGCTCTCTTCCTTCCTTGATGTTTCTTTGGGAATAGCAGAATTAATGGCTCGGTCCATGGGTCACAGAAATGTTGATGAAGTAGTTTGATTCACCTTTTCCTTAAATACCAGTGCAGAAAAATGGGGCAAATTTGCTGTTCAGGTGTGGGAGTGCAAGATCTGTTCTTAGCTTTCAATCCCAAGTAACAATAAAGTGACCTTGTAAGTCCTATATTATTTTCTGTAAAAATTAGCTGGTCTAGAAATTGTAATGGGATCATTCTCCTTTTGCATGCTACAAATGCTGAAATACACGCTCAGCAAGGACTGGTGTCTAACAGTTATGACTAATTTCATTGATGTGTCTGTGTGATACATAAAAAATGCTGGCACTTCAAAGCTATGAACAGTAAACTTGCATTTATTACTACAGACCTGGCTATTAGCAGAATATTTGAATATACTTCAAGGTTCTTACGAAACACCAAAACCACCAATAGACCTAAACAGGGATGAAATAGCTAATAATTGGGCTGAAGCACCTTGAAAGTAAATACATAATACTAAACCAACTCAAAAGTGGGCCAGCTTTACTAAGAAACAGTAAACCAGTGTTTATCAGCATTTGAGCACGTCTCCTACTAAGATATACTTGAACAATTGAACTGCAGGCATTCTTCCCCTTCCCTTCATGTAACTGAGCAAGAGCCAGATAAAATCTGTAAATCAATGTACTCCTCCAGCTTTAAGCCATATGAAGACTTGTAACTAAGGAAAGCAAATAAAACTAACAATCCAAAAAGACAGTTCTGATTTTGCTGGTGTGGGTGACGAATATAATGAGCATGTTTAAGTCTTATAACAAAAATAAATAGCTTGAGACAAAAGCTGTACTTTGCTGAACTGTAATAGATACCAGCAAGGGAGTGAAAAATATGGTAGGTCTCAGGTTTGAGAAAATATTCTTTTACTCCTTAGCATAAAAGAATGAGGAGTCTTCCTTTCATTGAAAATTAAAGAGCATGTTTATGTCAAAATATGATTAATATCAACTTCTTCTTCCTCTTATTCTCTGTAAATAAATACTTTCAGGTCTGTATTTAACATGCTTCCACATGGCAGAAACAGCACTGATATAAATATATATATATATTTATAGATAAAATAGAACAGTAGGAACTATAAAATTTTCTAATTGCATTGTTCTTGAATTGTATGCACATTTTTACTGGAACAAGGCAGTATTTCCTGACGGAGGCATCAGAGCATTCATGAAACTGTTATGACCCCTAAATGAGATCCAGTCTCAGTATGTTTCTCACACAGTCTCCTCTTTCTGAAACACTCAATATCAATTCTGTAATAACTGTGATTCTATTATAGAAAGGCTACAATTGTAGAACCAATATCATAATAGAAAAGCTATTATAATAACTCCCCAGCTAGGATACTATAATGGAATCAAGCTCATATAAGGGCTGAGGCCTGCTTAACACTGTAATAGATAAATTACTGCCAAAGATTATCAGTCAGACTACCTAAAATAGTAGCATATTTGCAGGAACTAATACACTGGAACAAAGCAGAAGCAACTCTACCAGGTATGTACTTTGGTTAAATCTTGTATGAAAGGAGCATTATGCTACAGTATGTGTCAAGTGGCAGCATGGTAAATAGCATTTCAGCATTTATTTTTTTTTTTCGTTTGAAAGAAGAGGAAATGAAGGGGAAAGAAGAGGAAAACAGAAAAATTATAACTTTCTGGTCATAATCTTGCATAGTCTTCTTGTCAAACCAATTAGAATAGTCAAGGAAATCAGGGAGAAAGAAAGAGGGATACATGCAAACCACTTCCTGTAGATAGAATCAATTTCTAGCTTAATCTGGCAGGCTACCTATTGTATGCATGCACCTGAATGTCCAAATCGTGCTCTGATTTTCTTAATTCTATGTGCTGTAAAATAGAGGTCTGCTGTACACATTTTGATCAACTGGTAAATTATACATTCCTAATAGTGGTGCATACCCTGCAAGTCAGACTTTGCGATGGGAGAATCAAACCATTACAATGTATTATGGAAATACAACTTCAGATTGCTTTCCAAGTAAATGACAGGACATAATATAGCATTTATGCTTTTCCACTGAGAATAACAGAAGCAATAAAATCTATGAAAATATAAAAAAGTAAAACAGGTATTCCTATATAACTTGTATGATCCATATCATGTATTTACTTTCTTAATAAAACAATTCTGTACTCTGTAATTGGTGCACACAAAGGTATTCGTTGCGGTAGCTTGGCTATTTCCACACAATTAGAAAATCTAGTTTAACTACCCATTATGTTGGCTTACTGTGAATCTGTCAAAGGCTACATTTACAGCAGTTTAAACAAACAGATGGTATGAGACTGAGGCAAAGTTTTCTTAGGAAATTCATTCTGCTTTTACTTATACCGTTATAAATGTATGTAACATCAGTATAAGAATTTGATCTTGAGAAGTGCTGAGTAATCATGTAAAGAAGCAGAGTCTCAAAAAAATCTTAACCTTCAACAAGAATGCTATAGATACTAGACATCTTCTGCCAAGAATATTGTTTTCAGAGGATCTCAGATATCATTTATGAACCTTGCCATCAGGGTTTATTTAACTTTTCCATTGAGACTATTAGACACCGCTAGCTTCTTGAAAGACTGCAGAAATGTTGACTTTCTGAAATTTTAAAACCACTTACTTAAATATCTAAATGAATACCAAAGTCTTCTGAGAATCTGGTACTTTTGAAAAAAGTACTTAAGTATTTTTAACCTTGTACTGAAAATGATTTCACATCTTTCTGAGCAGATGCAATTCTGATACTGCAGTACTCATTTATTTATATATTTTGTATATTTTTAAAAATATATTTATTATACTAGACTTTATTCAGCAGAACATAAATTGAAACTAATAAAAATTACTAGCTACATTTTTGACCATTAACTAAAATAAAAAGAACAAATATAATAATAAGAACAAAGAGCTCACACTTTTCTCATGAATGATGAATTTAATGCAGCCATATACCCCGAAGGGGAAAAGCCCTGCTGTCTCAAAGAAAGTTGCCTTCTAATGATTATTGTGGAATCCTAATTATGTATCATTATATTGAACTGAAGGAGAAAAAATGTACTTATATTTAATTTATAAATCAACAAGCACCTTTAATTGACACTATCACTTGAACTAGATTTGCTCTAGAACACTGCACAATTTGTTATTTTGAATTATCTTAGCAGTGAGTGTTTAAACCAAACACCCAAAATTTCTATGAAAAACATCACAATAAAGCTTGCATTTTAAGTGTATTTTCTTTAAAAGCATCAACAGAAATAATCAAACACACTTTATGGATTCCAAGATAACTATGAATTGTTTTCTGAGAATGAAAAGATAATTTAGAGAATGCCATATCCAATGAAATTAGAGAGAAAAATGTGTAGAAAAGATTTGTGATGGCAGCTTGATGAGCAGATGGCTCTCATTTCGTAAATAATCTTATTCTGTTAACACACTGATTTCAAAGTATCCATTTTGATTAATAAATAAACACTCCTAATAAATGTATAAACAGAGTTAACTTCAAATTACTTGCGGCCTAAGGCATAATTGGCTGGTCACTTTAAAAGCTTTGCTTGAGAAAACAAAGGACTAATAATGCTGTAGTAAGAGTGAAACTAGTTCAGACAATTGACAGAATTGCTTTCTAAAGTTAATTATGTTTGCTCCCCCCCCTCCCTTGGTGTTCATTACCTTTAAAGGGAGCCACACATTGGCAGAAGTAATTACCAGGTTGGTCAATGCAGGTGGCTCCATTCTTGCAGGGAAATGAAGCACACTCATCTATATCTGTTTCACATCTTGCACCTAGGAAAAGATGAGAGATTTGAACATTTAGTGAGACAATCAGGTGCCAATTTCTAATTCATTTTTACCACAAGAATGTCAAACAACTTGTGAGGAGAAACTAATATAAATCAGCCAAATGAAGAGACACACATAATAATGTTAGCGTCCATTTAATTCTTATCACCACGAATACACAACAACTTATTTCTGAGTTCCTAAATGGTAACTAATCTTCCCTGTGTAAGTAAGCTTTGAAGGCCTTTTTAAATGCAGACTCATTTATCTTGTGCTATTTAGTTTACAGATGGAGTCAGTGTTCCAGTTTGTTGGAATGCAAATGAAACAGACCAGGACAGATAAAGAGAAATGAGAAGGAAACACAAGCAAATTAGTCAATGATGTCTTAATGGATGCTTTGTGGACTACCTCACTGTGAAAAACAAGGTTTACTATGATACAACTCACCAGTAAAGCCAGGTAGACAGATGCATTCGTAGCCACCAATAAGGTCTTCACATGATGCATTATGAAGACATGGAGAAGAGTGACATTCATTTGTATTTGCTTCACAAGTTGTGCCTATAAATATACAACCAGGCAAAGGGGAGAGAAGTTACTGCACAGAATATATAGCTAAACATCAAGACTTATTTTAACAGAATACAGCTCACACAGTGGAATATATCTGACACCTTTTTTATATTCAAATTTGGGCATCTATGACAGTATGCTGATATATTTAATGTTTAAACTATTCACTAATTTTATCAATAGATTAAAAGTACAGTTGTTGAACAGGTTCCTAAAACTTAAAATAGACAATTTCCTTATTATACAAATATAGATGAATAAACAAAAATTACAGCAAATATAATAGACTGCATTGCAATGACACAAGAGGAAACACTCCTTGTGTGCATGCTAAAGCAACAGATGTACTCCCAGAAAACGGAAAAAAAAATCTGATATAGGCAAGAACACAATTTGTTCCAGACTAGACTGTAGCTAACCTAGCAACTTAGTTTCCTAAAGCATAAAAATACTTTTTCTAATATTTCTGAATGACCCTAATTTTTTATCATTTGAAGAATAAATGAAAAATGACATCAGTCGTGAGGTTTGAAAAGTGCAAAGAATTTTAATAAATAAAAATGCAAGTGATAGTTGTTCTGAATATAGCTAGCAGTAGAAATGTAATATTTTGCCCTATGACATCTGAATTATAGGTTGCTTTGTATTTTAATGATTAAAAATCCATGATGTTTAAAAGATGATGTACTAAAAAGAAAATGTATGCACTTTGAATTCCCAATCTGAGCTGAAAGCAGACTAGCTGCAGATATTAATGAATCCACTTATCAAAGTGATTACATTTTTCACTTAAATTTTACAAATATGCCAAAACAAAACCTTTCCCACACAGTTTTTTTCTCTCTGATTCTATTATATTTATATCTACAAATTTTACAGAAAAGTGTATATTGCTCTTTGCAAAAATTCACTAAACCCCACTTATGCATTTTCAACAGCTAAGTCAGTAGCCAGCAGAAAACACCTAGTTCCATGTTTTGTCAAGATGCACTTATGCTGGATTTAAATGCTTAGAACTTCAGATGACACTGAAATAAGTATACATGCATCTCATCTGATGTGTTAAAAAATTGGTGTAAGACTCAAAGTAGATTTATGAAGTTACAGCTCTATGGATTTTTTAATACCTTGAAATCCATCCTGACACACACAACTGAAGGCATTCAGATGATCAACACAAGTAGCTCCATTGTGACAAGGGTCACTAAGACACTCGTCCACCTCAATCTCACAGTTATTACCTGGAAACAAGTGAAGATTCAGTTCATTAGGAACAAGCCACTGGTAAGTCACCAGTGCAAGCAGCAACAACAAAATGAAATAACTGAAGTTAGGTACCGGGAACTTATACCAATGAGCCATAAATTTTCTTTGGGGAATTCATTTCTTGTCAATTAAAGGCAAAAGTTAAATGTATATATAATATACAATGTTCAACAAAGATCTAATGGGATTCTTATAGATTCAATTATGGATGTACTCAAAAAGTTTCATCTTTTAATCTTGTAAAGACAATAAAGTCTTGAGTTTTCCTGAAACATCATGAAAGTTTAAGTATTCTAACACCGAATATTAAAATATCATAGTCTTTTCCTGTAATATTCTTTTTCATTCATTTATTAATTTTTGGATTTGTTGTGAAGATCTCTATGGCAAATACTGGGAAAGATTTCCAATATGACCAAATATTTTAATATTTTTTTTTAAATGAATAATCAAAAAGTTAGATACTGCCATATATTTCTAAATATGCAGAGGAAAAAACTATAGATGCAGATTTCTAGTTGAGAATGATGTACCTTATATTTTTTCTTGCCTTTGAGGTAGAACCAATCTCAGAAAGTATTTATTTGTATTTTGTATATGAATTATCCAAACAGATGAGAATGGCCTCAAATTTATTATTAGTTATGCCTAAAGGGTAGGTAAAAAGTTCATGATTGTTTCAGAGTAGCTCTGAGGGCTTAATTTGGCCACAGAAAATGTATAAACTGAAAGTAAAAATCTACTATTATGTAGACATGAATATAAGAATTAGACCAAACATTTCAATAAAATAAGATTTCACCAAGAATTATCACAAGAACATAAAACAGTTTTACTTTTTATTTTGATAATAATAATAATAATAAAATAATACAACCATAGAAACAAGAAATAGGATTCAATTATACTATAGACACAATTAGGTGCTACATTAGGTCATAGAGGAACAGTTTACATAATGAGTCTACTCAAGATCTGAATTCCTGTTTCCTCCTTACACTATCGGGACAGATTCATGACTCATCCTATTCTTGCTTTAGGAGCCCTGTCAGAGTCCCTGCAGTTAGACAGGATGGATCTGGGCTGCGGAGCTGACCTGTCACTCAGGGAATTCCTTCTGCACTTGATTATTTCATCACAGAGGTGATCAAAAAGGTCTGAATCTGTATCTGGAAAACGGGTTGGCCTTTTTTTTTTTGTTATTGTTTTGGGGGGTTCTGGGTATTTTATTTTTTTTTTTACACTGTAATCTGGAATTATCATGACAGTACGCTAACATAACCAAACCAATTTCAATCCAGTCAGACTCTGTACTAATGACAATGACTTGCAGGGTAGATTTAAGTATGAGTAATTAAACCTGCCCCAAATCTTGGATGTATATTTGGCAGTTGAGGCCCTTGTTACCACAGCCTTATTGTTACAGGAAGCACAAAGCAGATTAATTAAGGCCAACTTGCATATGGCTGGGAGTTGCAATAACGTCAGTGTAAGACAGACACCCTGTCTAAAATAGTATAAGCTAAAAGTTATTGGAGTGGAAACAGTCCCTTGTAGTCAGTATTTTTTACAGCTGAATACTCTTACACAGCCAACTATTTCTGTGTGCCAGGAAGCAAAAGTTGCTTTTGCCTTAATCAGAGGCACACGGCTGAATTACATCTGTTGCTACTCTTGAATAGTCTTGTTTTCTGTGGTTTAGGACTGGCTTAAACGTGTTGAACAACACTGCTTTGAACCCACCTATAAAACCGGGTGCACAGAAACAAAGATAGCCACTCAAAACGTCTTTACAGATGCTAGAAGTGCCACATGGATGTGACAGGCAGGCAGCGACATCTGCTTCGCAAAACTGACCAGTGAAACCTGGTGAAAAATAGAGTAACAGAAGACATAAAAACTTTATTATCATATTTAGACTGAGAAGACAGAAAAGTGAGAGACCAATTTTGCTAAGTGCTTTTGCATTCTTTATTTATATTTAAAAAATGTATTTAGGATAGAGTAAAATACTAGTTTCTTTGAAAGTTTCCATTTCATTACAAAGCGATTCTAAATGGACAAAATAACTGTATGATAAAGCCATAATTGCATTAATAATAAAAATCATTCAAGATTCAACAGGTCTTCAAGAGAATTTGATAGAATATAAATTTCTTCAAATGGCTTTATGCAGATATTTTTATTGATATTTCAGTAAGCATACAGTTGATAAGAGCCTTCTCAATTTTAGTGTGGTGTTCTTACACCACACTAAAAAAAAACACCCTGTGTTTCCAAGCCAAAAGAGAAAGCTCTCCCATTACATTCCATTATAAAGCTGGTATTATAATACCTGACAGGTTTGGCAGCTTATAGATGTTGATTTTTTGAACCAGTTAATTTATAGTTCATAAGAAATCTAATCTTGTGAAACATTTGAGCATCTGTGTTTCCTGTTGAGGACTACACATACACAAAATTTAAGAAAGAAATTCAAAGATAAAATAGAAATCTCCATTTTACATTTAGGATATATTTGCCATGGTATTATAGTTTCTGATACCATCATCTAGCAAGGAAATCACATGGTTCATTGATGACAGCACCTTTATTTTAAAACACGCAATAAATAGTTGCAAGTAAATGTTCTTTGTTTCACTGAAAAAGTTGTTTTCAAACCCAATAAATATTTTAAAATTAATTGATATAAAGCAATTAAAAAATCAACCAGTGCATGTGTACCTAGGATCCAAGTGCTGAATATAAATGCCAGGTTTCAAACTTTAGACATTTTTCTTGTAACTTTTGTCATAAAAAGTCAGTGAGTTAAGTTTTCTGTTCTCCCATTAACTGAGCACTTTTAAAGTTTCTAAAGATTTTTAGATTCTTGAAAAAATAATGTTACAGAAAAGATCAAAAGAGACTGGACCAATTTATTATAATTTAACTACAGCATGAAAAGCCACTAAAGACTTAAACCAGAGATTTGGTTCAGTGAACTAAATAGAATTAGTTCCAATGTCTTACAAACTTGGATACCGAGTCTGGCTGAACATTTGAACTTCACATTTCATTTTAAAAAAGATTTATAAAGGAATGCTGTGCTTCAGTAGCAAAGGTAGTGCCAGATCAGGTTCTAGCATGCCATCAAGTTGCTCCATATCTGACCTTGTGTTCATCAATGTTTTACACAACAAGGAGAAAAAGGAAGAAACTGGTCTAAGATGTTCAAACAAATCCGTATTCATACAGCATACTGTGACAGCTTTAAAAACTAAACATAGCCCTGTATTTATAACATTTATTAAGTGCAGATCCCGAGTAATAAATTAAATTTTTAAAACAAAATTTTAAAAGTTCAATCCTGCTTGAGCCTAGTTTAGCCCAGTCTTTAAATTACAGAAACTATAAACCATGTCCTTAGGGCGTGACTGAAGAGCTCCTGATCTGGAAGATTTTTTAGGTTTTGAGCAGCTGGTTCTATGAGGTAGGACAGCAACTTCTGACCATCAGGGTGAAGTGTTGAAACATGCTGCACTTTAGAAATCCTGGCTTGTATAACAACTCTTTGAGGCATAAATACAAGAGAATGCATATTAAAACTTCCCTATACAAGCAGTCACTTCGGTTTCTAAATCAGTGGATGCAGAAAGGTGTCTTGAAGCTGTGTTTCCAGCCCACCCCAAACACCAGCTGTGCAACATTCTCACACAGCTGAAGTTTTCCTCCCTCTTGATTGCTATTAAAAATTTAAGCATCTCTCTCATTTTTGCCTTTGGAAATAGCTGTTAACATCTGCTTACTGAAGTACTACATAAAACTAATATAAAAAATTATGATAAAGAAGTAAAATGGAGGCATTAATCACTGATAATAACAGTTATATACAGATATATATATGTGGTTACGTGACTGTCATCCAAGTACAGATACTGAATATAGAAAAGCCAACATGATTTCTTTTTTTTGTTTGACAAACTAAAAATAAATATTCATGGTAACTTTATAGATTGGAAATAAAGATGTTAACCTATGCATGCTTTTCTTTTTATGTTTTGAATTAATTAGCAAATTGTTGCAGCATAGAGAAATATATCTGAATTTACTATACTAAGTTGAGGAACAGAGGGTGGTGGTTTCAGGGCCCAATTTCAATATTAAACATCTGGTTTTGTATAAAGTTTCTTATCAAAATAGTTTCAGCAGCAGTACTTAAGAATATACTATTTCCTATAAAAAGAAACGAGCAAGTGTCGGTTTATTTTTCTGCTACAGACACTCAAAAGATACTTCATGAATTTAGATAATGAAAATTTAGCAGCAGAGTATTTAATCGTTATTTTTTTCCTCAGAAATGCTGCATTTACATTCTTCAGACATTTCTTGCTGAACAACCTAAATGCCTCATGACAAAAGTGATTTCTACTAGTCAGGCTGTGACACTTAAACTCTCCAGGGAGATCATTGCATTGTGATCCATTCTGACACAGTCCAGCCACACAGTGATTTATGGCAATTTCACTACATGGCTCCTTATATTCTGGATGGCAGGTACATCTGAAGCTATTAACTGAAACCTCACATTAAGGGTTATTGTCAAGGCCAGCAGGATTTCATGTGCATTCATCCACTCTTATTGAACAAATATTACTTCTGGGGATAAAGTTATATGGTTCCTGTTAAATTACAGTGGGAGAAGCTTAAACAGACTGAGAGAAACGCCTCAGGATTTAATAAATTAATCTAAAACCTGGACGATATTTTCACAGTTCTTAAGTTTTTTACATACCAGTGGATTGCTAACTTCTCCTTATTTGCACTGGATGTGATAATAACATACAAGTTATTTTATTAATCTGGGTTTTGAGACAGTGATTGTTAATTGTTTTTGTCATTCAACAGTTATCATAATGAAATCCGACTTTTGCTTGGGCCCTCTAATTTCAAATATAAAAATTGTACTTATTGCAAACATAGTACAAAATGTAAAATGTATAAAAATATGCAATTTATAATAGCATAATTGAACAAAATAGAGATGGGGTAATAGAGGAAAAATCACCTTTGGATGACAGACCAGGAAAAAAACCGCTGCTATTGGCTCAGATGATACAACAGAAAAGTGTTTTATTGTAACCATCTGCTCTAATAAATACATGCGATTGTTGTGTTGAAGTAACCAGGCAAACTATAAAAGAAACAATGGAAGATGCAATTTTCTTTCTTGTATCCTTGCATATATGGTTTCTGGAACTCAGAGATCAAAAGCCACCAATTCTCAGTAGAGACAATTGGAAATTCAGCAATTAGATTAGGATAACAGAATTATTCTTTAAAAGTTTTAAAACCTTCATCTTCCAAAATTGAAGAGACTGAGAAATTATGCATATGTGACTTTAAGAAAGCTTTTGTGTTCTCTACAGACTGCTTATTTTCACTAGCAGACTTCCTGATCTAACAACAGCCGCAATCTGAAAAATGTTATTCTGTTCCTGTGAGAAATTCAGCTGTCATTTTATTTCCCCATGTAGCTTGGGGACAAGTCAAAACTTGTGTTTACGTACACATAATCTGAAAGAGAGTTAAAACATATTGTAAAGTGTGCTATTATGGGTATTTTAGGGTGTTGGCACTTCTGTTTGTTACCTACATATTCCATTCCTGAAACAAATAGGTAAATATGCTAAGGCAATATATTTTCAACAGATTTAAAAATTTCTGTCATTTAGGTTTGAAGGGAAACATTTCAAGAGTTTTAAACCTTTTGCCAAGTTTTCTCAACTAAGTAGTAATTGAAATAAATGAAGCTCCTAGGTCAAAATTCAGGTTTTATCCCATCATGTCAGCATTTTTTTATGAAATAATATTTCATTGGATATTCCTCAGAAATACTGGCATTTGAAAAGTCATAATTACAACTCGCTTTGAATTTTATATTATCATTTTCTGGCAAGAAGACTGAAAAAAATATCTTTTCAGCAAAAACTTGTATACATGGTTTAAATACAATTTAGTCTGGAGAGGAATCTTAAGTAGCAGTCAGTCCACCTTCTGCTTACTACTCACTCACTTTAGTATCAACAAACACATGTACATTTCAAATATTCTTGACACCACAGAAGTTCTATCTCAGTCACGTTAGGTTGTTTACTGTAAACACTAACGTGACAATGATGGCAAGCTGATGTACCTGTGACAGGCAACAAATGGAGATTGCATCCAGGCTACAGGTAATATCTTTCCTCCAAGATGGAATTGCTCTAAGATCAGTTCTGATTCAGATATTCCCAGTGGACAGACCTCACAGGTAGACCTTGCAGAGCTAGCAGTGTACCTGAGTCCACATGCCTTTCTGGCCCTCTTCTAGGGTTTTAGTAAGTGGTTACTGTTGTCCACTTGGTCCTAGTCACCTCTGTGCTAGGGCAGAAATTCTTGACGCAGGCAGAGCAATTTCCCTTCGCTGATGTATTTGCAGGTGCTGCTCAAACTTGAAAATTCGTTTTTACCTACTCGTGCTTCAGCTGTGCTCATACACAGGAGAGTTAAAGGGCGTTATTATGTCTGTTTCATGAATGCAGCCCATTGTGGGATCAGACCAGAGCTACAGGTTTGTATGAACTGTGTGGACCTGAATGTAAGTCATGTGGCATATTTACAGATCAAAAAGTTGTCAGATTAAACTGAGTTCTCTAATAGTAAAAAGCTGTTCTCCAACAGTTTGATCACTACCTATTGAACACCAGTGCTTTTCTGATAATTTCATTCACTAATGAGCTCTAGCATTATGGATAAAACCAACATTTTTTTGCATGTTTCATGATCAAAACCCGAATACCTACAGCTCCATACAGGGGCACAAAATCTTTAGTTCAATAAATATTAATAGGCTTTGGGAGATGAGTAGTGGTTGGTAACACATTCCAACCATGTCACGTGGGGACTCTGTATGGCAGATTTAAATCTAAATTAAATTTAAATCAGATTTAAAGTATTGTGTTCAGCTAGGTTTAGTTTAATAATTTTAATAAACTTCTATTATTCATATAGAGAATATGATAGCCAGACAGGCAGGGTACAACCTCACTGACAAGCAATACAGTCCCATGGTACACAAATGAGAAGACTTGAGAAGGTCCAGTGCTGGTAACCAGGGTCTGCCATGGATCAGTGATGACCAGACAGCCTGCAGTGACAAGGCAGGTCTGAGGTGAAGCTGGGAAGTCAGTCAGCCAGGCAAGGTCAGATTGGCAGGAGCCTGCTGGTACACTCTGATACATGGCAGGGAACTACATCACTTCTTGCACAAGTAGAATTCCTGACTAAATATCTTGACATGGAGATTTCTTTTTCCACAACATCAATACACTGCTGAATCCCATTCAGGTTGAATTCTCTGCATCTCTTTGCAGATTAACTACCTGGTTGTTCCCAATTTGTATGTATTTGTTTATGACTGCCAAAGAGGATGCATCTTTGCCTAACTGAATTTCCTTTCTTTTCCAGACCATTAGTAGAGTTTTTCCCTGTCTCTTTCCCAGATTGGTGCCATCTGCAAGTTCTGTCATAATATTCCCAATTAAATCATCCAGCTCATTGATGAAGAACACTGATGAAAAGCTTGAGTGTACCCAAAACACTTTCAGTGAAATTCTTTTCCACTCTGAATCACTATCATATTTTACTGTGTTTTTCCAGTGAGGTACATGTAGTTTAGAGGTAGTTCCAATGAGACAGTGTTCCTTTCGTATCCTTACATGAATGCTGGTGCACTCAAGATATGTATCACCTACTCCTTCCTCGTCCAGAGGTTTATTACCACCTGAGAACAGATATTGCAATGGTTTCACACATTTTGCTCCTGAGAAATCCATGTTACCTAGCGAGTGATTGTCATCTTTCTGTTGGTTTCAGATGTTTATAAATAGTTCATCTTTACATTTTTTCCAGTATTTTTTCAAGAATTCAAGTTTGATCTGACAGTTCTGTACTTCATCTGCTTTTTCCTACCTTTCTGTTATTTTACCTATCCACAAGCCAATAGCTCTGAAGATGCTCTGAATAATTTCTAAATACCACAGCTGAAGCTGTGGCCAATCAAACTTTAAAGTATATATTTTCATCTAAGTGTTCTCTAGATTTATTTTTTTTTTTTTAATGGTAAAAGACCTTCCTTTTAGGCAGTTGATGTCAAGCAGAAAGGATGTTGAAAAACTTCTTGGCATCATATGTCAACAATTTTCTTTGTTGGGAAGCAGATTGAAACTTTCCTTTCTCTCTTGTAAAGAATTACCCAAATATCAGCTACACATTTCCTCCCACCTTTTTTTTTTTTTTTTATTTTATTTTTTAAAGGTACTTTATCTGTTCTTGAATATAGAGCAAAACAGCAGAATAGAAGTAAATTATCTAGAAAGTTATTTCAAAAGTATTGACTTAATAAACTCTTCTGCAAGTCATCTTCAAATTTCTCTCTAAGAGCTCTGACCTTTCTGTCACTTTCTCTTCATTCTCCCCCTGTCTAGAATTTCTTTCTGCCAGTGAGGGATAATAAATGTATCACTTTCCTCTGAGTCTGACTTGATGACTATTGCTACTCCTTCGGGCAAACTGGACCTTAAGTCATACAATTTAACAAGAAGATGTAAGACAACTATTGCTTCACTACGTTCTTCTTTCAAAAAATCCCTCAAACCTAGGAAAAAGCCTACAAAGGCCAAATATGTCTTTCCATAATGTAAGAACACTTCTGTCAGTTTGACTAAAAGATGGATTAGACCTGGAGAAAAAGGGTTAAATAAGAACAGAGGCATACTCTGCACATCTTACAGAAATACACCAGAAGACTTACAGCTATTACAGCAGAAGTTTTATTACTGTACCACAGCAGGCAACTTCAGTTTCTCTATCGTTTACACTAAGAAGCCATAGTATAAGTTTTTATTCTGACTGTGCTTGCTGCCTTGGAGTGTGTCACGCTCACGATCTTATCATTTTGTGGTATGATGCATTAGAACAGGACCTAACACCGTTTTACAACTACAGACTAATACAGACACAAAAGCAGAAAGAAAAAAGAAAAGTCTTATGAAATAATAACAGTTATCCATTTTCATTTTACCAGAAGGACTGCAAAGGGGTCAGTGTTTATGGCTTCTTTTTGAGATGATTTTAAGACATATCGAGAAGGTGATGTATATCATCACAGTACATCCCTTGTTTCTTACAACCAATAGGTAATTTATTACTCTTTCCTATATAATGTCTTCTTGTAATTTATATGCAAAAACTATGGCATTTATAAATTCCTTATACATAATGAAAAAAATGAGAGAAAGGAATTGCCTATTGGAGATAGTTTTGATTTTTCCATATTATTTTTTGTTGCACCATCTCATAGATCAGTCTTATATGGTATCACTTAATGAAACATAACTACAGGACCTGAAAAATGACAAAACTTCAATAGGTAATTAAAGCTAGGTTCCAGAGATGTGCTCCTCTGCTCCTTCTGTCAAGGAGTGACTGTTGTCCTGGTTTCAGCTGGGATGGAGTTCATTACCTTCTTGGGAGCTAGTATGGCGCTGTGATTTGGCTTCGATGTGAAAACAATGCTGATAACGCACTGATAGTTTCAGTTGCTGCTAGGTAATATGTATGTAAGTCAAGGACTTTCCAGTTCCTCAGACCTTGTCAGCCAGAAGGCTGGAGGGGCACAAGGAGTCAGGAGGGGACACAGCCAGGTCAGCTGACCGAAACTAGCCGAAGAGGTATTCCATACCGTGGGCTGTGGGATGTCATGCCCGGTATATGTGTCGGGGCAGTTGGCCAGGGCAGGTGGGTCATTGCTCAGGGACTGGCTGGGCGTTGGTGGGGAGCAGTTGCATTGTGCACCCCGTGCTTCTTTCCTCCTTTCCCTCTGGATTTTATTCTTTCCCTCCCCCTTTTCGTTGTAACTGTTATTGCCATCATTGTCATTATTTTCTTTCATTTTTATTCTATTTCAATTATTAAACTGTTTTTATCTCAACCCTCGAGCTTTACATTCCTTTCCAACTCTCCTGCCCATCCCTCTGGGTGAGGGGAGACTGAGCGAGTGGCTGTGTGGTATGTAATTATCACCTGGGGTTAAACCATGGCACTGGATGTGCTACTTTGGTATTATTTAAAACAAATTCTGTGTAACAAGACCAAAATAAATATTTCAGGTGCTTGTTTCCAAAGCAGGCAAAACCAGTTAGACCTACTAGTAAGGCTGCTAGTAGGTCAGCATGTAACAGCTGCATTCAGCTTCTAAGGCAGTGGCATTTTTTAAACATAAAAAATAATGACAGTTCATAGGAATAAATTAGTAATCTAGAAGTAAAAAAATACCTTACCACTCAAATTTTGTTAGTTTAGTTAGAAAATAAATAGCATCCCTTGATTCTCACCTGATTTAGAGCACCACTAACAAGATTAACTTGAATTAAAATGATTGTGCTCCGTCAGTGAGAAAGCAGAAGTGGAACTATATTTGTTAAAAAAAAAGAAAAATGAGAGAAGAAAAACTTCTGTAAAAGTTTTTTTCAGAATGCCTATTTTGTAAAAGGATATTTCTTAAAGGACTTTCTGGATTATTTTATTTTCTGTTTGTTTGTTTGTTTGTTTTCCTTTCACTGATAGTATATAGGTAGATTACACAGGAATATTTCTGCCTGGCTATAATTAAAACAAAACCCAATCACCTCTTTCTCCTTGCATCCTTTTTTTTCAATGCTGATATATGCAAAAGTCATGCTTTCAAAGAATATATAGGGGATGCCCTATGTTTTAAGGGTGGTTTTCTGCCTTAATAGTGTTCTTCGATGCTTCCTTTTAATGTAATTTATTTATGATTGCTTGATTTTATTACTTACTTTTAGTGATGTATCTTGTATGAAAAAAAACCTTTCATTATTGATATAGCCTTACCTTAATGTGTGTAACCATCAAAACCTCTCCCTATTGTGTCTATTGTGCTAATCTGCTTTTTTTCTGAAAAAGAGTAGGAAGAGTTTCTGGTGGAAAGAATTAAGATTTAATGAAGAGAGAGAGCTCTTTCATTCCCTCAATTAAGTACACTATTAATTCAAAACAGCATCTCCTTAAAAACAGTAATGATAGAGAAAAATTACATAATTTTTTTCTTGTTCTTCTCAAAGCTTATATTTATTTGTCAGGTATTTATATAATTTCAAAACATTTAGTATTTCTTAGAAAGAAATACTCTTGAATTTCAATAAAAACCAAATATATGCAATAAACTATGCTTTTATACAAAAACGATAACAGTATAAAGAACAAAAGTAATAAATAATATATATTTTCTAACTTCTGATAATTACACAAAATTTAACTCAGCTTAATATCTCTGAAAAAAAGGCCAGTGAAATATGAAGCTCCCAGTAAAATCAGAACAATCAGCGGGAAATGTTGCATTCCTCCATCGCACCTCTGAGGCATTGCCTGCCTTTCAGAATTCCTGTGACAAGAATAAGGAGATAAGAGCATGAGCTGCTCCCCATGGTGTGATTTGATACCGGATTAAATAAAGACGTCTTTGGTGCAATATTCTTATTTTAGGGATAAATTAAATTATTACAGAAAGTATGATTTATTGAACTTTATTTAAAATTTTCTTTATTTAAAAGTGAATGGTTTCTGAAGTGCAACGTGAGCTTGGGCATGCATTTCCTCAGGACTGTAGAAGATTTTTAGAGTAAAATCCAGGAAGACAAATAAGAAAATTTACATAAACATACATAAGCCTGCTACTCATGCCATTCATGGTATTAAGCCATGGTATGGCAGATAATACATAACCAAAATTTTTGGGTTGAACTATTTATTGGAATTTGCTGATAAGTAACCTGTTGAACAGAGACAAAGCACATAGACATTCTTTTTCATCCATCATATACTTTCTAGATTCTTTTGTAATTTTCAGAGATAATGTGATTATAAAATCCATATATGATCCTTCCTTTCTTATCAGATTAGAACACCCTATGATACCAGAAAAACTGAAAAAAAAACCCCAAGATTGTTTCTAGTAACAGGTAAGTAGAGGGAAAAAAAAAAAAAAAAAAAAAAAGGGGAAAAGGTGGGTGACTAAAACCAGTAAAGCTACAGCTATAGACTTACAGACTTTGCTGAAGATCTGGCAAGGCAATTCTGTTAGCTGACAATGGCAAGAATTTTATACAATACTTTTAGTCCTTACTAATGCAAACAGAGCCACAGAAAATGAAAACTGAACAAATGTTAATTATTTTACAGTACGTTGCAGGACCAGAAGGAGATCAGTCTGACAGTGAATTGCTGAAGAACGAAGTTATTTTAGAGGAGGGTCAGAAAGTATAAAGATAGGATAAAAATATAGAAGAAAAATTAAATGATTGTATAGAAATATAAAAGGAAAAGAATACTGTCTAAAGCAAGGAATGCTATTATTCCTTAAAAATTGGCAGTAGAATAAAGACTGTTCTGATTTTGTCTATATAAATATACTCTAGATTTTGGTGGGGATTTTGTTTGTGGGTGGTTTTTGGTTTTTGGGTTTTTTGTTTGTTTTTTAGATAAGAGATTGTCAAGCAACATAGCAGATCATAATTCCAAAAACTTTAGATCCTTTATTAGAAATTTGAATATATTTAGACATATATTGGACAAATCACTTATTTCCAGAAATAGAAGGTTTGGGCTAAACAATTGTTAAACATATAAAACAAACATATAAAATTTATGTTTAGTAGACACAGCATACTCACTTTGGGAAAAGTACATAGTTTGATTATGACTTTAACTGCTTTAAAAATAGTTCAATTTTAAGCATGTTGACCAAAATTTTAGGTGTCTATGGCAGTTTTCTGGAGCAAGATGAGTGAAAAGAATTGCATTTCTAACATCAGAAAGAGATGAAAATAGAGAGAAGCCAGAGGTTGCACCAATGTGAAGGACTGAGCAAAGCAACCAGTAGACTAAAACTCAATCAAAAAACATGATGGAGAACTACGTATGTGAGTGTTGGCGTGTGTGTTTATACACCCACATACCTCACACTATACATGTATATACATTTTTTTATTTTTTTTTGGTAAGGCAAAAGTATGAGTGGTCCTCCTGCTTACTAACAAGTGCTTAATTTCTCTACAATATGGAATCTCTAAGTGGGATGCAAATATTACTGGCTTAATTTTCCTTTAAGGAACTATCTTGCATAGCTGTTTTGCGAAGCATCGTCCAAGGTAGGTTTGCTGAAGTATATTGAAACAAAGCATTATAATATAAAAATACTTGTAACGTTCTCTCTGATCATGTCTGCTGCCTTCTGGCCACCTCTGTCTGACAATGTAGAAGCTAAATGAGGATTTACTCATTATTCTTCTAGTCCCTGCATGCTAAGAGCTGGCTTATGTGTCAGAAATAAAAAACTTAATCTACTTGCCTCCATATGCTAACCGTAAATAGGCAGACTTACAGTTAATAGTGCATTCAGTTTAGATTTTTTGTTAACTCAGTAATTTTGTGTTTGTTTCTTGTTCTCTGAAATGGGGAACAAAGTTTCATTATCTCCAGGGTATGCTTTGAAAACAAACTAAAAGTAAAGACATAAAGTCTTGTGACGTCTTGAAAATGTAATTTTAAAATATCCATGGCCAAACAATCAAGATACACAAGTAGCTTCTCTCTGCATACTTAGAAAAGCGTATTGGTATCATAATGAGAGTAGTGAAATACGAATATTTTTTTAAAAATTACAGAACTGTAATTATCTACATTGCTGTAAGTTTTCTGTAACATGCAATACTCTTGGGATAGTTCTTCACAGTGAAGATGCTAATAAACAGCTTGAGTGCTCTTTTCTGAGACATCCATCAGTAACTTACCTTACTCCTTTCTCACCAATGGCAGTACCTTAAATAAGCCCAGATACCATTCTACATGTATCAGTTGCCTATGCTGCTAATCTTGCATGCTTTAGTTAGCATTATTTAAGTTTTGTCCATGATGGCCTGTTCTAAATACACGTATGACAATGAAAGGTACATATTTTCTACATAAAGGTATAGTTGTAATGACATCTGTGCATGTCATTGACAAACAAATCATACATCCCGAGGAATGGAGGAAAGTCTATGAATACAAACAATACTTGAGGTGTCTCACATGTGAAAGGGAATTAAGTAGCTCTCTAGACCTAATTAATTTGTTTACCTATGTAATAAAACTTAAGGGGTTTTTTTGTTTATTTGGTTGGGGTAATGTTATTGATTTATTATATGTGAATGGGCTCGTTCTATCAGCAAGTTACTTACACAGGGTAACATATTCCATTAATGTATCAGACAAAAATGTAGACATGCCAAATATAAGAAGCAGCAAATGAAAAATTAGTCAAAAGTTGGTAAGTTGCAATCTTTATAGAAGAGTATAAATCTGGTTAATTGTAAAATACAGCTGTGATGATTTTAACAGGTCTTTAAAATAGTTGTTTAATATTGAGACAACAGATGATTCCATTCCATTCTGTTACTGCTGTTACAGTAGTTTTAGAAATGAATAGATTCAAGCTAAAGGCTGTCATATTTTTTCACCTGGGGGATTTGTAATGGGTTATTACAGTATTTCTCAAGACATCACTGTTTTGTATTTGTCTTTGTTAACGATAACAGAATGTCTCATTATCCACTTTGAAATAAATAGTGTTGTTTGTATGAGAAAAATGTCAAAAATTTAAGTCATCTGTTAGGGTTGGAGGATTGAATTGACATTACGAATGAGCTGTTAATCAATAGAATATTTTTTTCCCAATATATTTTTAGCCTTATAAATGACAGCACATTTTTGGAAAAAATTAGAAGCTACCAGCATTTTTTTCTTGTTCTATTGCAGGAAAATTTCACTTACAACTGGCCTGAAGCACTATACTGATAAAGACAGGAACGTGGGAGGAAAATCAGAATTATAAAAGAGAAAGCAACTTAGTAAAACTATTACACCTAATAAATTCAGATCCTTTCACAACAGTGAGAAATTAGCCATGTGCTCTTTTAAACGTAAGTTTACTTTTTCTTTCTTCATCACAGCTTCCCTTAACACCACAGCCTTGTAAGAGACCTTTTAATGAACTTAATAAAACAGACAAACTGACGTTGTCTTTCTGCTGCCTTGACATTTACAGGTTTGCATTTTGTATGCAACAAGCATCCATGTCACTGCAATTGCCTTACAACTGAATGACTGAACTAAATATATAAATAAGAAAGACTGAAGTGTTTGGCAGAATTTATTTGTATAAATTTATCTGTGTTCTTAAAAGGAAAAAGTACAGCCTGCATTAAAAAAGAGTTTGTTGAGCCTGTCTAGAGGTTGTTAGCAACTGTACAACCTGTTACTCAGTACCTAGAACTGTCTTTGAGGAACTGTATTGCTTATTAGCATGTGTCCTCCATTAAGTTTATAAACAATAGAGTTATTTAGCTAGCATAATAAATATCAGGATAATCGACTTTGATAACAAAATGTTATGAAAGCATGTATGTAGAGATTCTGTAAATGTACACGTGCATAAATGCATATAGATTGGTGTTCATATCTATAGCTATCCATACATACACAAAAGTCAGAAGAAAAAGAGAGTGAAGACATTATCCAGCTTACAGATTGCTTGCAAATATCATTGATGGTACTGCCTAAGATGTAAACAAAATTTTGGATGTATTTATTTATTACTCCTGTGTAAATGTGGCATTTAAATTAAGCAAGAAAGCCAGCAAACAAACTCATGTTCTTTTCCAGTATTATTTTACATTTATTGTGAGTTACTGATTTTCGTACAGAGCAGAAATTTAACTGTAATTAATATGTCCATGAAGCATATCTAGCTTTTTTGGAGCCACTCTGGTATAAAGGTTTCAAAAGACAGATCTTACAAAATTAAACAGAATGAGAAGAAAATATCAGCTGAGAGAATTTAAACTGAAAAATATGACACAAGAAATTTTCCAAGAAATTGTAGTTAATTGTAGTTATTTAAATCTAAATGTTAGATAATTAAAAACATCAAACCTACAATTAAAGCATACATTTAGATAAAATAGTCTTAAAAAACAAATAGAGAACAAGTATAAAAGCTCATAAAAATTAGTATCAGCAAGAAACTGGGAGATACAGAAGAATAATAAAAGAGCCTACAAGTAAAAGTAGAAATCAGCGTGTGGGGGAAACAGAGACATAAGGAAGTTTTAAAGTATAAAAGCAGAGTGAGGTGGATTAACTCCAGCTGACAGGTAAGTCTTCACCCAGTCACTTGCTTACCCTTATCCAGAGGGATGGGGGAGGGAACTGGAAGGTCAAAAGTAAAAAAAGAAAGAAAACACCAAGTGATAAGGCAGTGACTCTCCAGCTCTCACCAGCAGACCAATGCCTAGCCGGTCTCCCTGCAACAGCTACTTTAGAAAAACTCTCCCCAAGTTTTTATTGGTGACCATGACATCATATGCTATGGCATGTCCCTTTCCTAAGTTGGGATCTGTTGTCCTGGTCGTGTCTCCTGCCAGCTTCTTGCCCATCCCCAGCCTACTTGCTAGCAGGGCAGAGTGAGGAACAGCCAGCCTTCATGCTGTGCAAGCACTGCTCAGCAACAGCTAAAACATCCCTGTGCTAACAACACTGCTTTGGTCACAAATGTAAAACACAGCACTGTGTGGGCTGCTATGACGAACATTAATTCCATCTCAACCAGACCCAGTACACAGAGCTAATCAATTATTTGTTTGGGAGGAATACCCATTAATGACTCATTTTTTTATGGTAGTTTCGAGTCTTTCTGTTTTGTTGATGAGCAGGTCAGGGACTCTTTAATATCAGTTCCAAATATTGAATAATAGTGTAGTGGGTTGTTTTGGCTTGGGGTTTTGGTTTTGGTTTTGTGTCCCTGTGCATCTCATCCTCCCCCCAACGAAACAGTGACAGAAGAAAAGAAATAACATACTGCAGGTAAAGGTAGACAGCTTTCCATGTTTTCAGGATCCGAGCCTGCTGGATGGTATGGGTGATATTCTGTGCAGAAAAGATGGTTATAAATTTGCTATCTAGATTCTGTCCCAGGTCCCCAAATGGGGCATTTTTTGCTTAGCCTTGTTATCATCTTCCCTCTATAATTCTCTTAGGTTGAGGCTAGGACTGATTAGCATTCTTCTGTTGTATTACCATACTTAATTTTGTCTGACATTTTTGCTGATACCTACACAAAATTCTAGTAACAACACTCCTATAATGTATGAGTTTCATGAGGACGTAATGATTTATTCAGTATGTTATTTAATACATCTTAGAAAGCTAAACTAAGTGGCACCCTTTCCTGTACCAGGCTTAAATGTCCTGATGTAAATGTTACTGGGGAGGAGAGAGGAAGGACGGGTTAACCGTTATACTGCAGAGTGGGAAAGCAAAGAATGGTCTACGAAGATTAGGTTTTCTACTTCCTTATTTTGCAAATACTTTAGAATACTTCTGAATTTCTGTCTTCATAAAAGGGGCCTCTCATAACTCATGTAAATTTTAGAATTGTCACCTTTTCCTGCTAGGCCTTTTATGACTAAACTATTACACATAATGTAACAATTGAAGCCTTGAACTAATTTTGTAAAGGCTTCCATGGAAAAGTTAAATGAACAATGAGACCTTCTGTGGTAGCAAATGGCTGGACATTCTCAGGAATGTCACTATTGGAAGAAATATCTAAATATAGCAAGATTCTTAAACCCACAGAATTACTAGAGTTACTAAAAATATATGTAGCGTTGCACAAATATCAGAGAAAAATCAATGCTAGCATGTGGGTCAGCTATAAATGTAAGGAGGAACTCCAGGGAAGGACCCCTAATGATATTCCCTGTCACTTACTGCTTCCAAGTACCACTTTTGCAAGTCAGGTATGCGGCAGGTCCTGGCCAGCCAGCTGCATAACCTCTGGTTCTCCAACACCTCTATCAGTGGCCTCAGCCCTCTTCCTGGACAAAGAGTCAACACCGATATCTAGTGGATGTGGCTGCCCACAGAAGTTTCACTGTAAAGACTTTGCAAAACAGCTAACATCATATGAGTATATTAACCTCTATTTCCCTAAATTATTAGGTCCACTAACAACTGCCTTCAAGCAGTTCTGTACTCTTTTGCTATATGAATGCTCAAAGCATCTTCTGTAAGTGGTAGACTGCTGAATGGCATTTCTACAGCCGGTTAGATGGACTGGTTTAGAAAGAATGGTATCCCAGTACAAGTTAGAATGTTAGAGGTATGAAAAAAATGTATTACTTTTACAAGTTGTATAAATGAATTCTAACTTGAAACAAGAAATTGGTAATAGAAATTTTGAACTATGCATCAGGTAATGTTTTTGGTAACCTGAACAACAGTTTCACACAAAAAATGCTAGACTTTCTTATCAGGCAACTTCAAAATCAAAGCAAAAATAAAAAAAATAAATTACAAATTCTATGTTAAGAGTGATTGTGCAGCAGCAGTGTGAAGGTCTGAATGATTTCCTAAATGTTTGCCATCTGTAATCTTGATGATTCACTTTATTTTTTGAGTCAGCATGCAACACTTTTCCTAAGGCCTCTTCCTGGAACAAAAACTTCCATGTATAAGCTTCTACTTCATAATAAGGGTGCCAGAAAGGTTTGAAAGTACAGTCTTATTTCATGGTACAGTAAACTTTAATAACAGTGAACCTCCCAAAAAGGAAGAATTTGATTTACAATTTTTCTGTGTGTGAGTTTACGCTTAATCCGAAGTACTGCTCCTTTGATTCAGTGTATTAAGTTGAACAAAAATTGATTCTAGGTTGGATCCATCAATCCAAGCATCTTAACTGACGGGATTTTTTTCTTCAAAATCAGTCTACTTTGGCACATGCTAATCATCCACTAATCCCACTGAAAACCAAAATATTTATGTATTCAGTTAGATGTAGCAGGGATAATGCATCAGTGAGGCATGAATGGGCATGGGAAAGAAACTGTGTACTAGATACAAGGTTTTGTAAGAGACAAAAACATGAGAACATCCTGTAAGAACCTAAGAACCCCCCTGTATGGTTAGTGCAGCAGTGTGTGTGGCCTAGAACTGTCTGAGAGCAGAAAAAGAGAGGCTACTTAGGGAAAGCACCTTATCTTAGCATCTCCCAGCAATCTGTTACCTTTGAAACCTCCAAACATTCAGGTATATTAAAAAAGTCCAAGGATTCATTAGTATCCACTTACAGCCTTTTTGGTTTGAATGTCTAATCCCTTACCAAACCTAAATAAATTCTCTATCTACATCACATTCTGTGGTAACAAGTTAAGAAGTGTAATGTTATCTGTTAAAAGTTCTTTTATGTGTTTTAGTCCAAAATCCCACTAAGTTTTTCAAGTGCCTTCTTACTTCTTATGAACAGGCTTCTGCTTTCAGCTTTGCCGCTGCCTTCATTAATTTCTTTCTAAGCCTCCTCTCCTCTCATTGTTTTCTTCTGCATACTTAAAGGGTCCTTGCTTTTCCATAAGGCAGTTGCTGTAGTCAATAATTCATTTTTGTTGCCTTTCTGAATATATTCCACAAATCCAACATCTTGTAGATTAATATTTCCTTAAATATCAGATTACCTGGGGAGAAGTTACAAACTTTATTGTGATTCCTCACCTCTTCCACAAACTGTGCTTCTCTACTTCACCATTGCAAGGCAAGGCTCCCAGATGACAGACTACTGTTGTAATAAACTTTTTACTACACCACTGTAGCACTTGTTTTTCATTTTGTTTTATCCCTTGCGAAATTCAGCATAGATATGAAGCCATTTCCTAGTGGAAGGCTAAATTTATGCATGGCAAAACCATTATATTTAGGCTAAATTAATACATGGGAAAAACATTATATTTGGGAAGTTTTAAAATATTCATACAAATTCTGATTTTGGAAAAGCATTACATATAAACAAACACTTTTTTTTTTTTTCAGCTACAAAGCTGATTGATAAAAGGCAACACTAATTAAGATTATGGAAAACTTTTAGATATGGTTGAAATGCTTGATGTCTTAAAGACTGTGTGTAGGAACAAGTAGTTCAAATTCAACTTAAAGTATTATATTTGTAAAGTATATGTAAAACTGGGCAAAGATTCCTTATTTAGTAATAGAATCACAAGATAATTTATTTGGGAAATGACTTCTTCAGGCAATCTAGTCTAATCCTCATTAAGAGTAGGACACCTAGATCAGCTAGTTCAGGGAACTGTCCTGTCAAGATCTGAACATGCCTCCAAGGATGTGGATTCCACAAGCTTTCCAGACAATTTGTTCCAATAGCTAACCACCTTCAAAATGTGTTTGTTTATGGTGGTTTTTTTTTTTTCTATTATCTAATCAGAATTGTCCTGCATTCCAATTTGTGTCCATTGCCTCTTGCCCTGCCACAATTTTCATGTCTAGAGAACAGCCTTGCTCTGTCTTCCCTGTATCCTCTTATTAGGTAGTTGTAAACATCAATAAAATATTCCCTTAGCCTTTTCCTCAGGCTGAACAAGTCCAATTACCTCAGCCATTCTTTGTACCTCAGGTTCTCCAGGACCCTGGCCATCTTCATGGCTCTTTGTTGGACTTGCCCCAATATGGCAATGTCCTTCTTTTAGTGGAGAATGCAAAATTTAGGCACAGTCTTTCAGATGCACTTTGACAAGTCACGAGAAGAAAAATAATCATCCCCAGACTTGCTAGCTACACTCTTCCTAACGCAGCCCAGGATGCTTCTTTGCTATGGACACATGAGCTGGCTCATGTTCTGCTTGAACACCAACACCCCCAGGACCCCAAGGTCATTCTTTGCAAAGCTGCTTTTCTTCCCAGCCAGTTGGCCACTAGGCTCTACTGGTGCAGGGGGTTATTCTTAAAGCTGTGGGACTTGCATTTGCTTGTTGAATTCTGAGATTACTGTTGACCTGTTTCTCCAGCCTGTCAAAGTCCCTCTGAAGAGAAATCCTAGCCTTCAGCATATCAACCATTTACCCCAGTTTTATATCACCTGTGAATTTCCTGAGAATGTAAGCCATTCTTCACCAATCAAAACACTAGACAGATTTGATTCCAGTATTACATAACGATGAATGCCATTAACTACAAACTAGGCTTGGTGCCTTTTATCACAAATCCTTTAGTGGCCCAGCCAATTTTGAGCCCATCTTACTGTCTACTTTTCCAGTCTGTACACCTCAGCA
>JAVJGJ010000059.1:15367584-15442919 GCA_035590215.1 Microhierax caerulescens | reverse complement strand
GTCTGTACACCTCAGCATTACTCTGGGAGGTCAAATTAAAAGCCTTGCTAAAGTTAGTTGCATCCACTGCCATCATTTTATCCACAGAGATGGTTAATCCATGATAGAAGGCTACCAGATCTGTCAGACATGATTCACCCTTGGTAAATCCACTTCCAGTCACCTTCTAGTCCTTCACATTCTTGCACGCAGCTTCCAGAAGCATTTGTCCTATAACCTTCTCAGGGACTGAGGTTAGGCTGATAGTTGTGTGAATCCTCAGTGCCTTCTCTGACATATATACTTTGTCCTCACCTACTCTCAGGTCGTTGTACCTCTTCAGTAATTACAGGTGTGCAGGCAAAGAAGGAATATGCCTTCTGTTGCTAGAGTCATATATTATCAGCATCCCCCACCTTGAGAGTCACCATCTGCTACACTTCTCAGCACAACCTAGAGCTGTCCATCCTTCCTTGCACCATGTGGCTCAGAATTTTTCCTCCACAGGGTGTGCAGAAGACCTTATCAACATCCTGCATTCATCCCCTGTGATGGTGTGCAGTGTACTCACCTTTTTCACAGGCAAGGCACTATCACTCCCACCCCAGAAAGAATACCTGCAGACCAAAGCCTGCATAGCAACATCATGTTTCAGGAGAACTGCCTACATCAAGGCTTCAGCTTTGCTTTGGGTATTTTCTTCAGCTGATGCTGGAGACTACACTGTAGCACATGACCACAATCATTACAGGGACATTAGTTGTGAGCATAGTTCCAAGAACCACCCAACAACAACAAACCCCTACCCCTTCCAACCTATGTTTCTATCTACCAGATTTATATCTGCTCCCCAAGCAGCTTCAGCTGAGCAGTTGCTTTGCTCTCCCTTATTAGCAGTCAGGTGAAGACACTGTGTATGGGCACTCCCCAAACAGGAGACAGGTAACAAGCAAAAGCCCCTAGAAACTATTCTTCACCCAGTACAGCAGCCTGCCAGAAAATGTTGCTCAAAAAAGGAAGATACCAGGAGATACTTCTGACAGTTCATTTGAAAAGCCTGGAAACTGCTATGACAACTGGGATTTCTGTGTTAGCTGTTCCATTTTCTGTGCTCATAGTCCTTATGATACATAATTATTATATACCACTTGTCTTTTATTTATGAAACTTGCTTTCTTCTTTCAAATCCAGTATGTTTAGCTTATTTCCTAGACTAAATATCATTGAAATAATTTATTTGCATCCTGTATTTGGTAGATGTGTTATTTCTTTATCTAACAAATGTTCAAAAATATTAATGGAAAAATGTATATAGTCTGAGAATTCATATATGTACTTCTTACAGTGTTTCAATAATGATTTCATACCAATGATCACACTTTTTTCAGTCCTGTAAAGCAGGCAGGTATTTCCATGCTCATTGTGTTTGTGATTGCACAAAGGAAAATATTCTTCCAAAATGAAGTGTGAAATTTGGCTTATCCACAATTGAAAGAGTAATGAAATTTACTCACAGGCTTTGCAATTTAAAAAGTAAAACTATCCTATTACATCAACATAAGAATCCAATCTTAATATTCAAACTATTTATGCATTAGACTTGAAATAACTTTTATATGTTTTTAAATCTCTTGCATAAAAACATATAGTTCTTATAGGGACATAATAACTTTAACCACTTCTTTTTTTTTATCCATTATAAGCACATATTTCTGTCCAAATACAAGCATGCTCCTTTTACCATTATATAGCTAATTTGACATGCTAGAACAAGGTTTAGTGCAATGTAAGTGATGTAAGAGTATGAAAAAAATGCAACTAAGTACTATCATTTCATATTTTACTTGCTATTTTCCAATTGGATGATGAGTAGTTGACCCACAATAAAGAAAGCAGGGAAAAAACATCTACACGTAGTCATACTATTGTCGTGGTTTAACCCCAGCCAGCAACTAATTATCGTGCAGCCGCCAGCTCACATTGGAGAAGATTTCCTGGTGGGACTAGTTGACCCCTTGGGGGTCACACACCGAAGGAGATCTGCACCCCATGGAAAGGGCTCACATTGGGAAGTTGGTGGAGGACTGTCTGCTGTGGGGGGGACCCCAGGCTGGAGCCGGGGCAGAGTGTGAGGAGCCTCCCCCTGAGGAGGAAGGAGCAGCAGAGGCAGCATGTGGCCACAGCCCCCACTCCCTTGTCCCCCTGCACTGCTGTGGGGAGATGACACAAGGTATAGAATTTGGCAGTAAAATTGTGCCCAGGAAGAAAGGAGTGATGGGAGCAAGGTGTTTTAAGATTTATTTCTTACTTCTCATAATCCTACACTGATTTTGATTGGTAATAAAATTAAACTATTTTTTCCAAGTTAGGTCTGTTTTGCCCGTGACAGTAATTGGTGAGTGATCTCTCCCTGTCCTCATCTTGACCCAGGAGCCTTTTGTTATATTTTCTCTCCCCAGCCCAGCTAAGGAGAGGAGTGATAGAATGGATTTGGTGGGCACCTGGCATTAAAGCAGGGTCAACCCACCACAGCAACCCTTATGGTAAATACTGTATAAATTCTCCCTGGTTTGTTTTTGTTTTTTTTCTTTCTCTTCAGCATGTCATAAGAAACTTAAAAACCAACTTTCGCTAGTAGAAAAGATGGGAACAAAATCCTTTATGTTCATGAAAGGAAGAAAATTAACTTTTGTGAAGAGTTAGAAATTCAGAATTCCTCAAAGATTCTGGGGTGAATACTACTGACAGTGTTGACTGATTTCTATAGGCTCTTCATCACTTTGCAAGGCAGGACTTCTGGCACACAAGTTACATTTTGGAAACAAGTTCTGCTGATGCTGGTCATATAGGAATTGTAGAAAACGCTTAAAGAATACCTGCTTGGTCCTTCTCACTTTTCAAGCAAAATAAATGACTACTTAGCTGTGTGCTTATAAAAATTGTATTTCTTTCTTGAATCCCACTTTTCACCTAAATATCACCTGACTTCTTACCTGGCAAACAGCTACAGTAAAATTCACCAATCAAATCATGACAGTGGCCTCCATTTTTGCAGGGCTTGAAGGAACATTCATCAATATCCGTGGAACAGTTTTTGTCTGACAGAAAAGAAAATTAAACATTAAAACGATAAATCATGCTGCCTTTGGGAAAGCAGAAAAGCTACTTCATAGTGCAAGTGACAACTGAATAATTTAACTTTTCCAGGTTGGAAACGCGATTTCTGTTTGACAGCTTAAAAACTATAGATATTCACAGATCATAGCTGATAGTTTACAAATTAAATAGTTTAAATACATATGAGATACAGTTGCAAATACATTCTTAGTGTATTCTAGCATTACATCTCAACATCATAATTACTAGGATTATATGCCGCATTTTATAAACTATTTTAGAGGTCTAATAACCGTAGTAATAATAAAGGAAAAATATTTCTCAAAGTTTCTTCCATATTTAGATGAAAACATTTATCAGATCCCAACAGAAACCCACACATTCATTCAACTGTTTCTTCACTTTTTTCTGTTTTTAAAGTGATTTAATTGAGCTTTAATTCAAATCTGAAACAACAAAAATATAGGAGAACATATAGAAGACCTATAATGAAGAACATTTAGAAGACAATATAATAAGTGCTTTATGCAAACAATTAACTCATTGGGCATCCCAATCAGCAGAAAATCCACAGTTCCTCATCTTTCTATTGTGCACTGCATTAATTTGTAGTAAGCTTCACTCCGGTATAAATTATACTGGGTTCTTTCTGATCCAGAATCGACCCAAAATCAAGGGACTACTGTAGCAATTAAGAGCTCCCATGAATACTATAAACTAATCCAGTAATAGAGAGGGAAAACGGTAGCTGACAGTGATGCGAGTGAGCAGAATGGTTGCTGGTATTCTACCCAGAAAGCAACGGAAGGATCCTCGTATCACTCAAATCAGATATACCAGGCAGGTGATGGCTCCCAGGATTTTCAGTCTAAGGGGCTCCCGAATTAAAGGATCATGTGGGCTTTCTTTGGTCCCCCTTGGATGACCAGAGCTCAGACAATTATAGATTAATTCCAGCAATATATGCATGGCTGGCAGATGGTGTCACCCAGCACTTATGTCTTCCTTAACTGTATGGTGTTTTTTTAGCTAACAGGTAAAAATACAATCTGTGTAAAAATCAAACCCAATGGGCAGGAAAGAAAGTGATGAGAAGACAGGGGAAGGAAAAAAAAAAACCCACCTTCTTTGTACTGTTTCTCTAAAATAATTATTTAGAAGAGGCTTTAAGGGGAAGGAAGATGAAGCTCCTAGAAAAGGATAATCATAGAATCTAGGTAAGACTGAAAAAGTAAGTGGGAAGTATTGCACACTCATAGATAATTTCCTGTATTTAACAATTCACTACAGATCACAAACCTAGTAAAACCAGTTGAATGAATGCTGAGCTTTTTATACTTTGGGTTTTGTTGTGTTTTTGTTTTGTTTTGCTTTTGTGTTTTTGGGTGGGTTGTTGTTTTTTTTTGGTTTTTTTTGTTTAAAAAAAAAATCTAAATAAATAAACAACTACCAGAATCCTTAAAAACACAGGACTTTGAGTCCTTTTACCTCCAAAATTCTAATTTTGGAAAGAAATTGTTATTCAAAACCACAAAGATTTTTGAGTGTGCTGTTGGAAAAATTTTCATGCAATAGTGGAAAAGGCAACTACAAACAGAGGTTTTCTGGGATTTGATACTAAGTAAAAGGGAAAAGTGGTCTCTGAATATGAAGAAAGGAATGTCAATAACTTGGGTGAGGGCAATCAAGATCCATGGGAAAGGAGATGACGGGATTGAACAACATAATAACAAAGAAATTCAGAAAAATTGCAAAGAATGCAGAAATATTTTTAGGTGAAATCTGATGGGAGGCTGAACTAAAGTAAAAAGGTAATTAAGAAAGTTGCTGCTTTCTTTAAGTACACCAGGACAAATTATCTTCTTCTTTTGGGAGAAAGACATTGAGTATTAGGAGACCAACTGGCCACTTCCTGGTTTTCTAAGGATGAAAATGCCCAACTAACAAAAAGTGGGTCAAGTTACTAAGAATAACCTAAGAAGAGCAGTGTAAGTGTGTAGGCAGGAAATCAGACCAGCAAAGGCACTGAATAAGATGAAGCTATCATGGGATGGTCAGGGTAACAGGAAATCACACTGTATTAAACATGAAGGAAAGGTATGGTTTGCTATTCAACGGAGAAGGATGGCTTCTGATAGTGGTAATCATGCCAAATTATTCAATGTTTCTTTTGCTACTGTCATCAGTAGAAAGGCCAGCAGCAAGCAGATCATTATCATAATTGATACCTGTGATTAAAGGGCAAAACTTCAGTGCTGAACAGAGAAGGCAGGCTGGAGAATTGTCAGAGGAGTTAGATGTGCAGAGAGTCTAGTCTGATGATCTTCAGCCTTGGGTACTAGCTGTTAAAAACTCAGTAGTTTTCTCTGTGAACTTGTGGAAGATAGGTAAAGTACCTGAAGACTCAATAAAGTCAGCCTTTAAAAAGGAGTAAAAGACAGAGCAGTGAAATTATAGATCCATTTGTGTAATTTCATTTCCTGGAGAAATTATGGGAAAAAGTTACTACACTGATAACTTGTAAGAGCCTATAAATATAAAATGATTTATAAAAACTGATCCTTATATAAGCAAATCAGTTTCCTTCTGCACTAGAGTTACAGGCCTTGTGGATTAAAAAAAAAAAAAAAAGTAGCATGTCATACTCCCTGATTTCACTAATATTTATGCTGCTATCATGTGAAATCCTGATAATTGGACTAGATACGAACTACAAGAAAATATTATCAGATGGATAAAAAATGTTGGAAAGCCATAATCATATATTGGGGTAGCAGTGGTTTTACTACCAAAATGGATGAATGAATTGCACAGATTTTGAAAGTGGTCTACTGTCTGTCTAGTTTTACTAAAGTTTTTCAAAAACAGCTTGGAAGGCAGACAACAGAGTAAGATTACTGGTGGCAGCACAAAAAGATACATTGGAGGATAGGATTAGAATTCTTCATAAATTTGGACAAATTGGAGTTTGAAATTAAAAATGTTACCCAACCAGAACAAATAGAAGATATCATAATACAGCAAAACACAAATTAAGTAGGAACAAATCCCAGAATTTTGTTAAGTCAGTTGATTGATGTGCCAGGATAAATAAAAAGGATCATAGCCTGTCGGAAGCATAAAGTAATGTTTCCATCCTCATCTAGCTGGAGTAAAGCTGCATTTGGAGTGCTTTGCACAGTGCTGTGAGCTGCATTCGAGAAAAATGTGGACCACAGTCCAGACAAGCATGATAGGAATGACAGTGCTTGAAAATCTTAGGATAAAGAAAAGCAACGGGGCTGTAAAGTGTAAGCAAGGAGGATTTGAATAGAAATATGATGACCATCATAAAATAAGAAATGGCTTTTGCAAATATCTTTAGTTCTCTGTGTTCATAGCAGACAGGGTAGGAAGCAGTGCATTTAAACTGCAGTGAAAGTCAGATTAGATGGTAAGGAACTCCTAATGGTTAGCATAATATCACACTGGAAAGATTGCCTGAGGAAAACAGGGAATGGTGTTCGATTTCTTTAAGTTAAGACAAATATCAGTGAGAAAATGACATAGTATAGTGTATGTTTTCAGCTGTGATGAAGGTGGAATAGATGATCTTTAGTGTTTTGCTGTAGTGTTATGATTATTTACAGGGCATGCACACCATTTATACACTGAAGAAGGTCTAAAGGCTTTTATGTTCATGTAATGAGTTTGCCTCCTGGTAGACTAAAGGTCTTAAGTTACTTGGTGTGGGATAACCGAGCTCCAACTTTGGAACCTACTGCTTCTATCCAAACCTGTCTTCACTGTCTCTCCATCAAAACACATTTCTGTATTAGATAAGACATAGTTGAGTCCAAGCATGTGGTAGGCAAGAAAAGCAGAGGATAAAAATATTACCACTAGAAGGCAGAGGCAAACACATTCTTCGTGTGCACCATAAATGTACATGGTTAAAAATACAGAGGGATAGATGGAAAGTCCTACTCTTACAAAGAAAGCACTACAGCTTTTGGCACATTCAACCCATATTCACCCCTCTAGCCTTTCTCATAAGAAAATCATAATGAGAGAAATAATGAGCCATTTCATACTTCCCTGAGCCTCTTTTTTGGTAGGTGAATGTGAAAAGCCCTTACTCTATTATTTCAACACTGACTTTTAAACAGACTCTGCATTGCCACTCACTTCCTTTCCATATCTCCCTTCCACAGGAGAGCCAGCACATGCACTAACTGAAATGTTGTGATAACTTTTGTTTAGTTAAACAGTACATTTTTCAATGTCCCGCAGGTCATTTCTGGTCACTTGCAGCTGCCAGCTACAAGCAAAGGAAAAGATACATAGGACATAGCTACTGAACTGCAGCTGAACCGTATGTAAGGAAACAACAAAAGGGATCTGAAAGGATTGTTGAACACCTCAGCAAGTAAGCCCTATTGCAGTGCTGTGAGAAAAAAAACAATTCTCAGATGTATTTAAAAAAACCAAGAAAGAATATTGATGTGTAAAACACCTCTGCATAAAACATTGACTACAATGTTCCATATTTAAAAATAAGTGGGAAGGATGCAGGAAAAGCTACACGATTTACTCAACAACTGAAGAAAGCATGCTGTCGGCAAAGGCTTAAAGAGCTCCATCTGTTTCATTTAGAACAAACAAAAACAAGAAGTGACTTGATTACAGTGTATAAGTGTCTTTACAAAGAGAAAATACTTGGTTAGCAAAAGATACTTTCATTTTGTGTAGAAAAGGTAATGAGATGCAATAGCTCCAAGTCGAAGACAAAAATTTAAATAAAATATTTAATATAAACTTCTAAATGATGGTGATTACCACTAGAAAAAAATGCCAGTGAAATTCTGACTTCTCTTCATGCATTCAAATCGGGATTGAATGCTTTTGGATTCATTGTGTGCTTTAATCAAAACTAAGTAATTAGGTTCAGTACAAGGTGGTTAATGGGCAATTAACTGCCTTCTGGTATACAGACCTAATGTACAGCATACATCCAGCAATCTATGGGTTGTTACAAGACTTCCAGAATAAATTTGCTTATCCTGTAGCCTTCTATGGGGCTTTCTGGGGAAAACATCAAGATAATTTTGTGAGCCAGATAGTTCTGTGACAGCAGTAGCCCACCCCAAGGCAGCTGGGCTCTGTAGAATCATTGTCATCATGTGAAATGTGAATGTGCTGTCCTTGAAGGTTCTGGAGGTTCCTAGGAAAACTGGCTGTCAGGTGCTGCTTTGCTGCTATGCAATTCTGTCTCTTGCCTGACTCCAAAATTGCCAAGGGAAAAAAAAATAATCTTATAAAAAGTGTATAAACAGCTTTAAAAACATCACTCTGCATTTAGTGCTTTACCCCTTGTTCCTTAAGACTCCTGAGACCTGGGCAAGCAGTATTTTCTGGTCAGCCTACCGTTTCAGTGAAGCGAGTCAAGCTGTGGGGTAACGTCCCTGCTATCACCACTGCAGCCCTGTAGCCCAGTACGTACAGCATCGCCGTTGCTAGTGTCAGGCTGCAGAGCTGGTGGCAAGCTAACAGCAGAGGCCTCAGGACTTGTCTATTGGCCAGGTAGATCTCGCTTCATTTGTTTTACTCTTCCTTAATTTTGTAAAGTGTGTCATGTTATGCTGATTGTTTATAAGACATGGACAGGAATAAGCAGTTACGCTGTATAGAATGAACTAATTATGACCCTAGACCAGGGGTCCTCTAAGTACGTCCCGCAGGCCAGATGCGACCCCCCAGGGTCCTCAATCTGCGCCCCCCCCCCCCCCCCCGATATTTACAGAGCCCCAGTCGGGGGTTGGGGGGGGAAACCAAGCAGCCGCAGATGACTGCCTGCCACTGAATCCATGCGCCAGCCCCCTGGTTAAAGAGTTTGAGGACCCCTGGGCTAGAACCACGCTGCAGTGTGAAAGGGTAGAGGGGTGAGAGGAGGGGGCTTGGAGCTGCATTTGTAGGATGGTACCGGGGACTCCACGGTTATTAGCAGCTCACCTGTGGCCAGTTACTGGTAGTGAAGCAAACACAGGATCTGGGCAAAACAAGTTTTAAGGATAAAAAATGGACAAAGAACAAATGTCTAACATATGTAGAATGTCTCAAATATAGAAAAATCAGTTATAAGGAATTACAGAACTGAGGAAGAGAAAGGTGTAAAAAAAAAAAAAGATCATGAGAAAGGAAAAGGCTGAAGAGTGTAGTCAACAACATATTGGAAATGGCACGAAATATGGGTACTACTTAGTGCAGTTATACTAAAACTAATAGTGTCATGCCTTTTGTAGTATGGCTTAGTCAAAGAAAAGGGTACCCAAAGGTAAATTGTTTCACTATATATAATTTAGTATCAAAACCGCTGGTACAGTGCTAGCTGGTATTGCAAAGGCAGTGTTGAACGACAGACTTTCTCCAACATCAATGTTTCAGTGGACTTTTTTTCAGAAGAGGAACTGGCTGCTATAAAAAAAAACATTCTTACGTAAGATGCCACTTCTGTTTCTCAACTTCATTAACAAACTATCTGGGAGGGATGGAAAATATGCACTGAAGAAGCTGGCTGGAGGCAGATTTTCTTTTGTCAGAGTTAATTCACTGATTGCTCATGTCAGAAAAGAAAGTTTGGTCTTAACAGGTTAATTGAGGCAGTTATAATAAAAATCTTGATGCAGTTGGAAATTCTGTCTTGATATCCATATGTTATGTTTACAGGTGCACTCAGCTGTAAAAAGTAAAAATTGTGCTCACTCTTCTGGCATATTACTGTTCATAGTATGATGGCATCCATGATCTTAACTGTTTAGAACATGAATAGAAGACACATGCAAAGAAAAAGAGAAAAAGAAATAGTTTGTGGGAAAAATATGGAGTTAAGGAAAAATGTGGTTGATTCCCCACAGTGACTAAGGAAGACTAAGAATTTCAACCATATTTTCCAGAGTCTTCTGTGTGTACTTTAATCACTATATGAGCTTTTCTAGACATGATTGCTTTTCATTTTTTATTTGATTAGGATCTTCCAGCAACTGACATTTTTTTTATTAAAAACCAAGTCTATTCATATTAAAGGATTGTGTTCCAATTTATCTAGAATTAATTACATAGTCACACCCAGAAATATATTGCTGTATATTCTACATACACTATATTATGCATGACAAGTGGCATAACTATTGAAAAAAACCCACCACTATATCTAAAATAAAGAGGAAAAAGTTAAGTACAAAAATAATCTCATTACACCACCAATAGAGCAATGATAAAGTAAATCCCATTTAAGTTAATTAAATTTTTGTTTGAAGATTTAACTTATCTTTTTCAGATGTTTCAAAATGTTACTATTCACCTTCCACAGTAAAAAAAAAATCATTCTCTGTATTTGCAGACAGAAAACTACTGGAGAAATGTGCTATTTGATTTCTCACCCCATCTCCCCCTCCCCTCCAAAAAAAAAAAAAAATATGGAGGAGACTGCTTATTTTTTAGGTGACTGGAAAAAACATTGCTATTGAATTATAATTGATTTGTTTTTCTTTCATGCAATTCAATAGTTTTTATGTATTAGTTTATAAAAATCCTTATGTAATTTGCAGCATGATGAAACTTAAACAGAATTTTCTGCACTCTACTGATCTTTTTTTTTTTTCCTCCACTTAGCGTTCTAACCTGAATTCCTTCCAGGGGAAGCAGGTACACTTACACATGACGTGACAATAACCATTCTCTAATAACCACAGAAATACTTATTGAATACATTTCCATGTATGCATAAATAGTGTTTATTTTCCAGCACGTTAAGTCTGCACACCCAGCAGTGGGAAGCCTGCCCTCGGCAGCCCGCTTTCTGGAGCATTTCTGAAAATGAGCATCCCATCGGCACTGCCCCAGCTGAGCAGGGGGAAGGGCCGGCAGCCTTTTGCTCTCATGCCACCATGGCCCCACTGCGAGCCAGAGTTCTGCTGGCCAGGAGCCAGGGGAACCATCCCCCCAGCTTCAGTCTTCAGCTTCCAGGTTTTGGGTTGGTTTGAAAAACCTTAGGCTCTGACTAGACATCAGGCACAGTCATGTTTACATAAACTGGGTCCTTAGGGGACACAAGAGAAGAGAATACCTGGCTTCTGGGCTGCTCGGTAAGGGCCATTGATGTGGAACAATAATGTGATACATGAGATGCAAGAAAGACTGTGCATCTGCGACTGACTCTGAAGATGGGTAAGTAGCAATAGATTTCTCAGGCCAGTTCTTGCCTTTGAATCGTTGAGGACAGGACTGGAGATGATTAGTGTAAAATAGAGGATGGTGTAACTTGATGATTTTAAACTGTGCAGTGGTCCTGATACTAACTAAAAACATCTGGGTCAGCCAAAAGCTGCCTAAAATAGAACAGCTTTTGCAGACTGACTGAAAACAAAGCTTAGAAAACTGTAGAAAAAGAATGCACAGGAAAGTATTTTTGAAAGCACAATAAAAGGTGTAACCTTTTGCCTCATGATGGAGTGACTTGATCTAGAACACACTGCACTTCCATTTATAATTTTGGGGTTTAGATGTTCAGTGTTGCAGGGACCACTTGTTTAGCCACAATAGATACTACAGGATTTTTAAAGCACATAGGGTTAGACATGCCAAAGGAAATTATATACAAAGATCTTCCGAAAGCATATTAAAGAACTTGCAAATTTATTTAGTGTGCTGTGTAAATCCTACTTATTAAGTCAACAGGTAACTGATAGTAGATGTTGATTGTTGATTCATACTGCCTCATGGTAATGATAAACATGAATGAGACACAGGCAAAACCTAAACCAAGGATCATGTTACACATGGAGAATTCATGTGGACCATGGTATAAGGAAGTCAGATTAAGGATCTCATGCATATAAATTACAACAAAATTCAGTGTTAAGTGCTAAAGTAAAAATTGCTTTGGAATCATGTTTTTTTTTCTACACAGTGTTCACTGGTGTCACCTTATTAACGTAGGAATCACTTCTACACTTGAGCACATGTGCACAGTTTTGAAATACATTTAATCAATAATATCTTCTAAAATTCAGAATAGGCAAAGGATTTACAATGGACAAAATGTAACCGACCCCTCATAAAATTGCCTCATCCTTCTGTATCACTGATTAATTCAATACCCGCCCACCAGATTGATGCTTTGATTGACGGTGTCTACTACTTAAGGTACTAAGGGTGTCCTCCTGTTCGATATTAAAATTCCCTACTTCACCTATCTTCAGGTTCTGATAATGCCCAGAATTAGCAAGTCTTTTTCAATTTTTGAAGCCTGCCAGGTTAACAGACCTGGGCTGCCTTTATTTATCGCAACTGCCAGACGTTCTTGAAACACTCTAACTGGCAAAATTGAACAAAACACTGTGAGGGAAGGAAGTGGCAGTGTCGCCATCTGTCCACTTGTGCAGTAGCTCTTTACTATGGGATAATTACAGTGGTCCTGTGTATGCCAGCTCCCAGAGGAGGGCATCTGAGAGAGAGCTTCGATTTATGTGACAGAGAGAGAAAGTCGTCTCTTTCTCAGGAGCTGCTTCTCTCTGCCTGCCTAGCTTGCTCAGAGTAAAGGCACCTCCACGCATCAAGTTGCAAAGCTGCCAGCAAGACTCCCTGCTCCTCTCAGGACTCTGTCAGGTGTTTTGGGTGTTCCTGTCATGCTCCCTCCACCCAGGCCTGCTCCCTGCTTGATGCATGGTGTCACCTCTTCCCAGCTCTGCTCCCAGGGAAGGAACAAGTTCCGTTGTCTGTGGAGCACCACAGCCAAGGCCATTCAAACAGACAGCTGTCTCCCTCCCGTCCAACACTGTCCTTCCAACAAAGCATTCATGCACAAGGCATGCAACACCAAAGCAGAGTGATGCTGCCAGGCACAGAGATAGCAAACAGCAAGGAAAGCAAACAACTAGACCTGAGACAGTTTATGTACCTGAGAAGCTTGGATTCTAAAGAGAGACTTTATTTGGAAATGCATTTTAACATGCTAGGAAACAAAAATGTGTTTGAAAAAAACTGCAAAGAAGAAATCAGCTCTGTATATTTACTGGATTTTTTCAAATTTCACTTCCTTGATCAAGTCTTACCAGGAAAATACAAGATGTGATCAACAGGGAGTTAGCAAATCTGGTAATGAACCTTCCAACTTGTGCCTCCATGTAGTCAGATCTTACTGTTGTAGTCGAGTAAATACGATTTTTGCCCTCAGCAGGGGGATTACTGGTTGTGTCCTGACCTGGCAGTGCTGGGGCTCAGCCCCTGCCTGGCCTGAGCTGGGTGTCACTGGTTTATCCCCTGCACTGAGGCCAGTGATCACTGCTCCCCTGCTCCAGCTCCAGCTCTGGGGGTGGCTTCTCTGGGGCGGAGGTGTCACTGTCACTGCCTGACAAACCATAGCCCTTTGTGTGCTTGGGGCTGGGGTTAGGGGTGCAGAAAGAGACAGGCTGGATGAGAAAAGGGATGAAAATGACTCCAGCTGGAACCCTCACTAAGGAGGAAGAAACCCCCACCAGGAACATGACTTTCTTTTGGGAAAAGGGCTCAAGATACTAATGATTAAGGCTTAAACTCCCCCAATCCTACTTGAAAAGACTGAAACCGTCAACTGTAGGATCCAGAAGAACATTGGAAAGTTGAACATAACACCAAAGAAAATGGGTATATATTAGTAAGTTTTGTGGTATAACTGTTTTGTCTGTGCTGTTATTGATGCTTTGCTACTTTGTTATATAATATGGATTTCTACATTGCTTAAATATTAACTGGATAAACAGAAAATTCCTATATATACACTATGTTTCCTTTTGCACTTAAAAAGGTTTTGCGTGTATCACTGTTACTATGGCAATATCTTCTTGGGCCATTTACATCCGTTCTAGAACTCAGAAGGACACTGCATATTTTTTTATCACTGTTTGATTTTTTTAGAAGATAGAAGCTCACATATTCAGCATTTTGCCTTAAGGATTCTTTTTAGGGCGGTTGAAGCAGTTGTTGGAAGGCCTGGAGGCAGCAGACCTAATGACATCCACAATGGCTCACTGTGCGTTTACTATACAAATAGCGTGAACACAGAGCATATTATTCACTGAAATCAGGATGATCCTTATCCCCACTTCCAATTCCAGTAGTAGACTGGCTGATTTGTTTCCTTGTGTGAGCTGTCCTGTCTCACAAAAAAGCCAGTATGAAGTGAGAACAATAGCACATTCATGAAGAAAAGTCTTTCACACAGGAAATGCAGGTGAAAATAGGGCCTTTTCATAATGCTTGTTATGATGCCATGTGAACTTCTTTGACTTCAGCATAGACCTCGAAGTATCCCTTAAAAGCTGCCCACAACCCACTGGGAACTGTCTAACTGTTGACAGATCTTGACTCCTTTTTATCTTGGAATGAGAAGATACATTAGTGGCAAACTGTTTGCATCAGTATAAATCTAGGATAAAGTGTTCCTCCTAAGGAGAACATGCCCTGTTCCAGGCTGCCTTGGTGACACCCACACATTAGTTTATAGTTCTAGTTCTGTAATGTGGCTTCCGTCATATCCCAAAGTAGTGTAGCTGTGTATTCAAAGGAACAGCTTTTTCTCCATTCCCTAGGTCAAACTGACTACAACCTACTACAGAAAAGGTAAATGTTTTCCATTTTGACCCTTGCAGTATAGCAGTATGTTTTTAAAGTTTGTTCTTTTAAAATTATTTTTTGAAGTTAAAATAAAAATGCTTCTATTTACGTGCACAAATACTTTGTAATTACCTCCATTATTTTCGTGATTGACACATAATAGGCATCCTACTATGCAAGCTTATGACAGCAAAGCCAGTTATCAAAGATAAAGAAGAATGTGATCTTGTAGGATATAGAGCACATCTCAGTTTTGTAATGCTGAATAATATTAGAATAGGTTGGCACAAACCAAGCAAAATCACAGATGTCTGTGGGAACTGCACCTATTATCACTTTGACAGATTCTAAATCTCTGTGTATCATCTTCCATTCCTTATGTCCCATCTGCCTGGTTTTAACCATCAACAAAACATGTATGAAGTGCTCCTTAACTGGGTGTCACTGGTGTTACTATTAACCTGAAATACCTTATTTACTTCCAACTTCATTTTGTCTCTTCATCCTTCGTTGCTTTATGTGCTTCTTTAACCTTTCATTTTTCCATAATAGATCTCTATCATTTTTTCTTTCCTCTCCATTGGTAACCACGGATTTTGAGCTCTCTGTATATATCTGTTTATCTTTCTATTACAACACCTGCTAAACTGTGCATAAGTTCTGAGACTGCCACTGCTTGTCTACCTGTTACTGCTTATGACTACTGCTGTTCCGTTTGCCTCTCTGAAATCAGCAGCTGAAAGGCAGTGTGTTCCAGTCCCTGACATCTCAGTATATTAGTTGTAAAGATGGCATATTTTTTGAGACAGATTTATTGATTTCCCCATGATCCTGTTAGCTGCTTCTGGCAGAAAGCAGGGCCATGAAGACTGCTCCTGATGCAAGAGCTATTTTCTTAAACCTGTTAGACACACAAATACTTAAGCAATTTACAAGCTATTTAAGATAAGGATCCGATGGCATCTTTTTTTGAAAAGAACAAAGTGTCCTCCTGCTAAAACTGTATTCTCATTTCTATCTCAATCAAGTATGGCTGTGATATGGGTTTTTGAAGACAAGCAGCACCAGCTATAGCTATCATTACTCACTTATTTTTTTCATAGATTAGGTGTTTCTGAACACTTTTTTTTCTAGGCAAAATGCAGTTTTGCTTTCCTTCAATTAATCAAACTGCACACATGCTGCTTTCAATTTTTATCATATTAATAGGGAAATTAAAGCAGATACTCAATAGAACAGAACACTGAGTTGAATTTAGTTTTATTAATGCTAAAATACTGAATGGAATGCAGTTAAAAAATCTGTTTTAGTTTCAGAAAAGGAAATAAGAAGTTTAACTATTTAATGTCTTTTCGAGATTTAAAATAAATCTTACCAGTGAATCCCGGAGGACAAACACAGCTGTAGTCTGCAACCAGGTCTAAACATGTTGAATTGCTTTTACAGAAGCCATAAGTGCACTCATCAAAGTTGATTTCACAGTTCAGACCTTCAAATCCTTGATTGGAAAAAAAACAGAGAGCTACGTATTATTCTGCTGTATATGTGCATTCTTTTCTAAAGCACATCTTTGGGTCTCTTTTTCTAAAAAAGATGGATCGTTTGCAATTTAGTCTTGTAATAAAATTGTCTTGAAGTCTTACTGGAGGATCTTTCTAAAAGCTTTTTCTGCATTTTCATTAATAGGAAAATACATTTGACCATCAGATAAACTTTAAAAGCAGCTAATAATTGAAAGAACAAATTTAGGATTCAATATTTTCATTAATCTAATTGAACTTTTTGTTTAGCAGAGACTTAAGAATCTATATATCTTCTGCCATTTTGAGAACATTGTGGATGAAGGCAAGTGATGCTGGGATTTGGACATTTGACTATAGCTTTAAAAATCTCTCTTTAACTCTCATAGTTACTTCTCTACTTTTTCTGTATTTGTTTCTTGTGTCATAGTGACCTTTAGCAAACTCAGAAGTCCAACGGTGGTTTTTTGTACTTGAAATTGCTGGAGAATGTCCATTCCAATATCTGACATTTTATGCTCTTGTAAATGTATTCTAATTCATGGTCATGCTACAAAATGACTATCATTAGTGCTGTCACAGGCCATGGCTGCAGGAAGACCATGACTAATGCTAAGCTATCAGCACCCTCAGTGCAAGGCATATTCCCATAATTTCTCAAACTGACCATGGAACCAATTTCCACTGATCCCTAAGTCATTAAACTTCAGAATTACCCTTAGTTCATTAATAATATATACAGTAACAGTTCTCATTTGCATTTAGAGTTTAATCAGACCCATGTCTGACAGGTAACAAGTAAGCCACAAAATCACCAATGTGGATGCCAAGAATTATTTTTCTATAAGGTGGTCAGGCAGGCTAAACAGCAGAATGGTCTTTTCCAAGCTTAATTTTCAACTGCCTTCTAATACCTGTTTTGGCTTCTAATTTGAGCTTGCTAATGGCAGAGGCTGTACTTATGAGGATTATTTGTAGCAATTTCATCTTTTTTGACGAATTTCTGAACTTATTACTAGAATGCTTATATTAATGTATAAATACCTAAAATATTGTAAGCTATGAAATAAACTCACCGTTACTCCATACTTAAAAAACAGTTTTATGTGAAGATTAAAATCAAACAAATATAAGATCATTTAAAATGCAGAGACAAAATACCAGGTTATAAATCACAACCTTAACTTTATTTTTAACTAAAAATCTATTTAAAAAACCCATACAAATATTCAGAAGGCCATTTGTGAAAGTATTTCAAAAAGACACTGTAATTTTAAATGTTTTAAAGCATTTCACTTTAAGTACTTTTTTTCTTGAAACCATTCAGTCACTCATTCACTTCAGATAACACTGAGCAATGTACATTTTTTAAAGAAACAGACCAAAAGTGCTGAAAATCACATTAATTTTGTCTGCAAAAGTTCTAATAGATTTTTGTATGGAGGATATATTACAGTCATTATTATGGCCATTGTAATTTGCTTGCTATGCTCAGTCATAAAGCTGCAAGTTAGTACATCAGGATAAAATATCTTTGTAAGTTTATTGATTACATTTTCTGTGGATTTCCCATCCTGGTCATTTGTGTTTTCTCCACTCCTTCAGACTTTGCTAAAATCATGAGCTTCTCTCTGAAAAAAGTAGCGCTTGCAAGTATATTTGTGCGTATTCTTAATGAGATGCTTGCTTTATTGGGTGCCTTGGTGGACAAAGATGCAAATGAGACTAGAACAGAATTAATAACCTATATAGAAAGAAAATCTTAACAATGGTTTTGAAATCTGTCAAGAAGATGTTTTGCAGACTGCAGGCAATTTTGAAAATTGTCAAAGATAATAAAAATAAATTATTTTGAACAACGTACCTTCAGGGCAAAAACAATCATAGCCGTTGACATCATCCTGACAGACAGCACCATTCAAGCAGGGAGCTGAATCACACGCTTTCACTTCTATTTCACAGTACTGGCCTGAAAAACCTGCAAAGGAAGCAAGATGAGCTTTGATTTTCTTCATCTTTATGAGTTCTATTAACATGAAAATTTTATTCCAAATGTTGTTCTGTAATTTAAACCAAGAGGTGTTACAATCCATATTCCACTGAAAAAGGAAGCTGGAGGTCAGAGCTTCTGTATTTTATTTACAAAGAATTAAATTTCACTCATTTCTTACTTGATACTACAAATACATGCTTTTATTGTGGGCATAAAGCAATAAATGAAGTAGGCAGCACTTCTAGAAAGCAAGATGACATTCATAGCACTATGCAAACGATATATAGATCTTCAAATGTTTTGTTTGTATTAGATTTACTTTAGTATTTTTATGAGACCTTTTTTGACCTTCACCATGTTAATATGAGAGACAGTACATCAGTTATCTGTCATCCATTGTCTAGTGCTTTCCACTGTGGAGAAGAGCAGTAAAAAAATACAGAGTGCAAATATATTGAGGTGTAACAAACACATGTCCATGTAAGTCAGGTCTTCAGCACATGTGAAGTGCACAGCTTAATTACAATAGATGGGGATACTGTATGTGTTACTAAAAAGAAAAAAAGAAGGATAGTAGATCCTTAAAAGAAAAATCCAAAGACTGATGAAACTTAAAAAAAAGTAAGGGGTAACTCAGTTTTCTTATTTCTTACAGGTACTTTGTCACACTGTATGGGGTGCAGGTGTCCAGGTGCTGGCAGTGGGGGCTGCAGGGTGGCCTCTGTGAGGAGGGACTGGGGCTGCTCCATGTCTCTGGGAAAATGTTTTTAGGAAAAGGCAAAATGCTGCAAAGGTAGAGTGTAGAGTAAGGGGTGGAGGGGGCAGGGGGGTAGGGAAGGGTGGGAAACAATCCTGTGAGCATCAAAGAGAAGAAGGAGGGGAGGATGTGCTCCAGGTGCCTGTGGAGAGGACCACACCAGAGACAATAACCACACTGCTGCCCATGGAGGACCCCAGGCTGGAGCAGATAGATGTGCCCTGAAGGAACTGTGACCCATGGAGACCCACGGGGGAAGGGGAAGGGGGGGTGGAGGGCAGCAGGAGAAGTGTGAGGAGGAAGGAGCAGCAGAGAAGAGCTGTTACAGACTGACCACAACTGCCATTCCCCATCCGCCTGCGCTGCTTGGGGTGGGGAGCAAACAGAGGACTAGGGAATGAAAGAGTGAAGTTGAGCCTTGGGGAAAAAAACGGGGATGGGGCAGGTGTTGTTTTAATTTGTTTCTCACTATGCTAACCTACATTAATTGGCAATAAATTAACCAATTTTCCCCAATTTAATTCTGTTTTACCTATGGAAGTAACTGGTAAACAATCTCTCTGTTTTTTGTCTTGACCCATAAGCTTTTTCATCTTCTCTTCTCCCCTCATGCTGGTGAGAAGACAGAGTAAGAGTGCTTGGGTGGGGATCTGACAGCCAGCCAAGGTCAACTTACCACACATCTATAGTTTTGTTCTATGTTAATTCCAAATGTCACCACTAATTTTTGCACAACCATTAGCACATTCATTTTGATTGGAAGAACAAAATAAATCACACTTCATTGTCACTGAAATATATAAAAAAATCCATATATAAAATGAAAGTGTTCCTGTTGAAAGTTTTTCTTTTTTTCTGTCCAGTTTCTTTACACATACTTTAGTGTAATTATTCAAATGGAGAAAAAAATTTGCTTTTATATTAGGTTCCCAGAACATGAGTTGTGAAAGATGTATAGTGAAAGCATGCCACACTTAAACAGATATTTATTTATGTAAAGAAAAAAATTCCCATTTTTTTTTAATTTTTCTAAAATTTTAGAATTGTTCCACAGCATATCCAAATGTAGAATGGCATATTTGTTTATTCCTTATGATTTTATCATCAGAATAGTACTTTGGGTCTAGCTTTAAAGTGAGAATGTCAACAAACCCCTCAAGATATAAAGTGGTAGCTGACAGCAATGATGGGAAGGTGCTGAAGTACTCAGCCTGCATATATTATATGCAGTTCTATATATGAAGAATTTTGCAACAAAAAAAAATTAAAGCCAAAAATAGCTGTAAAATTAGAATCAATTCACAACCCACTAGATGGGTGTTGTGTTTCAAACTTCCAGTGGAAAATGTGACAAAATACATTAGGTTTAAAACCTGTTTTATGTGACCTATCTCACTTCCTAACGAGTTAAGACATGTAAAATGATTCTTCATATTTTAAACAAAACCAGTAATTTACTACTGTATTATAAGATTAAACATCATGAAAATTAAAAGCTGAGGCAAAATTAATATAAATCCTTTATTATAAATTCTAGGAGACTCCACACATGAATTACCACAAGTTTAGTTTTTCTTTAATTAATATAGATTTATTTCTTGAATGTATTGTAAACTGGGAGCTTTGAAGAACATCAGATTCCTGGGGACGTTATTAGTTGTTTCACAGGACTCATCAACATTTCTAATTTAAAAATCCAGAAGACTTTTGGAGGAACATGAAGCGCCAATAATGACATACTAAAATTTAATATTTTTAGTTTAGCTAAAACATTATGTTGGCACTGCAGAAACTGCAAAACTGAGACCAGACCCTTTCTCAAAGTATTAATGAGAAAGTTGTTTCTTTCTTATACAGCAAATATATAACTTCAAGGTTTTGTTATTTTTATCTTATTGCTCTACAGGTGCACAATCAGACATTCAGGAGGAGTTCTAACAAGCTAAGTCCTGCCAGTTTCAGATGATAGAATAAATGTTCAAGATCTTAGACTGTTAAAGGCAAATGGGAACCTTTATTCACTTCTTTTATACACATACAGCTGTCTCAGAAACCATTTAAAAAATCTTTTATCAGGGGAATGGTAGAGAACAGACAGATATCCAATACCTGATTTCTCAAGTCTTTCTTGTTTTATTATATTAATTGGTAAGTAGAACAAAGCACTATTTCTTTAGCAGGTTAGTCTTTAGTATCTATTGCATTTTGTTCTGCATTTTCTATGAAGTTTGGACTAAACTTCAGCAATTTTCCATATGGTACACTTGAAAAGAAGAGCAATGAAACCTTTGCAACTTATTCACTTTAAGTTAAATATCATGAATTATTAACTAACAATTGTTATTGTAAAAGTTCTTGCTGCTTTTCTTTCCTGCTAGGGAAAGGTAAGAATTTCCTGATGTCATTGAGTGAAACAGGAGGGACTGGAAACAATGCTGTGATGAAAAGAGATATTTCTTAAACACAGTGAGACATAAAGAAAATTCTTCAGTGTGTTCCTGGTGTCAGCCACCAAAATGTCAAGTTACTGTCACTTTTACTTCTTATAATAAATCTTCATGATTTGTCCTCTTTGAACAATTTTATATAGAAAAGATGAGAGAACACTACTGTTCTGATAATTTCTCATCTTTCACAGTAGCAGTAGCCATCTTTTATCCTGTGTCCAACAAAAGGTGGTCACCCAACTAAAAGAAAAAGAAATAGATATACCAACTTATTAGAAATGTTCAATAAGGGAATAAAAGAAAGAAGGTATTGAAGATCTCACATTTTTCTACAACATAGTATTACATGTCAGAAAAGAAAAAAAAAGGAAAACAAAAGATTTTTTTCAGACTAACAAGGGACCCACCAAATCACAGGGAAAAAGTGTCTCACTTTCTGAGAAGCCCTAATTTGGAAAGCCCTAATTTGGAAAACAATCCTGTTAAACTGTGGTTGACTATTTTCTTCCCTGCAAAGGTATTCTGCACCATCACTTCCATATAGCTCAAAAGATGCAAAGCTCAGTTTGCCTCCAAAGATTACGTGGTTGAGATCTCTTACTAGATTTCTTTAAATAAAGATTTCCTGCATCCCTCAGAATGGAGAAAATGCCAAAGACAAAAGAAGAATTAGAAATACCAGTCAGAAAAACAAAGTAAGATTTTTCTTAGCAATGCAATCCAAAGATTGCTATCTCTGGAATATCATCCCAGTGTAAACAGAAAAATGGCTTGGAACTAAATTAGATATTGGATAGGTATTGGCAAAAATTATGTCAAGAAAAGTTACTATGCTTTGTGTTTTATTTTCAGAGTAACAGGAAATTTCTGAGAATTCAGAGGACCACAAGGAAAGTAAAGTTGAAGTGTGGGAGACAGTTAAAAGAATTCCCTAAAAGAAGGTAGAACATGTTCATATCATACATTTCAGTTGATCTAAGTCATGAACAGGATGAGCTTATCCTAATCATAATAGTAGTTATATTTAAAGGAATAATAATAACAACAAAATAGGAATCTGCAGTTAGAAGTAAAAGAGAAAATATATTCAGACTTTCATCAAAGGGGAGGAGGTTACAAGAGAAGGGAAAAGATCTAGAAAGTGTACTTAATTATGAAGACATGAAATGGAAATGCCATGATTTTATAAAAGGCCCCTATGCACTTGGATTAGACAAGCGTTAAAAAAGGAAAGAAACAGAACAAAAACTCTGCATCATCAAGGGAATCAAATCAATAAACTAGAAGACCTAGGTGTCACGGTTTAACCCCAGCCAGCAACTAAGCCCCACACACTCACTCCTCCCTGGCAGGAGGAGGGGAGAGAATCGGAAGGGTAAATGTTAGAAAACTCCTGGATTGAGATAAAGACAGTGTAATAGGGAAAGCAAAAGCCACACACACAAGCAAAGCACAACAAGGAATTCATTCAGCACTGCCCATGGACAGGCAGGCGTTCGGCCACTTCCAGGAAAGCGGGGCTCCAGCACACATAACGGTGACTTGGGAAGACAAACACTGTAACTCCAAACGTCGGGTCCCCCTACTTCCTTCTTCTTTTCCCAGGCTTTTATTGTTGAGCATGGTGTCATATATTCTGGGATATCCCTTTGGTCAGCTGGGGTCAGCTGTCCCAGCTGTGTCCCCTCCCAAATTCCCATGCACCCCCAGACTCCTCACTGCTGGGGTGGGATGAGGAGCAGCAAAGACCCTGGCTCTGTGCAAGTGCTGCTCAGCTGTAACTAAATCATCCCTGTGTTATCAACACTGTTTCCAGCACAAATCCAAAATATAGCCCCATAAGACCTGCTATGAAGAAAGCTAACTCTATCCCAGCCAAAACCAGCATGTTAGCCAAGATTTAACTTGGAGCTTCTGAGAACATAAAATGAAGTGTGTCTGTCCACGTTTCTAATTTGTCAGGAGACAGAATCATAATGCGTTAGGACTGTCTGTTTTTAGCCACCTTTCCAAGCTGACAGGAGCAAACAATCTTCAGCACATTTCAATCCGATGTAAAACTGCTATATTGACTGGATGTGTAGTATTGCATTTATCGAAGTGTACTTTTTCAGTCCCGTGAATTTAAGATGGAGAAGATTATTTGTAACAAGAAGATAATTCTTCTCACATAATAGGTCATCCTCATTTACTTCTCTTATTTTTTAGTTCAGTATTTAACTCCTTTATTTTGTTAATTTCTTTATATACTACTGTATTTCTGGGTCTGTATCCTTACATGTGTAACAGGTATTAATCAAATGACCAAACCACAAACCCAAAAATGTGGATCATTCTTTAATTTTGAATTTTGAATAAATAACAGGGTTGTACTGATCACATCAATTGTAAAGGTCAAAACTCATTCTCCACATACTTCAAATTTCATATTCTCTGTTCAAAACTTTTTCTAAGATTTTGCTTGCATGAAAGTGTTAAAGCATATCAACTCAAAGTAAAACTTCTTTATTTCTATTAGAAATATTACTTTTGGTATGGATTTCCCTAGAAAGTATTGGGACAACAAAGAAGAAAAGGTATGGATCTTACTTATTGTCATCTCCACAAACAGTAGCTGGTTGCAGTATGTGGTCTCGCAGACTCCTAGATGATCCATTTGATTAAATCTGCATTTATCTCAGTTAATCTTTGTATTGCTGCACCGTTGAAAGTGTCTTGTGTAGGGTAATAGGTTATTAATTCACTAAGTATCTATAATGGGATGTGATGGGTTTGTTGTGCATAGATCATAGTACTTTGATGATATAAAGAATCATAAGATATTTTACATTGCTAAAAATTGAACCACTAAAAACCCCATGGTTGATTCTGCCCTCAATTACACCGTTGCAAATCAGAGCAACACAGCTGAAATTCAGTGCAGTTTCCTAATACTGCTGTAAAACTAGTGTAAATGTATTAAACCTTGCCCTATATTTCTTCAGACAGCATGGTATTTCTGAGCCAAACACAATGTTCAAAAAATTTAAGAATTTGGCAATATTTTCTTTCTTAAAAAGTCTTCAAATTCTGCTGTCTTTTGAACCTATGCAAATAATAAGGGCATTAGGATGTGGTGGAAGGATTTTAATAGCTAATTTGCTCATATCAACATATGTCTAATATATAAAAAAATGTTTTAAATACAATTTGTATTTTAGAAGCTTTCTTAGTAGTAGTCTAGTGTATTAATCCTTCAGTTAAAAGACCCCTCCAAAATTCAAATATGTAATATATATATGTATTTTTTTCCTCCCTTCTCTACATATCTATGTTTCCTGGCCACTGCCTCACAGGCTTGAACCCCATTTTCCCAAGGTTAACTCCATAGTAACTGAGTCTGTAGCTGCCTGTTCTTGTATCAATGATGTTAATTTTGTCCAAACATCAAGGAACAAATATGGAAACATCATCACCCAGGACATCCCGAAACACCATCCTTTTAAGGCATGGGATCTGAGAGTTTGACCAGCCTATGTTCCGAGTACAAAATGGTTGCAAGCAGTGATAACATCTTCTTAAGGGAGAGAAAACAGAAAACTGGGTTTGCACACTCCTTTTCTTTCAAGTGTTACTTTTTCCTTGCCCCCTCTCCATTAAGGATGAGCTATAAATTAAGAGAAAACAAGAAAGTTCTCCCACTTGCCGTGACTACTGCCTTCCAAGTCCCGTTTTTTTCAGACCTGCACCTGTACGGCTGACCAGGAGGCACATGCCGAATCATCAAGGAAATTTGAGAAAAGAAGGCAGTAAAGAGATGGCTGTGATGCAATGTTAAAAGAAGATAGGAATGAGGACAGATCCTTTCAAGTCATGTCTCCTGCCTTGTTTACTGTATTCCACACCTGGTTCCTATGGTTGCTTACCTTGACAATTAGACTTCTTACTGGCTTCTGCCTTATTTCTCTGTCTTACTAAGCTGTTACTTTCAAATGACTTGTTCAATAGCTTTTTCCCTCTAAATAACTTCCCTTTAATCCACCTCCAAGGATTCTTTACATAATTCTTTAAAAGCGGTTCATAACAGTAAATAACTGAAGTCTATGCTGGTAACAGCTTTCCTCAATAGATTGTCTTGTAAAGGAGAAGAATAGATAGAAATAAATTTGTGTGAATATATTACAATATAAAAAAAAATAATTTTATTTCAGGTGAAATTACTGAACACATGAAATTATTTCATGGATTATGTTATATGATTAGAGACTTGTCTCCACACATGCGAAGGAGCACAGATGGTAGGCGGGGGCACCTCAGTGCCCAAGTCAGGGACACCAACCCCCACCACAGATCCCCCCAGGCTGTTCCAGGGGAGCCTCATCCCCATGGGCCAGGGGACACCTCACACCAGAGGTCAGCAGGGAAGGCATCCCTGGCACCTCACAGACAGCAGGGGGTCAGAGCCCAGGGGTCTGGGGCTCATTGTGTGGTGCAGGGGAAGAGCATTTGGAGATTGTGCAAGACTAGTTATAGGATGTTCAGAAAAGGAAAAAAATGCAGGAAAATAGTGGGACAAGGGTAAAAAAATCATTGGTGACCTGTAAACAGGTGTTGGTCTGTGTGTGTGTGTGTGTCTGACCATGTCCTGTGCCTGTCCAATCTGTCTTTTCTTCTTCTTAAACTCAATTTCTAATTCCCTGGATGAGGGACTTTCTATTCTTTGCCCATGGTGGGGGTGAGGGTGGGGGGTGGTGTCTGTGAGTTGGCTACTGGAGGGACCAAGAGATCCCAAGTGAGTGACTGAGGAGACCGTGAGATCTGGGGGCTGGTTCCTGACGAGGCCATAGGTCTGGGCCAACTACTGGAGAGGTGCGTTTGCATGTGTCTGCGCAACTGAGACCAGGGGATCCTGGGGCAAGCTGCTGCGTAAGCAGTTAGTAAAAAAGCCAGTTAGTAAAAGCAATCATCAATGTGTGTGTGTGTGTGCACACGTGCACATGTGTGTCTGAGCATTCATCTCTGTGTGTGTATGAGCAGCTGCTGTGGCGTGTAACCTCCTGCTCTTATGCCCAGCTACTAGCAGCAGGGGAGAGTGGGATCCAAGGGCAGCGACCCGATAGACTGTCTGAGCACAGCAGCTAGAGGGACCCATGTTCTTTGTGTGCACATACATGAATATATATTTTCCCCTAACTACCTTTAATCCTGGCTGGCCAGAGAAGGGAATAGGGTGAGGCTGTTTGCACAGTTTGTGCTTGTGCAGGTGCTGTGTTTCTTGTCTGTGTTGGTCCGTGTGACTGGCTGTGAGCATACACATATACTTACTGTATTTGTGTCTGTGCGTGTGCCGGTTGGGAAATCTCCCAATCTCACTACACGTTGGACCTGGGAGCATGGGACTTTGGAAATGTCACCACTGTTGGGCTACTGGTTTCAGCAGCTCATAACAGACCAGAACTATCTTTTTAGGAAACAACAATTTCTTCTAAACTTTAGAACTTTTCAGAAAACCACCACAGCACAGATCTGTGTTTCTTGGACATAGAAACACAAAGTTTAAACCGTAGATATTATTGCATAAGCTTTGAGATGCTCAAGCTTCAACTTAACTCATATTCCACTTTGTGACAATTTTAAGTGTATGGCTGCATGGCTACAGCTGGGAACAGTGGAAGGTATTAAACAGCCTTAGTGTTCAGCCTCGGAACATGGAGCCAGAAATTTGGTTTGGCAGATCTACAAAACAACAAAAAATCTCATTTAGCTTTCATTGTGGGAAAACAAGGCAGAGCTAACCCACTTGCTCCTAACTTACATATACCAGATGAAGAGAAGATAAATTAGTATTCTCATAATTAGCAACTAAACAGGAAGGATTTAATCTGCAGTATAATAAAGAAGTGTTCTTAAGGGCCTGAAGAAACTTGAAAAAATGAAAAATACTAAAACCACTGAAATAAGCTGATACTCTATACATTTAAAATGTGAAATGAGAGCAGAAGAAATTATAAATAAAAAGCTATTTTGCATGTGAATGTGTTAAAAAAACGATGGGACAGATTTCTTTTGCCTGTGCTTTTTAAAATTTTGACATTTAGGGAAACAAAGGTAGTTAAGTATAGTTGCCAGCCTACCTTAACGTAGTTGCTACAGGCCAGTTTTATAGAGTTGTAACTAATTAGAATTATTTTCTCCTAGCAGTTCCATCCTTTCGAAAATGTTATCTTCTGACAATCCTTAAATTTAACTGAGAACTAGCTAACCAGGTGGAAACTAGTTCGGATTGAAAACCTAGTTATCCGTAATCCAGGTTGGACCAAACAAGATTTGTTTTGGTTTGGTTTAAAGGACATAAAATTAACAAGCACAGTGGAAAGCACCTCATTATTAAAAACATAAAAAAATAGTTTTCAGTGCTACTCTTGTCTTTATCAGCATTCCTTATTTTAGAAATTAACTCCAGAAAACAACACTTTGAAGAGAGCTTCTTAACAGAGCTACTGACAAGTGTTTTAGGTAATTTTATTAAATGAATGCTTAATATTTTAATAGTGTTTGCCAGTATTGTGAAAATATTTTAGGAACTACTGATGCCCTTTCAGAATCAGAAAAAAACATTACATTTTGATTCTACCATGGGCAACAGTCCAACCATTGGAGACAGTCTGAGATCTGAGAAATATTGACTCAAGAGCTCTCAGCACTCAACATGTCTGGTTGATATGTTGCCACAACTCCCTGTGACAGTATGGCAGGGACACCCTTTCTCAAGTGGGATGCAAATGTCCGACGTCTGTTCCTGACATTCTGAGGATATTTGTTACAGGATGACTGATAGGCAAGGGGACATATCATATGGGCAAATACAGAGCTGCAGATAACAAAACCTATTTTTTAAAGGGTTTTGTTATGTAGGTCACTTCATGCAGCTGTTCAGAGCTGCCCTTGGTATATTACAGACCTAAGGGCTGGGAGGGAAGAAATGAAATGTGTAAGTTCAATCTGTTTTTAATAGAATTGTTTGGTGTATGCAGTGTGAATTATGTACTCTGAATGGTTTGAAAGGGAAAAATACTGAAAAAGGGGATTGTTTTAATTTCTTTGTCTCTTCCTTGTCACATTTTTAAAAGAATTTGTTCTGCAGACAGAAAACATTTTAAATGTAATTTGTATTTATCCTAATTTGTTTCCATTGAAGTAGATGATTAATCTTCAATATAATACAATGTACTTTGATTATGTTTATTTCTTGCTGATCTGAATGCTGACAAATCATGCCTCTTTCACAAACATCAATTAGCTATCCTAATGTGCTGGAAGAACGTGAAGAAGACTAAGCTTCAACTGCATTATTTTTAAATCAGGAATGAGTTGAGGGATGTTTTTAACTATGTTATAATCCATGTATTCACATTCAATTACCTATTTTTAATATAGTTAAGTTAGAGAAGAAGAAAGAAGAAATTAGTCAACCAAAATATAAATATATCTGCATACTTTAAATTGTACCAGCTTGATATGGTGTTAACTAGGATACCCTACAAGTTTCATTAGTTCCATAGACATGATAATATGAAAGGAATCGTACATGACTGTTAACATAGAACATAAAACTATTGCTAGTGGGATAGTTCATGAAATGCTGTGTAAGGGGAAATATATATGCATTTAATTAGTTTGTGGTAATGAAACTGTACAACAAAATATCTAGTTAAAGTTAGTAGGTGTAAGAATATGAATGATAATTTAAAGATGATAATGTGTAGGAAATATTCTTATTTTACATTTTATGAGTATCACCAAACAATTGAGATTTGGAAAACTAAGGTAACTTGATAATGGACATAAGACTACTACAAGAAGAAATGTGAAAAGAGAAAATTACTCTGTGCAAAATGCAAGGAACATTAAGAATCAAACTTGAGACAGTGGAGATCAGCCCCCTTTTCTTCCCACCTGTAAAGGCCATAGGAATGAAGCATGCAGGTTTCTGATATGAATGCATCCATGCCAGTGCTTTGCTGTACAACTATGTCAGCAAAGTCAAGACTGTGCATAGCCTATGATTTCACAGTCAAAATCTCAGAATTACAGAAAGGTTGATGTTGTAAGGGACCTTTAGAAATCATCTGGTCCAAAGCCTCTGCTCAAACAGCATCACCTAGATCTGGTTGCCCAGGATCATGTCCAGACAGCTTTTGGATAACTCCAAGGATGGAGACTCCACAACTTCTCTGGGCAGCCTGTGCTAGTACTCAGTCACCCTCACACTAAAATAGCGTTTCCTGATGTTCAGATGGGACCTCCTGTGTTTCAGTGTGTGCCCATTGCCTTTGGTCCTGTCACTGGGCACCACTAAAAAGAGCCTGGCTCTGTCTTTGCACCCTCCCTTCAGGTACTTATATACACTGATAAGAACCCTGAGCCTTCTCTTCTCCAGACTGAACAACCCCAGGTCTCTCAACATTTCCTTATAGGCAAGATGCTCTAGTCCCTTGGTCATCTTTGTGGCCCTTTATTGCGCTCCCTGCAGTAGTTCCATGTTTCTTTTGTACTGAGGAGCCCAGAACTGGACACAGTACTCCAGGGGTGGCATTACCAGGGCTGAGTAGTCAACATGAGATTTCTTTACCAAAGAAAAGACCCAAAACCATAAATCATGAATATGAAGAAGGCAGAATTTACAAACACAAACCCACAGTAACTTTGTATTCAGATTAACTGACTTTAAGGAATTAAACATAATTTTAATTCTTGCAGTGGTTATAATTTTATTGATGTATTTTAAAGGAGGCTTTTTAATGTTACCAAACATCAATACTGCAGTCGCAATGACCATGTTGTATTAAGGAAGTTATAAAAGAGAACTTAATTTATTCAAAGATCACATGTGGCACTGTCAGTAAGCACCAGCTGTTTTTTGGCTCACTTGAAGATGCAGAATAAATATTTTGTTCCCCTCCTCACACATGCTGCTATAACAATGTTTGCCTTTCCTCTGTGTGAGTGCTCCAAACCTTTGTCCTCAACCCTCTTATCCCATACGATGACTTTAGCAGCCCCAGCCCTATGCTCTATGAACTAGCAAATAATTCTGTTCCTTCACCCATCCAGCTCCTCTCTCCATCAGCCAATGATAAGTGCTATCAAGGAGACATCTCTGCCATCAATAGATATTTCCATGCAGTCCAGTGAAAAGACATGTGTCCCATAAGTACTTTCATGCTGTTGAGAGCACATTTATGGGAATCTTCTATCTAAAAATATATTGTAATTTGTGGATTTTGAAATTTATTTGGCCAATAATAATTTATAGCCAATAATAAATCGGCTATATTAGCATAATGTAATATATAAACGAATATATAATATAATAAATATAATAAATATATTGTAATATAATATATAATGTAGTATAGTGTGGCATAGCATAATACACACTGTAATCCAGTGCTTGATCATAAAACAGGGGGGGGTTATATTAGCATAAAAAGTGGTTAAAGAAATTATGATCTGTATAAATATTTTGACATTGCCTTCACTGAGTGGCAAATAGCTATCATCAGAGCATGTAAGAGATGATGCAGCTGCTACACAACTTTTCTCTACACTGTAAATTCAAGGGTAAAATACATATGAAAGATGGATTAAAAATATTACATTAGCTTAAATTGTTACAAGGAAAGAATTGGTAACTGGCAATTTCTGGGGCTGTAGGCATGGAAAATTATAGCATGATTATTTACTAAGGATATAGTTTCATATATTTTTTGCCAACACACTTTCACACCAAAGTAATTAGTTTCAGCTCTCAGGCTTTATAACTCTTTATTTAGACTTCATCCTCAAGAAGGGGATGAGATCTCTGTTTCCACTGGTACTAACCATAGTTTTCTCAGCTAATGGAAAGGTAAAATAAAGCATAAGTAGTCAAGAAAAGGAATAAGATTCACTGGGGGAAATTTTGTGAAAGTAATGTTGCTTGCAAGTGTGTTTTACATATATGAAGTTGTTTTAAAAATAGTAATTTTTAAATAGAAATAGTATATAATAATAGAATAATAGAATAGTAGATATTCTGTGAAGACATATAAGCAGTCAGCTGACTCATAACTATGTTTCATATGTCAAAACCTCAGAATTAATTTGTTCTTCAGAGACTAATGTTATAAAATAAATCATAAAAGGAAAAAATATTTTTTGTTTGTCATAAATAATCAAAAAACCTGGGTCAAATCTAAAAAATGCTGTTCTTTCAATAGAAAATATGGAATGAAAATATGTGTCTAATATTTGATACTCAAGAATTATGATTCCACCTAAAAAATAGGTCTAAATAATTCCTCCTTATTCTTAGCAGAGAAACCACAACCACAGAAAAAGTAATCTGCTATATGAATACATCAGATAAATGAGAGATACTTCCTGAGCCCTATGGGCATCCTGCTTAACAAGACCTGCTTGGATGGTTAAATCTATTAGATCACATCCTTTCTTACTAAAGGCAAGAAATCTTTGTTATTAAATTTTAATTTTAATAATGCACCTATTTGAAAAAGGAAACAATGTATGTCTATCTTTTGTCTAACTCCATTAATTTCTACTAAATTACACTAAAACAAACATGGTCTAGGATCAACTTAATGGGAGTTTGACTTCAGACACTTAGCATCAAAGTAATAGTTTTATAAAGTGGTAAGGCTCCTAGACATTTTCCAAGGATGAAAGCATAAAACTGAAAAACATTTTATGTTACAGTCTTTAAAGTCTCAACTCTTAAAATGTCAAACTAAGTCAGATACTAAAGTAGGTTATATGCGAATAACTTTATCTTGCACACAGGTTATGCACTGAAAAATAAGGTGCATTTGGAAACTGAACTGTTTACACCTCCAGCAATCATGTGTGATCTGTCCTTATTGAGATCACTTTTTTTTTACATCTTAGTTCCAAAGCGAGATCATTACTATCAAAAGCTTCCTCTGAGAACAAAGGAACATTAATTCAACCCACAGAAATAGTTGGATAGAAAGCCAGAGGAATGGCACAGTATTTGCTACTTCAAATGTATATTGGCAAAATAAAGGAAGGATCTCATTAGAAGAAATCACTGCTTTCCAAGAAGATGTAAGAAAGAAACTTTTTACAATAATATTCACTGGAACAACTACCCCAGGGACATGGTAGAATCCCTATCACTGGAGGTTTTCAAGGTGTGACTGAACAGGGTGCTAGATGATCTCATCTGGGCTCTGTTTCCCATGAAAAAGTTGGACTAAATGATCTTTTGATGTCCCTTCCAACCTGGGCTGTTCTATGATTCTATAATAAAAAAGCATGTGAAAAAGAACTAGTAGAATGACCAGAAAAGAGGGAGCCTGTCACACAAAAGAAGACTCAGAAAGTTTAGACTGTTGAGTGTAGCAAAATGTAGGCTGAAAAGACAAAGGAATGTTTCTCCTAAATCTATCATAAGAAAAATCAAGCACAAAAAAAAAAAAAGAAAAAAAAAAGAAGAAAAAAAATAATGAACAACTATTTAAGTTAAAGGATAAGTATCACAGGTACAAATTGATACTGATTTTTTCACAAACAAATTGAAATTACATAGTAGAAAACCTTAATCAGCAGAGGGCGGTGAAGATTCTGGAATAATCTTCCGGTTGGAATTTTAAGGAAGAAAGCTCACTGACTCTGAAAAATAATTTTTACAGTAATAGTTGCATAAAGTCAGAACTTGATTACTGTAGGAAAATAGATTGTGAGAAGTTTGGTTATCATCACCAGAGACTGGAATTATTAGTTCAGAAAGTCTCTTTTGGTCATGCATACTTGAGATTAACAACACTCCTGAAAAGACTGACTGCCTTCTCTACAGCCTCCCATTAGGTGCTTGTAGACAGCAGTAAGATCCCGCTTACTCTTTTCCTTTCTACGTTGAACAGACCCAGTTCTCCCAGTCTCTGGTCTCTCCAAGTACAACGTGCGCCAGTCCCTTAACCATCTCGCTGTCTCTCTGTTGGACTAACTCTACTATGTCACTGTTTTTCTTGTACTGGAGACCAAATATAACAACACAGTGAGGGAAATAAAACATTTCATTATTAATCAGTCTTATTAAATTACTTAATATTACCAATAGATTCAGATGAAAATGCATCCAAAATAATACAAGAATGCAAAGGTTAGATTTGCTACTGCTACTTGCTGCATACATGTATTCATTAGATCACAGAAGTACTCATCATCTCTTAGAGCTTCTTAAAACTGCATAAATGAATTTAATTAATAAATGAATACACTGGGTATTAATGAGAGGATTAGTAGTTGCTCACATGACAATTTTTACATGATAACATTCTGGCTTTGTATTAACAACATGTATCAGCAGCCTGAATGTGATAACAGAAAATATTTTTTCCAAAAATCAAGATTACATCGATGATAGAATTAGCACTGCATCAAATATTTTTCATAATAAAGAAGTCTCCTTAACTGTTAGAATCCAGGAAAAAACAGAGCAAGTAGCTATTACCTCTTAATCTAAAATTTAAAATAATCCTGTAAACAGAAGACATCTGTAGTATCCTGGAACTTAACTGACACCTAAGAATACTGGAATATATATGAGGGAATATCTACTCCTGGGTTAAATATTTTGTGCATACTTGAAGCAGAAAGAAATTATGCAACTTCAAGTTATAATGGATTTGCAGAGAGGAAGAGAAAGGGTACAGGAAATCATACTGACAACATTAATTCTGGCTTTTTCAGATCTTGAAACCTTAATCATTCTTTTCATACAGTTTGTGGGTATATACATAATAGGCACATTCAACTATTAACAAGGAAATAATAAAGTTCCCAGTCGTATAAGAGATACAATATAGGCAAACTATTCTCCTTTAAAAAGTTACACTGACCTTCATAGGATGGATTAGTCCACCTGAGGGTGTCCCCACCAGACATACTTAACTTTCTGGTTACAGTACTAATCTAAAACAAATGAGTGAAATACTGGAGATTAATCTAGAAGCATTAAAGAACAGAATCTTATCTCCCAGATGTTTCAGCTTTCTAAATTTGTATCCAGATGATTTGTTTTACATCTCTGGGTGTTCAGGGTTAAGCCATTACTAACTCCATGGGGTTAGGAGGGGAAGGAGGATATCTATGACTTGGTTATCTTGTCTTCTACAAACCACCCTGCACCCCTATAGGATTTCATGTAATTTTTTTTTTTTTTGAGAGCTTAGCAGTCTGAATCTAAGATACCAAAGTATCAGAAAACTTCAAAACAAGGAGAAAACAGACATTACAATTGTCTAGTACATGGGTTAAAATTATTTATACAGGAGATAAAGCTTTCTTGACAGCCAGTTTAAAACTGCTGAGCAAATTTCAGTAAGAATTAAGAACAAACATGTAGCAGAGAGTACAGGTGTTCAATTATTTTAAAAAATCCCTGTATGATTTGCCCTTGCAGAGAAAAATAAAGACAAACTTGCATGTGGGAGATGCTAGTCACACAAACCGTAACATGGGCCTGAATAGAAAACTATACCCCCTGACAGGATGATTGTATAAAAAGTGTGCAAGCTGAGGCTTATGGATTTTACTTGTGCTACAGCAGGAGACCTTCCAGGTTTTTCTTTCAACCTATTCTAATTTTCAAATGCCCTGTGAAATTTTTGTTTAAAGATAAAAAGCATCAGAGTGGTTTCATCTATTCCTGTTAAGAACAGCCTTTTTTTTTTTCTTTTTAACATTACTATCTTTCTTTTTGAGATTATGTCATTACTGAAGACAAATTTATAAAGCCACAGCAAAACTAAGGACTCATGAACAGTACCTGGGTACTTCCCACAGAAAAAAAGCTACAGATGTCAGCACAAAGAATGCTGTTCCAAGCAAGATGCTGAACATGCCTGATACCAGTCAGCATAGGGACAGCTATTGTTTCATTTATATCTCTAAGCCTGAGGAACTTCTTCCTGCATTTTTGATTTTCAGGATTTACAGCCTGACTGAAAAGAATAACAAGATTTACAGCTTGAATAAAAAGAATAGCTTAGAAAGTTGTGTGCAGGAAGTTGTAAGAAAATAAAACACATCTATGTAGCCAAAATTTTCCGTGGTGTAAATGTATTAAAGGCAATATATTTACAAGGATTTAAAGAACTATTTTTGCTTGGCATTCTTTTGTTTGGGTTTCTGTTTTCCTTTCTTATTGGGGATGTTCTGTTTTTTGTAGTAATGTCTTATTCTATATTTATTTTTCTGACAGATTTTCAACTGAAATCAAAGAAAATTATTCTGTATTAATTAATGATACAAGAGATAGAATGGAAAAATGGCAGTAGAAATATTAATTGTACGTCTGGACTCTAATAACCAGATGGGAACTTTTCTATCCAATACACTAACATTCTCATGCAGATAACTGATATGCTCATTGCCCAGCAGCTGCACAACACTGACGCCATTTTTCCAGATAAATATCTCAGGGGACATGGAGCATTGTTAATTTCTTTTAAATAATTCAACAGAATATTAATATTTCTATAACTCCTTAGATTCACAAGTCTGTTTAGATTAGCTGTCCTTATAAGCAAAGTATTCAGGACACAATTTTACCCTAGGAAAATCTCAAACATAAGTTTAGAAATAGTCTGGATACTAACCTTAAATCTAAATGACAAAAAACTAAGCTAATGTAGCATTTGAACTAAGTTTTTGCCTTTTGCTGGTAAAGTCTTCACAAATTCTATCATATAAGGAATTAATAAAAGCTCCCTAATTTCCCATAATTTACAATGCTGAATATGTCACAGTAAAACTGGTTGAATTGTCACCCTTGAAATTTGATATCCATTGATCACAAATAGAAATCCTTAAAGTGATTGTCTGAGGAAGAAAAAAAAAGTTAAATTGTAAATGCTAGCAGACAGAAGATAATTTTGGGTGTGGGTAAACATCTCAAGCAGAAGCCTGCAACTTGTTAGCTGCAGTCATTGAGTGGCCTTCTTGTATTTTGGTAACACCTGGACCTGGACCTAATCTAGCTCTAATCTGGTTTGTCCTTAAGTAACCCCATTATCCAGATCTGCTATGGGCTCTTATTTATACTGTCGCCCATGACATTCCCTTGATTGGCACCAAAGATGTCATTTTGAAGAGACTGAAAATATGTGACTTCCATTGACAGAGTGCATCACTTTATTTATAAGCAAGGAATATACTAGATAACAAATTTATATCTAAAGGGCTGTATCCAGCTGGCTGGAGAAGTACTATTAAGTACTAAGAAGTACTATTATCTGCAAGGTTTTGGGGATTATGTTGTATGAGACATGCTTATTTCCATACTGATGAAACAGACCAACTGGAATATAGCTGGTGACGAACTGATCAAAACTGCTTGGCGGTCATCATGGGTCTTGATGGGTATTACTCCATGTTTGGATCATAGAATCAAAGAATCACAGAATCCTGGAATGGCTTAGATTGGAAAGGACTCCTAAAGATCATCTAGTCAAATCCCTCTGCCCTGGGCAGTCATCTCTCACTAGATTAGATTGCTCAAAGGCCCATCCAATCTGACCTTGAACTCTTCCATTGATGGAGCATCCACAACTTCTCTGGGTAAACCGCTCCAGTGTCTCGCCACCCACATCATAAAAAAAATCCTTTTGCCCAATCTAAACTTACCCTCTTCCAGTTTAAAACTGTTGTACCTTGTTGTGTCACTACAGGGAAAAACACTCTCTTCGTCTCTTATAAATCACCTTTAAATAGGGAAAGGTGGCAATAAGGTCTCTGATGAATGTGTTTCTCTTATTGTCCTCCTGAGCATGTGACAATAATAAGGTCTTCTTGAAATTCTTCTTTCAAAATTACTTCAGAACAGAAGTAAAGTGTTATACTCATTAGTGGTGATGGACCCACAGAGGCAGACCCTTGTGATCGATAGTGACTACTGTGTACTAAACAAGGTAAGTTTTGCCACATTTCACTGTAGTAGTAGATCTGTTTTTTTAACCCATTTCTTGTGGTCTTTGTTTTGTTTGTCCATCACTGAATAAGTTGTTGACATCAGGAAGTTCAGCTTTATATTTGGGAATTTCATTAAATTCCCAAATAAATAATGTAGCAGAAGAGATATAAATAATAAGATTAAAAAAATTATAATCACAAAAATAGTCCTTATGTATTTTCTAATGAATTCCTACTACTTTTACTGTGACTAGAATTTTGCCAACCACAACAATTAAATAAGAGTTTTACAAGTTGTCTAAGAACCACTATTCTATTTCCAGCTGTACTACTAATTCTAATTAAACTTGAGTGGTGCTGAAGTAATTCTAAGAAACATAATAACATATTAGTTATTTTATTCTAGAGGGTACTCTAATACTGAATTCATAATTTGTTCTCTTTTGGGTCCTTAAGAAATCAAAGTGGCTAACAGTTTGAGTAAACTCAATGATTCATTGTGCTTTTCCAGAAGAATTAAGGAGGCGGTTGAAGGGCATTTTTGTTGAGTGGTTTTGACGTGTTAGAAATGGATTTATCAGAAAGGAACGTAGATTATTATGTTTTAATTTCTTCTGCTAGTTATATGCCAGTTCATATACAGTCCTGCAACTAACTGCCCTAAAGACTTACAAGTGAAAGATACTATCAGCACCCCAAATAATTTATAGTCTAAGTCTAAGGTGAGAGTGTGAGGTATCAAAAATAAAAAAGATAGCATTTACTGTGATGTTTCAAAATCCAATAAATTAATAAATGGCAGAGGTATTTTAAATACTACAAATCTAGTTATATAGAAATATGAAGATGATAGTTCAGACATGTATTTTTCTGTATTTTGGAAACAAAATAATTGTATTGAAATAGAAAGGAAAACTGAATTTTTATCTGTCTTTAACTCAACTTTCATAGAATCACAGAATCCTAGAATAAATCAGGAGGGAGTGGATTTCAGGCAATCACCTAGTCCAGGGTCCTCAAACTACAGCCCGCAGGTCAGTCACAGCCCTCAAGGGTCCTCAATCTGGCCCCCTGGTATTTACAGACCCCCCCTGCCCGCCCCCCGCCAGGGTTGGGGGGGAAACCAAGCAGCCGCAGATGACTGCCTGCCACTTAATCTGTGTGTTGGCCCCTGGTTAAAAAGTTTGAGGACTCCTGGGCTAGTCCAACTGCCTCTTCAGATCATGGTCAACTATGAAATCAGATAAGGTTGCTCAGGGCTTCATCCAGTCTTGAAAACTTCCAAGGATGGACAATGTGTGACCTCTTTGGGTAGCATCTTCTGCTTCTTGACTGTCCTCACATTGAAAAGGTTTTCCTTATCCCAGTCAGAACATCTCTTAGTTCCATCTGCTCCTTCTCAAGACTTACTCCTTCATCAGCAAGATAGACAGCCACCTGTGTCCCTATGCCCCAGATGCTCTCCTCCAGAGCCACATAGTTGTTTTTAGTACTCTCAAGGTCTCCCTGGCATTGCTGGCACCCATATAGAAGAGCAGCGGATGCAATGTCCAGTCCTGCCTCAGCAGTCTCTTCGCAAGTCTAGATCCAAGTGTCTGGACAGCAATACACCTCCATGGACATCAAACCAAACCAGGTGAGCAAATAGGTGCCTTCATCCCTTGCAGGATGGAGGCAGCTCCCCACTGCTGTCCTGTGCTCTAATTCCAGGGAGCCACTGCCTGACACCCAAGATCTGGCTGGCTGGCTGCATCTTGCCCTGGAGCTCTGTCTGGGTTGAGGCTCCTGGTGTTCTGGGCACTGTTCTCCATCCTAGACTGGAGCGTGTGCCACATGATGCCTCACCACCATTGCTGCAGAGGCTTCTCCTGGCCCACTTTGCAGCCCTGCTGTGAAAACTGCTTGAACACTCTCAGCTTTGCTCTTGGTATTCCAGATACATTTTGTCTGTGAAGCACTCACGGTGGACCATCTCGTTAACATACCTTGCTGGTACAGCTAGAGATAGTACTTTCTAGTTGTATTATAAAAATGGGAGGTTTTATTAAATAAAAATAATTTGACATTAGAGCTAAACAATTTGAGTCAGTATAATTTCTTCTCTTGCAGCAACTGGATAATAAATTTCTCTTCCATCTAGGATCTTAGTGAACTGATGTGAAACTATGGTCAGGATACAAGCAGAAAAATTACCAAGAAAATAATATCTAGGAATTTAAAAAAATCAAGTAATTGTCCTCTGAGTGGAGTAGCTGAGCTATATTTAGTATAAGAAACTAAATAAGCATAAGGAAAAAGTGCATGTTTGGAGTACATTTAAAATGGCTTGAAAATCAGGACAGGCAAGCCAACATACAGTTACCTAGAAACACAAATTTTGCCACAAGATTTAGCACTGGGGTGGTAAAATGTTGGTGTAATCATTTTGAGACAGCTAAACCAGCAAAGAAAATGGTTAATCTCTATCATCACTATTGAAAAATGTTTTCCCCTCCCATCCATGAAAAAGAAAGCAATCTGGTTTTACAGAGTTACTGAGTACAGACAGTGAAGTAGTTATTTTTCACAGCACTCAAGATGTACCATCACTGTTTCCTGAAACAGAATTTTAACAATGATGTGACAGTTTAATGCAAGACCATGGAGACCAACTGCTTTCAGTGCTGTTACAAGGTGAGATAACCATGACAAAATGATTTCTATATGTGTCTATAGGGAGCCCATTATGAGTCTATGATGCTGGCATTACAGTGTGAAATTATGATGGGGGGAAAAAATAATTTAAATTTGTACCGCATGACAATGTTGTTCCAGCATGTGCAAGCTTTTTCCTCCCCCCACTTTATATTCTGAATAGAACCCTGCCTAACCACAAGGTTTTGATTCATATGTAGTGTAAGAGAACTTGATATAAAAATAAATTACCAGAATTACATTCAGTTAATCATATATTCTTCTTTACCTAGTGAAGAATTCTGCCTTTAGACTAAATAAATATTTATTTGCAAACTTACCCTCAACTTAAATTCACCTTGTACAGATAAAATATACATACAAAACCACATAACTAGAAATCAATCACCTGTGCCTCCATAATTTAAAAAATATAGAGTATCTGCTCCTCACTCAAATTCTCATTTGCTTTCTCTGATCCAATTATTCTTATGGGCCTGCCAACCTGGGGTTCTTTTGTTAAAAAAATCGTGTTAAGCTTGCTGTTTCAGGTGTTCTAACATATCCATTTATGCATATATTTCCCAATATTTCATATATGCCCTTCATGATCAGTGATTTTCTCTATGGACATGGTATTTCCTTACTCACTGATCAAAGGCTGTTTTCTTTTGTCTCATAAAAGCCTTACTTACCTGAAGTATTTTTTTTTACAATATTATAATTATTCAATTTTTTAATAGATCCACTTTTTCTAGGACTTTCAATTAAATAATATGTCTCATGCTATTTCTAAATTGTGAATTATCTTGTTCACTCCTCTGTCCTTCTCAATTTTCCTAGAGACTTTATTGTTTCACCTCTCTGCATGGTTCATATTTAGCCAAATTTATTTCTACTTTATTTTTTTTTAGAGAAACGCTAACCTGAACTTCCTTATTTACTGAATAACTAAGAAGCAAACAGTGAGAAGTCTGTCTGTTCAAGATATATTTACAGAGTTAAAAACTAATTCAACATTGTTTTGTATCTCTTGTGCCAGGTAACAAAAGAACTTTCTGATATTGTCTGCAAGGATGTTTGTTTCCCTGATAGATACGGGACTAGTTAAATAGTGTCTCAAGTGTGTTGTTCTATGGCACAAAGCATTGGAGTTTGAAAAGCCAAGACTTCCGTATTCTCTTAGCTACGTAGTTAGAAATGTTTCATTTAAAAAGTGAGCGTAGTGCTGGTGAAAATATTGGACAAGCATTGTCATTAAAAACAGGCACTTAAAACAAGTATAAAGAAATCTCACTGGTATCCTAAACAGTATGACTCATTCAGGCTTTGCAGGCAACTCCTTTGAGAGTTAAAATTAATTTCATCTTCCAATATGTTATATTGTATTATTGAAACTACCTAGTGGGAAAGCATGATGTGATAAATTAAGAAGCAAACCAAAAGAAATAGTTCTATGGTCAGGGAGCATCAGAAAGAAAAGGATCACTTGAATGTTAATATAGGTCTGGGATATGACAGATGAAACTTAGCATATTACTGTCCATACACATCCTACAACTAACTTTCACTTTAGGTTTAGCACTCTTTTTTTTATGATTTATGATTTTATGATTAATAATATTTTTATTAAGAATAAAATCTTCATAAAATACATAACCCATATTGGAAATAATAATAAAATAGTCTAAGAATTGTAATAATTTTGGCCTTTCCATAGTGAACATGGATTCCTGTCTGTTCCTTAAAGATTTTTGAGCATATGCTCTATGGGTTATTAATCTGATTACACTAATGGTATTCTTTGATTAAAAAAAAAAAAAAAACAAAAAACCACCAAAAAACAACACAACAAACCCAAACAGATAAAAGGTGATAACAGATCTTAGAAAGACAGTGGGTATTTCACCAGGGAAATGTTTTGGGAATCAGCTAATTACAGAAGCAGCATGTCACAGGAACATAGAACTGACAGGAACTACTGAAGTCCTTGAATCAGTCATCTTTCTCAATCCTGAAAGCGGCTGATTATGAAACAAATGCTTCTTTCAGAAGTTAATATTTTCTTTACATCTCCTTCAGAAATCTTTTCAGTACACTGTCATGAAATTTAGCTGTTCCAAAAAGGATCAATTATATGGGGAGAAAAAAACACAAAGGTCAAGAGATGGACTAAAATCTTAGATACAACAACAGCAGACAAATTGTTAGATAAAAATTTCTGATTGTCTTAGGATCTGAGAATGGCCTGTGCTACAGAGGAAGCTAAAAATATTTAGTATTTATAAAAGAACCCAACAGGGAAGGAATCTTGAGTGCAATTAATAAACAAAGGTACTTAGATACGTGACCTGTGGTTTTACTTTCAGTAAGACTAAATGAAAGGTACCTGTGGGAGTTATTCCTCACCTACTTTGTCATGGGTAGTTCCAGTGTTTAACTGGAATTAGCAATCAGTGGAAATCAGGCACCAGTCTCTAAGGTGTTTTGGAAACTGTCTTCCTGAAGACAGAACATGAAAGAAGAGCAGTTCTGCACTTTCTCATACTTGAGATTTTATTAAAGCATTTTTGATAGGGTAAATTCACATAGTTAATATTAAGACTTTGAGAAGCAGCAAGGATCAGCTGGCTAGGATATAGCTAATGCCTATTATACACATACTTTTAAGATCACAGATTTTATCTTGAGAATGTCCACTACAGTATATTTGAAAATAAACAAAATGGTAAAAAAGGAAATGAAGTTAGGCAAATGAAGTTTGAGGTAATGTCAGAAGCTAGAACCCATCCAAATGCAAATTCAAAAGATGCCCAGGCAGGCAATTTATATATTGCACCTTTCACACAGGGTTTGGTCCATGTTAAATTTCACTTCCTGTCACTGTTCTTCTCAAAACTCGGTGTAAGTCATATAGGCATGAAAGGTGACTCATAGAATAGTTTGGGTTGGAAAGGACCTTTAAACATCACTGAGTTCCAAGCCCCCTGCCACGGGCAGGGACACCTTCTACTAGACCAGGTTGCTCAAGGTCCCACATAACCTGGCCTTGAGCACTGCCAGGGACGGGGCATCTGCAGCTTCTCTGGGCAACTGTGCCAGTGCCTCACCACCCTCACAGTAAAAAATTTCTCCCTAATATCTAATCTAAACCTACCTTCTTTTGGTTTAAAACCCTTACCTCTAGTCCTGTCACTACAGGCCTTATTAAAACATCTGTCCCCATCTTTCTTATAAGCCCCTTTTAAGTATTGAAACATGAAAAGTGTAGAAACACTATGAGACATTGAAATCAGCTATGGTTCCTTTGTACTTTTGTAGTCTAATAGGATGTAGGAATTCAGCTTTGTTGTATAATGACTTAAATAAATTCCTTTACAGGGAGCTGCTTTCCATAAGCAATGGTTCAGGCATAAGGTTTATATTTCTGTCCTTAAATTTTTATTCAAAAAGTGTATACTTGAAACTACTTTTAGCACATACATTTCAATAACTTTTTCTTGTTATATCAGGTTTGCTATGAAGTCTTTTTACACCTATTAAAACAAAACATAAGAACCTACTATTTTTAATGAACTTTTCCTCAAAAGCTTTATTTTTTTCATTCAAAGACAAAACTTATTTCTAGGGAATCAAATCTAAGCGCCTGTCTCTGAGTCTTCCTACCACAAACTTGAGGACAGTTGTGACTATAGGATTGCTGCTTTGTTCTTCTCAGTAATCCTTTCCAGCAATGGCTGCTTAAAAAGTAAAAGTAACTGCCCAAGAATGTATTAACTTAAATAGTTTTTGAACAGGTGTTAGAGATAGTGTTTGAATAAGTGCAATCTATTTACTTAGAAATTAACAACACAGATGCTCTCACCCACCACACACATCCTTTCTTTTCAACAATGATTTAATGGTTTCTTGTACAGAACTAGTCCAAGACAATTAAAAAGTTAATAAATAGTCACAGTGGAGGGTAAATTGCCTTTCCTGCTTTCAAGAAGCATGTGTGCAGCTATAAAATACGATTTTGTCAATCTGTTAAATTCTCAGCATAATCCTTCCTCATTAGATGTTTATGTCATAACATACCTAATATCTCACTATAAGTACTTAAGGTTGTTCTTCCCTATAGTGTCATATCTTGAAAGCATAAACAAAACAGTACTACTTATGACGCTGGAAATAGAAGGAAATCCCTTCCTTTAGAATTTACTGATATAGCATTTTTATATTGTGTAGCTTAAATGCAATTATGAAGAACAACTAAGATTAAGATTTAAATTTCTAATAAGTAAGCTACTTCAGAAATTAGTAAAATACTGAAAAGTATTTTACATATGGACATGTTACAAAGCTTTCATGAATACATACAAACTTTTCCCCTATCATTGTTAAAGCATTTCTTAAAAATACTGTGCAGCTAAATCTCAAGACCAGTTTTTCCTTTTAACTTAGGAACTATTCCTGTTTTTACAGTAACCATGAAATATTTTCTGTTTCATCAGTGTTGCAGATAATACCAAAAGATAAGAATTCTCATTCAAGATTATTGAAAGAATTGAGTCTAATAATAATAATTATAACAAAATGTGGAATTACAAAAAAACTTCAGAAAGTTGGAGAGGAGAGACACACGTTTTACTGTTACACTAAAAGTCCCAATAAGAGGGGTCTTAGAGATTTAGATTTGTTAGCTTGACATTACTTCCAGAAAACAATTATAGGAAGATTTGGATAGCACTTAGAGACAAATTGAAAGACAGCAATGTAACTGACATTGATGACCACTCTTTTGGGAAAATAGCAATATCATATAATATTGATCACAAGCACAATTAAGAGAAAGCATACTGACACACAAAAATTACATTTCAACGTATTTTTTTAGCTTAGTATCACAAAATATTCGGAATAACACATCAATGCTATGAAAAATAGGGGGTCCTTAGATTTACTGAAATTAAAATTAGCTGAGACATAAGTATTTGTAATGCTGTCTTTCAGCCAAACAGTTCTTCTCACAAAACTGGCAATAACAGTAAACTGTATCATTCGGTTCGGGTCTGAATGAAATCTGTATAAAACTCCATTCTAATTAATCTTAATTAATACAAGACTATGTAGAAAAAATATTAATATGTGCACACTTGTAATGAAAACAGGCTTTGCAAATTATTTAAAGGGAACTGGTAGACATATCCAATTACATGTTGTTTGTTTATAATTTTTATTAATGTTATCTGTTGACTCAGTCTGGCCCTAAGAAATGAGCATGAATATGAGATATGAAAGTTTTCCAGAAATACCTCTTTATTATTACATTTCTCTGAAATACAAAGAAACACATTTTCTAATGACAGTATTTTAGGCCCTAATCCAAGAAAGCACTTAAGTAGGGGTACACTTTAAATGTTTGAGGAATGGTATTGATTTCAGTAGAGGCACTTATGTAATTAGAGTGATTCAGGTGATTAAATACCTTACTGGACTCAGACCCCATTGGCATGGCATAAAATTCACCTTTACGCAGAAATGTAAAGTCAGCAGAATGAAAAAAATCTCATAAAACTTCCAAAACAGCTACTCTAACTTGGGCTTACACTCAAACTTTTCATTTTGGGAAAATGGAACACCAGCCCAGCAATGAAACAAATCACATGGCCAAAAATATTTTGGCTGAGCAGCATCTCATTTTTCTTCTAAAACAACTGTTTCCTCTACAGTAACTATTCAAAGTAGAGCAGGCTACTCCCAATGTAACCCAAGGAATATCTGCCACTGGACTTGCAGAAGACAATAAATGAGAGTGGGAAACTGATTTTTTTATCTTCCAAAATGGGAGACTTTGTGGGTTGTGTGCTGGGAAGAGGCTGACAGTGGGTGCGTGGGTAGGTTGCAGACCAGAATTCTGTCCACAGATGGGTGCCCTTGGGTGCACCCACTTATTTCTAGGAGGGTGCTAATGGGGCTTCTCTGAATTTCAGTTAGGCTGCAGCACAGTGCTGTAGACTCCTACTGAAATGGGGCCAGAAATCTGTATGTAGCATCATAGAGTGGAAGGGAGGATAACACTGTACATAAAAGCAAGGCACAGGACTAGTGACAGGGCTGTCTGGGGCAGGAGCTGGTTACTTAAACCTCACTTGTGCTGTGTGGGCCTAGCTCCATCCTAGTGTCAGTCACCATAATCAGTTCACCATTTCTCATGTAATATTCTTTGTGCTGGTTCATTATAGCATTGTACTGTTGCTTGAAATTAATGAAAAAAGTCAAGACACCATCTGGGTCTTAAGTCTCTAAAGCTCTGTGTCAAAAGTGCATGCTAAAAAACAGATCAAAGGGTTTATATAAACTTTAGTGGCATTAATTTAGAATGCCATGGAATTTTATCACATGCCTGCTTATAGGACTTATAAGCAAAGGACTTCAGCATATGTGTTTGAAATTTATCTAACAGCTTCTCTCTGAGATTACCAGAAAATCTAAAGCATTGCGTTTTTTTCCAATCTGATTCAACCTCAAATGCCTCTGCCTTTTTTACTTTTTGCAGAAACACTGCTTTACAAAGCCAAACAATTGCTGAAACAGTTTGATGAGTCTCATTTAAAGATATGCTTCACCACGTAGTAATTAAATTGTTCTGATATTTTTTATTCCTGTTAGTACAACTAATTTACATAACTACATAATTAATTATATGAGAAAATTACTCAGCACTACTCCTTTAAAGTGGTATTTAAAATATCTATGGCTTTGGAATGCAGACATATCAACTACACCAGCACTAGGGCATAATTACTCTCATCTTGTCAACATGTATTTCCTCTTATGAGTCTACAACCACTTGGTCACTGCAGGACATAATTATCTATACTTACTTTTGGAGTTTAGCCATTTAATGGCTGAATTTTTGATCTTTATCTTGAATATTTCAGTGTTAGAATAGTTATCTAAAATACTTTTCATTAAGTTCTACTCAAGGTACAGTTATCACTCAAGGATTGACTACAGCCCATGTACTTTTCCTTTGTCTATGTACTTTTTCTTTTTTCTCAGTTTTGCACTGTGACTCTTTTATTTCTATTGGTTTTGTCTTATAACTGTCAAAACTGAAGAAGTATTTTTAAAACTCTTCTAGGCAGTTTTCATATCAGCTTAACAACAGTAAATAAATTCCATGAAGAGAAAATAGACCTTCAGCTAAAAAAGCTCGTTGATAAGAGATTCCTAAGTTATGTCCATATTTAACATTTCTTTCTCTTACACTTATAGCTTTTTCAGTATTTGTTAATTGTGTTGTCAATTCAGATGTTTAAATTTATTGGTCTAAATGCTGTTATACACATGACCCATATGAGTGTGTCTGTTCTAATAGCTTAGAACCCCCATAGACAAGACAAAGTAAAGTGGAAACAGGCACATAAAAAAGGAAATTAACTTCTCATATCTTGAGCAGATTTGAAAAAACAATCTAGGTTTCACCTATATAATTCATAGCTCTGGCTGTGATAGTTCTTGTTTTTACAAATAAGAAAAGAAAATGAGAAATGCAGTACAATGCCTTCAGAGAGAAAAGAGGAATCTAAAACCTGGTAGACTGCACAGCAGTTCATTAACCACTGATGAAAATGACGCAGCTGCGTCTCTGCAAGATGTATAAACAAAGATGAAACAGAAATGGTTTGCAATTGTTATATCCTGAAGATGAATGAGAAATAATTCAAATATTGTTTTCCATGTCAGAGATGTTCAGATAGGTAGTATTTAATACCTAGCCATTTGCAGCTGGACTGTAGGTTAGCTGGGTTGTGGCTCACAGCTTCATGCAACTGCCAATATAAATAGTGTCAAGCAAAAATCAGCATTTATCAACAGATAACACACCCAGATATATAACCTGTAGGACCTATATTGTATATGAACTTTGGCTATATGGTGTTAAACAGAGGATGCACTGAGTACAGGGCCAGATTTTTTCATAATGTTTACTGCTGCAGCTGTAACATAGCTGAACCATTGCACAGGAAGAAAAAGCTTAAAAATATAAACATTATGGAAGTAAACATTAAAGATAGCTTGCTTTAGGTCATTGACCTGATTGTGATTTACTTCATTCTAGGATTTTCACAGCTTTATTTTGCAGTGCTTTCTCTTCTATCTACTTCTTTGCTTAATGCTGGTTAACTAAAATGCAATTAGCTTTCTTCATTTTACTTTTTATGTTGTAAATGAGTGGCATATTTGGGTTTTCTGAAAACTTATAAGGACTTCTACGGCACATATTTTTTGTAGAATGCTTTACAATGGAGCCTTACTGCGTCTACTGAAACATTAACTCTCAACATATTTTATGTTGCCAATTCTGAAGATAGCTATTGCTTTTGTCAGATCTGTCACTATGTTTACTCCCTTTCCATCTGTAAATATGCTTTTAGCGTTCCATGTAACTATACTTTATTATGCTAAAAATCAGAGTATAGACAGGAGATGCAGGCTATAGCAAAGACAAGAATTTATTTTAAAATCCTTAAAGACCTTAAACACTTTATAGTAGGAAGATTTATACTTTTATCTTGCTATAATACTGTACAATTTGAGATAATTATTCTAACAGGATAATTTGCGGTGTCTACAGAGAGACTTGCCCTCTGTACTTTTGTTCTGGTCACACAGTAATAGCTGACATAAGCTACTTACCCTGTAATGTTGGATTTAGGGCATTTTCCTTATATTCATCAGAACAACTATAAAATTAAGATTATTGCTATTTGATAACATATTTTATAAGGGCAGAAATCTTAATCTTGGCCTGATTCCAGGAACATTCCCAAATATATTATTTATGCTACCACATATTTGAACTGTGGCTAACATACCTTTTTCCAGGTGTGTTGCTAAATCATTTTAATCTATATATTATGCCTAATAATTAAGCAATTTGACATGACCAGAACAAATCTCTTAAAGGCAAAAAGCAGTAAGGCCCAACTATCTGAAGGTTTCAGATAACTGAAAAAACTTTGTAACTTGAGGTACAAAAAGTCAGACAAGAAATCTGGCAGGTATTTTATATATTTGTTTTTATTCCCCATTCAAGAAGACTGTTCAGGCAATTCCACTGCCAGCTGGTTCATGAGCACCAGCTAGATAGTTCTTCAGGAAAACAACACCTCCAGCCTGGAGAGAAATGGATAGCTGTTGGTAAGCTAGACAGCTTTGGGGTCCTCCAAGCTGCTTTCCAAAAGCTTCATCCCTCTGAAGTTAATAGGAATCTCTGTGTTGATTTAAATTGTCTCTGGCTCAATCTTAACTTCCACCAGCCAAGACCCCCACAGTGAGGATTTCACCTGCTTGTCCAATACATAGCCAAACGTCAGGAATATGACACTACTTTGTTGAGAGGTATTTGTTAAACTTTAGGTAATAAAGATGTCTTTCAGTTTTAATTGCTCTGCAATATTAATCAGAATTGCTATAAATGTGCATAAAATCATCTGGCAGACAGTCAGATTCCGTAATTAAATGTTAGAAGATCACTTATCCAACCACATCTGTTAGACTTTTAATGTTTTCTGCATGTTTTCATATTTACAACACTTTCTGTGATAACTTCTCATGACTCATTAGGCAGAATGTAGTGAAGACTACATATGAAAGATGTAGGAAAGTAAGCAAATAAATTAATAGTGACATTAAGAGGATTTGTAAAAGAAAAAAAACCCTGGTCTATTCTTAATTAATAAAATTTGTTGGGAAGATCAATATTTTCTGTTGCATATAGTTTTGCTTCTATTTGAAGAAGATATACTCAAGAATACTTCTGCAGGAAGAAATTCACTGGTATTTTTTAGAATATTATGTGAAGAAAATGATACTTTAACACTCTATTACTTCTTTTGTAAGATAATTGCCTTAAAAATTAAAATATCAACAACATAAGGCTTTGTAGCATGATATATCTTATCTGATATTTTATGTTTAAGTCAATAATTCCTTTGGTTACAGTAGTTCAATTATTTTAGTCTCTTCTGTACTGGTATCAACATTTTAAGACTACGGGATTTCATCTTAATTCCTTCTGACAGCTCAGTAGCAGATAAATATCTAGAATAATCATAGCTTTTTGTGTTTTAGGGCATTGTTCTGCGTTCCCTGTTCACATTCAAGTCAGTTTAAGCCCCCATTGTATAATGACTGTAAAAACAGTTAATTAAATACTTTGCCAGGATTTCTTTTTTTCTCATTTAATTTTATTTCTACACTGAATGTGCTTAATCAAGGGTGAAAAACATTTCAGGAAGAGTTTTATATTAGAAAATAAAAAATATCCAGCAAATTAACTAAAAAGTGGGGTGCATCAGGTGCCAGAGAGAGTATAAACCTGACAGGTAAAGTATGTGCATGCTAAGATAAAAAGGAAAGAAAACAAAGAAAATAACCTGTGACTGTTCTCCTTCACTGGGTGCTAGGAGCATGTGTCTTCATTTAATATTTTATTTGAGAAGAGACAGTAGATGACTGCAGCATGGATATGTAGGCTGTCAGATTTGCCTCAAGCAAAATACATATAATCATAAATGCACTGAAGCAGTATTTATGAATTTTGTTGATCTAACATCAGGAATTACAATACACTAAATGTTTCTAATATGCTGCACTTTAAAATTTGTGTGAATAGTTTTGTTAAATTATATGACTAAAGACTTGTCTACTACAATCATTTAACACATCAGATACCAAACTTTCAAACTTTTAATGTTTAGAGTTAAGGGTCTTTGTTTAATAGGCAATCAAAGCAAACATTATTATCAATCCATGAAGAACATAACTATTCTAAAAACACATCCATTGCTTAAAGTCAATGGTTATCTATATTATTTTTTGGTAGATAATATTATTCTGCCCATTTCAAACATAACTTTTTTCTTTAATTTTCATTGCATTTTCATCTCATTAAATTTTCATCACATATTAACTAAATATTTAGCATTCTACTATTACCAGCATGTATTTTATCTTGATACTGTTGTTATAACTGGCACCTGTAGAAATAGGTGTATATGTCTTTCACTGGTTTGAAAAAGAAAATCCGCATTTGATTAGCAGACCTGATCTGAATTTAAACTTAGCTGGGGGCTTTCATGTAATGTCAGATGTCTTTATACATCTGGCCAGGCTGTGAAACAGAAGACAGTCTAACAACACAGATCAGTCATGAATAAAACCCAAGAGCATGTGTGGAACACCACTGATTTGGGGCAATGGGCTGTCGAAGGTCATCCTGGTATAAATGGGAACTAATCTGCTGCAATCAGGAAGAGAGTTGATTGCAACTTTGCCAAAATTGTGATAAGTAGGTACTGTGGCATAAATTAGTTTGACAAGCTACAAATTACGCAAGTTAGATCTATTAGGCAGACTAAGCAATTTGCAGTGGTACAGTGTCCCTCTGTCCCTGCTGACATCAATTTGTGCCTAGGTCACAAGATGGGAATGAGTCTGCGATGCTGTCAGATGCACTTTCCCTACACAAACAGTATCAGGACTAATCAAGACCTGCAGTGGCCATTAACTTGTCATCATCTGATTGGAACAGATGGCTCCAGACACAATGGGCTGAAAAAAGAGGTCTGGTGCTCACTTAATGCTGGGATAAATTATGTGAAATTTCACTGACATTAATGTACAATTGTGAATAAGAAATGCTAAGTCTCCTGTTTACAGGTTATCTCTCTGCAGGTAATCCAGATCTGTTTGTTACTACATAAAGAAAATATGTAAAAGGTAAAGATCAGTTCTACCTTATTGATCAGAACAAAGGACTAGTAGGAATCACACTGTATCATCACCAAGAGCTGTCAAGGAGGGGGTTGGCAAGGCAGACACTTCACATTCCTCCCCCCTCCTTTTGCCTTAATGGTAAGAAGTATAGAAAAATATCATGAAACAATGAGAAACTATGAAAAATTGTCATTCAGTCCTTCTCTCAATCCTTTTCCAGCCATTGATATCAGACCACACCGAAAATGATGCTGGGCTGAGACAATCTCTGGGTTCAGCAGTCCAACGGGATTAAGCAGGGCTATCTGCACTTCCTCCTCTGCTTTTCTCCTTTGTACCAGGAGATGAATGGAAGAGGGTGGTGAAAAAATCGCTTCAAAGGAAACATAACAGGCAGGATCTAGATTACAGTAATGCAGTGCTGATTAAGGCAGCAGGTATCCTTCCTTCTGAACATAAGAAGAAATTTTTTTTTAAGGATTGTTGAAAATACTGTGGGCATAGTCTGGCATTGCACCTACAAAGCAAACACTCTAGAAATGTTCAAATGAGGCACACGAGATGCATTGTAGGCAGTGAGGCAGTGCAGGGAATATCTGCTGGAATTCTGGAAGGGAAGAGGGAGGTTTGAACTGGACACCTTTAATGTCGGCCCACCACAGGCTTGAGGAGTTGAAACATTTAAGCGAAAGTAGTATATGGATTGTTAACATACAGATGTTAATAACATATGGTTAATATGGACTGTTAATGTACAGATTGTTTGACTTTGGCCAATTTATTACTATAAAGAAGAAAGGAAATGTAAAAAGCATAATATTATCAAGGACAGTAGAAGATACATCAAGTCTCTTATTCAGGTTTATTCAGTTCAACGTCAATTTTCATTTGCACCTGAATTGTAGTCTTCTGTTTACCTTTAAAATACTGCAGCGTATTTATATAATTTCTTTTTGAGATTTTTCCAGGGTTTGTTCATGCCTCAGAATTGCAGAGAATGATAGTGTCTACAGAACCAAGCAGAAAGTCCTCCATGTCATCAGAACAAGACCACCACTGAACAAACTGAGCATAAGGAATCTTGAACAGAAACCCCAGGGAGAAAAGCTGATGCCTTGGAGCCAACGTCTGGTTGTTTCTACTGAATACTTCAAAGCAGGGAGTGACTGAACATAATCAGAAGCACAGACAGATAGGAACCTTGGACTTCTTTTCTTTATAGAGAAATGATTCTTCTTACTGATTTACAATATATTAAGGAAAAAATATACTGAAATTGCAAGCCAAATCAGTTAAAACTGTCCTAGTGAGGACAGTATCTGTGAATCAATTTTCTCTTGAAGCATGTTCTGATAGATAAAACCCACTTATAAAAATAGTTCAATAGAGTTAGATTATTTTCAAAAAAGAAACAATATTTATTTACAGGTTGTTACTCCCTAAGTTTACTGAATTTTCTATAAATCCATGGATAATGAGTTAAAGGCATAGTAATTTGTGTTTGGTTATATTAGCATTGACTTGCAAGAGAAAGCCACTTCATCATATTTTTAAAATATTAAATAAAAAAAAAACCTTTCTGAAAATAAGGGCCAGGTTAGTAAAGGCCAGCCAAACTCATTGAAATCATGAAATCCAGAGTAACACCAAGAGCTATGTGTATATAATTTTCTTACACAAATGATCACTGATAGTCATCACCCTTAATGTTTGACATCTCAGCCATAGTTGGAGATGGTTTGACCTCCTCCTTACCATTTTACCCACTGGATAGAAAACACGTTCCAATGAGTCAGATATTCTTCAGATTCACTTATGTTAATTATAAACTGGGACATGAAATGATAAAAAGAATAAAGAAACAGTTGATTACACATAATAAGCTGTCAAAAGGCTTGACTAGCATGGGATTTTCTTTAGATTCTCAGAATTTTTGTTTGAGTGGAAGCCTTGTCTTGTAGAAGTTTCTGGATTGAATCCTTCCTATGTGTTTTTGGCAGAACTAAGAATTTGCAGACACTGTCTTGAAATCACACTGTCTTGAAATCATACTGTCTCTGTTTTACTGCTAGGGAAATCAAAACTGAAAGTAAGTGACCCAGGCCTCAGGAAAAACTAAGGCTAACACTTACTGCTACATAATCTTCACTCCTTGTAATCATCTAAGTGGTATTTTTGTAGTGAAACAATTTGGCAGGTTCCTCCAACACCATTCAACTCTGTACTCCCAAGAAGTTTAATATATGACTGCTCCTTTAATGATGTGTTTAAGTTTTTGCTTAGTGAGTCAGGGAACCTGCTGTGATAATTCTGTTTTCCCTGGACCTTGTTTCAGGAAGTGTTACTGGCCTTCCTATCTGACACAGATTACTCTGCACATTGGTGGGAATGTCTAATTTTTCATCCACCAGTATCCTCAAGTCCTCCTCTGCAGGGCTGCTTTCAATCCATTCATCACCCAGACTGTACTGATGCAGATCTAATACTGTAATCTGTGCCTCTAAAGAAATCTACATATTTGAAAAATATTTTTACTAGTAGATACTTGACCTTGAATAAGATATATTTTATTATTCACTAGTTTGTTTCTCTGCTGTACCACTCCTAGTGAAAATAATAGAATCTTCTTTAGAATCAAAAGCATTTTAATCTTGCCCTTGTGCATTGTAAAGATCAAAATGATTATTTTTTTTGGTATTCTATAAAATTTAATAGAAAGATTTAACACCCCACCCCCAAAATTATTTCCATTCAGGTTTTTAATGTAACTAAGGAAAAAATAAAAAAACCCTTTTTTTGCAAAGGACTGAGGAGGACCAACTCCCTACAGGGATAAAGGAAATATTGATATTGAGCTGTAACTCATAACACACTAATTTTTCTGATTTTCTATTTGTGACAAACATGAAGAATGTGCAAATATATATGTATAATTTGTATGCATGCATACTCACTCACACATATATACACTCACACATACACATAAACACACACAATGCACAAAAACCCATAGACAGATTTCTAGGAAGATTAAATTAAGCTATAACAACCATCATGATTATGGTGTCCATACATCAAATTCCTGAACATGCTCATTCAATGTCCACTGTAGTATGTTGCTATATGCAGAGAAGACACAGACCATTTCCACCTTTGAGCATAAAAGCTGAAACTCTTTCCTTAGCATATTGCTTTCATGATGAAAGATTACAACACAGATTTTGAAATAATTTTGTAGGTATGCACTTTAAACCTGATATGCTTCCTTAGTCTTTACTTAGGGAAAAGGCCATTGCTTTTTTTTTATCGCTTCCTTCTTTTTATAATGTATGCTGTTCCTTTTCACTGTTGAGAAGTTAAATGTAAAATTTTCTCCTTGCTACATTGTTTTACCTAAGTGATATGGGAAGCTACACCAAATCTTTGGATCAAATGTTGTCTTCAATTTAAATACTTCATGCAAAACCATTTTCAATCAATTTCAACAGATACTCCAATGATCTTAATAAAATTATTCCACTGATTTAGTCTGTAGCCAAGAACAAAGTATAGGTCAGAACATCCATAAAGAATTAGTTTTGTATCAGGGAAGAATATGAGAATAGATATAAATACTGCTATTAATTAACATAATCTTATAATGCTACCTTTATAATTGCATTAGTGAAAACTGTAATAAAGTAACAGTATTGATACTTTTACAACCATTTCCAAAATAAAAAAAAATATAATAATTTGTTCTTTAAAAGGAAACATAGTACTCTTTATGCTTGCAGATATTTGTAGAATTATTTATGCTTACCTATAAAAATTTCAACAAACCTACACATGACAAAATTTGAACATAATATAGGTCACATTCCATGAAAAGGTAATATACTTTTTTTTCTTAAAATTAATACATCTCATTAAACTTGAAAATTAACTGTCCCATTACTACTGCAGGTATGTAGGCTATTCTTTTTTATTTAATATGCATTAACTTATTTTAATTTACCTAGTGGGTGCTAAGTAAGCTCAATTTTTAAGTTTGCCAAAATAAAGAAAAAGTTCAAGAAGAACAATTTGTTAATAATATGCCAGAAAAAGTCTTCCTCATTCATGCTGAGAACAAACGTCAGCTATCAGCTTCGGTAGTTACAGTCAAAAGGCTTGCCGAGTTAGTAATAGTTGTGAAAACTGAGCAACACTGAAAAGCCCAAGCTGGATGCCTTTCATTCTGGTGAATTCCCTGATATCCGTAGGTTAGCCAGTTTAACCTCCAATTTCTAGTTCAGGAGAATTACAGACCTGGACTTTCACATGAGAAAAACTACAGAAAGCACAGTCACACAAAGCTGAAATGGACCACAGAGCAGGGCTAAGTACTGTACAGATACTTATGAGTTGTTGCCTGACTCAGCAAAACCCTTTTCATTCTTTTTCTCCCTCCCTTTTACTTGCCTTCACATATAAGTCAGTGGTTTCCCAAATACAACTGAGAGATCTAGCCATACGGAAAACATTTTTAATGATACAATAGCAGCCACGGGGATTATATATGTGCTATTAGAAAATAATAATCAGGATCTTAGTCACTGAATGGGCCCATTTGCCTGTGCAAACCTGCTGTGTTCTGGACAAGTAGCTGAAGTTACAGGCATCATTTGGGGGGTGGTCAGAAGACCTGAGCAGGCAGCAGGTTGAGAGCTGATAAGCTGAATTGGGTCACACTATATCTTAGGTGGTCTTAGAATATGAACCAATTTTAAAATCTATAGAATAGAAAGCCTGAAAAAGAATAATTCGGGAAATAACTGTCCGCGATGTTGACAAGACTATATCCATTCCTGTTCTTTGAATGTTTTCAAATGAAATTTATATTCTTCTTCATTAATTAACAATTATTAGACAATGCAGCTTTCCACTCCACTGCAAAGCCAAAGGAGCCTGGATACTGAGTGACAGGTGGGATTTTCCAAGGGTACCTGGGGCTACCAGACCATGGGAACTTTGTTAGGGCTCCTGGGCACCCTACAAGTTCACTTGAATTCACAGGCTTTGAAAGATTTGGAACCCAGTAGAGTATTGAGAAACTCAGTTGAATTTCACAAAGATCAGGAAGAAGTTTGTTGAATTAAAGATGTTTCTATGAAATGTTAGCTTTCTACAAACCAGAACAGAATTCATAAATAGGTTTTTGCCAGGAAATTTCCAGGAAATTCTTAAGGTAATTAGGCTCACAACTTGAGAGCACTCCATTGTCCAATTCCAATGTCTTTGAATTAAACTGAAAGAAAGAAAATGCTACAGAAAAATTTCAGCATTCCTTGGATATATTTGCATATATGCATTCTATCTAGTAGAAATCAACACTAACCATTATTTTATAAGCACAACTCTGATTTTGTTTTAAATGTTTTTATCTTATGAACTGTTCTGGGGCTTACTGTGAAACAGATATAGAAAAAAATTAATCCAATTTGCAAGGTGCATCATTCTGAAAGCTCACACACTGAGAAGTACTCCTTGCCATCATATGCTGCAAATTGTGTTTGAAATTAACCTTTTCATTTTAAGTGGTATTATTGAACTCTCTGGAGAGGACCTATACTGCTGATAAATGGTATTTCTCACTTCATAATTCAGTTGAAGATTCCAAAAAAAGATAAAATATAATCTTGACCATTTACTAATTGAGATGTAAAAACCACAGTTTGAGCCTCTGAAAATATTTTTAAGCCTTGATCAGATACATTTTTTTACTGGAGCATATGTAAGTCAGAATTTATCACTAAATTTATCCTCTAGGAGATAACAGAGAGCATAAAGCAGAATAGATCTAATTTAGTATGATTGTCTGTAAACATTAAAACTACTGCAAAGTAAGAATTTAATTACAAGCAGAAAAATTAAGTAAGGTCAATACGAATATTCCAGAAATTTTATCACTGACATGAAGAGTCATTTAAATGCCCCTCATCCAAAGAAACAAAAAAAATTATCTTGTACAATGGTACAAACAGATAGATATATATCAAATTATCTCAGGATAATACTAAATCAATCAAAGCAGATTTCTGTTAATGAGGTTTCCTGTTTTTTCTATGATTAATCTGAAAGCCATTCCTTCATGAGAGAAAAACAGGTGCATATTCTGAAGCTCTGCCTGATTACCAAAGAATGATGAATCATGGTCATTTTTCAGGGTCAGAGGAAATTATTAAGTTATGTCAAAGAAATAAGTAGCTGATACCAGTTAATATCTTTAGAAATTTATGCTTTTACTTTGAATGGCCTTGATGTTTGGTCCACTGATGAAATATTAGAAGCTTTAGCATGTGAGATACATAATTAGAAAAAGAGTTTATAAAGTAGCACTGCAAGCTTTTTTCTGTGGTTTTTGTTTGTTTGTTTGTTTGTTTTATTTTTTTTAAAAAAAGGAAAATCAGTTATTACATTTTTACTCGTATCTCATACACTTCATTACACCTACAGTAAAAAACTTAAGTACCACATGAAAATAAATGGATCCTGCAGAAAATATACACATTTATGCATAAGAGCAGGATAATCTGGCCCACTATATCTACAATTCAAGATGAAATAGAAGTTGTCTCTGATTTGTAGCAGGTCAGATACAATTAGTCCTACATTTTCTTGCAATACATTACACTGAAATTTCATTCATTACATGCTTCGACAGTAGTTTTAAGCAGAAAATTAATTCAACATCTGAAATACTTATGATTTGTTTCAAGATATGGAAAGCCAGGGAAGCTGCAAACATACCAGAAAGCACAGAGATCATCCTTAGGTAGCTTCACCTCTGTAGAAAAGGCTGAGACTCTCATGACTGAGAGGGGGTTTCCTTAAACATATCCAACAGAATGAATGAGAGAAAGACCACTTGAAAACGATGAAAAATTTCATTTTGCTCTCAGGTCTACTTTCACACTTTACTGTAAACATGATCAGATGTTTAGAGAAGGAGCAGCTAGTTTTATTTCAAAGTTAGTTGCCCTGTGTATCTTCCAGCTGCTATTTGTTGGACTTTATATCCACATCAGGAAGGCTCCAGAAAACAGACATTTTAATAGTCCAATGAACACTTTACTTGTGGGTTGCAAATCATCTTCAGTAGAGATTCATTGAATCTTCTTGGTAGCTGAAAACAACTACACAAGGATTACATGTAAAATAAAACATGTTCCATTTTCTCATCCTGACATACAGTTGTTTTTCTCATAAAAACTGAAGAAAATAATTTTTAATTTTAAAGTTCTATGTGATTAGTGTATGATAGGGATAAGGAACAGTTTTTTCTCTCCTCATGCAAAATCAATTATTTGTTATTAATTAATTTGTTATAGTGCTAATCTGATAGTCTTTTAGTTTAATCTGTAGGTACGGCCAAGGTATAAAATAAAGACCTGCTTCCATGAAAATGATGTTTTTTTCACTTTGGCAGAGTCCTGTTTGACTGACGCATGTTGCTATATAAAGTATTGGTAAAATGCTCATCCCTGTAAAATACCTAAAAGTAAAGGCAGCATCTTACTGAAGGAATGCATAATTCTGGGCCGCATGGCAATATTTGTAATTAATCAGACTGTTCTGAAGTGTTTAGAGTCACAAATATGAGTAGGTAGAGATGCTTGGTGGATTTATTTTTGTGGATAGAAAGACTTAGGAAAGCTAGGATTGAAAGCAAAAATTCTTGTAGAGTTTTTTAAAAAGAGAAGAACTGAAAAAGTTTTGGAATTTAGCATTTTAGTACAAAATATATGCAATAATATGTGTAAATATGTGTGTTTTCATGATATATATATACTATAAAATGGCTGGTGAATTTCTAGTAGTCTAATAATAATGTTGACCAGCGGTTCAGGAGAACTGCTCAAACTCTTTTAAAAATATATTTCAGCTGTGGGTTCTGAGAAAAAGGGAAGTACGGTTAACTGCCTTCATTATCATGGCTGATTCATGCTGTGAACATGTGAATGAGTCTCCAAATGTGGTATTGCTTATAATGTGCATTTTGGGTTTTGTTCCGTATAATATTCTTGTAATTTTCATTGCTTCAGAAGATCCATTTTCTAAATGTCTCTCGTTTTGCTTTGAAAACATGAAAGCTAATGAAAATGATGGAAATACTTTTCACTACTTAAGTACCAAAACTCCCACCCCAAAACAACCTTTAAACACTACAAAAAGTAAAGGAAGAATGGACATAAATCCCACAAGAATAGCATTGTCTTCTACAAGCTCTGCTCATAAATATTATGCATTGCTACACACTGGTATGTATTCCTTAAGAGTTAGAAATATTTTTGCATATATTAAATTAATTGAATATGATTTAATACAAAAATATCTATAAGCAACTTCAGCAGCAATGAAATGCTGGGGATTGATAATAGGCATGCAACATTCTTAATGGAACAAATAATATTTTTAATAGATAGAATTATTTGAAGTAATAATTCTTCAGCTGCATTTGACAACAGCACCCTGTATGTCATACAGTATTATTAACACTTTGATTGATAAGGGGTGGGGAGGGGGATGGGGAGAGAGAAAAAAAGCTATCAAGCACAAAAATAGGATTCTTAATAGATACAATGTATAACAAAAATAAGGACACTTTGACAACAAAATTTCCTTTTTTTTAATGCCTTTAGATTTACTTTCGGGTACTTATTTAATTTATTAATAGGTAGCAGTGCATTTGATATTGGTTTAAAAATATAATTCTATGCTAATTAAAAAAAAATAAAGGAAAAGGTAAAGCCAAGATAAAAAGTAATTTAGAAAAAAAATCCAATGTAGTTTAAGACACACCATTCTCCATGTTTTTACAATTGATTTCCCACAAGCTGAGTTTCAACAAGGTGAATAAACACCTTTCCTGCTGCCCTGCCTGTCTATGCATGTCTTGAGATCAGGAAACGTGCCTTACTACTGTCTGAACACTTCAACATGAAGCTGCTTTCACTTCCTGAGCCTCCCTTCCCTCCAGAATATTCCTGAATCTCTTCCAGTCTTTTTTCAGAAGTAAATTGTACAAAACTTTTGAAAAGTCTGCCATCTTTCAGCTACATTAGGAATATGAACTGAAAAGCCAGCAGTGCCTTCATACTCAACATCTTTTAACAGCCTTCAAAGGAAATGCACTTTTGGGTGTTATTGTGATGAACTGAATTGTTACTGTTACTGTGATTTTAATTATCATGCCTTTTGCTTCTTTCCTTTTCACCTATAAAGTATTTAATGAGAAACAGAGGCACAAGACCCCAAAATATCTATAAAATGTCCTAATCTTTATACTAGCAGTCATATCCCTACCAATCTCATTTTACTCCCTTTCCTTGAGCTCTTCTTCCCAGTAACAGCTGAGGCTGAGCAAGTTCCCATTCCAGTTTCTCTGGTGTCTAGGACATGTTCTTTGGAAAGTAGGAGAGGTTTACGAGATATCTAATGTTCAGCACCTGCAGACCCTTGGTTTGTTGCCTGGCTGTCTCCAGCAGGTTCTCTCCAAACCAAGGCTCGAGCCTGATTCTTGGTGTGGTTCATTCCAGAGACTGCTCCCAAGAAGGAAAACTGATAAGCCTGAGGTAGTTTTGGCTCTTTCAGACTGTGGTCTCAAACATTGCCACACATATTCTAAGGCACGTAATATGTATTTCTGATTTCAAGGTATCGTGCTGCATTTAGGCTACAAAATTTTGTTGGGCTACAGTTCAGCGTTCATGCCTTTTAGACACTTTGAACTGAAAAATAGCTCCTGTACAAAGAGTTCAAGAAAACCTGTCCAACTGCTGTAGAAGCAGCCAGTCTGTTCCACACAGATCTAGGCCCACACAGAGTGGATACAGGCCGATCTCTGGTGTATACAATCGCCCCAGAACTGAAGCTAGAGCTGGGGAGCAGCAGTCACTGGCTGGGGTAAAACCAGTGACACCCAGCTCAGGCCACAGAGGGGCTGAGCTCCGGCACCACCAGGCCAGCTCACAGCTGGGGCCTCCCCCTAGTGAGGGTAGAAACCATACTTACAGGGCTACAAGCTGTGTCCTGCAACTGACAGCTGAAATTTCATTCAATTTATCTGCATAATTAGAACTCTGTTTTTTACAAGATGGTCATCTTTCTGGAATATGTTAAAGATGCCTACAAATAAGCTTAGGAGTCTAGTTCTGGGCCTTTGTTACGGTAGTAGAACACCAAATTAATAAGGGCAGGCTTGTGTTCATAGCCTTTTTCGGAACCAATCCCTACACTTTTAAAGTAGGAAGAAATGATTTTTCAATCTCTATTGAATGGAAATTCTCCTACCTTTTAAATGGAATACTTCAACTAAATGTGGTAAATTAATAATGATATTTTTTGCATTTATTTCTTTTCTAATTTATTATAAACCATGGATTAGAGAAGTATGAACTTTAGAAAACTAAGTTAATCTAGGTGAGAAATATGAGACCTGTAGCACACTGCTGAGCAAAAGTCATAGCAAACCAAAGTTCCTAAAAAATAATCTAAACATCCTCATGCCAATAGATTTTGAATTTAAAGTTTGCTCTGAGGGACAGGAATAATAATAATTAATGCTCTGCACTTATATGTGATCTGTTATCTGAAGATCTTGAGCACTGCACGCTATTATCTCATTAAACCTTACAACACCCCTGTGAGGGAGGAAAGTGCTTTATTATAGATATTTTACAGATGAGTAAACTGAGGTATTCAGTTAGGAAAAAAAACATGGAAGCTCAGTAGCAATATTATCCCTTATTGCCACAGCAGTTAAAAAGCAAATGCCATGATTTTGCTTATTCAGGAAGACCAGAAACAAATAAAACAGTGATTAAAGCTATTCTTCTAAAAAAGAGGACAGACCTTCAATAAAAGCACCAATTTGAATTTAATAGCTTAAAATAGCACTTTTGAAGCACCATTTAAGAAGGCAAAGACAGAGAAAAGGTTGCTCTGAGAAATTAGGGATGTTCTTTTTTTTAGATATTTTCAAAAATCTACTGCACAAGATTCTGAACAACTTGCATGTAGCTCTGTTTTGAGGTTAGACAAATGATCTCCTGAAGTTTATTTCAGACCAAATCTTTCTGTGGCTTTTAAAATAATCATTATTACACTTCAGATACTTTACTTTCAACTACATAACATTTTTTAATAAAAATTGTCCATCATGGGCATTTACGAACCACACTGGTAAATAAATTACCTATCACAATTTTCACTCCAAGGAGAAAATAAATCCCAGATATTTTTTTTTAAGTCCATTAAAATCATGCTATTCATTTATTTGAAGAATTAACAGATGCTGTTGTAAAAAGCAGAAGTAAACAAACACAAACAGAAAACCACAGATATATGAAATATTAACTCTTATTCACACATCTGCAGAACTGTCTTTTTTCTGTTTTAACTGAATTTTGGTAACTCAGTAAAGACTATTACACTTCAGCCAGCTATATGTAATGGTTTTCCTAACTATATCACTTAGAAAACATGTCTAATAATGTAAAAATTAAGTTTAGGCTTAGATTTATTTATTTATTTAGGGTTTTAACTTACTTACTGTAAAGGCACATGTATTGTTGTTAGACCTTCCATTTACCTGCTTTTAAAACATATAGTAGCTTCCTTTAAAATTTTATACTTAGAACTTTTACAATGTAAACTTTTTCCCACAACAAAAATGTTAATTTGCTTCTCAAATTTCATAAAATATGATGACAGATCTCAGATGGTATGCCTAACTGGGAAAATTATTGCTATGAACCTTTCAAAACTTTAATTTTCCTTTTTAATTACTCAACAATCAGAGGAGCAGAAGAATGAAAATATTTCCCTGCTATTGTGTCATTTTCCATTTGGCAAACATTCAGCATCCACTTTGCAATACTGGGACTTTTGTTCTGTTTACTACTGATACAAAACTATGTATGTGCCATGAACAGTTTAGTTATTGTTGGGTTAGAATGTTTGCAAGGATAATGATAAATAATGCTATGTGTAGGATTTAATGACAGAAGGGACTTCAACCTGGTCTGACTTTCTGCAGACAAAAGGGCATTCCGGTTCACTTGGTCCTTCTAGAAAGACATGTAGCCTGATTTACAGCTACAGAGCTAGTGAATTCACAGGTTCATTAAGGACTTTCTTATATCTTTATCACTGAAGACACCATTGCTGCCTGTTTTCTATATCATGGAAGTTTTCTTATGAGCTATGACACAACCCTCCACTATTTATTTCTTCCTTTATAAACTGAACTTTTATCTTTTACTATGAACTGTTTGATCAATTTTAGAGATTCGGTATCGTCTACCCCAATTTTTCATCAATTTTTTTTTTTAAATTAGTAGGTAGTGTGCTATCCTGTCAATGTCTCAAGGGTGAGGGAACCTGAGTGTCCATACCAAACTGGAATTTGCTTACCTATCTTGTCTGGGCTAATAGACATATTTCTAGTAGACTGGAGAACTTCTTAAAAATATGGCTATGTAACATAGACACAATCCAAATAACTTCTTTTAACCATACTAAATCCATCTTCAGCATTGGCTACTGGCATTATGTGACTTTTGATGTGACGTCATCATTTTAGCCTGTCCCCTTTCATTACAGAGAATAAATAAGGGGAAAGAAGTTATCATTGCTGTAAACTTGAAGTATTGAAGCAGATGGACCAACTTTTTAACAATAACATGAGTAATAGTTTCTTTTAAAAACTGAGATAAAATAGAGCATTCAATCACACATAAATTAGAAGTCAGAGACTTCATAAGTAAGGTAAAAACTCTCTTGGAAACATAAGGAAAAATATTGTCAAGTGTCAAATTTTAAAGTGGTCACTTAAATGAAGTAATCTTCTTGCCCTCACTTCCTTCAATGTAAGCTCATTTTCTTACAATTTTCCTCAGGTACAGGTCGAACTGGTTTGTGCAGGTAATGACTAGGAACATTTGGTAGTCAACAAAGCTTCAATTTTCTTTCAGGTATCTAAAGGCTTTATTTTTTATGATTTTATTTTTAGAAAGGTCACTTCTAGGGGACCATACTCCAATGGCTAAATTATTGTGTACCCCTATACAAAATTCCAGACACACCCTCTTCTGACTCCAACTAGACATGCAGATTTTTAATGTGATGACATGATCGTTTTTCATCCTTTCCATTAAAGTTTTAAAGACTGGGGAACTCCCCAAGAAGGCATGTAAGAATAGAAACAGAAAGGAGAAAAACTGCCCCTCCTGAGGTCCCAAAATGGAGATTTTATATCAAACATTTTATACCTCTACAGTTTAGTTTCTGACAGAACAAGTAAGCAATACTTCTCAAGTAAATTAAAATTCATAAACCCCCCCTAGAGTATTAGAAATGTAAATGTACAGCTTTCTGTACTTTGGATTATCCTGCCTAGTAGTTATCATAAATACTTTAAAAGTGTTTATAATGTTTCCTTCAGAGATATTTTTGCCTGGATATGTGTTCTCACAGATAAGACCAGCCCTCCATCTCTATTTGTTCCCAGTCTTGCTGTTCTTTCTAGGACAACATTGTTAAACTGTATAAGGAGAAAGCTACATTGCATCTACAATAAAACAAACAAAAAACCAATAAACCATATCAAGTCAGCTTTCTTTTAAATTAGTTTTGGCTCTGTAGGAAAGAATAGAGGAAAAGGCTGTTGTGACAGGGAGGTCAGCCTTTTATGTCAGTAAATATCACTTCAAATGTATTTATTCTGTTTTCAATTACCATTGTTACATATATTGAAACTAATGAGTCTTTGCATTACATTTAAGACATCCAACTCTCTTGAGGGCTAGGAGATCAGACTAGCTTGCTGTTGACTTTGGATGATCAACTTTTTACTAAAATAAGTTTTTCGTTAATGGTCATATGAATAGAATAAGGCATAAAAGGGTAGTTTAATCTCCCATTCTTCTTTTTCATTGTTTGGTGCACAGCAGAAGTTTCTTTTCTTGAAATGTACTTTTTTAAGTGAGTTGTGGCTTGATCTAAACCCCTCTGAAAATATAGCTCTTGCATTAGAACAAAAGGAAGGGAAGCCAAATTTAATTTCATTTAGTAACAATCAAAATAATGGAGGCCATTGTACTCATTTTAGCTCCTTGGCATGATTGAACAGAGGCTTTGAGGCTTAAGGTACTTTCCAGGAAATTATATATCAAGATCAAATCTAGTGTATAGATTTGGCACTGCAAGAGATGAAAATATTTAGAGATAGATAATGCAGTCTCTTACAAATCTTGGAAGAACTTCTTTCATTTCTATAAAAGGTTGATGTAGCCCTTTGGGGTATTTACTGCTGTTTGGCATAACCATGGTAATTTTATTACTTTTAGCCCGAGATATTTGACCTTGTTCTGAAACATCTAGGTTTTAATATCCAAAGATGCAGTGAGATCATGCCAGCAAACAAAATTAAGAGTTTTATTATTAAGAATTATGCTTATAGGCAAAAATCCTAAGAGGTGTTGTTAATAACACGTTACTCATATTCAAAAAATTCTTCATTAAATAAACTCTTCTGCCAAAACAAAGACGGCTAATTGTGGAGGTAGCTCATAACCAAGATTAATAATGACAACAGTATAATGGGTTCATATTGAAAAGAAAAAGTCTACTGATCAGAGAAAGCAAGAGACAAAGCAGTACCGGAGAGATTATATTGAAAAGAGCATTTGGCATTTATAAAGCTTGATAGTTTTGTATCTCAAGCAGACTTTGGTTGTTTTGCACATAACACTGACATTTTATCTGATCATAGCCTTTTCTTTACCAGATATCTTCTCTTGACTCTGTAGGAACGAAATAGACCTAAATAAAATAGCTATTTAATATATTTTTGTTTGGCACAGAATATGAAAAAAATCATCTAAATTCCTGATTTTGAGGCATGTTAATTAAAAACCTTTTATGATGGGTTGTTTCATATCATAACTCAATTCTTACATAATTCATATGAAATCAGATGAGCTTACTACTTAAAAAGCAAATACCTCTGAATACTGGCACTTAGACAACTTTTTAATTTTTGTAGGTTGCTATGAATGCATTTTTAACATACGTTTTATTTACTTTATGAAACATTTCCAACATTGAAATTCAAACTAATTTCAAACTATGCAGAATTCAGTGAAATGTTTGCTTCTGTCACTTCTGTCACTAATATTGCACACTTACTTTATCAACTAAAGTAACACTGTTTTGTTGAAGTGAATGGCAATCTTAGCCTTTTTTTCTTTTTTACCGTATGTATTTGAAACTATAAAATGCTTTACACACTTTACAGCTGAATGAATGTGATGGGAGGACAATGGTCACATTTTTAAATTTGCAAGATACTGAATTCTAGTTGAACTGACAAATTGCAATACCTCAGTGCAAAACATCTTTATTAATATCTGGAGACGGTACTGGCTTATTGGAAGTTGAAAAAGTCAAATGTAAAAGTATATTTCTTCCCCAAATGAAATTAGCATATTTTATTCTCGAACCTATAGCTTTTAAATATGCTGTTCTATATTGTAAGCAAAGATAACTGTGAAACAGAGGTACTGCAAAATGCTGCTGACTGCCTGTGTTCTGTCCTTGATTAAGTGTGACAATTTATGCTTATCTTAACAATGTTCATGCTTTCTTCCGAGAACTACAGATGTCTGGGAAGTCATCTGCCACACAGTCCAACAGATAACCTTGATGTTAAACTTCTGAAGTGAAACACTGAGGTTCCCACAGCAGGACTTGGGGTGACACTGGTACTGTGAAAAGGCAAAAATCATATGCCAAGTGGGGAACCACTTGGAGGCGGCTGATAGGAAATATCTCCAGATGACCATGCCTTGAATCCATTTCATCTCTAGCAATCTGCCTCCATCCCATTTACTTCAAGAGTAAAGACTGGAATTCTTTACTGAGATCAACACCTCTACTCATCTTCTCTCAGGGTTTTAATTGATAAGACACAAGGGATTGACAGGCATATGTCAGGATATATTGGTGTCTGAAGACACTAATAGGCCTCTGTGGCCCTGCCCAGCCTCCCTGCTCCTTCCTCTGGCTCGCTCCTGTGGGCCCAGGAGCCCCACTTCATCCCAATCCTGTTGCAGTTATGCAGTAGAAGAGTTCAGTTTCCAGCTCTGTCTCTGTCTTTTTTTGGATGGACTTCAGCCCTACACTATAGGTAGGTGGACCCTTCAGACCCACCCTGTAGCCTTGTCTCCAGTCTTGCCTCTGGCTCCATTTGATCCTGGCTGGACTTTGTTGAAGGATCCCTGACGTCGTTCATTGCTCATTGTGTCTGGGTTGTCCCCTACTACAAGCCCCTTGCTCTGCACACAACACTCAGCCCCTGTTTGTCAAACACTGTCTGTGCAGAGGTCACCATCACTGCTCTTTGACTGAGTGTTCTTATTACTTTATAGCTTTATGACTTGAATCCTAACCAATGGCATGCAAAAACTTGATTCAGAGAGTTTCCGATCCTGAAATTGTTTGCACTGACATCTTCTATTACCAGGAGAGTGTTCTAGCCTCAGGGTCATCAGATATCTTGCAGAAGATGGAACCTTCACCTTTTTCTTTACCTCAGTGAAGAAAAGTTACATAAAATGAGCGAAGAAAATGTTGAGATAGAGAGAAAAATTAATTACTTTCTAGTCTAATGGCTACAAAATTCATTAGAGAGAGAATTCTCTAATGGTTTGTACAAGATTTGCATCTTTGCAGGTAATCTATGAAAGAGGACCTCACTAGTGTGAGCCACAAGGCTACAAAAGCAGTCTTCACTTTGTTTCTCAGGTTATGCAGGCTCTTTGGAATCATATTTTGGGGCTGATGTGCCCCTATTCTAAGCCTTGCATTAAGATTGTTACAGAATTTAATCTTTGAGCTGGTTCCTTCTAAGGGCAATATTTGGCACCTATCTCCCAGTGATATCCCAGTAACAAATTTTGAGCATTAAAAGAACGGGCTCATAATAAATGCAAAAGATTGTTTGGCAAACTAACTGAACACTCAAGGTACAGCAATTTTAAGACCAAGCTTGAAGGTTTTCTCTTGCCTAAAGACATCTGAAGTCTTCCAGGTAAGCCTTTTGCCAGTTTGCACCTACAATAAGCATTACAAACTCTACCTATCAAAGCGTACTTCAGTGTAAGAAGTTAATAAAAACATACTGGTTTTAATATGCAGTATGAATTACCACCTCTGCTAACAGATCAGCCATTGCATCTATGTGATAAAGCAAGTTCAAAACAGCATAGAGTATAGTTGTATCAAGTAATTTTTGCGTGAAGAACAAAGGTTCTTAATACCATATTATAATTTTGATTTTTTTTTTTCTGTGCACTTATATGTGAACTACAATGGCCTGAGACAGGGGTCCTCAAACTATGGCCTGCGGGCTGGATATGGCCCCCCAGGGTCCTCAATCCGCCCCCCCCGGTATTTACAGGATAAAGCACTTGCTTCAGAACAGTGGATGTATTAGTGTTTGCTGATATGCTGATAAGCATAAGGCATTCATAAGTCAAGGAACAGAGCAAAATACATCTGTATCTGTTACTCAGGTATATACAGCCATATAGGTGCAATCTTTTCTTTCTTTCATGCATAGGTGAAGTTAAAGATTTATGGGCAAAGGTGCTCCTTTTCTCAGAAAATCCCCTATGAAATTATAAAACATGCAATATTAATAACTGCAGATAGAGAAGTGTGGAATAAAAATTACCAAACACAGACACTAGCTTTAAGCAACATCAGCTAGCAAATCATCCACCTAAGATGCAGTAGTAAGGACATCATTTCAAGCTACATTGAATACTGCATGGTATAATACAAGCCATTTTGAAAGATAATTAGATGCATAATTTCCTATACAGACTGCATGAGAAGCCCAATCAAACTAAATTTGTCATTCTACTGACACATTTTTGCTATCCTTAATGTCAATTTGCTGCAATTTTTAACTCCCACAGTGTTGTTATTTTTGGTGAGGAAGAGTGCCACAGAGCCCTGAGGTATATTTTGCACAAATCAATATATCAGAGTGACAGCTATGAAACTCATTTACAAAAAAGACTACATAAAGTTTGAAGAAAAGACTGTAGTGGACAGAGCCATAAATTCATGCTTGTAAGACTGTCTCTCACTTTTCTCATTTGCCTTACGTACATTTCAGTTTATAACAAAGGCAGAAATTATGAGTTACAGGTGATTGAGACATTTATAATCCTGTATTAGTGATGTCAGAACTGAAAAGGTCAAATAAACAGTACAGTTTCATGATGTCCTTATGAAATATAACAACAATTAAGATTCTTCCATTTGACTTCCAACTCCTATGGCTTCAATATCTTTTTTTCTGGTAGACTTTATTGTAAAATCTGGCATCAAACAGTGTAAAAATGGCATAATTCCAATAAATCAAATGTCATGGTTTAACCCTGGCTGGCAGCCAAGCACTATGTAGCCTCTCGCTCACTCCCCCCACAGTGGGATGGAGGAAAGAATTGGAAGAGTAGAAGTAAGAAAACTCATGGGTTGAGATGAAGACAGTTTAATAGGTAAAGCAAAAACCACACACAGAAGCAAAGCAAAACAAGGAATTAATTCCCCACTTCCCATGGGCAGGCAGGTGTTCAGCCAGCCCCAGAGAAGCTGGGCTCTGGCACACATAACAGTGACTTGGGAAGGCAAATGCCATAACACTGAATGTCCCCCCGTTCCCTCTTCTTTCCCCAGCTCAAATACCCAGCATGACATTTAATGGAAGGGAATATCCCTGTAGCTAGTTGGGGTCAGCTGTCCTGGCTGTGTCCCCTCCCAGTTTCTTGTGCCCCTCCAGCCCTCTGGCTGGCAGGGCCTGAGGAAGTGAAAAGTCCCTGACTTAATTTAAGCATTATGTAGCAAGAACCAAAACCATCCGTGTGCTGTCAACATTGTTCTCACACCAAACCCAAAACACAGCACTGCATCAGCTACTAAGAAGAAAATTAACTCCATCCCAGCTGAAACCAGAACATCAATATTGTTTTAAACCAAATAAGTATAACCTCTCGTTTTTTCTCACACCCACCCACACATGCATACAAACACACACACACTCTCTCAGTCACTCACAGAAGTCTCCTCAATTTGTGTCCCACTTATTTGTGGTCACAAATATATATGCTTTACAGTAATCATAGTTCATTATTTACAGTGTTCATTATATTTATTAGAGCTTTCAATAACCACAGGTTATAATTTCCACAAAAGTAAGCCTGCACATATGGACTGAACGTCATTTATCTCTGCAACCTGCTTTCTTCAAAAGATCATGTTCAATGATTATTCCACACACCCACCCACCCCCTGATACAACCAAAAAATTATGTTATATTTTAGTTTTACTAGGCCTAGTTGTTGGATATCTGATCTGCCGGGGTGACACAATGAAATCCACTGCTCAAAGCTGTGTCTCTCTCTATAGGTGGGAATCAGACAGACTGTAGCTATCACAGCACCAGGCAGCAAGCTATGAAAATAAGTCAGTAAGAAACAGAGAAGTGATTTCTCTTCAGATTTAAAGGTGACTCTGCTGAATTGGGATGTGCATAGCAGAATGTGCAAAACAAGTACTGAAGTCATCCCCTCCTTTAAAATGAAGCATATATTATGTGTACACACTACACATTTCTGTAACAGAGCACTCATGAGGCAAGTCAGAGATACAGCATAATGTCTCTTCTCAACTAAAGATGTTTAAGCTTGACTGTTGCAGTAGTAAGCTGTGTACAACAGGGTGTAGGCTTGTACAGATCCCCGTACCTGGCTTCATTCTGGGAATAAGCAGCAATAAATATTGTATTTGGGAAAGAAAAATGGAAAGTACAGCCTTGTGGCTGGAATTTCACATATGATTTTGACTGTTCTAGCTTAGACGTGTTTCAAGTAGAGTACAAAAACATTCCTGGGAACAAAGGCTGAAGGCAAGTTCATACTTTCAATGGGAATACATCAATGTTAGGCTGCTGAGGAGCACAAACTCTCTTGCATGCTTTTTCTCACATATGTGAACCCTGAAACCCTCACTGTGCTACTACAGAAAGGGTTTATACGTCTTGCCCAAGTCATATACTAGTCCAATAGGTAAGGCTTGGCATTTTTCTCAGTGGTGGGAGATGTAAGTTGAATAGGGAACCAAAAACTTTGTCCCCTTCTTCATGTATCATAGTTCTAGCACAGTGTTGTTACAGAAAAAAAAAACAAAAAACCAAACAAATCCAAATCAAAAATCCCAGCATTGCTCTATTTTTTGTTAAAATCAGTGTAATATACCAGTTTTCTTTGTTTGATATAGGTTTTCAGTCCCTGTCCATCAAAACTATATCCTTTCTGTGCATGTCCCCAACTCTACTGTCTAATTAATAAATGCCTGTGAACATTAAAGCAACTGAAATGCTAAGCAGGGAGTTTGCTTAGAAATCTGTATCTTAGTCTTTCTGATAGGAACAAGAATATTTGGTGGAACATATATCTGCTTAATAGGACAATAAGAAGGCTATTTGTACGGTAATATTTTTAGCAATATAAAGACTTCACAGCTGAAACATGTTTTTTTTAATTAATTTTTTCTTTGCCATTAATTTCTGCATCAACTTGCAACTAATACCAAATACACAAACACATAAAAACCCATGAAAGGAATAAATTTCCACCACCCACAGCTATGATTTTATACAGTTAATACTGAGAAATATAGTGCAGTGATTCACTAGGATCACTAGACATATCCTATTTCAAAACTGGCAGCAGTTGTTTCTGTATTCTTTTTACTTTTGGTTATAGGCTTTGCTTCTATGTGTGTCACATTCCTGTCAGAGACATTTTGTACCAGAGGGAAACTACCTCTGCTTCACCTGATGTACTGTGCTAGTTTTCTGCTACAGAATGTGTTAAATTGCAATCATTCCTCTAGTACTGCATTTTCAGTTTCTGTTACCTAACTATGTCTTAATTATACCCAGAAAATGGCCAGCTATAGAGTATATCTTCTTATCACCAGACACACAGAAGCAGAATAGCTTTGTACTTACATTGTTCTCTACTAACACCCTCATAGGTCTAATTTGAAATGGTTCTCTACAGGGAGCCTAGAGAGGCACTCATATAATTGTTTGCAATTTGAATGTAAAGAAAATTACTAATAGGTTCATGGAGGCTGCTCACAAAATTACTGTACTCCTTATTACAGGATTCAGCATTTATGAATGTATCCTGACCTAGTTTGCTATATGGAGTTTTAAAACCAAGGATTGTTACATAATGGTAGCTTAATTCAGGACATATTGGTCCAGCTTCTCAAGTCCGTATAAAGCAATGTGTAGAACTTACTACTAGGAAAAGACCTGGCATACTATGGTTAGCTTTATGCATGCTTCAAGAAATCAGCTGGGTATCATATGACTGACTAACGTATAGGCTGAAAGGGCTGTGTGATGGCAGAGCCACTTGCCTCATTCTGTGCCTGGGAGTGAATGCCTTTTGAAGACTAAACACGGGGGAGGTACATTCTCTGAATAACCATGTGTAGCCCTAAGAAATAATGATTTGTAGTTTGATTTTCCTGTATATAGAATAGACACTATGAGAATGAACATTTCTTAGTTTCATTTCTTACTGCTCTTCTGCTGAATGGTAATTAAAATAAGTAAACTACATTCTACTGGAATGAGTAGTCTGTGAGGTATCACCTGCATACGTCTTTAATGTAACTTGTTTATTTACATTTACATGGATACATAAGGAGACAGGTAGGTATGCTGTAGAATAGACAAGCCTCTCCTGCTGAAATCTAAATCCAAACACTATTATCCAGTTCCTGAAAATTTACTGTATGCAGCAAGATTAAAGGATACTCAGCATTTTATTGCTGCAGCACACCCAAATAAAAAACAATAGAAGTAATTCTGAAAAAAAGAATATACATGCATGTTAAAAAGAAATAAATGCAAGGACATATCTATAATACATGTTGGAGCACAAGGAAGAAATGAAGAAATCCATGAGCTAAGTATGGTCAGAAATGTTAGGATCCAACAAGTCACTAATACAATGCAATCTCATGTATTTGCACAGGAGTCTGCTAAATTCTGTTCTAGCACGGGAGTAGGCAGGCTGTGCATGACCCATGACAGCCCCTACACAGCCACATGTGTCAACTACAGTCATCTCTGATCTGCATCTAGGGAGAGCACCCGTGAGATGAATCCAAGTCCACCTGCTCTGGGCACCTATGAAATAGTACTATGTTATGGTGCCAAATGAAGTAAGACTGGTAGATCATCACACAACACTTTTTTCTTTTACCTGGTTTCATGCATATCCTTGTCTCAATTTCTATTTCCCTGTTTCGGGATTATTCTTTAGAGAGAAGTTTTCTGGGTTTAGTCATGCATGGACATAATGAAAATGTATAGAGCCAGTAGGGGCTCTATATTGATTGAAACAACAGCAATGTAGAACTCTGTAAAAAAAATGTTGATTTTATTGTCTAATACCAGCTGAGCAACTCATTATTTTGTAATGATAAGTCTGTGCCCTCCCTTTGCCACACATCTTGATATGGAACATCAAAAAACCAAGCATAATGACAATGGAAAGATACTTCTCCAGTGCTTGGATGTCAATGAAGGATGAGAAAATCTGGCAACTATCATAACAAAAACACTATTAATAAAGATTAAGTTGATAATATTAGAACAAATATAAAGAAAGCGAAACCCACAGTATTTTTTTAAATGTACAATTCCATGTGATAGGCACCTTGTAAGAATACATACAAGCCAACATTCATCTTGAGAAATAAACAAGAATGAGAACTCTATGAATCAATACTGGGCTTTGCTCGATGTTTACCTTCTGCTTCCCAGATCCTGAGAAGACTCATATACTTGTGAATTTGGTAAGAAACAAGGTTTGGGGAACTTTTAAGTGGGGTACTCATTCACTTTAGAACATAAATATTGGAGTTATGCCTGTTTTTACTAAACCTTCTATCTCTGTGTTGATTGGAATAACTTTAGTGAAATAAAATAGATTACTAACAAATAAATCCACATTAATATAATAACATCTGACCATGGACAGATGTTATAGACAGATATACAGCATTTCCTATGAGGAACATTTTCCACTAAGCCTTGTTCTTCTGTACAGATTTTTTCCCCAGATTGCACAATCACCCTGCATAACGTTGCTGGACTGTCATTTCCTACCTAATGCCCGCAATCTTTGTTTGGTAGCACTGTGTGTAGAAGTAAAATCCAACCAGGCTGCTGATTTGGAATGTAAGTGAAATATAAGATTTTTCCTTCCTTTTTCCTTTCCCTTCCCTTCCCTTCCCTTCCCTTCCCTTCCCTTCCCTTCCCTTCCCTTCCCTTCCCTTCCCTTCCCTT
>JAVJGJ010000059.1:15348367-15367516 GCA_035590215.1 Microhierax caerulescens | reverse complement strand
CGTCCCTTCCCTTCCCTTCCCTTCCCTTCCCTTCCCTACCCTACCCTACCCTACCCTACCCTATCCTACCCTACCCTACCCTACCCTTCCCTACCCTTCCCTTCCCTACCCTACCTTACCCTTCCCTACCCTTCCTTTCCCTACCCTCACCCCTCTACTTAAAGGTCTAACCTCAAGTTTTACTATATATGGGCATATACACAATGTTGAGAATGAAACAAATAATGCTAAAATTACCAGAATTCTTGACCCTCAGAACTGAATACACAGATCTTTTAATACAAGTATTCTGAACACACAAGAAAGAGGAATTAAAGAGGGATATATTTGTGACCCCTTCCTGCGTGGATTGTTTTCTATAGTTATAAACTTATTATGACTGTTTGTAATGTTTTATTATCAGTCTCTAGATTCTATGAATGGAAGAAGTATGCGTTTCCTGGATCTCATTTACCACTGTCAAGTTGAAAAGGTATGTGAGATTATAATAGATGCATCAGAGTCTCCCTATTATGTGAATAAAACCCCAGAAAATTAATATTGGTGAGATGAATTCATGAATATTTACATTCTCCTTGAAATTGATTATGAGAAAAATAGTCATTTGTGTGAAATTTATCAAAGCAGACAGGTGGAAAAAGATGATAAAATATATTTTTATGAATATAGGAATGTATTTCAATGCAACTTATATTAGAAGACATCACTTTCTTACTCTGACTAAAAAGCCAAACTTTCATTTCAGAATATGCTGATAAACCCCACAAGAGTAGATGTCATGCTGAAATGCAAAGTCAATGGAAACTGTAAATGAAATGTTTGAGCACCCAATATGCAGTTATTCTGACATACAGCAAAATAAATGTTTTGAGAGTTGTGAAGTACAACTCTGTTAGTGGTGTCTATCAGATGCAGAATAACAGACTTATAAAATATAAAAGTGGCAGCACTGTATGGAAAAAATATGTAAGATGCATTTACAAGTTTTTTAAAAGACAAAAATCTTTTTATCTCATAAAAAATTGAAGTTATGTATTTGATGGCAAATAAATAAAACAGAAGCTTAATGAACTATGATACTTATTTCCTTCCAAGAATTTGGTAAGCTATAGAATTATGCAGTTGCATAAACAGGTAATTAACATATTAAACATATGCAAAGAATATATAGTTCATGATCAGACAAGAATTCAGGGGAACTCAAATTAATTTACAGTGATTAGATTACAGAATGAATAAAAGCTGCCTAGTAAAATCAGGAATGCATTAGCTTGGTATTGTCATGTGAAAGTGGTCATCTCCTAGAGATCTGACAAGCCCAGGGCTGACTCTGTACATCAGCAGAACAACTGGATAGGATCTGGTCAGGGTGCACAGCTATTGTTGTGGTGAGGACAGTTGCCTTTTACAAATGTTAAATACTGGGTTTTTACTTAGGAGCCTGAATCAGCACACGTTATCTCTTCGTCACCTATGAATTATGTTTTTATTCACATCTGTTTTACAAACAATTCTCTTCTTCATATGATGCCTTATGATCCACACAAATTATATATATATATTTTTTTTTTCTTTTCTGTTCTGTGTGTATATATATATACACACACACACACCAGGATATAAAAAAAAATATATAAAATTAATCATTTTTTCTATCCTGTTGTATTGATATACACGATCTTTTCATATATATATATATATATATATATATATATATATATATGAAAAGACGATGTATGTCCGTACAGCATGACAACAAAATGATTAATTTTTTTAACAGGGTTTGGAAGGATCTAACTATGTATTTATAGTGAAAAACAGGCATAAATATGCTTATCTTTTCTCCTTAAAATATATTTCCATGAAAAGAATAATATTGACAGCCAAATAAACTGGTATAAACAGGTTGTGATCGAATAGAAATAAAGTTGCAAACCATCAAAGCGATTGAGTTTGTAAAATAACTTCACACAAGTCCTGGAAAAAAACTTTACCACTTTTAAATGGAACTTCATTGGTTTGTGAAAAGTAGTATAAAATGTACTCATCTGCAATAGCAGGAAACCAAGTTCAGACCTGGAAGGCGCTTTTTGATTCTGTATCAATTCATAGGAACTTGTTTTACTTCATAGCAACTTGTTTTATAGAATGTCTAAGACAGCTGGTTACTGAGTAGCCAGTCAAATTGCATGTGAAGTGAGAGGGTACCTGCAGTCTGACAATTGATTACTCTCAAATTACTTTTCAGTAACCCAGCATGTCTATAAATAAGTGTACACACTAATTTTTCCTTGCTATTCTAGTAAATGCTATTAAAGGATTCTTAGTGCAGTAACTCTTCATTCAGTGATTTATGCAATGAGCTTTAACAATATCTAGAGGCCAAATTTGCTAATCAGCAGCTGAAAGAACACTTAATTTTACAGTCAACTTTTTTGTCTAGGTGTGAATGATGATACTGGATGGATGAAAAGGCAAGGAAAATATACAGCGAGTTCTACTGTAATGTTGATTGTTTCTCTAGTTTTAAAAAAATAAAAATACATATTAAAATATATTTTAGAATGTCAAACAATTTAATGCATTTTTTGTGTACCTTTTCTCTACATCATTGGTTTTCAAGGGAACATTGGTTTGCGATTAACTCATGAAATGATAAAATGGGGGCAATGAAACAAGTTCCCCAGTTCACATTGTGTGTAGGCAAAAATAAAATGATTTCAAGTAATATTTGGGAAAAAATGTAAATTCTGAAAAATTAGACCTATATATTCAATGATCAAGCTCATGGGTAGTCCAATTTTAACTTAATCAGTGGCCTGAATTACTGAGCACAATTTTAAGTGAAGCCATAATTGACTTCAGTCTCTGGGATACTTACAGAGCTCACAGCTACCTTTCTTTGCATTTTCAGGCCTTGACATTTCATTTTGCTCAGAGTTTTTCTTCTCATTATCTCTTCTGTCTAGGTTGTTTTTTAACTCCCGGTTATTTTACAGACCAAATTGGCTGACAGGAGAGTCCAATCCATTATTTTTAACTGCACATTGTTCAAATCTGGCCTTAGATGAGTTAACATCACCAATTCAGCACACTAACTTTGATTTAGACTAAGTATAATTGATTTTTTTAAACAAAATGAGCATGTATGCATCTGGACAGATAAGGTGCATTTGTAATATGATTTAAAATGGCTGAATTATAAAGTTCTTGAAAATGAAGATCAGTAATGGAACCATAGAAAGACACCTGAACACAGCAATAGTGCATAATGACTTCTTGATATACAAAAGTAGACATAAAGTTTGTCAAAAGTAAACATAAAGTTTGTAAAGATTTTTCGTTACTCGTTTGCACTATCCCTGGACTACAGCTTCATACCCTATAAAGTGCCATCTCATAGTGGCTTCATCCTATCACTATTTGTTATCATTTAGAAAGTGCCTTAGGAAAGGACACATTAAAACATCTTCAATTCCTCTCACTGGTTCAAACCTTTACAGAATTTCAGTTTTACAGAAATTGTAATTTATATGTCTGCAGTATTACAGCATGCAAGTGCTTTAATTCAGCAGGCATTAAATCCAAATGACTCATATTTACTTACACAAAGGTTTCACTTCAAAGAGAAAATGATAAGGAGTGTTCTTTTATTTTTTTAGCTCTCTTTCAAGTTTTTTGGGTTTTTTTTTTGTTTGTTTGTTTGGGTTTGGTTTTGGTTTTTGTTGTTTTTTTGTTTTGTTTTGTTTTTGTTTGTTTTGTTTTGTTTTTTTTTTTTAGGGTGGGGAAGTATCTTTAAATGTAACAGCAGAAAACTGCTAATGAAATCATGTTCCCTGAAAAGAAATAAGTGCAGGTAAATTATTTCTGTATCAGATAGGAAACAACTGGTTGTTAACTTTATCTGGGAAATCACACAAAGCCCCTGAGTTTTGCACTAATTTTAAAAAGCAGTTCCCTTATAGACATAGTGTCAGAAACAGTTCAGAAAGCTTCACAAAAGGCTCTGAGTTCATGTATTTACATTTACATATTCTACATAATTGAGGAGACGCCCTTTAAAATAATAAGAAAAAATATCACAGAGAGAAATAAATAATGTATTTTCTTCCAAATTGGTCTAGTAATCAATAGAGAAATAAAATAGACAGTCCAGTCTGTTGGATTGTGAAGTAATTTAGGTTGGAAGGAGCGGGGTCATCTGCTTCAGTCTTCTGCTCAAAGCAGGTCTGCCTTCAAAGGCAGATGAGGTTGCTCCTAACTGTGTCCTTATGTTTTAAAAATTTCTAGGGATGGAGATTCCAAAACCTCTCTGGAAGCTCTGGTACAACTTTTGACCATCACCCCCTGCCCTTTTGTTGTGTATGTCAGAGAAAAGTATGATCCATATTCTCTATGACTTCCCATTAGAATGGAATTAAAGCCTCCTCTGACTTCTCTTCCCTGGGCTAAACAGAACCCCTGTGAGCGTCCTCCCAAGGTATGTATTCCAGCTCTCCTCCTTAATGATCCTCTGCTGTATTTGTTTTACTTTATCAACATATTTACTGTACTACGGCCCAGAACAAGACATACTACTTCAGATGTGACCTCCCCGGTGCCATAATGGCTTCCCCCAGCCAGGTGGCAATGAACTACTAGTACAGCCATGCTGGGTCTGGCTAGGATGGAGGTGATTTTCTTCATAGCAACTGGTATGATGCTGTTTTGAATTTCTGACCAAAATAGTGTTGATAACTCACCAGTGTTTTAGCCTTTACTGAGCAGTGCTTTCACAGTGTCAAGACCTTTTCTTTTTCCCAGTCTGCCCCCACTGAGAGTAGGCTGGGATTATACAAGAGACAAGGAGGGAACACAGCTGGGACAGCTGACCCCAACTGACTAAAGGGATATTTCATAACATATGACATCATGGTCAGTAAAAAAAAAAAAACAAACAACTCATGAAAAGAAGGAGGAAGGGGAGGGACATTTGTGGGCACATTATGTGTGCTGAGGCCTTGCTTTCCCAGAAGTGGCTAAACATCTGCCTGTTAATAGGATGTAGTGAACAAATACTTTATTTTGCTTTGCTTGCACAAAACAAATTCTTCTCACTTTTGCCCTTATTGTCTCCCTCATCTCCCTGCAGGGGAGTGAGCCAGCCAGGGACTTGCCTGCCAGCTGGGGTCAAGCCATCACAGCAGCCTTCTGTGTGTTTAGCCTTTACCACCACAAGAGTGCAGTCCTGGTTCACGTTAAACTGTTCATTAGCACCCATCCAGGACCTCTTCTGCAGCACTCCTCCACATCAGTCCCAGCACTGATGCGTGAGGTTGTTCTGTCCCAGAGACTGAACTTGCCATTTGTCTTTATTGAACTTCACAAAGCTCCACTGTCTCATTTCTCCAGCTTGGTTAGCTCACCCTGACTGGCAGCCCTTCCCTCCAGCATATCAGCTGTTTCCCCAAATTTGTGTTCATGCATGAACCTGCTGAGCTAGTCAGATACACTATTGATCCCTGAGTTCCTGCAACATGTCACTCAGAGAGGCTGTGGCATCTCTGTCACTGGAGATTTTCAGATCTTGACTGGACAAGCCTCTCAGCAACATGTTCTAACTTCCATTTAGATGGGCTTTGAGCAGGAGGCTGACATAGATGATCTCATGAGGTCATTACAACCTAAATCATTGATACAAACAGAAAATACAGGAGGAAGCCTGTATTTTCTCATTTTATTAAGTCATATCACAAAACTACTTAGAGAAGGAATATTTAACTATTTCCAGAAAGAATAATCAACTCTTCCCATTCTGAGAATGCTTTGATTACATCTCAGATTGGTTGTATACTTGGCAAATCCCTGTTATTCTGCAAGAAAAAAATGTAAGTGCTCTCTAATGGGAAGATAGAAGTAAGACTCCATAGTCATTTGAGAAACACCAGATATTTCAAATGCTACTGGAATTCCATTATATGGTAATGACGAACACCACACAGTAAATCAAATGATGTTATTTACATGTTGCTGTCAGCAGACTTTCACTCCTACAATTTCTTCATGAGTTGATCCAAAAGATTAATACATACCGGACATAACTGTCACTGGTATACTAGAAGTTTTTAAGTCTTTTTGTGTGTTCTCATTGTGAAACAGCCTTTTAAATTCAAACTTTCCTTTACATAATAGTTTAAAACTATACCTAAAGGCATGTGTATAAATTCTTATTCGTCTCCCAGTATTCAAAGAATTTAGAGTTACAGTTACATTCATGGAGAAAAGGTACTTATAGCTCAAAGGGTATCCTTTGAAAATCCTTAGAATAGCCATTCTCAGTCCCTGTAACTCTGAATTAATTGGCTAAATTACACACTTTCTTATCTTTACAGTCCTTTCCAGTGCACTAGAAACTCAGAGCACTACAAGCTGAAGTATAATTTCATATCTATGTACAGGCACACAAGCACACACGAAGCCTTAAGAGACAGGTCATATAGATACAAAGAGATTAAATTATTTGCTTGCAGACATCTACATTTTCTGAGTAACCTGTTCAGGAAGATTTTGAATGTGATTGATTTTATCCAAAATTCACATCTAAAAATGAGGAAATGAATAATTCACTAAAAGTACCATTTTCTCTCTGAATATTATGCATCTATGTTATTTATCCATGACTATTTCAGAAAAAGATACCTCAAGCTGAATGAAATTAATACCATCTCTGGCTAAGGACTTCATATTGGGAACTGACAAGATTTCTATTTGGGACTCACCATGTGCTTCCAGTTTGTGAAATTTTATTTACAAGGTCTGGTGTTCTTTGGGATAGTATTACTGGGGTGAAAACTTCAGCATAGGATTCACCTCTTCTTGCTGAAGGTATCTGCAGTATTATTGCCATGTCATGGAATTCCAGAAACAGTTAATACACCTGTTGTTCCTTGAATGAATCTGGAATACAATTTCATTTCTAGTATATTGTAAGGAAAAAAGTTGTCATGGAGCTTGATATTCACAGCTGTCACTGTTGCTTAACCACATGCTTCTCCAGAATCTGATTAAAAACCCAAAACCTTTTTAACTCTTAAGGTAAATAAATAGATAAATAAATAAGTAAATAAATAAATAAATAAATCCTATTTTATATAGTCTAAAAAGACAGTGAAAGAGTACAGTTCATGCATACATTTAATACACTGAAGTTAACATGACATAACCAAGTATTTGATCTCCTTCTTTTTCTTCAGTGTAGTACTTGAGCCATCTAAGTATCTTTCTCCAACTCAAAACAAAAAAATATTTTACAGTCAAGTTGCTTAAGAAGAAAATTTGCAGTAAGCAGTTCAAGTATTGTAACTTATGTCTGAATTGCTCTGGCATAATTAATTATCAATAAAATTAAGAGCAAAAGCCCAAACATTATTAGATTTATGCACATAACTTATGTTTGTCTTGGCAAGATTGATAAAGCCATGTGCACTAATATTACTGTAACAGCTTGTACCTATGTTGATAGTGAACAAGTCTGGATGCATTGGTTTCTATTCTTTTCTTACACTTCCAAGACTGAAGCCTATGGAAAGGAAAGCTTAGAAGTACAAGATTCAATGAAAAAAACCCCAACAAAACAAACAACCAGAGAACAAAACACACTCCCTCAACCTCAAAAAACACCCCTCTGTGCTATACATTTATTGCAAATCTATGAATAGAAGGGATTTGGTCTGATTTGTGGTCTTCAGCTGATTTTCTGTTTCCCTGTGAGGGCTGAAAAGGACCTTCTTTTGGTCAGAAGGGGCATTTGTCAGAGCTGAGATGCTGGGATGGAAGACTAAGTATAAAGAGAACTATGAGTGCATACTGGCCTGGCTACACCTGACTGTTACCTGCACAGAGAATTCCTGGCAAGTACACAATGCTTTTCTGCTGAGTGACAGCCCTGGGGCAGAGGTTGCAATACAAATAGTAATAACAAATGTAACTTGTCTGGTAAACTATTACAAAAGCCAATCTTGTACATGGAAAAAATACTCACTTGTTTTTTTCAGACCAGTTAAAACATTCCGTTCTGTTTTCTTTTGTTGATTTTGTGGGTTTTGTTTGTTTGTTTGTTTTTAACACAACTTCAGCATAACTATTGCACCTACTTGGCCTTGCCTTTTGAACTGAGGAGTTATTTTGGACCATTCCTTTATTGACACTTTGGAAAAGGAGGGCTGGGGCACAGGGAAGTGGGGGGGAAATGTCTTTCTTTCTGGAAGATTAAAAGAGAAAACCTCCTGCAAACCAACCCTTTATTTTTATATGGAATGTATTTCCCGGCTAATGAAATGGAAATATTGCTACCCTATTAGCTCATTTATTGGCTCTATTTCTTCATTCATACTTGTATGATGTGCATGCTTACACACATGCTTTATAAGATGTACAGTCAGATCACCAGATCCTCACTAAGAAATGACTTGGTGTAGAATGTACCAAATGATTTATTCACATTGATGATGCTTACTCTTTATCCCTGGTCCTTCTGTTCCATCCTTTATTTGTAGCATCAAATTACTGTGTAGTATTTGTACTATTCTTAACATGCTCACTATTAAAAAACCAACTTAAATAAAATTGATATTCAAATATATCCTATAGGGTATTCTGTAAGAAATTACACCTTGTATTTAGATTTTTTTTCACACTGCTTGGCTAGCCAAAATATTTGGAATTTTATTTTAAATTGATAAAAGTTTTAGTTAATAGATTGAATTTCAGTAACTGACTTCCAAAAATACCTTTTCCGAAAATATCTTCTCCAAACAGAGATTTTTTTCAGAGAAGGAAACTGAACAGCTGTGTTGACTTTCATTATCCCTATTATAAGATGAAATCCTTTATTTTCGACTTAGGTTTATTCTGGAAGACTTTAAATACAATACAGTGTGATAAGACCATGGAATTATTATTTTTAGGTCATGTATACTGACTGACCAAATTACAAAAGTTATATGTATATATGCAAGACAATATTGCTATCAGACTAACCAAATATTCTAATCACCCTCTTTGTTCACAGAATATTTAATATCATACTTAAAGGCCAAGATAACACCTTCCAACTGTCCATATACGAGCATCCCCTCAACAGGAGAACATTTTAACAGTGAGACTGGATGGAGACCAGAGTAATTGATTCTGTGTGGTGAAGTGGTGTAAATTAATATAATTATATTTAGATAAATATAATAATATTTAGAGCATCGGTTAGACAAGGACCCAACCCATGTATTCTAAAACATGTAATAATTCCAATTAGACGATCAGAGCAGCAAACGCTATATTGTCAATGGATATGGTATCCAGCATTATAAAAAATTCACAGGAAATAATTTCTTGTATTTCTATATAATATTTTTTACATCTATAATGACTTTCTAGCATGTTTTTTTTAATTGTTACAGCACACTGGAAAAAAATATTTTTGTGTATTTTTTAAGTGTTAAGTATATATATGATTTTTCAAAGTATCCAACATTTTATTAATGCTTTAATGGAAATAGAGCCCTAGATACTTATTTACTAAGTGAATAAAAATGCAATTAAGTGCATTATATGAAGTACTACAAAATATGCCACTACAGATATTGCAAGGACTATTGACCTCTTGCAAGTAATGTCTCTCATTATTTTTATATTGTTCTATGTTTTGAGTAATGAACTCTATCCAGATATATATTCTAGAACATAACTGGACATAGTGGTATCTGTATATGTTGATATGCTCAGACAAGGCATCTTTTAAGAACTAGCACAGGAGAAGCTATGCATACCAGTTCAGTCCACCTCTATACGAGCCCTGACTTCTCAGAAGATAATCAGAAAGTACTCAGACTGCAGGAACGGTTATGCATAATGAATAGTACTGCAGCTCCAGGAAACAAAGGGTCGTATTTAGAGGGATAACTGCTATTCAATCCATTCTGAACAACTATATTTGGAAAGAAAAAACCTCCAAACGTGTTAGTGAAATATTACCAAACAACCATCTGCTTTGTGTAATGATAGTCACGAAAATACTATTTGTGAACACTCCTTTCATTTTGACCAAAGTTGATAGTCACGAAAATACTATTTGTGAACACTCCTTTCATTTTGACCAAAGTTGATCAAGTTGCCAGTTTTGTACAATTCCAACATTCCCTTGTGTCTGTTCTGCTTCTATTCTGACATGACAAACACTTGCTATTAATTTCAGATACAATAAATATAGTAATGTCATATCAGACACATCAAATTAGATGTAAGATACAAAGTAAATCCATATGACTTGGCAAATTTGAAAAGATATAGCGTATCACAGATGTCAGAACTGATGTGCTGTATTACATTAGTTTCATATCAGGTAACAGCTACCAGAGCTGATAAAGAATGCTATTCCTTCCTTTGAGGATCTCCTCACCCAATTGTTCTTGAAAGAAATTCCTTATTTATACAGTTAATGATACTGAAATAATTGGATATGTCTGTGCTACTTTATAAAACCCAGTTGTAGGGAAGTTGGAAGTATGCATACTCACAGATCAGTTCACTTCTGTAAGGCCTTGATATGCAGAAGTCGCCCACATCCTACATGTAAGCAACCTACAACCAGCATGTCTAAATGCAACTAGTGGTATAGAATAATAAAAAAGTCTAGAAGACACCTCTGGAGACCACCTGGTCCAACTCTCTGTTGAAAGCAGGGTTTTAGGTTATCAAGGGCTCTGACGAGCCAAGTCTTGGAATTTTTCAGCAATTTTTCAGAACCCAATTCCTTCAGCCTTTCTTCATATGTCCAGTTCTCCAACACTCGGATAATTTTGGGGCCCTCTGTGGGACACTCGCCAACTTCCGGGTGTCTCTCTTCAGCTGGGAGGAATATAATTGGACAAAGCATTTCAGGTGTTACCTAAAAAGTGCCAAGTAGAGCTGAGTAACCACCTTCCTTGATCTACTCACTACAAGCTAGATGTTGCAGCCCAGGATGTCGTTTGCTTTTCTTGTTGCTGAGGTACATACCACTGTCTCAAGTTCGTCTTGCTTTGCACAGTGACCCCAGGCCCTTCCTGGCAGAGATGTGCCCCTACCTGTTTATAGGGGTAAAGATCCCAGTTTGTGTTGCTCTTTGGAGTTATTTCAGTTACATGACTTTAAATTTAACCTTGCTGAACTTCGTGTGATCCCTATTGACCCAGTTTTCTAGCATGTTGAGGTCTCTCAGTATGGGTGCTCTTCCTTCTGACTATATCTACTTCTCAACCCAGTTTGGTGCCATCCATAAACTTGATGATGATGCATTCAGTCACATTATCCATACAGTCTAGAAAGATATTGAACTGTATCAAGCCTTGAGCAAACCCACTCATGAATGGGTGCCGGTTTGACTTCAAGCCTTTATCCATCATCCTTTGAGCTCAGTTGTATAGGTTGTTTTCCACCAATTGTAGTCCATCTGTCCAGTCCATTTCTTAACCAGCTTGTCAACAAGGATGTTGTGGGAGACTGTGTCAAACACTTTACTAAAATCAAGGTAGATAACATCCACAGCTCTCACCTCATCCAGTGAGCAAATCAGGATGGTTAAACCCAATTTACCTTTGGTAAATCTGTATCAGCTTTTGCCAATGAATCTGCTACATAAGAATGCAAAACCATACTGCCCAGCAGTCAGTATGTCTACAAACAGTGATGCTTCCATCAGGATGAAAGGCTGTGGTTCTTAGTCTGTGTGGGTAACAAATATAATGAAAGTGTTGGAAATGCCATCAGGGATTCTTTTAAAACACCATATAATCATACACACTGTATGACTTCTTTTTTTTAAAAAAAAAAAAAACCACAACCTCCTCTGAATTATAGCTCTTCACTTTCACTGTAGTGGGGAAATAATTTAGCCCTACCCTGTACCTCAATTTCTCCCGTATTTCTGAAAATCATATTGGGGTTTTACAGAAGTTTCTTGCCTTGTGATATTAACACTCATTTTTGAGGTAGAAATCAAGGATTTATCTTTCCTTTTCAAATATGAGTGAAAACTATGATCATGATTTTGTCTTAATTTAATAGTAATTCCAGTTACTATAAACTTAGAAGTTTAAACACAGAGAGCAAAGACAGGATTCACTTATAGTTATAAAGTGGTTATTAAAGCAATGTCATGCAATGTTTTGCATAGTATTTTAGTACAATCCTATCTCACTCCATGTCCAGGCCTGCATCTTCCTTGGGAATTCAGGTCTTTATTCTTATGCATATGTCCTTATATCTTTAATGTCATTGAAATAAAATTAATTATGTTAAAATAAAGGTATCTTCCATAGTTATTAAGGGTTGGAGTATTGATCCGACAGTCCCTATCTGTGTGCCAGGCAAATAAATCTTGAGGTTACTTTGCATATTTTCAAATAGCAGTTGAATTCTGTGAATATTAATACCATTCATGAGTGATGTATTACTAAATAAGCTGGTAATTATAAACTGTGATTAAGAAATAATTGAAATTCAACTAAAAGAGCAAAATTCAGTAATAGCATAAAATCCATTTTGATGAATGCCCTTAACATTAAGAATACATGAAATGTCCTTTCAAAAATGTATGTAGCACCCAGCTGTAAAGAAATACTGGAGCACTAGGTTATTTTTGCTTTTTTATCATGGCTATTTAACAGCTTGATTAATTTGTTAATGTGCAGGACACCATAAAGAAGAATGGAAATAAGTTTATCGGAAACTGTTCTTAATAAGAACAAGCAGCAAAATACACAATTAAAAAATACAAAAATTAGAATTTGTGGGGAGTTTCATGGTTTTCCTCATTGTACTCCTATTTTCAGGTATTTTATTTTTGCAGAGAGCATGCACCTATATTATAACTCACTATAAATATATTTCTTATGTTTATTAGCTATATATATTTTTAAAGTATATTTAATTGATATAGATATGAGGAACAATCTCTTGAATTAAAATAAATCTTTTATAGTCAGGCTTTTCTGTCTGCCATTTAGAAAAAAAAAACGAACCTCCAGTATATTTACCAGTAAAACTGAGTGACAAGACAGAGCCATCTAAAGAAATGAGGGAGGGTGTTCTAGGGCAACAAGACTTCAGAAATAGAAACAGTTCTGTCTGCAAGCTGCAAATGATCTAGAATTCAACTGATTTTAAATGTTATAAGGTGACTTCATCTTTCCTGTTAATACATGGAAACTTCTGACCTGCATCTGGTTTGTGTACTCATCTACCAAGCCTGTTACATTCCCTTTAACACAGAGAAACCCTAGTATAAGAACATTATCTGGCTTATAGTCTTATGTTTCTTTACAAAAATATTTTGCACTCAATTGTTATTATTACAATTATTAAATAAAATAATAATTAAAAATGATGAAAAAAAGAGTGGCAGAAACCTGAGTGACATATAGACCTAGTTATGTGAAAGAACATATTGCATGTGTCTAGAGATGTGCCAACTAAGGAATTTGGGACTTAAATGACAATTTGATCTTAAATGGCAATAATTTCTTTTTTCTTTTTTTTTTTTAAAAAAGAGTTTAAACATATAAAGGAAAGAGGAGATTACTGGCAAAGAGGGGGGAACAGGATCTCAGTAAAAGGGATCCAATCAGATGTGTTAGATTGATTGAGGTAAAAACTCTAACCAAGCTGTAACACCCATAGGTGACTACTAAGACAATGCATTTGACAAATTGTTATTTTTTGTAGTTTCAGAACTCTGTGCACCAGATCTGTTGCCAGAGGTATTTCTTTTCTTCTTTGATAACTGAGGAGGAAAGTTATTGTACTGGTTCCCTGGCTCTAGTACCTTTTCCAGCTGAATGTGTTTCCACGGTTAGTACACTTCAGCTATGCCACATCTCTCCAGATGGCTGCACACTCTCCTGTCCATTCTCTGATTCAGCTCTGCTGTCTTTAGAGGTAATGCCACTTCAGTCAGATCTACACCCCAGGCCTTACAGGTAGTATTCACCCTCTTCTTCACTTTTCCCAGACCTTTTTTCTCAATTGTTCTGTACTATTTGTCCAGACAAGTGCTCACCTTTTAATTTAATGACACACGATTCCCATTTACTTCTGTCATTCCATCAGGGCTAGCATTTCAATTTTAACTTTAAATCATTTTATCAAAATGGCCTAAATTGTTGAGAAAGCTCGACTTCAGCTTCCAAGATGAGACTTAGAAGGTACAATACATATCTCTCAAAACATGAAGACTATGATTTATTACGGAAATACAATCAGAGATTGTAGGTTATGAAAGAAAAAAAAAAACCAAAACCAAAACCAAAACAGAAGCACCATGGCAACACCACTTTTTTATTTGTTTAGTTCTGACTAAAAAGCATTTTTCTTCTAAACCAATTTTTTTCTGTTAAAATGTTTTTTTCCTCCAGAAAACAGAATACGCAGAAACTGAATGCAGTTTCACAGCCAAGGCAACATTTTAACATTCAGATATTTTTCCAGTGCTTTCAAAGCCAGCAGTTCTTGAAGTATGGTCTTTTTCAAAGCTATATCACCTTGGAAGATACATGATTCACTGTAAACAACCAGCAAAGTCCATATCATTTCAACAGAGTGAAGATTTTACCTTGGTTGTCTGAAGTATTTCTAATAAGATCCCACTTCTGTAGCTACACCCAGGTGTTGAATACTGTTACTTGATTTTTTCCCCATGTAATTACATATTGCAGCAAACCAAGTTACCTGCAATACCAAGGAAAAGACCTTTAAGATCATCAGATCCAACCATTAACCCAGGACTGCCAAGTCCATCACTAAACCATGACTCTAAAACCCACATCTACACATTTTTTAAATACTTTCAGGGACGGTGATTCCACCACCTCCATGGGCAGCTTGTTCCAATGCCTCAGTGAATAATTTTTTCCTAATATCTAAAGCTCCCCTGGTACAACTTGAGGCCATTTCCTCTCCTATGTCACTTGTTATCTGGGAGAAGAGACCTACCCCCATCTGCCTACAACCTCCCTTCAGGTAGTTGTAGTTGCAATGAGGTCCTGCCTGAACCTCCTCTTCTCCAGACTAAACCACAAAGGTTCCCTCAGCCACTTTTTGTAAGACTTGTTCTCTAGATCCTTCACCATCTTACTAGGGCTGGTGGCATTTTTGGATGCCAGGAAGGAGGAGAGAAGCACATATTACAGTATAGTGATAATATTCATTATTTTCTATAGGTTATTGTTTTAGATCAATACTTTGAGAAAAGCAGACTTTTAAACAGGTTTCAAGTGTTTCAGAGTATACAAGTGAAAAGCTGGTAAGACCTTTCTGACTTTTGTCGTATTAATATGAAAATCAGCTAAACCACATGGTATTTCAGAATAAAAAGCCTGAATACCAGTTTCAACATGACAGCAGGTACTTCCTCATGAAACCCAAATAACTCAGTCAAATTATTCCTTACACTGTTTTTAGGGCTGTTCTAGAGGCATCTCACATGCATTTACCTGAGTAGTCAATTTTGGTTGTCAATGACTGGTCTTTTGGTTATTTGAAATACATTAATTCTTCCACAGTAAATGAATAATTAGAAGACATCTAGTATAACTAATGATTTCTGTTGATTTCATTAATTAGGATAAATAATTATTTAATTCATCACATGCATAGCTAGTAACCGTGACTATCTGATCAATACACTTGCATAAATGACAGCAACATTATAGACATTGGCCCTTTTTTGCTGATACTCCTTCAGATGTCATGAAAAAAAGATGCCTTTATAAAAGGCAACAAGATAGTTAGTGCATTCAACTTAATGCATGTCCAGATAGCCTATCTTGTATTAGGTATAAATCTTCCTGAAATGTAAGATTATTCTACTTTTTCCTCTAAATTCTGATAAAGTTCTTTATGAAATGTCAAGTCTCATTATTTCTTGAATGTCTTGGCTATTAATTTCTCGTTTCAAGCAAGACAGTATTTTGTATGCTGTAATGTATGCAGAAATCTGCACTTTTTAACTTGTTAAAAAGTTCTATCTTTCTTATAAATTTGTCAGATAATTAAAACTAGAAAAGAGAGAATAAGAAATAATATCTTAAGATTTAAAATAGTTTATTATGTTTATCCTGATATCTTTATAAAATAAATTTTCTATGTTCTTCATGAAATAAACTTTATGTAATTATGCTTTTTGCATGTTTGCATGAAAAAAGGTCATTAAATTCACTGACTGATTTCAAATTCCAAAACGTCACAAGTCTAAAAGTGCTATTTTTATATATTCCATGAAAGTGAAAGCTGGGTTCTGATGCTTCTGCTGAGTGAAAAACCTCACCATTAGCTCTCCTTTTTTAACACAACACAGAATTCATGAGGAATTTTGATCTTCATGTGGCTAAAATTAGCATGTTACCTTAAATGTCAGAAAATTACAGTTTATGATGAAGATGTCATAATATCCACATATGCAAATACTGCTGTCGGTCTTTCAGCTCTCAGTGATGTAGAATGTTATGTCCTATGCTTCTCTATCTTACATATGTTGCTTAATTCAAAACAAAAAGGGTAGAAAGAGAAAGCAATTTCATAAATACACCTTTCCAACATGTGTTCTGTAAAAAACCCAAAGACAACTAATTCAGAGATATGAAAGGAACAAAATTTAAATAATTAACAATCAAGAATGGAATTTGTGTTACTAATCATAAATATGTACAGTGCAAATTTACATCATAAAGCTGATCTAGTCTTCCTAACAACTTTTACATCAGTAGTAAAAAAACAGGCATTTCTGGATTGTGAATCATCACTTGGTAGACATTTAAAATGTTGTGCGGAATGAGTCCTAGAGCTTTTCTTTCTTTCCATTGGTAAGATAAGATTTTAAGGTGTGTTGTGAATATACAGTTTGGACTCCTGAAACCTTGTCTATCCCAGGTAGAACAGCCCAACCAGTTGCTGACAAGTATCTTTCTTATCACATGTAATGTAGAGCTAGAAATTGCTGGACTAGCTCAAAAGAGCTGTATGGCTAAACTTTTGTTGGAAGTTATGGCGTGGAGAATTAAACTTCTGCCTCAGTCCTCATCAAGTCACGTCTTTAATCCTTTGATTACAGTGGCTAAGAATGTAGATGCTGTATTGTGAAAGTTTTGAGCCAGAGCAGAAAGGATGGAGGAAGGAATAAGCAAATCTTTTGTTTGAGATTTATTTTTTGATTGGGCTATATATGAGCCAAAGGAAATTGCTTATGAAATCTAAGCATGTTTTTTTTCCAGAAAGAATTTCTAAAATACAAGAACTGCTTTTTGTTAACAGCTGACTAATGCATGTGGTGGACTAAGATAACTGAGTATGCAATGGCAAATGATTAGGATGTTTTTGAAAAAGAAATTGAAAAATCTCTTGGAATGAAATAACATAAGCATAAGAATGGGAAATACTGATGTATTTTGAAGCCTTAAGCCTTCGCTAATGGAGAATTCTAAAAGATATAATATACAACAAGGACAAGTATTAAAGATTTTATAAATAATACCTTCCCCAAATAATGTGCCAGTTACAGCAAGGACAGTTTAGACTTCCATATTTTGCTAGGATAAACAAATCCTAGTGCTAACCATGAATGTACTACCTGATTAAAGAAACCAGAATAGAATTTTGCTTTTAGGCAGACAGCTTCAGTTCCTGGATGACTTCAATAATGTCTCTGTGTGCAAAACTAAGCTCTCAGGAAGAACACAGATTGCAAATAGCCAATGAAAGCCCCACCATCCCCCTCCCACACAGTTTCAAATCTCCATTTATTCATGGTAGATAAACAGTTGTAAATGAATTCAGGTTTGTTTGTTTAGATTTTTTTTCTTTTTTTTTTTTTTTTTTGTACCTTGATTGCAGATCCTAGAAAGGAGCTGTTGGTAATGAGCAGTAGGAGATAAAAAAACAAACCCAAAACATCAGAAGAAGCTGTCACTAACATACATGTCTAGTATCTGAATGAACATGATTATGGTCATGTGTTGCTACAATATTTTTTGTGGTAGCTTCATTTGAAGCATTCCTATTGATACTTTGGAGTTTACCAAGTTGATTTCTACTCCTACAATTAACCTAGCAAGGAAAGGTGGGTTTTTTTAGCAGTTATTTGTATTTCTATCACTACTGAGCTTTATTTCAGGACTACATTAAAGAACTGACACTGGTTGAGAGGGTATCTTTTAGTGTACCTAGACATGTTAAAAAAAAAAAAAAGAAAAAAAAAAAAGAAAAAAAAAGAGTTAAAGTTACTTTACTTAATGCTTCACTAGATTTGATACATTATTAAAACTTGTGAGAAAGGGTAAGGAAGTGAGAGAGATGTTTGATATAAATTCAGGAAGATTTGGACAAATTCTAACACAAATTTTAAAGAAAAAAATTCAGGCATGTAAAGGCTTGAGTTTAAAGACAAGCTATATAATTTGAGCATTACTTTAGGCCAAATTTGCTTAAGCCAGGCCATGCTTAAATTATTATTACTTTTTTTAAATCTCAAAGACATAGTAATAAATGTAACTCATAAACTATAACTCATTTACTAGGAGAAAGCCACAATAGATTTTGAACTGAATACCACTGAAAAACTGGGGGAGATTTGCCACTATGCTAATTTAAAAAAATATATGTGTTAGATATTGGCAATTACAGATGTCATATTCTTTCAAGTATTGTAAAACCAGTCACCCCCATTTGGTATTCCATACTCAGATACTGAACTAGTATGAGCTCCTCTGTCCCCAGACCTCAAATAAGAGTTGTATTGGGTCAATACTTACACTAAAAGAGAAAAAAATTGCTTCTGAATGTAAAGACTAGAGAACCAATGTAACTCACTTTGTTGTCAGCTGGAATTGTATGTGATTGCATAATACCCTACATAATTTTTGGCTTATTAAACAGGAAAACTTATTAAAATCATGCTTTCATATATATTGTGTTTCATGTCTGAAAAAAGGAAAAATAAATATACATAAAAAATATTAAGTAAGAATGCTTAATATTAAAAATAAACATATTTTCAGCCTGTTTACATTAATCACCTTACTGGAACTGTTTTTCTTCATACCTGCAACTCTATACATACAGCAACCACTGAAGTGAATCGGCAGG
>JAVJGJ010000059.1:15302330-15340444 GCA_035590215.1 Microhierax caerulescens | reverse complement strand
TGTGGGTACCTGCTCCACTGTGCTCCCACATGGGCTGCAGAGGGACAACCTGCCTCACCATGGCCTTCACTGTGGAGTTGCACGGGATTCTCTGCTCTGGTGCCTGAAGCACCTCCTGCCCCTCTTTCTTCTCCGACCTCAGTGTCTGCAGAGTTGTTTCCCACATATTTTTCCTCCACTGCTCTCTCTCACTCTTCTGTGTAGCATTTTATACTTTCTTGAATACATTTTTCCTGAGGCACCACCCCACCTAGCCACCCCCCAGCTGTGGAGCCCAGCTGTGCCCTGAGGAGACCGGTTGGAGCCGGCTGGAACTGGCTGTTCCCAGCCTGGGGCAGCCCTGGCCGCCCCTCACAGGGGCCTCCCTGCAGCCCCTGCTGCGAACACCTTGCTGTGGACGCTCAATACACTTTGCACAACCAAATCCTCTAAACCACTCTGTCCTAGATATCTAAAACACGACCACTGAATTTGGTGTGCCTCATTTAGTTTAGCTTTTTCAGTGTGCATGTAATGATAAGTTCCAAAGTCACGACCCTTCCTCTATGAGACTGGGGATTTGCCTGTGCACAAGAAACTTGTGGGCCTAGAGATGCTGGTCACACAGTGCCCATGTCATCCACTCTGTCCACAACAGTCCATATATCAAGTGGGAGGCAGAGATCACTTTTAAAGTAGTTACTCTTTTAGAAAGGTATTGATATAGAAGTATATACCTTTTAGAAAGGTATACCTATATAAAGGTATATAGATAGACAGATGGTGTTCAGATGGTATATTCCATACCCCTGAAAAGAAAGCCCTACAAAAGGATGCAGCCTTGGCATTATATAAAATATATATATATATAACCACGAATAAATTAACTGGGGGTAATCATATGGCATTATCCAGCAATATTGTTCATCAGCTAAATGGAAATACTGTTATCTAAAATGCTAAAGTTCAAATATAATGCTTGTAAAATCTCTTATTTAAGGTCATCAGAGTATACCAAAAGCCATACGAGCAGTAACCAGTCATCCAAACCATCTTATTATGAAATTACTTTTCAGTTAAACACTTTCAAAAGATGGTTACAGTATTCACCTGAAAGCCTTGCATATCTTCTACAGAGAGAGGAAAGAAACTGCGTAATGTCGTACAATATCTAAAGACATTGGCCAATTCCATTTTATCCATTTTATGTTACTCTTTGTCCTATTTCTCATCTTGAGATGCAAAAATTGTTTGTACTCTAGCACAAAAGCAGAGTTGCAAGGGTCCATTACTATAAGTAACCTATAGCTTTTGATGGGTGGGGATTGTATGTTGTCATACAAAATTAGATTATAGATTTTTTTAAAAAACACACACACACAGAGACAAATCTGATAACAACCAAACCCAAACGCTTAAAAGGCAAGAGTTTTCTCTAGTTATGTATTTTTAAATGTTAAGACTCTGTTTATGCCAGGTTTCCAGCAATGCTGAGAAATATTTATCCGAAATAATGATCTGTATGATTAAATGACCTCATTTCATCCTATATAGTGACAATATCTTATCAACAGCAGGATGGAGTATTAGAAAAATTTCTAAGAAATATATCTCAGCTATACCATAGAAAATTCTATTGAATTATTTTTAAAGCTGCTGAAAGGAGATTTTTTATATGAAAATAACAGTTTTAGTGTTAAAGTTGAAAACATATTAAGACAATGAAATATTTGACAGTGACTAATAAAGCATAAGGTATATTTCCATAATATTAGCACATACAAGTTTAGAGAGTATATTTTAGATTTGCTAAATATGTATAGTTATTCTGATTTCTGAGCAAGGAAGCGAAATCTATGATTTTATCATTCTAAATTCTATGATTCCATGACTTTGTGATACTATGATTCTATGCGTGATACTATGACTCTATGAACTCCCTCTCCTGATAAGCAGCCCTGGAGGACTAGTGGATGATAGAAAGGCTGTGGATGGTGTCTACCTGGACCTTAGTAAAGCCTTTGACATTGTCTCCCACAGCATTCCCCTGGACAATCATGGCCTGGACAGGTGTACTTTACACTGGATAAAAAGCTGGCTGGACAGCTGACCCCAAGGAGTGGTAGTAAATGGAGTTACATCCAGCTGGCAACTGCTCACAAGTGGTGTTCCCCATGACTCAGTATAGGGGTCAGTCCTGTTTAATATCTTTATCAATGATCTGGACAAGGGGATTGAGTGGACCCTCAGTAAGTTTGCAGATGACACCAAGTTGGGGTGTAGCGTTAATCTGCCTTAGGGAAGGCTCTGCAGAGGTATCTGGACAGGCTGGACTGATGGGCCAAGGCCAGTTGTAGGAAGTTCAATTAGAAGTGCTGGGTCCTGCAGTGGCTCACAACAATCCCTTAAAATGCTACAGGGGGTGGGGAAGAGTGTCTGGAAAGTGCCTGGCAGAAAAGAAGGTGGGAGTGCTGGTTGACAGCCAGCTGAACATGAGCCATCAGTGCCCAGGTGGCCAAGAAGGCCAACAGCATCCTGGCTTGTATCCAAAACAGTGAAGCCAGCAGGACTAGGGAAGGGATTGTCCCCCTGTACTGGGCACTGGTGAGGCCACAGCTCAAATCCTGGGTTCAGGTTTGGGCCCCTCACTGCAAGAAGGACATTGAGGTGCTGGAGCGTGTCCAGAGAGGAGCAATGAAGCTGGTGAAGGGTCTGGAGCACAAATCTTATGAGGAGTGGCTGAAAAAACTGGGGTTGTTTAGCCTGGAGAAAAGGAGGCTCAGGAGGGAACTAATTGCCCTCTACAACTACCTGAAAGGAGTTTGTAGGCAGGTGGGGGCTGGTCTCTTCTCCCAGAGAACAAGCAACAGGACGAGAGGAAATGGCCTCAGGTTGTACCAGGGGAGCTTTAGGCTGGATATTAGGAAACATTTCTTCACTGGAAGGGTGATCAAGCATTGGAACAGGCTACCCATAGAGGTGGTGGAATCACCATCCCTGAAAGAGTTTAAAAAATGTGTAGATGTGTTTTTTTATAGTCACGGTTTAGCGATGGACTTGTCAGTCCTGGTTTAATGGTTGGATCTGATGATCTCAAAGATCTTTTCTAACCTAAAGGATTCCATGATTCTATATTCTATGAATGTAATGACGAATTTGCTACGAGTTCTGGAAAGAAAATTGGGCGGGGGGGGGCAGGGAAGCTGGAAATAAGCTTCATCTTACTATGTATTTTGGGTCCACTTTTTAAATATTTATTCATACGGGTGGAATTGTCTTGTCCAAGAAACCCTTATGAGAAAATATTAGCACAATCAAACAGGCTTCAAAAATTATTTTGCTATAAATCTGAAATTCTTATAGTGGCTGTATCCTTTAAGCAAATTTTAAAACTTTTCCCTGCAACAATGGGGTGAGAAAACCTAGTAACTCTGAACTGTTATAAAAATTATTAGAATCTGGATACTGCTGAGAAATGCATAATTTATGATATTAAGATCTGATTAAGTGTTAAATGGATGTCAGGAGAGATCTCCATAGTAATCCACTTAGCTTTTAATGACTAATTATGACTTCATAGTGAGAGAGGACTGAATAATTGAGAAAAGCAATACTTAGAGAACTCAAGCAAGATTTCTGTGTGCAATTAAGCATGTTATTCTTCTATCAGGAATAAACTCAACAGGTACAGGAACAAAGGGGAAAATAAATTATACAACATTAGAGTGAGGGGAAATAATTTAATTAAAGAGTTTACTGTTGTACTGTTTCTTTTTTATCGTGACCTTATGCATTTTTTACCTAAACGCGTATTCTTACAAGTTAAATTGTTCAATTACAAATTCTATGCCCAAGATGTCAGTGAAATAAAGTGTCACCACAAGCAGGTACAAACTGAGTTTATGCATGAACATCACAAAATATTTTTTTACTGCAAGTGTGACCAAGCACTAGAAAAAGTTGCCCAGAGAGGTCGTGGAGTCTCCATCCTTGGAGGTATTCAAAAGCCATCTGGACATGCTCCTGGGCATCCAGCTCTAGGGCACTCAGCTTGAGCAAGGGAGTTGGACAAGGTGACCTCTAGAGGTCTTTGGCACTGGAGATCCCGTTGTTATGAACAACTCACCAATGGTCAGTTAAAGAATGCAGACCTGGCGCTGGACAAAACTCAGCTTAAGGGTAACAAAAAGAAAAAATAAATAGTATTTAATATAGGTTAAAACTACCATAAAAAGTAAATTCAGATACAAAACAGAAGTGCAGCCCAATGAAGAAAAACTGTAAAAGCATTTTAGCAGACATAGATAAATTACTCCAAGTAAATCCTAGAGGGATGAAGAAGAAACCACCAATATGAACATCATATTTCTCCAAGTGGGGGGCTGTGGATTCTTTAACACTGCCCCCAACAGCACCACTATAAAACCACTGACCTTAAGACCCGGAGGAGGAGGGAAAAAGGTGAGTATAATGTCATAAAAAGGGGCAGAAACTAAAAATAGTGTGAGTCCAATTTAAACTGCATTTCTATTCATTTTCTGTAGTGATTAGATCTGGCCCAATAATTAGTATATATTTAACTTCTAAGTTATATTACCAGTACATTCTTGGCTTTACCTGTATATAAGGTGTGCTTCTCCCTTGCCCATAACCAAGATTTTAAGCATAACAGAATCAGAGATGCATGTACCAGTAAGTCTGATTTTACCAAATTACTTTCTGACGGTTGTTATAAGGAATATAACACCATGTTGCCTTTCATATTGCAGAGTGTATAAAAGTAAACACTTCTAAAAAGAGTGTTTCATTTTTAATTGGCCCAAACATTTTAAGCCCTGAAATCAGAATTTTCATTCTTTAGGACTACAGCTGTGCTTGTAGTTAGTAGAGATATTTTTAGTTTTATGTGATCTGCTTTGGTCTATTTTTGCACTTCTGCTCTCAATTTACTATTATCACTTTTTTTTGCAGAAACTATGTAAGAACAACCAGTATGCTAATAAAGAATACATAAAGATAATCTACACTAAGCATTTCTAATTCCTTATTTTATGTGGCAACAAACTTATCAAACAAAGTATATTACATGGCCTAAGACTTTTCTTCAGTGCACAGTTACTAGAACTACATCATAATTCTGATTTTGGTTTGTTTGTTTTTCTTTCTCTAAAATGAAACTAATTACAGCAAATTACAACTTAATAGTATATTTTTCTATTTTCTGTTTTTGAATGTGGTTGTGACACCCAATTAGATTTAATGCATATATGCACACATATGCATACACAAACGTACACACAGACCCATTACTCTTTGAGCCTTTAAACCAAGAAGCTAGGAGGAAAATTAAAAAAAAATGTTCTTTGGCAAGGCATGGGCAGTTAAGATCCAGCTCCGGAAATGTGGCCCTTTACATCTATGATATTGCATTTACAGGCCATGAAAACCTCTCAGTTTTGAAGTGTGGTTTGTTTCATCTTGAACTCTATGTCCAAAATAGGTCAGGTGATTGGAGTCTTTAAAATTCTCAATTATTTCCACAGAACCTGCAGAGCACAGAGTGACAAGCCTTTTATGAACATGTACATTGTAGGCAGTAGCCATGATTTATCCACTTCCAGGAACTTTACATTTAATTATTTCAAAAGACAATAAATCCACTTACAGTAATCTTTATTGGACCCGCCAGAAGTTGGAAAATAGGTTTTCTGAATATTTCTTCATTTTTATTTGGAGTTCTGTAGAACTGTGCAGTTAATATATCCTTATTACAGCCTACATGAAAAATCTGTCTTTAATAAAGTAGTTATCAGAAATAGTAAAATGAAGAATTATTTAAGATTAATATACATAGTTTTTCAGTCCTTTTAAAATAAAATATAGTTGTATATGGATAAAAAAAAAATAATCTTGACTCTCTCTACAATTAAACTTGGAAAACAGGAACAGATAATTCATCCTGTTGGTGAAGAGATTTTTTCTATAGGTGGGTTGAGAATATCCCAATATTTAATAAAAATAATAATAAAATAAAAAGAATCCTACAGCTATCTGAAATTGCAGTTGGCTTCAGAATGCACATATTTATCCATAATGGTAGTTAGAAAAAATTCTAGGAATAGTATTTTTGTCAAAAATTGCAGGTTTAATGATAATTTCTCAATTTCAAAATTTTTTATATCTCCATTTTAGGATGGTGTTTCACAGATCCCTGTAAAGATGACTAATTCTTCTGAGAGGAAGGGATTCTAGAAATTAAACCCCAGGTAAACCCTCCTCACAAATGTGATTTTCATAATTTTCTAATGACACAGTTTTCTAATTAAGATCCAAAGGGAATAATTTCCATTAACTCCTGAAAAATAAGAATTTACTGGGGTTGGAGATAACAGTTCTGAGATCAGAACTCATCATTTACTAAATTTGATTGGGTGAAAGATAGGCACATTTACACCACACAGTGGACCAATATTCCAGACAGCTATTTCTCTTCTGAGAAAAGCAACATAGCCTTTTTAACATAGTGGTACTTGTCCCAGTAAGTGAGACTAGCCAAAGTGAAATACTTATGTTCACTAAATACTGCCCCAGCTTCACAGACTAAGGGGATCCAAACTTTGATACAGACGTTTTCTGGTTTAAATGAAGTATGCTTATTCTCAAATTTCACCAGCTAACATTTTTTAATTTCCATGGAAGTGGATATAAAACTCTTTGAAAAGATCAAAACAAATTTCACTGTCATGATCAGCTTATGACTTAACCCCATTGTCAACTCCTGCCATGAATTACAAACATGGACACATAGTCTCAAATGTTAAATATGCAGTTAAAGTTTCTCCTTCTCCTGGTTTAGAATGAAAGGAGTCATTCAAGGACTTCTAGGAATACTCCTTGCTGAAAGTTTATCTCTGACTGTTGTTTTTGCACAGAGTCTTTTAGCTGAGCTACTTTTTTACATAATGCCTTTAAATTTGTTTGAGATGTATTTTATTAACCTTGGCTCTTAAATGAACTCATTACTCTGGAACATACAATTTGACTTTTTACCATCTAATAGATTATCTGTCCTTTCTCTTAGGTTCCTCCAGGATTTAGCTGGAAACCTGACCTTAAAGATTCAGCCCTTGGCAATGTCTTTTGTAGACCTCTCTTTCAAATAGTCTCTTACTTTGTTGTCAGGGGATTGTTTGTTTTGTTGCCAGTCAACATGCCCTTCATATGTCTCATGAAAAAAAATATAAATATGGTTCATAAAAACACCCCAGGATACTAGAAGAATATTCAAAACATTTTTCATGCCTGGAACAGAGAAATTCCCTCTAGATTTATCCCCTTTCACTCTTCAGAACTCCTCCTTGTCTGAAGAGAATCAGTCAGTCATCACATGTGAAATACAAAGAAATCCAGCACAACCACTCACAGAGCCACTCAAAGAGAGAGGGAACCTTTCAGAATGTGCATGCTACCTGGCCTGGGTAAACACAACCATCCTTGCAGGTTCCTCTGGCCTTTTGAAGAGGCATCAATGACAGACATGGACTTCCAGAAAAGTGGTGGGTTTTTAATAATTTTACAAAAATTCCTTGACCAATTGACTCTAATTAATTAGATACAAGAATTGATGTACAAGGATTAACAGGATGAGACAGGTTATGAACCTGGAGTAAAGATGAATGTCAGTGTACAGGGATGGTAGCCAAAATGTGGGGGGTGCCACGAAGACTGATCATACAATCATAGAATACTTTGGGCTGGAAGGAACCTTTAAAGGTCACCTAGTCCAACCGCACCGCAATGACCAGGGACATCTTCAACTAGATCCGGTTGCTGAGCCCTGCCGAGTCTGAAAGCTTGAACGTTGAACGAAGGATGGGCTATCTACCACCTCTCTGGGCAACCTGTTCCAGTGTTTCACAACTCTAATAATAAAAAATACCTCCTTTATATCTAGTCTAAATCTACCCTCTTCTAGTTTGAAACCATTACCCCTTGTCCTATTGCTATGTGTCTTGCTAAAAAGTCTCTTCCCATCTTTCTTATAGGCCCCCTTTAAGTACTTAAAAACTTCAATGAGGTGTGTACAGAGCCTTCTCTTCTCTAGGCTGAACAACTGCAAGTCATCAGCCTGTCCTCATAGGAGAAGTGTTCCACCTTTCTAATAATTTTTGTGGCCCTCCTCTCGATGACCTGCTCTAACAGGTCCGTGTCTTTCCTGTGCTGAGGGCTCCAGAGCTGGATGCAGTACTCTAACTGATGTTAGTTTTAATGTTATTAATGATCTGGCAAATAGAGTAAACAAAACTTTAATCACATACAGAGTTTATACTAAAATGGTGGCAAATACAGAGGAGAAAGGTATAATACAAACAGATATAAAGAAGTTAAATAGTTTGAAGGAACATGTTTTAGAAGTGAGATATGTCTCAGGAAATGGAAACTAAAGCAAATATATTTCAGAAAAAGAAAACTAAACCTGAGCTATTCAGAGAAAGAGTCCCAGAATGAAGACCAAAGTATAGAAGTTGTTGCTGAATGTAAGTTTCCAATGTAATACATGTTAAAAAGCAAGCAGGTAGGTCTTACAGTGCCTATGGAGGTGGCTTATGCTACAGGAAAAACATAAATCAGTAACAGATATCAGTAACGTAGGTGAAACTATGCTTTAAGTCTGTTACATAATAGTATTGTATACAGTGTTTCAACAGAATGTATTTTTCTTTGGGTTTTTCGTGATATCTTTTTTAGTGGGAACAATTACTGAAGGGTTGAGGAACAGCATAAGAAAGTCTTGAAGATTTAGTTCGTGTGTTAACATAATTCTAGCTTCAGTGGAGATACAGTGGACTGTGTCAGCTAATGATGTGGTGCATTGTGTCAGAAAAAGTAAGCAATACATGGGTACGTATAGGTATCCATACTTTAAAGAGGAAAGTTAATATTCAGGTTGGTATGTAACACTGTGGTGGATTGGTTTAACTGAACATAGTAAAACAAGTAACTGTTTTTCTTAATCATGTTTTCTACACAGTTTCATTCATGGTAACTTCTTCAGAAACACTAAATCTTAACTTGAATTCTTGCACTATATAGAAAGACTTTCAGGAGCTAAAAGATGTAAGACAAAAGCCTTTTAAAGAAAGAGAGCTGCGTAACAAAAACAGCTACTAGGTCTACCTGATAGTGTTCATCTCTTCAATGCATTTTCTGTATTTAAACATCTACACTATATTTACATCTACACTACACACTTTATCATGTTTTAAATGCATTAGTGTGATAGGTGATTTTATAGTGCTGTAGACAATTTCTGTGCTTAGGTAAGATCTGAAATGTACTTGGCTGAGCTAATCAACACAGGCTCAGCTGAGAAGTAGAAACGTCTATGGTTACTATGGATCATTAACTTTTCAAACCACTTCAAACAACTTGTTCTGAAGGCTTTTTGACTGAATTTACATAAAAGACATACTTACCTTCTGTCTCTTATTGATGATTTGATGATATTTTTGGAGGTAATACATAATATTTGAATGTATGCTATCTCAGCTGCCTCTCTGAATGCTTAAAGAAAGCTGTTAATTCCTAGTTTGCCTTGTCACTTACAGCAGGTTTATACATTGGGTAATGAGAATGAATAATGCACTGGTATTCTCCATGAGCGGCTTATGAAACTATCCATGGAAAAAAACACCTCAGATTCTTTATAGGTTTTACTCTGAATGAGTAAACAAGGAAAATATAGAGATTGATAGATGTAAAGCCAGAAGAGACAGACAACCTAAAGCAAATCAGCGGTTTTGGAAACTCCATGAGAGAAAATTTGGCAGTTAATTGCCTTAATAAAATGAGCCATGGTAGGCTGCTAGAAAGTGGAAAGAAGAAGACAGTGGTAGAGATGTTTATTTTGTATACACCTGACTTTGAGGACAGACTTTCAGGTGAACACATTGTGATTAGGAACCACTCTCACTATGTCTCCGAAACTGATACTTTTAAAATATCAGTCAGTGATGTAGAACATGACTCTGGTTGGAGCACCGGCCTAAAAGTCCCAGAAATTAAAACATCAAGGGTTTTGTATTTTGTATTAAAAAAAAAAAACAACCAACCAAAAACCAAAAAAACCCCAACCAACCAACCAACCAACAAACAAACACCAAAACTTTGACAGAGATAAGGAAAGTAATTTTTGGAGTTCAAGAGCAGATTTAGCCAACTACAGTATTCTATATACCAAGTTTTAAGCGTGTCTTTCAGTTGAGAACTTTATTAATTATTAGCAATCCATAGACATTGACACTATATATGCTCCTTAACTTCAGCATCTTTAAGTTAACCATGTAATATATAACTATTCTTGATGGACAAAAATTATGTCAAAATTCTTTCTTATTCATATGGGCCATATATATTCACTGTCAGTGACTTAAACCAGAAACTCAAATAGTAAGAAAAATGAACATGTTCATAAATATCCCCCTGCATTGGAAACATTTTGTTCCATTTTAAAAGCAGCCAAAACTTAAATACGGATATTATATTTCTCTTTGAAATATTAGGTAAAACATTTTTACAGTCTTTTGTCTTTCCATGCAGTTGCTGCATGCCAAAATAGAAAAAAAAAAAAAATTTCCAGCATGAAAGTTGCAGCAGTCTTAATATTTCTGGTGGAAATAAAGACCTAAGACAAATTGTTGACTTAACCTGCTGCAGGTCGCAGTCTGCTTGGACTTCCCACAAGTATGATACAACATCAGACATCAGTCCTTGCTTAGTGTTCTAGACTTTATCTGCTTCAAATTAAATATTATGCCAGTATGGTTTCACGTGTTTTTATTTTTTGATGCTTACTTCTCTATCCTTTTGTCTCAAATACTACCGTAGAATGCCCAGGACAAAGTGAAACTTTTGTGGTTTTGTGTAATTCAGCTTGCTAGCTTTTTAGGTGAGAGGTCTTTGTAAGGATCCTTGCCCTAGCTAGAACCATTTGTCTTTCACCTTAACTAATGCTATTTAGCCACACCTTCTAAAAGGCACCTTTAACAGCAGGAAACATTTCCAGACATCTGCTGGAGAGTATTAGTGATTGAATTACTTTTGTTGTTATTTTTGCTTTCTGACAGTTATCACTGAAAGTTCTTTAACAGAAAATTTAACCCTCTGCAAAGCAGCTAGCTGTTCCTTTTTTCTTCTTTTAATAAAGATAACTATTCCAAATTCCTCTAGTAATATTTAACAAGTGACTACTTTTATTCCATTATTTTAGTCCATTGATGTTTGGAATCTGTGTGCACTAACACTTTCTCTTTCAAAGGTGACAAAAAGAAAAAAAACAAAACATGAAGTGCAGTGAACAAAGCTTAAAATGACAGCAGAGATGTAAACTGTTGTGTAATTCCAGTGCCACTCTTGTGATATAAGGAACTCCCAAGATGCTATAAAAATTCCTTTATCAGCTCACCTTTAGTACAGCAAATAGACCTGTGGAAGAAATTTTATTGCTCTTTTTGCCTATTTGAGTTTTGAGACTTATAAGGCTTCCACTGTATTTCAACACAAAATAGAGACCTTCCCTAAATATTCTGGGGATGGCTGAACACCTGTCTGCTAAGAGGAAGTAGTGACTTAATTCCTTGTTTTGCTTTCCATGTGTGCACAGCTTTTGCTGTGCTATTGCACAGCAATTTAATATTGCTATTAAATTGTCTTTATCTCAACTTTCATATTTTTTCTTACTTTTGCTGTTCCAGTTCTCTCCCCTATCCCACTGTGAAAGAGTAATTGACAAGCTGTGTGGGGCTTAGCTGCCCACCAGGGTTAAAACATGTCACCACTGTATTCTGGAGAACAAAAAAAATTAAAAATGTGGACTTGACCAGAGAGAGCTTTAATTTAGGCCATGTCATTGTTTTCTTCACTAGTATAAATGTTGTCTTAACTAGATTGTGAAAGATATAGGAACTCTTGTACCCCATATCTTCTCTTGGACATTAGCTATTATGTCACCAGAATACTTTCTACAGATCGCTGTTTCAAACCACCTACATAGTTCAACAATGCAAGCTTCATCCAAGTCTGTTTATATTCATTTTGCATGTACCTGTAAAAACTAGCAGCCCTGTCTCAACTCAATAAACAATGAGAGAAGGAAAATGGAGTTTGAAGATGAGGAAAAAATATGTAATTGAATACTTTAAGTTCTGGTTGGTGAGTTTACTTGGGGTGCATTTCACTTTGGCATCAGTAACATTATTTTAATTAAAGGACTTTTCTATGAACTAAATAAGGTGTCTAACATGCCCAATCAATTCCTGCCAATATGATTGCTCTACACACAAGGAAAGATAGTAATTAATTAGAGGAAGTTTCTTCAAGGACAATTGGTCTACTGTGCAAAACCTGAGAAATGGCTAACATGGACTATTTCATTTCAATGTCACAAGCCATATTACTTACATGCACTGTTGTAGATACAAAGGTTTTTTATCCACTTTCAGACAAGAGAAAAAGCAAAAGGAAAGCAAGGAACTAAATGTAGAAGGAAACTGAAAGCTCAAAAGTCATGCCATCAATTTACAAAAATAACTATATTTTATAACCTTTTTATTCTCTCCTTTATATGTTTAAACCAAATGCATATTTTTAGAGTCAGCTATCCAAAATGTATAAGCAGAAATAAGAAATATAGTTTAAAATTGCATGTATGTATATATGTTAAACTTCTACAAGGTTTCATTAGAAAGTATGAAAACAAAATTAAATGGTTTCCTTACTTTTTAAAACAAAGTTCTGCTTTTCATAGCTGAGAGTGTTCCATTATGTCATACTTTGTTTTCCCCAAGTCTACTCCAAATATGATTTAAATGTTAATGCAAAAGCTGCAACTGTAGTGTTTATAATTTATAAACATAATTAATAACAATTAGATCTGAAACTGTAATAGCCTTTCTGGTTGCAGATGCTATTTAATTCAGAGTCAAGTAAACATGCTGAAATTGCCACTGCGTTGTCCTTCCCTCTCTCCCTTCCCAAACACATAAATGAAACAATAAACAGGTATAAATTAAAAATGCTGTGGAACAAGCATGAAGTAACTGAATCTAAAAATAGAAAGAATTAAAAAAAAAATCTATTACAATATGAAGAAGCTCTTACAATGAGATCCTATAAAGGAAAGAATCTAGACCTTATCGTAAGATGTCCCTGAACACTGAAGTCAATTCCACTTGAACTCAGTCATAACTCAGTGTTTAGTAAGGTTAGATTTTATTAAATACATACATTTATTGCCATTTACTGTGGCCTGTCAGACTTTTGTTTCATGATTATTTTGTACAGTAGAGACTTCACTATTATATCAAAAACCTTGAAGTACTGTGGTGAAATGTTACTTTCATTAAGAAACCCGTAATTTTAGTTGTCACACCAATAAAAATAACCCAAGATTAGACTGAAAAAAGAAAACTGTACTGGTGGTAAGGTGCAAGTGAAAAGAGAGATTGATAGTTACAGCTCTCTGGGATATGGTTCTATGATTTCTTTTTCAGGGTTAGTAGATTTACAGTCTGTTTCCTACTTATGTATTACAAGCATTTCTTTAGACTAATTTAGGTTTTGTACTTTAGGCAGTAGATATTAATTTTCCATCTCTATTGGTTATTTTTAACAATCCATTAATCTTTTTGGTACTTATCTTTAAATTGATATGCATATGGCTAATATATATTTCCTTAATGTTACCTAAAACTGGAGTGAATCATATTCAAGACTTCTTTTTCCATGTTCCCTCTAACCAAAGATTACTGAAAGATTGTAGAGTCCAACTTACATAGGCTTCTATTAAAAAGGGTAAGGATGGAGGAAAAATTAGAAATTGTTTTCCTTGTCAGCTAAAACGCGATGTGGTTAATCAAAACTATTTTTCCAGGCTTCTTTTGTAGCCAATTGAAAGAGAAACACTCCTGAAGTATGTGTTTCAACCACTAACAAATATCTAGCACAGATGGTCTTAATTCCCTCCTGAAAACACTCACTGACAATTCATAGAGCCTTGAAGACTTGTTTACTAGGTCTTCGTACTTCTGGACTTCTAAAGTCAGGTAAAGTGAATCAGATAATCCCACTTCAAATTAAGTTGCATAAATCATTGGTGGCCCAACAAGGAATTAGAAGAGGAGGTGGGATTCAGCTCAGAAAGATAACTAAAGTTATCTGAGCTAACACAGGCTGATACATACTAACAAACTCCCTGGTCATTGTTGCTTTCATTAGTCAGATCTCCAGGATCTATGAGAAGGCAGACATCTAGCTCACATGCAGAACTTCCACATGTAGACATACACATAATCCCTTAAACTGAAGCTGAAGCCTGCTCTAGGTCTATTCTTACTATAAGCTTAATTGGAAGCTTCAAAAGTAACCTGTTAAGTTTGATCTAGATTTTGTAGGTATCACAGCAGAGGGCAGAAAATGCAGAGATGTGATTACTCCTCTGAATACTTCCCTATTCTTTTTTTTTTTTTTTTTTTAAAGAAAAAAAAAAGTCAGCCTTCCTGTACTTGAATATTTAAAAGAAAATGAAATCACTAACTTTACTTAATTTGTATATGCCTTACCTGTGAAATCACGAGGGCACAAACACTGAAACAAAGGTTGCTTTCTCAGCTGGCTCACATCAATGCAAGTTGCTCCATTAGAACAACTATTTGGGTAAATTAAACATGCATTTTCAACAAATTCGCAAAATTCTCCTGTCCATCCAGGTGCACAGAGGCACTAGATATAACAAACACACAAAGAAACAACGTTTTTTTAAAAAATAATATGTATCAGGGAGAAAACATAAGAAGAAAATTAAATGTGAAAGTTTGTAGAAATGTCTTTGGATCTTGTATTTTACTACTAAGTAAAAATACAGTAGAATGTAGAGTGTTACATCCAGATAAGGTTATTCTTCATACCTGTATTGGCAAATGATAAAACAGTTGAGAGAGGCAGAACTCATCTACAATGTCTGTTGAAAAAATGTGGGAAGATAGGATGCATGAGTAGGAGGAAATAAACACAGCTGCCAGCCCATAATGAGTAAACATAATATGGAGTTTCTGATATACATTCTGACCCTACATGTTAACTAAAAGAAATAAAAATACATTCTTCAGAGGAAAGGGGAAGTTTTGAAGCTATTTAGTTAAGTTTTTGAGTAAAGGCTAGGGGTCCTTTAAAAAAAAAAATATTTCTGGAGCAATGGAGATATCTTTGGTAATCTTCACACATTACATGTTGTTTGGGTTGGGCAATGACAATACAATCATAACTCATTGGGCAAAGAGTTTCATTTACAAAAAAATAGAACTGAAACATCAAACATAGCGTTATTATTCTATTATAATAGAATTCTTGTTAAGTATTATTACAACAGAAACATGTTGGCAAAGTCTTTTTACTTCAATGTCTTTCAAGGACATTAGAAACAATTTTTAAAAACCATTTTTAAAAATGGAAGACACTGGTTTTAACCATAAACAAAAAATAAATAACACTGAAAATACTCTCTTGGAATACAAGCTTACATTCACTTCTCAAAAGAGTTCTGTGAAACCTATAAATTCCGAGTACCCTGATCAGGATATGATTAATAGTAGCTTGCCTTGAATCCAATTATAAGGTCAATAAAACAATGTAGCCAACAGTAGCATAAAAGTAATTTAGAACACTGTTGAGTATATAGCCAGGCACAATGTATAAGCATTTTGTATGAGTATGTGTACAATGTGACCACAAAAGGGATAGAGGTGGGTGTAGCTGCACACCATACAAGTGACAAAAAGTTGCCAAAGGACAAGATTAGTGGTAAGGTATGGAATATAGGCAGGACATATTGCTGAATACAGAAAAAGAATGACTGGCAAAACAACAAAAAGCCCCAAGCCAAGTAATATGAGGAGGACACTCTCCTTTTTTAGGGGTGTGCGTGTAGGTGTAAAATAGCATAAACCATCAAATATTAAGAGGAAGGATGGAGAAAAAGGAAGACAAGCTCACTTCAGTAATGACTTATCTCATCAAAGAGCTCATGAGACAGATTACCTTGACCTTGGGAACTAAGAACCACCAGGGACCATAGCTATCAGCACTAACTACATAGCATCAGCTCCACAGTATTGTATGATCCCAGATAATATAGAATGTGTTACAGCACAGCAGTATGTAGACACAGTGAAAATGACTAATAATATGTAAAAACTATTAGCTTGAATTATGCTGTTTATGAATTAATTCAGTAAAATTTCCTTTTACAGTTTATAACTGGCCTAATCTATCAGTATTCTAAACATTCCCATTACAGTGATCTCTGATTCCCTACCTGATATACAAGCTGTAAAGATGAACAGTATTCATGTGGCCAAGTGAAGCCTTTAAGAGAACTGCACTGATGGGAATCCCACATTGCAAATCTCTGAGATGAACTAATACACAGCAGCTAGCTAAAGCAGGCTGTCCTCTCCTGAGCAACCCAAATGTAAGAAGAGCATGATATGCAACAAAATTAATGAGACTTACCTTCCCAGGGCCTGGAAGAACATATACATGGCTGTATATACTTTAGTCCCTATTTTCTGAAATCATATCCGTTCATCCCTCTGTTGTGACAATCCCCCTACACAGCTCTGCCATTTCCTGATTTCATTCCCCTTAGTCTGCAGAAACACCTGCCACTACCTCTGTACTGTCCTTTTCCTTGATGTTGTTTGGTTAAATTTGACACCATTATAAAAATGTAAAAACAAGGTGGTTTTAAAAAAACAAGAAGGTTTTAGTAACTGTATCGATCCTTTGTCATTCAGTATACAAAGCTTCCCCACAAAACCATAAACCTATAAAAATACAATTTTTTCTGGATGTCAATATATATTACATTCATAGAATACTAGAATAATTTAGGTTGAGAGAGACCTTTGGAGGTCATATAGCCCTACTCCTTGCTCAGAGCAGGTCAATTTTAAAATCCAAGCTGGTCACTCAGGATCTTGTCTGGTTGAGGTCTAAATAGCTAAAAGAATGGCAGTTCAACTGTTTTTCTAGGCAACTTGTTGCAGTGCTTAATTACATTCACACTATGGTGTGAACAATTTCTTCTGAATACCTGGTCAGAATTTCACTTTTTGCCAGTTGTCTCATGCTCCATTGCTGTGTACTTCTGAGAAAAATTTGGCCCTGTCTTGTTTATGATCACCCAGTAGAGAGCAGAAGAAAAGAATTGTATCTCCATTCACCTTTCTCTTTTCAAGGCTAAACAAGCCCAGATCTTCAGCTTTACTCATACATCATGTGCTGCAACCCTTTCACAATGTTAATGACTTTTTGCTGAACTTGATTCAATTCTGGCAAAGTCTTCTTTTTTTTTTTTTTTTTCTTTTTTGTACATTGAAGCCCAACACCCCCACCCCCACCCCACCCCACCCAGTACTCTAGGGGTGGCCTCACAGGTGCTGAGCAGAAGGGACTAATGACTTCATTTTATCTGCTGGCTATGCCTTTACTGCTTCGAGCCAGTATTAGATTAAGCTAGCCTTTATCACCTGATTGCATTGATCACTCCCTCATCTTCACTAAGATACGTCCTGTTGAGCCCTTTGGACATATATATATATACTCTCTTTGCCCAAGTAGTTCCTAGTTTGGCATTCCTCTATCATTGATAGTGCTTCTTTCCTCTAAATTTTGCCACTCAGCATAGGGACTTAAGAAACTTGAAAGCAGATGGTGCAAGCAAGATACAGAGCAAAGGCACTGAATGCCAGACACCCTACTCAGCAGTGGGCTTACATTATCCTTGGTCTCATTTTTTTCTGCTGCTATACCTATAAAAATGTGATTTTTAAGGTAGCTTCTCCTTTATGATTGCTTTTCAACAGTACAGTATTTATTTGGAAATTCCAGTCTACACTCAACCCTTTATCTACTCAGTAAATTACTATTTACTGTATTTTCTTTCTTTAAATATCTTATTGAGTCCATTCTGCAAGAATGTTTCTTCGGCTAAGTTCACTTACATTTAACCCTCTTCCTGGTGGATATATGTTCACTTAAAAAATCTGTCCTCAGAGATTGAACTGTTCTGAAAACTACGTTTACTTTTCATTGAGCAAAGTGGCTTTTCTGCACCTGGGGTGAAACATATTACTGGCAAGACAGCATTCAGGAGTTAAATCATTACTTCCAGATTACACCTGAATTGTTTTGAGGATAATTAAAGGACAAGTCTTTGGGATGCTTAAGCCCGCACTTTCCACCAACATTTAGTCATATTTTTAAGCCAAACTGAAATCAACCCAACACCATACTGATAGTTTTGTTGAAAAGTGGTACAATAACCCTTTTTTTTCCCCCTCAGTTTTCAATTGCCTAGTAAGATGACTTTCAAAATGAAGATGTTCACGTGTATATGCTGCTCTCCTAATTTTAAAATACATGGAGAAAACCCTGACTCAACCCAAAAATTTCGAGATCAAACTCGGTATCAAACTGCTGCTATCAACACTGACTGGGGTATGAAGGACTGGAGAACAGCCCTGTGGAGAAGGAGTCGTGAGTATTGGTGGATGAAAAACTGGACATGAGCTGGCAGTGTACATCCTGGGCTGCATCAAAAGAAGTGTGGTCAGCAGGTCAAGGGAGGTGATTCAGTCCCTCTGCTCTGCTCTGCTCTGGTGGGACCCCACCTGGAGTGCTGCATCCAGTTCTATGTCCTCATTAGAACAAAGATATGGACCTATTGGAGCAGGTCTGGAGGAGGGCCACAAAAATGATCAGAGGGATGGAACACCTCTCCTGTGAAGAAAGGCTGAGAGATCTGAGGTTGTTCAGCCCAGAGAAGAGAAGGCTCCAGGGAGACCTTACTGGGTCCTGTCAATACTTAAAAGGGACTTATAAAAATGATGGGGACAGACTTTTTAATAGCAATAGGACATGGGGTAACAGTGTTAAACTAAAAGAGATCAGATTCAGACTAGATATAAAAAGAAATTTTTTATGATGGCGGTGGTGAAACACTGGACCAAGTTGCCCAGAGAGGTGGTAGATGCCCTGTCCCTGGCAGTATTGAGGGTCAGGCTGAACTGGGCTCTGAGTAGCCTGATCCAGTTGAAGATGTCCCTGCTCACTGCAGTGAAGTTGGACTAGATGACCTTTAAGAGTCCATTTCAACTCAAACTGTTCTATGATTGTATGATCTCTAATATGATATGCTTATTGATGTGAATCCTTGATTTCAAGTAGAACTGTTAGGGATCTGGACAGAAAAATGGCATAGCTTGAAGTAATTAATAATTTTTATAGTGATTTCATTTTTCAGGTGGACATATGGGGGGAAAACAGAAACAACTTTTTTATAGTGACAGTTATTCCACTGGCTTCGGATGAAGTGGAATTCTGTCCATGCACATCTCATATAGAGAGGGGAAAGATGAACTTGACTTTCGTGTAGTTTGAACCGGTGCCACCTCTCTTTTTATTAGACTTTATAAAATAACCAAAATTTTATTAATATTTAATTATAACATAGAAAGGGAAATTAAGAATGCGCATGGGTTTTGAGTGTTTGGTGTGAAGAAAGGACAGATATTGAAGGATGAAAAATAACCAGCAAGAAGCTGTAGCATGTACTAGAAACTTACTGTGCAGTATTGGAAACAGCTGCTGAAGGTACCACAAAATTTATACAGCACATGGAGAATGTGTGTCTGATCTTACTTGCATTAATAAACAGGTTAAAGAATTTTATCACAAGTTATGTACTTCAGAAATACACATTGCTGAGTTAGCTGGATGAGATTTTGTGAAATCTTTCTACAGCCATCCTTCTTATCTCAAGGGACTAGCTCCTTATTAGATAGCAAAGTCAGAAAAAAGACTTAAGGAATTTCTGTATCCTTGAAAAGTGGTTTGAACTTGAGCACAGTCTTGATTTTAACTGATTTTGTTTTAAAGTAATCCAAACAGCTAGCTTGCTGTGCTGCTTTTGGCTGGGGTAGAGTTAAGTTTATTCATAGTAGCTTGTATGGGGCTATGGTTTAGGTTTGTGCTGGAAACAGTGTTAATAATACAGGGATGTTTTAGTCACTGCTGAGCAGGGCTTGCACAGAGTCAAGGAATTTTCCACTTCTCACCGCGCCCCACCACCAAGTAGACTGGAGTGGCACCAAAAGCTGGGAGGGGACACGTCCAGGACAGCTGACCCCAACTGACCAAAGGGATATCCCATACTATATGATGCTGTACTCAACAAGAAGAGCTGCAGGGAAGGAGGAGGACGTTGAGGATGTTCAGAGTTACGGCATTTGTCTTCCCAAGTAACTGTTATGTGGGATGGAGCCCAGATTTCCTGGAGATGGCTGAACACCTGACTGCCAATGGGAAGTACTGAATGAATTCCTTGCCCTGCTTTGCTTTGCTTGTGCATGTGGTTTTTGCTTTCTCTATTAAACTGTCTTTATTTTGACCCATGACTTTTCTCACATTTACTGTTCTGATTCCTTCCCCCATCCCACTGGAGGGCGAGTGAGCAAGTGGCTGCGTGGTGCCTAGTCGCCAGCTGGGTTTAAACCATGACACGTGCCCATTCCTTGATTTTTTTCCTGAGATGTGGGAAAAGAACTTATTTCAATGTGACACAATGTTGTTGGTTCTGTATTATTAAATACATATTTTCCTATAAAAGGTGTAGGGCTAAGGAAACAGCTTTTACATACACAGTGCAAATGTGTAAAGGTGCAGTGGTCTTACACAGTATTGAGTTGTTAAAAAATTATACAATATGGGGACTGGTGGCAGGGGGAGCTCACCTTTTCTGCTGTTAACCATTATGATTCAGCTGATAGGAAAGGTACCTCTTGTATTTATAGTGAAAATCTAGATTATTCCCTTTCCATTTCTGTTGTCTAAAATTCATATTGTTTGTTTCTTTCACATCTCAAAATCATCTATTTTTCCTCTGCAAACAATTCATAGAAATGCATTGTATTTGATCAATAAAAAACAATACTTCGTACTGATCTTATAGCATGTCTTTCACTGTAATATTTATCAGGGTTGTATTTTATTTTTTATTATTATCAGAATTTTATTTTTCATAATTTTTGCTGGCTTATGCTTTTTTAAACTGACCATGTGTAAAAATGACTATGTCATCTTCCCAGAAGCTTTGATTTTAAAAGCCCATTCTTATTGGTTATTTCTGGTGCATTTTACTGTCATATTTGTTAATATGCTATTGTAGTAGATCAATTAAGACACATTGTACAAAGATATGTAAAGGTATTACATGATCAGAGCTTTAACTAAATATTTTTAATTTTAATTATTAATGTAAAGCAGGATATTTAGTTTATTACATGAAGATTGCTACTGTTCATTAACTTCTGTACTGCTCAGAGAACCTTAACAGCACACATAAAACGTACCTAGGGTGCTTTGGTGCTGGTTTTTTTCAATACAATAAGAAAAGCAGGAAAAGGTTGTTTCAATAAAGTTTAAATTAAATATTGAAGAAGCAGAAAACTGTATAGGACATTTTAAGATTTACGTGAACTCTTCTGTAGAATTACTGCTACTGCATGGAAGAAAATGAACTAAATAACTAGTGCAAAACTGGCCTCTAATTGAATTATCTGACTTTAAACTACTGTTGTTTGAACAATCAGCTGGAACATTAGGGGAAACTTTTTTTTTTTTTTCCTGGAAAAGATAATTTATTTTATACGTTGTACATAAGTACAAAAGTAGCATCTGAGAGCAGTAGAGTTTACAGTGCCAATTTTCATTGCTTCTAGCATTGCTAGTAGAGCTGTTATAAATATTCATAACAATTTTATCACTCCAACCAACTGCTTTAATATATAGTATAACAAATATATTAAATATTTGTTTCCTTATGGTTTTTTTATACTCAGAAAACAAATGCTGATTGATATAGCATAGAGAGTTTTAAAAGAGCCCTCGTGGCTGTTTTTTAAATAACTGCTTTTGCTAAACAAAGTAATGTTTTCTTTCAGCTATATTTTCTCTTCATTTTGGATATGTTATCTAGAACCTATTTCTCCTCTCATTCAATAAATACAAGTATCTTCTGTACGAATAAGTCTAAGGTCTTCTTAGGGCTATGAGATCTAAGCAGTGTGATTGATGTAGCTCAATTCTGGAGATTATTGCTAATTCTGTGTAGAGATGCTTTACTTCTGGGCTATAAATTCAGCCAGACTTCTGGGGATAAAGTATTATCAAAGAGCATTAGGACTGAGAGTGGCTCCTCAGGGAAGAACTTAGAAAGTGACAAATGGAAGCAGTGGCAGCAGAGTTGCCACAAAGGCTGTTCAGGCTGGCGCAGGGTGTACCACTGGCCTGCGGGGCTTGGCGCTGCTTGCCACTATTCTGAGAAGCAGCAGATTGATTCCCTGCCTGACAGCTGGCTGACGGGTTTGTTTCTGCACCCACAAGAGCAAACCTCATCTGGTTAGGGACAAAACATGGAGCTTTGTCTGTCTGATTGTAATTTCTCCACAAGTTTTGCAGAATACATACCACATACCAGCTTTCTGAAAGAGGGTAAAAACACTAGGGGAGGAGAAGTTCCCTCCTCTCTCCTCCTTCCATCATCTGCCCAGAAGGAATATAGTGGCTTTGGTGAAGACAATTTTTATTTTTTTTTTGGTTAGTAAACAAGCCTCTTCTGCTTTGCCAGAGAACATGATAATCTTTGAGCAGCCCACATTTACTGGGTTTTTTAACTTAAATGACAATGGTGTGACCCATGGTCTTACTGATTATTCATTTGTACCCACAATTTCACTTCATCCCGCAGATATCCTCTTCAAAGTGTTTCACACTTTGTTGTTGAAATACCTCAGGTGCACCATAAAACTCCAAATATAACAGCTATGGCTTGGAAAGATGGTTATGAGGAAAAGGTTTAAAAGAATATAATCTGAACATCTGCAGAGCCATCTTCAGGGCAAGATTTTGGACACCAGTCTTTTCTATTATATTGTTGTGGGTTAACCCCAGACAGCAACTCAAGTCCCACACAGCTGCTCGCTCACTCCCCCCACAGTGGGATGGGGGAGAGCATTGGAAAATTAAAAGTGAGAAAACTCATGGGTTGAGACCGAGACAGTGTAATAGGGAAAGCAAAAGCCACACACTCAAGCAAAGCAAAACAAGGAATTCATTCACCACTGCCCATGGGCAGGCAAGTGCTCAGCCAGCCCCAGGAAAGCTGGGCTCTGGCACACATAACGGTTACTTGGGGAGACAAATGCCATAATGCTGAATGTCCCCCCACTTCTTTCTTCTTCCCCCAGCTTATATACTCAGTATGATGTCCTATGGTATGGAATATCCCTTTGGCTAGTTCAGGTCAGCTGCCCTGGCTGTGTTCCCTCCCAATTTCTTGTGTCCCTCCAGCCCTCTCGCTGACAGGGTCCAAGAAACTGAAAAGTCCTTGACTTAGAAACAATAAATACCATCCATGTGCTGTCAACATTTTTCTCACCCCAAATCCAATACTGCACTAGCTACTAAGAAGATTAACTCCATCATAGCTGAAGCCAGGACATAGATTATTTTTTCTACCCTGTTACAGTGGATCATACTATTTGATATATACTATTAAATGTGTGTCCATGTAAGAAAGAAAAAAAATTGAGTGACAAGGGAAAAATTCTCTGAAAGGTCTGCATGTTGGTACATGTTTTTATTAATCAGTGTTCCCCAGACACATATAAACATCTGATGTTTACAGAACACAGTCTGAAAATTACTTTCAGAAGTTAAACCCGTTACTGCTTTTTGCTTAGCTTCACTCCCCCTTAACAACACAATCTACTTCCACTGCACTGTATGAACACTAGCCAGAAATTGGCAGGAATTCCTGCTGCACTTTTGGAAGGCACCAGAACATCCACTGACAATGATTCCAACATAAAATTTCACATACGTGTGTCAGTACAGCTTCACAAAGGAAATTTAAATATTTGCTTTGAATGACCAGCAGTAGGTGTAATTGTAAAACCCAGAATGATAACACAGATTATTGCCTCTTTCTTTAATACTGTTTGCCCAGACAGCCCCACTCTTCAGGCAATACCTACAATTTGTGTAGTTCTTGTCTCAACTGTCGTGCAGGCAAATGGAAATGGACCTTACAATGGCATTGCTTTCACTTCATCTTTAACCTTCAGTTTTTGTGTCCATATAACTGAATTCTTTTGTTAACTGTAAGTACATAACCTTACGTGAATCAGTCGTTTGTCAGGATGATGGGAGAAAGCTGTATTGACAAAATAGTTAGATACATGGTGCCGACCATGTAAGTTGAGAGGTAGTTGATCATAACATAGTAAAGGGCTGTCAGAAAAAAAAAAAATCAACAGCTACTAATGAGCATTTTTACACCCTGCAAAAAGTGGAATGCATTTTTAGTCTGCATGACTTTCCGTAAGAAGTGTATGACAACACAAATAGGAGTGCGTGCAGCTATTCCTAACCTCCTGCTTGCAAATGTTGTAGGGCTGCACCTTCTTCTCCTGAAATGCACTTCTGTAGAAAACCATAATCAGCATGTGAATTCTGTAAATTTTGTGCAATTCAGTGGTTTCTCCCTAGAATGTAAGGACAGCTGGTATGCTAGAAACTTGACAGTCTTCATATCCTTGACTTTCCCGCTACAGTTTTCTAGAAACTGCACTTCTTTCTGGGATTCCAAAATTCAGTAATTGACAGTTTTGTTATCCTCATAATTTTCACTAAATTAGTTTATTTTTCAGTATCTTTGATTTCTTTTTTAAAATACTAATGATTCAGAAAAAAAAAAAAACATGGGATCTTAGGCAGAGAGAATTGTTTTCACCTCAATCTAAGCCACTTGCTATGGATAAATAAATAGATATCTGATTCCCTCTTGACCTAGAGGAAAGCTTTATATCCCCATGTGATTCCTTGATTGTTTACTCTCTTCACCTGCTTTTACTGCCCAGTCTCCTTGTGCCAGAGGCTTTGCCAGTGCCATTCTAATTCACTGGGAGAACTCTACCTACACAACTACATGTCTCCAGGCGGTTAGCATGTAGCAGCAGTATGATTAGCACAAAAGAAACAACAGCTCTTTCTTCCATCAGCTGTCCTTTGAGAATTCTTCATCTTTTCCCTGCCTTCACATAAGGGTAAGAGTAACAGATACCTATAGCCATAAATTGTTTTAGACACTCGGATTAAAAATGCTGAGAAAATACTTTTATTTCTGCAAATTAAGAACACTGACTTTTCATTTATAAAATCCATTTAAAAAACATAAATGTTGCCACAAGAATAGAAATGTCTATTTAAATGTTTTCATGTGGGTAGAATTTTTTAAAAAAATATTTTTTAAGAAGCAGGTTATTATATTTTCAAAATAATGCAGATGATTATTTTTATTGAAACGCCTGCTGGGAACTGCAGTTGGTACACACTTGGGTAACTGTAAAAGTATTGTTTATGTTAAAAATGCATTAATTTTATTTTTTCCTTAAAACAGTGGCACATGTCTTCTAATAAAGAGTAGGTGGAGGTGTTTAGGATAAAGCTGCCAAATCAGGATAGTATTAGTTAAAACATTTCCTATGTGATGGATATCAAAGAAAAATAAGCTATATTATATTTTCTTCAGAAGTTTAACAGGGATTAAATAAATTTTAAAAAAATGATTCCACCATTGCAGCTACAAAACAGGAAAAATTCAGTAGTGGGGTTTTGCAATCATTGACAAATCAGTAGTAAATAATGCAATTTTACATAACAATATTTTTTGAAAGAGGTAGATCTGTAAAGTTTAAACAGTGTGTTTGTCACCTGTTAAAATGATATGTAGAAATTATATCCAGATTTCTTAAATTGAGGCAAGGCTGCAATCTTGTCTTTCTGTGTTTTAGGAACATCTAACAAAGCAAACATCATATCTTTGGCCATCTACTGAGGCCAAATAAAGTGGTTTTTTTTTAATGTTTTGGCTATTCATAGAAATTCTGGGAAGTATAATCCTTTTCCCAACCTTTTAATATCAGCTGAATGAGTCTGATGCATTGACTACTAGAAGCAATGCACAGTGCCTTCTGTGAGAGTTTTGGGTTTTGAATCCCACAGTAATAGATGCTCATGAAATTTAATGTCTGGTGAAGTTATTTGCTAGAACAGGACAGGTGTCACCTGGCATTGATCTGATGGAAAACTGCTAATACACTGTATTACCCCCTATTTTATTACCTAACCATTTTTGAAAATGCTCCTGGTATAATCAGTAGTGCATAGAAGAAGCAGCTGTACAGAACTATGCACAATGCCGTGCATCCTGGCTAATGTGGCTTCAATATTTTTTTGTACTTAGAGTTAAATATTATAAATACAACTGTTCTACAATTTTTCTTCTGGGGAAAGTTGATAGCCTATGGACTGTCTTAACTTAGTGAACCTTCATGTACTTTTGAGAATATAGTTTTAAAATGTTATTTTTCCGTAAAACTCAGTGTTAATAGTTTCCTAGTTTTTCAACCTTGTTAAGAAAATTTAGATGATATACCCTCTGCCGACAGTCACAGAAGTATAACCACTTGCATATGCTTCTATATACAAGTGTTCTGTTGACTACAAGGATTGTCTTTCTCTCTTTATCAATAGTGTGGTTCAAATTTAATATCCACCTTGAGCACAAAGTTGTCTTTTTCGCTGTCAGGAAACAGTCACTACCATGTAACTCACACTCTTTTTCCAATGCATACAGCACTGCGTTTGCCTCTCTTAGATTATTTTTTTTTCTAAGTGGTTTAGCCTACCAAGAAATCCTGATCAGATTGGCTTATTACTAACTATACTATAATTTTCTGTGGTCATCTGCACATTTCAACAAAGTTTTGTATTTTCTGCTATGTCAGAATGCTACAAATAACTAGTCCAAAACCAAATTGCCATGATTTCCATTAAAAACACTCACAGGGGAGTGAGTGAACACATGAAAATTCCTATTTTAAAATTATTTTCCTCTTGGACTATTCACGCAGATTTTAGTTAATTTAATACGGTTTACAAAAAAATCTAAGTAAAATTTTAAAATAAGTATAACTACTTCACAGTCTTTCAAGCCTATAAGCCAAGTACTGTAGTAATAATATTTTAATCATTTGTATTTTTTCTAATTTTGAAAAAAAAAAAATATCCAAAATTATCTTAGCCAGAATTCTTGATCTTTTACAGTCCTATTGGCAGTTGTCATAACATTCATATCAGCTATATAAACTGTGGTCTCTTCTACTTCATCTGGATGGGACAGGGAATATGTGGTGTGTGTGCTACAAAAAAGCTGAACACACAACTATTTGTAAACAACACAACTTTCCTGTGTCAATATGTCAGATTGGCTATACCCATTGAAGTGTCATCAAGGTCTAGATTTCTTTTTTTTTTTTTTTCCTTAGAATCATACTGGCTTTGTTAAATGATTTATTTTTCTTAATGAGTAAATTGCAGCAGAAAATATTTTTCCATCACTACCTGTCAGGTCATCTCATTAAATTTGCTTTGTCTAATGTGATCTGTTAACAGCTTAATGAAAACTGGAATTAATTATGCAACTACACACTATTTTTCTATTGATAAATCTTATCTCAATATAAACATTACGATTGTAGTTGCTAAAATAATGAGCAACAACAGAAAGGACAAAGGGAATTATCTGTTACTGTCACAGCTGTACCTGAAATTAAGAGATACAAGAATTGAGATGGAAAAATATGAAATAGTAAAATATGAAATGCAAGAGAAGCTCCATTTCCTGAGAAGTAACATTTTCTATGTTTGTCTGACTCATCAGCATCATCAGTAAATGCTTCCTATAACAGCATTATTATCTAGCTTAAAGTTAACATACATTAGTCAGAGGGATTTCTTAATAAAGGTTGAAATAATTTTAGAAACATATAAAAAATTACTGCATATAATCAATGTAAGCTGAGTAGCTATTAACATTAGTTACTTATAATTAATACTAATTAGTGATCAAGGACTTATGCCAATAACCATTAAAGCAATATTGAAAAATATAAAACTACACTATTTCAATCTTAAATATTTCCTAATCTTTGAAACTAAACTAGAGATTGATTTAAAAACAAAACCCAATTTTTAACTTAAATTTCAACATTCATCAGCTTAAATTCTTAAAAATTATTTTGTTGTAGGTTTGATTGTGGGTTGTTTTTTTTTTAGATGAACTGCTTAGAGCCACTTACACAAATGTACTGAATTTATCAGTACTTAAAAATCTGTTTTTGTAAAAACAAAAAATAAAGAAAATAATCTAGTAGCCAAATTTCTCTCAGCTGAAATTCTCAAATTACTCATCAGTATTTGATTTTCTTGGAATACTAAAAATACATATTTTCTATGGGGAAAAAAATTAATTATGATCAAGGAAGTTACAACTAGGAGAAGCAAAAAAATGGCTGGATGAAATCCATAGTTTTTTGTGTCTTCAAACAGAAGTTAATCTATAACTGATATACAACTGCTTATCTTCCAAATAGAGATGCCACACCACAGACTGTCAGGGAAAAGGGCAATGGTTTTAAACTGTGGTTAAGTACAATGTACATTTTCAACAAAATTTTGATTAATTTGTATCTGATCCTTTAGTATTCTTCATGCTTTCCTCTCATTGTCTCCTCAATCTTATTTGTCAATTCCAAAGGTCTGTGATAGTAATTTTCTATCAGGTACTATACCATACAATTCTGATGCCTTCTGTAGGCATCAAAGTTTAAAAAAAAAAAAAAATCCAATCTTTGCTGTGCCAGATCATTTAGCTCCATCTTATAGACTAATTCAGTGTCTGATAAGAAAGCATCACATCTTATACTGGTCATGGAAGTGTATATTTGAGGATTATTTTATGAAGACATATACTGTTATATACCTATTTTGCTTGTATCTAAGAGTACATGTTAGCACACTTGCTACCTACACAAAAAAATTGGTGTCCAATTTTTGTTTGCTTTCCTAAAACTTTGGATTTAAATTTCTTTTTGTGTTTGATTGGTATTCACTTTGATTTCTGCATGTCAGATACATTGTACTCGTTGACTAATTATATCAATTTTGTATTCTAATTGTTATACTGTATTTTTTGCTTTTGCTTGATATAAGTGGACGTAAGTAGCTGAGAAGAGCTAAAAGCAACGTTTCTGTTTTGAATCTAGTTTTTCTACCATGTAGGTAAGTTAACTGGGGGACACAAGCATTTTTAAATCAGTATGTCTTTTCACAAACCCTTTTATTTCAGTGCAGCAGAACTGGACTCAGTATTTTGTTTCATCCGCTATCAATAATGAAGAGAGGTAAATTCTCACAGAGAATTCCTCACCATCTATTTTATTCTTTTGTGGGTATACTATATATAGTATACTCAACAAAGCAAGATTTATGTTCTAAGTATGGATGGTTTAGTACTCTGTTAGCGTAAATCTCTGATATGCAATCTTTTTGCAAATAACCTCAGATTTTGTGTTAAAGTGCATTTGTATACTATTGGTCTAGTTAATATATATTTAATGGCAGTATTAAAAGTGTTCTTAAACCAAAATCTAAAACAATATTCAGAATTAAAAATTTAACAGATGAAAAATACTTATTTCAGTAATACACTATTCATTAATTTCTATATTTATCATTTGCATGTATTTATTTCACTACCTTTATCATCCTTTTAAATAAAATTCTTGTTACAAATCTGTTATAGATCCGATTATGTTTCTGTGGAAATGCAAGTATTTGAACAGCCGCTGATCCTGAAAATTAAGATCAGGGACTAAGTGTAAGGATAAGATGTAGCAACTGAGAGACTGCAGTGCAGCCAACAGTGGCATGAATTTAATTCTTGGTAACACTTGAAAAGTCCACAACTTAGTCTAACTTAGAATATGCACACAGAACGAAGTGAAAAAAAATATGGGCTGGCCACTTTGAACAAATGACTGTAAATTTTCTCTTTGTTCCCATAAGCAAATAGGAGAAACAGTCCTTTGTCACCTATATAGCAGTTTCCAGATCAGGTAAGACTCAAGAAACATGAGCAAAAATAAGGGGTCAGGTGGAAAACATTGGGGAGAAAATATCAGCACCTCTTTAGCTTTTGTGACTAAAAGAAAGGCAAAGATATTTGGACTGAGTGAATAATTACATGCAAGGAATGTTCACAGAAACTGTCAGGACCTTGACTGCATCAAGAGGCTGTAATTGGCCTGACCTGGCTATAGCCATCTTTCTCTGCTCTCTTCCATGGTGACCTCTTTCCCCTCTCTCACGGCTTTACCTGCCTGTGTTCAAGGTCAGCTCTGATGCAGCGCAGCACTGTCACCTTGGATCACCCAACTGTGAAAACAGAGCTCACCTCCGAGATGTCTGCACTTCAGTCATCTGCTCGTGAGCTGCATTTAAGCTAGGCCTTTGCACTAGACCCTTTCCAGACAGTGCCCCTGCACCCAGCTTTGTAACCTGCTGATTCTGATCTGCTGACTTGACTACCCAGCTTGACTGCAAATCTGTTTCATCACTACAGACTCGTCTGGTTATCACTGGACTTTCAGGTGAATCTGTGGATTTGCTGTGTTCTTGTGTGTATTGAGGGACTGTGCCCTTTGTTGGTGATAACACTGTCCCTGCCAGCCTTGCTGTCACCCTTTGTTCCAGCTCTCCTTCCCTTACAGAGTAGACTACTCTTCCTACTCCTTGAAGCAACAAGTAACAATAATCCTAGTACATTTTGTCTGAACACTCAAACAGATAAGTGGACTAGAACTTTATAAATGGCTTTAGGTGGCCCTGCTTGTGCAGGGCGGTGGACAAGATGACCTCCAAAGGTTCTTTCCAACCTCAACCCTCTGTGATTCTGAGTGGTGTTTAGAGTAAACCTTAAGTTGTTCCCAGTTACTGCTCTTGGAGAAACTATTATTTTCTCTCTTTTGACAAGCTATGGCCAGAAGAATCTTGGTACGTGATGGATCTTGCTCAGTGTTTTCAGGAGCTATTTTGAGAGTTAAGCAGAAGTAGTTTTTTTTCAAATTGTCAGTTGGAATCAACCTCACCACACTGCAGTTTCTTCATCAAACTTCTACTTGTATTATGGTTAAACATGCTTATGTTTAGAATACTAGTTTGACTTCCATTAAAACAATGGCAACAGATGTTCTCAATTCAAACAACATATTTTTAAAGGCTGCAACACAGCTGTGATTATAATTTCTGTGGATAATAACACCAGACCACAACTAGTTATATATTCTTTTTACGATAAAAATACTCTACTGTTCTCTTACTTGATGCAGTACTAAACATGGTCTTAGTAGAAAAGTTATAGAAAAATCCATATTACCCAACTGAATTGTCCTTGTGTTATTGATTTAAATAAATAAAACACATAAATGTATGTCCCTCTTGTCTCTTAGAGTAATGAATGAGTTTCAAGTTCTGCTTGTCTGAAGCTTTTATAATTCGGAGCACAGAATTAGTTTAACATGTATTAAATTACTTACAGTGAATCCTCCAATTATGTTAAGACACAATCCTTCATTCAGACAGTTGATGCTGAGCAGCCTGCAGTAGTCAATTACTTCCTCACAGTTCTTTCCAGTGAATCCTGGCATGCAGCTGCAAATACACCAGTGTATTTTAGAGGACTTGCATTTTAAAAGGTAATTGTATTTAATTATGTTCCATAATTCTATCAAATAATATTTTGCAGTAACAAAATGGATCTCATATGTTATTATAAATAAACAGAACATGTTTTCAAGCAATTAAAAATCATTTGCGTGATTCTGGATATTTTTGTTTCTCCATAAGATTTCAGCAATTGAAGCCTGTTCACACCAATACTTCATATAATCTTCTGGAAACAAAAAACAATCTGGAATGAGGCAATATTTAGTAAAAAGCTATAAAAGGTTTTGGAAATCTATTAAAAAGGGTGGGTCAGTTAAACCACCAGAGAGAAAAATGAGAAATATGATGATAAATGAGGTATTAAAGCAGTTAGCATCAATCATTACTAATGATTAACAAAGAGTAGTCAATAATGACGTGCTTAGTTATGTAAGAAACAATGTACGGAATCTGTGGAGAGAACACTGCATGGTTGTTTTTCTGTTTCTTAATTACAATTCAATTTATTTTTTTTTAAAGACGAAAACTAGCATTCTGCTTGTGTGACTATTAGTTCTGTGTGATGCCAATGGAGCTGTGGATAACTCTTCTATGGTAAAAGGAACTGCAGATATTTCTTCTGCTTCATGTCAGCATTTGTCATTAGTATGAGAAAAACCTTTTCTTATTCAAAAAATCTCCTATACACAATAAAAAAAAGATGAGGTTAAAATGGATAGTAAACAGGTCTTACCCAAAAGAAATAATGGAACAGCACAGAAAAATATTTAAGTATTTATATCTTTCTCAAAAAGTGCAAAAAGTGAAATCCAGACCACAACAGCTCTATTCTGTGTTTTGATAGATATAAAATACCAGTCAAATTCACTCGATACATTCTTACAGAAATACTTAACACATTCTCTGTCTAAAGGCTCTTTCTGGTAGCATGGAAATAAAAGATTTAAGTTGAAGAGAAAGGAAATGGCCGGTTAGCTGAAAGTTTGTTTTTGTGAAGGAACCTAAAAGTTTCTTTAGCTTTTTCTGAGAGTTATTTTGTATAATGACTCAGCCCAGAAGCTGGCAGTCATGAAAACGATACAGAATTGCTTCTGTTTTTTCTGTGCTCTTGCTCCTAATGGATATGACATTTTTTCTAGATTTTATATTTGCTTGTTTTTCCTATTTTTGATTGTATCATTATTTGGCAATAGACATACCAATGTCAGCGAACATAACAGTAAATTAATAGCAAGAAAGTTGACAGTAAAGTTCCAAAGATTAAACTAACAGAACCAATATTCTCAGAACCCATTTTCTGCAACTTTTTATTGTCCTAAAGAAAATGGATAATAGAAGATACAAGATAAACAATCACAATCTATTGTGATAGATATCCTTGTTCACTGCCTACTTGAATTTACCTTAAATTTTGACATTTAAGAAAAAAAATGTTACTATTATAGTCTTAGCACAAAGATGTATATGATATCAAGACTGAAGTGATGGAATTAGGATACAAGATAGTCATGCATCATAACTGAAGTGGGGAAAATTAAATTGAGTCTGTTTGCTTTTCCATTCTAAACATATAACCACTGCTTTCTCAAAGAAGAAAAAATAAGCAGGTAGAAGCTGAGGATGGTGATGGTTATAAGCAGAATGAAGCTTAGGCATAAGGAGAAGCACATAAAATAAAGTAAACAAAAGAAAACATAAAGGAATAAAAAGGTCAATTCAGCTATTATTTGAATTTGTATATTCATGTAAGCTAAAAATTACATTTATTTAAAATGTTAAAATGCTAAGTGGATCAGGTAGTAGTATTAAACTGAATGAAACACATGCAGTTTTTTTGTGGAGTAAGTAGACATAGTCATAACCTACAGTACTTGACAATGATTACTAAAAATTAAACAAAACTGCCACTTGAAACTTTGAATGAGTGGCTCCAAATCTCCCAAATAAATCAACATACTTGATGGTAGGTTTCCTTTGGGTAAAGCAAATTAAAACATGACTCACAGTCAGAAAATTCCCAACTTTGTGACTTAACAAACTGGAACTGTTAAACCACTGTTCCTATAAATCCTCTGAAATCCTGTTATTTAAGTAGGTAATGCAAGATGTAATTTATAAGGAGAATTTTGAATCCTAAAAATAACAAACCCTGCTGACTCTTAGCCCTCTCTAGAAGTTGGCATCTCCTCTACATTTCAGGACTCTGACTTAGGCAAGACTGCAGCTCTGACAAACAATCTGATCTCCTTGTGAAAAGTAAGTGATTCATATTCCCTAAAAATGCTTTGTCTTACCTAAATGTCTCCTTCCATGTATACAGGCATAAATATACACAGAATTTACACATTAAATATTTTGGATTAAGTGGTAGAAAACTGATTTTAATTTCACAAAAATTGAGGAAATAATTTTCAATTTAAAAACAATGAACACTAAAAAAATATTGCAATCACTAATAGGAGCCTTCATGGACTGAATGGCAAAACTAAGGTTGAGTACTGGAGGTTTTCAATATGCTTTTGGACAGAGTGATCAATAATCTCATCTAAGCTTCCTTTCCCACAAAAGGTTGAACCAGATGGTCTTTTGAGGTTTCTTCCAAGCTCGGCTGTTCTATAATTCTACTGAAACTAAATTCCAATGCTGCCATATTTTGCTAACAATAAAAGTCTGCAGTTTTAGTATCTTGTTTAGGACAGTAGTCCAGGCTTTCTGTGTCCCTCTGTACAGAGAAAATCGGGAACATCCAGAGGATGCTTCATCTTACCTGTCCTGGATATGTCTTTTTGGAAGAGATGAGTCATTTCCTGGACTTCTTCCTTCACTAAGGAAGTTTGGTGTGCAGCTTGGATGCTAGGGAAAACTATGTGGATTGAACACTATCCAAAGGTTTTACTTAAATGGTATGTACAGGGCCAAGCACTTGACTTTGTACAAATCTGACAGATGCACTCTTCATTTCTCTATTCACAGTGTTATCTCTAGGATGTTACTTGGTCTTTTTATCGAGTTCTCAATGTCAAAAATAGTAAGTGTATAACCTGTCCCATTTCTCAAACTACCTCTCCACAAATGTGTCTTGCCTGTCTTGTCAAATGTGTATTTTACAGTTAACAAAACTGAATGCATGAATACACAAATATTAAAAGTAAAAACTAAGCAGCATTGATATTAATAGGATCTTAATACTTGATATTAGAAGAAAACAGGATTGTACCATCTAAGCCCCAAACTAAAATCTCTAGCACCCAGCTTTACCACATAACTTAAGTGATTATTTTGATAATCAATATAAATGGATTGTTAATTGCCCATTTTTGCTTTCTGTTATATTGATCTAAATCATGCCTTCCACTTTTATTGTCACATGGTATATCAATAGAAAGACTGTTAAATCTACCACGCCTTTCCATAGCTATTTTCATTAACCAATTTCTATTGTACAATGACTTTCATGGCACAAACCATTTCTACCAGTGTTTTGTGAAATTATAAATTATTCAATCTGCATTGTAAACAGATATTTTTTAAAAAAAGTTTTTTTGTTTCATACTAATTCATGTAAAAACATAGTGTGTAAAAGACTGACTATGTAACAGTAAATTAGTAGCTTATATCTTGGTTTAAAGTATTGGAAAATAAATGATAACACTATTGTTTTGTGCTATACATATCTATATGTAAAGGTCTAACTGAGTATGTGTGTGTACATGTTTGTATGTATGTATGTAGTGAGGTATAAATATAAATAAAATTGTAAGGCTTTTTTTCTTCTTTGGGAAAATTGTAAACTTAGTTCTACTTATATTTTACTTTCCAGACTTCTCAGCTGAATTTCTTCTGATGGACAGTAACTTTATGTTCTGTACTTCTGTTGTGTATTTGCAGTTTGTAAGTTCAGTTAGAATGTGTTTTCAGAATTCTGTGTACAACAGCTTTCAATTTTCTGCTTTTATGAATATCCTAATATTTGAAAGTTGTTTACTGCAATTCAGTAATGTTTAGCAGGACTTACTTCAGGCAGCCAGATAAAAGCCAAGAAAATAGGAAGAAGAAAAATTGTACTCCTTAATGGTGTAAGAAAATATCTAAAAACTATTTAAAGTGGGATGAAATTATATACCAGGTTACTTCTGTTATTTTCAGGTGGATAAATTCTAGCATGGTCTTTCTGAGTAAAACACTTCTTAATATGCTGCTTGAAGGATAAGTCTAAGACTTACTAATGCATGTCTGTGAATTAGAAATTAAATCAGTTGTCTTGACCTTTCAAAAAACCATAAACATCATGCACTCTAAATGAAAGTAGTACCTGTAGTATATTTTCCATCAATGTGTCAAGTTTTATATATTTTATTTTACAGTATTAAAGATGAAATAATTTATAACTTCTTAAACACATTCAATCTTTTGTAGCACTTAAAGAGTTGTCAAAAAGACTAACACAATACAGCACCAAAACTAAAATAAAAAAATGTTAAGAGTTTATATTTTTCTGTGTTCTCTGTGGCTGACTGTATTTTCTTTCTGTAACCAGTGGGATATCATCAAGTCATCCAATGGAATACTGATATAAGCTAATTTCTAATCTTACCGGCACTTATAGTTCTGCTGTTCAGCTACACAAGTAGCATTATTTAAGCAAGGCAATAATTCACATGGATTCAGTATTCTCTCACAGAACTTGCCAGTGAATGCTGACAAACATATACATGCCACATCCTATAAAAAAGAAGGAAATAAATAATTATTTGTTGTACCCAAGGCAATACAAAAATTAGTGTTTACTTCCATTACTGTAAAGACCTAACTAGGACAGGGTTTCATCATATTGAACAGTCTACAAAGACAGAATAAAAAGCAGTTTTAGCCCCAGATAGGTTACAAACATAATTTAGGACAAGTGGAATAGGCCTTCCAGCACAGATTATACCACAGTTGGGTTTGTTGTCTGGAAATATACCAGCTCTAAATTTGGCTGGCTTTGTGATTCCTTAACTGAATCAAGAAAGAACTTTTTTAATTTATTTGTTTTTTCCTCATTTCTGAATTTGTTCCAATGTATCATTTGCATCTGTTGAATAGTGACAGTGCACCAGGTACATCATGTACCAAAGGATATTTGTTAACTAGAGTAGGAAAGAAAATGGTGTAGTATCCTTTTTCTCCTTCAGTATGAAAAACAGAAACTATGTTTCTCTGTGATGGAGAAACATATCTGTCAGTCACTGCAATCTGTAATTTACACAGTAAGAACAGTAAGTTATTAAAAAAAAACCCCAAAACAAAACCAACTGAAAATGTTCAGGTGTTTCTTTAGAATTGGTCATATTCTATTATTATAAAAGGCATGATCAGAATACTTCATTTTTACATCTACTGAGATATTTCCATATGTGTGAATCAAACTACCTGATCTGTTTGTCTACAGAAATGATCGTACAAAATAGTATGTGCTAGTTAACCTAATAGGCAAAATACTTAGACCAATTTCATCATTTAGAAATCTATCAATTTCTTCAGCAATTTAGATGTCTCTTTTTTTTTTTTTTTTTTTCTTTGTGGGTGATATGTGATAATGAGCTTTTGAACTCTTCTTTCACTATTTTGGCTCTGTGTAATCACTGCTATTTGCAACAGTCATGCTAATAAAAGAAGGTTGACAATGAAGTTTGAAATATAACCAGATATGAGTCTATTATCAAACCTTTGTGAGTCTGCATGAATTCATTCTAATTAAAATAAAAAAAAAAAATAGAATCAGATACCATAGGAAAAGCAAGAATAGGAAACAAGCACTAGTTAATAAATATAACTGATGTATCATATTTTATATAGAAGATTTTATTAGAGAAAAAGAAACGGTAGTTCCTTAAGTGACCATGAAAGAACCACACTGAAAATGTGGAATTTAGGCTTTTTAACTAGCAATATTAGAAACACTACACGTTCATACAAAGTTATGTTTCTTCATGAAACATGCAAAGCCAATTAAAAGAATTAAATTAGAATTAAATATTTTAGCACTGTCATGGAACAGATCCCCCTGGAAGCTGTGTCAAGACATGTGGATAACAGGGAGCAGATTAGAAACCACCAACATGGCTTCACAGAGGGAGAATCATACCTGACTTCTTAGGTGGCTTTCTGTGGCAGAGTGACATTACTGATGGATAAGGAAAGAGGAAATGATGCCATCTACTTCTGTAAGGCCTTTGGCATCATTGCACACATCATTGCTGCTAAATTGGAGAGATATGGATTCAATGGATAAGGAATTGGCTGGATGTCCATTTCCAAAGACCTGTAATCAACAGTTCTATGTCCAAATGGAGATCAGTAACAAGTAGTGCATGGACCTGTACTGGGACTGGTACCATTCAACATCT
>JAVJGJ010000059.1:15261451-15291037 GCA_035590215.1 Microhierax caerulescens | reverse complement strand
GCTATATAAAATTAAAGCAGTTTGAGATTCCTGGCAATATATTGGTGAAGTTACCTGTTCAATAGACTCTTTAGGAATATTAAAAATCCTTTACATTATTAAGTAAAGGAAGTTTTGTAGGGACAAACCAGCTTTTGTAGACCCAAACTGGGCTTTTATTTATTTGAAGTTTTATTGTTTTATTTTGCTTCAAATGTTTCTGTCAAATTAATAAGTACTTTTGTTTCCACCACTCTTGATTTACTTGTAGATTTTATTCCTTGCAGTTAAACTCCCTATGACTACAATGTGGAAAATCAGTTTTATTAAAATTAAATTAAAACAATTTATTAATTTTATTCTATAATTTTTCTTTTTCTTTATAGTGGAGACCAACAAAAGACTAGAAAGAGCATAACTTCTTCAGAATGCATTGAATGCACAGAGATTTTGACAAGATGCATAAAGTTAGATATATATGGGCCAGAAGTACTCTGAACCACTGAAAACACTTTGGGACATCCTATTTGATAAAATTACAACACAAATAACAACTTCAGCCATATTATGTACAATCTGATTATTTATGATCGTTAGCACTTACCTTTCTAGCACCATAAATCTAGAAGAGATTTTAAAGAACACATGAAGAGCCTGGGAGACATTTATTAAAACATTTAAGTAATATGACATACAAAATAAATGTGCTATGTGAGATGACTCACTTAGAGGTCTCTTCTAGAATAGCTACTCTGTTTAATATCTTAAACTATCTTGTATGAAGTAGTGTTGGCAATTTTAGATTTCATTTTTGAGGTGACTTAGATACTTTGATATTCTATGAAGTCACATTTTCAAAAATTATCTAGGCACCTTTAGAATGGTAATTCTATTGCTGGCACTGTAAAATACACTGATAAATGACAACTTTAGAAGGTTAAATCATAGTCAATCGTATATTTTTGAAAAATAATTGTTATATTTGTGCTAACAAGCTTCCTTTTCTCTACATAATAATTTATTCTGACCCCCTCTTGGCCCACTTTTCTTTGGCAAAGTGATATAGGTTAGACTTGTTGGGTCATTTTTAATTCACTTATGCAAACATGGAAAATTACATACCTCCCAGGTTTTGTGCAGTTATAATTGTTTATTTGCCAACTTACCTCAGTATCACCTCATATAATCTCTGATTCAAATCAGAAGAAATCCTATAAAACCTGATGAACTGATATTGGTAAAATGCATCAATAAATAAAATGAGTAGATTCAGCAAATTTCTCGGCTTTCTTTCCTACAGAGTAGAAGTCATCACATCAGTAGTAGATTTTAGATATTTGGACAGCAAAAGCTTTAGGCTAATACCTATTAAGAGCCAAATAAAGAAATCGACCTATAACTGGAAGTTCCCTAAAAACTTTTAACAATTTGCTCTGACATGCTTGTACTATGTACCCCAATTTTCAGTCATGACTACAACATAATAGATGTAAAACTAAGAACTGTAAAACTGGTCAGGATTTTTTTAGTTGTTTGCTGTTATTGTTATTGTTATTATCCATTCTTTCAGCAGTAACATTTTCAAGAATTCTTCTGAAACTAGGATAACTTTAAGATGCAGTAGTTTAAATATTAATAGTGAGCAGTTCAGATAGTTATACGAATCCAGGAAGAACAGCCTTAAATAAAATGGCAGCTAGAAAGCTGGCGTTTTGGTATTTCTCTGCTGATATACAGACTTTCCAGAAGCATGTGATGTGGTTAACTTTGTCCTCTCCCCTCAAAGTTATGACAGCTGGTGATGAAAGATAAGTATGGGCTGAAAAATCAAATGGTTTCATAAAAGCACTTGAGTACTTTACTCCATAACAAATTATATCATGTGTAGCTTGGCCTTCTGTCTTGTTTATAGTCAAAACTGTATTGTGTGAGGAGGCAAAAAAGCTTGGGTAAGCAGGTACCAAGCCACTTACATCTTTGTACATCAACTCTAAATCAACAAAATATGCCTGCAGTCAAATGCAGCTCACAACATTAGTATATTAAAGCAGCTCTGGATATTGAACTTGACAAAAATGTTTACATATTTTCACTACTGTCAAGTTTTCACATGGAGTCCTCAGTGATATACAGTTGTTTAAACCCTTTAATTCCTCCAAATAGCTTGAACCTTTAGAGCTCACTAATTCTTATGAATCCATTATCAAAATTATTTTCAAAATTAATTTGACAGATGTGAATGACTAAAGCCAGTGATTTATTTGTCTCTATAGTTTTGCAGCTAAATGTTAATTATTATTAACGGTTAGTTATCTTCATTTTCCAATCTATAGTAGTGTAGAAGCAAGTTTACAATTGATCAAGAAGAAACTGACATGGGGTATATTCTTTTTTAAAGACAATTGTTCAAGTCTTGACAAAGGAGACTAATGAAAATATATATTATTTTTTTCCCCATGGTCCTCAGAAATCACAAGTCCAAATGGCAGAGTCCCTCTATCACAGTGAAAGAGGATTTTGGCTGAGATGATTGCCTTCTAAATTACTTAACAGTGTTCAGAAACATGACTGTAGATTTGAGGGAGCTATTAAAGACCTGGGAAAAAGATCTTCAGGAGGTGTACCCACTTGAAATTCAGTAAGTAAGGGAAGGGTTGAGGAAGAGATGTAAATTATAGCAATATATTCTGGGAAAGTGTGCCCCTAGTCACCTGCAGAGACCAGAGATTTGTGCTAAATAAGGAGAAGCCTGAGACAGCAGTAGGGATTGAGTGTATTGAGGAGGAGGAGGAGGAAACGAAGGAGGAGTGTGTGGTAAAGAAAGTGAGAGCAAAAAGAGCCCTTGAATCTCAGGAAGTAGCAGTCCATCATAGTAACACAGAAACAGTAGGATGGGCTGAGTAGTTACCAATAGCCCTGCTTTGACACCTCCTGTATCCTGGGGGGCAGAGGAAAGAAAAAGAAAGAAAGAACAGAGCTTGAAAATAGCTGTTCAAAAAAACAGTTTGTAACATTTATGTTGTTGGTGAGAAAAAGACGATGGGTTTAATTATTTCCATATTTTTTTTATTTATTCTAGCTAGTAAATTTTAAGAATATTGATTATCATGAAAAATCCCAAGAGGGTTCAGCTGTGTTAATGTCTAAAATGAAAGCTGTTCATATAGATAATGTCTGATATATTGTCAAGTGACCACATCGCATCATCTCATAATCCAACTTCACCTTCTTATCTTCTAGATTATACATTAATTTATTGTGATGGATTGTCTTATAAAAATTAAAAATCCCTAAGAGTACCTATAGACGAAAACTGAAAAACTGAAGTAAATATTAACTAAAATTAGATAACTAACTTTTATACATCTACATATTCTGTCAGAATATTGGTGAGAAGGAAAAGGTCTGCATATTTTAGTGATTCATAACATTATTAGACTTTAAGAAACAACAGTGTATTATACACTTTGCAAGAAAAGCAGCTTTTGAACATTCAGTTTCTTAGAACTGTAACTTTTAGTCTCCAATGACTGTTGGGTTTGTCTCCATTTCCTGAGGGCAAATCTGACATTCATCAGCATTATTTAATGGGATAAACTGGGAGTATTCAGTTCCTTGGATATTAGGCAGAGTACTGCAGCACCTGGCAATTCTGAAAGCACTGTAGACATAAAATGTACTCAGTGTCTGACTACATGCCAGGGCACTAATATTGAAAGAAGATTAAGTTCTGAGGGGTCTCTCATAAAAAAGATAGTCATCCTCAAAAGCTGATAGCACCACCATGGGTTTATGGCTCTAACATAGTACTTTAATATAAAGAAATAAAGGCCTGGTATGGTGAAAAAGACCTTGACAATTGTAGACACAGCATGCAGCACAGGGCAGTACAGGTATGAAACACTGACAGGTGAGGCACAAGCATCACACTGGAGACCCCACAAGTGTAAACAACTCACTAGTGAACACTTAAAGAAATGCAGACCCAGAGCTGGACAAAACTGGTCTTAAGAGCAACAACAACAAAAAAATAGTATCTATCTTACATAAAACACACCATATATTAAATTCAGATGTGATGTGGAACTGCAGCCCAATGAAGAAAAAAGGGTGCATAAGCATGTTAGCAAACATGTAAACATGATCCTAAGTAGACGCTAGAGCAAGGTAAGACTAAACCATGAGCACAAACATTATATTCCTCCTGGTGAAGGACTCCAGATGCTCACAATAACACTCACCCTGCTCCCAATAGCAGTAAAAGGAACAGGGAAAGGCATCTGGAAATGGGTCAGAAACCAAAAAGTGTATGTAGGAAATTTAAACTGAATTATTATTGAAATATTTTCTGCACAGGTGATTCTTAAGATGTTGATTATACTGTAATTTTCTGGCTTTATATATGCAGTGGTTTTTGCAGAATGCTGTATTTAAGTATCGATACATACTGTCACATATAATGGCAGCAAGATAACAAAACCAAATTAAATGAAAGCCAAGGAAAGTGAAAAAAAAAAATATTAATTCAATATTGAAGATACTTGGTGGGTTAATAAAAATACCCCTTCAGTAGTAAGTGAGAACTCTATAGCATCAGAAGATGGTGTTTTCTCTCACAATTTGGGATGACTGTTCTCTGTACTATATAAAATGCAAGTTCATACAACCTAATTTGGGCCATATATAAACTAGCTGTTCACTCCAACCTATGTTAGAATGACCAGTTTAAACCAGACACCTCTAGGTGTTTCATTCCACCTAAGAAAGGTATCTGGGATAGATGCAATGAATTGTTCCTGAGATAGTATTTTTATTTCTAACTACACAGGGCAAACTAAACAAATATTTCAGGTTAGACACCAAACTTTAGGCAGATGATGCTGATTAACATGCAACCTGTCAGCAAAGAATATCTGAAAGTTTGCCAAATTAATGGATTAAAGCTAATCAGATAATATAGTTTTACCACAGATTTATCTTCAGAAGCATTCACTTTGCAGCAAGCAGCAAAAGCTAGATGATAAAATAATCTTTTTTACTCTGTTAGTTTTACTGCCAAGACGGTAAAGCATGTTTGGAAATGACTGATTACTGTGTGGAAAAAAGCCAATGAAATGCTGTCCTGCATCTTGGAAGAAAAGCAGCTTCAAATATGATATATTCCTACCTACACATTTAGGGATTTCATTCACACATACACTAACTAATAAATTAAAATAGAAAATAGACAGTGGTTAAAGTAACCTTTTGATTTTTCCTATACAGTATTTATATTTTCATTTGTAATCTCTATTCATTTTGTAAATGCTCTAAACTTTAAAGATCTAAGTTTTCTTTTACTGGTATTATGTTTGAACAGTTCACCAAATAAGAAGCTTTTGGACATAAATTCATTTTAAAAGGATTTAAATCTATTAGCAAACCAAGCAAAGGAATTCTCAACGTTTTCTGAAAGCTTTGAAAAGCTTTTGAAATAGTGACTTTTCATCATAAATCACAGGTTGTCATCATCTCCTTGTAAGATAAATTTGGCTTTTTCTTTTTTTTTTTTAGTCTTATGGATTTGCAGAGTGGATTTCCCTTTAAAAGAAGACAGGCATTATTTTTCTGAAGTATTTGCAGCACTATTGATTCTATACACTGGTTTGTATCCCTCCTGGAACTAGTGATGTCATTTGTAAAATTCTGCTTCATTGCAAATTCCCTAAAATAAGTAAATGAGTCTTACTAAATCTGAAATGTGTATAGTCATCACCTATTCAAAGGAAAAAAGTAACAGCACACATTTTTCATGTTTTCTAGTGTTCGACTTCCATTCATTGATTAAGTAGGTTAGGTATTGTGTTCTGTTGACACTTGGTATGATGTCAATAAACGAGTCAGCTACTTTCAAGACACATTGTGTCACGCCATTGATTTCCATCCTCTGAAATAAATATGATAATCATACAGTCTGTAAGTCCTATGGTCCTTTGCATTGTAATTAATTATAAAAAATATAATTAATATTCGCACAATTTTTAATTGATTTCCTGACACAGAGTTTTTCTTTTGTCAGACATGCTTATTAAATAGTTTTAGAAAGCTCTTCTCTTACCTTGCATGTAGATGCTAAAACTATTTTCTTTCTTTCTACTTTCTACTTTCTTTCTTTCTTTCTTTCTACTGATTCGAAACAGTGGAAGACTGGAACTAAGGTAACAGTGAGTGAAGGGTACACTGTGTTACCAGAATATAACCTCGTACCTGAACTTAAACATTAGTCACCTAGTGACCAAATTGCTTGAATATTGCCTTTGGGTAGGTATGGATCTGAAGGCATTAGGAAGTATGAAGGAGAAATCTGTAGCTAAGCTACCCCTTAGAGTGTGAACACAAGTCAAGTGAAGGCTGCTCTCTGGAAAGTACTGAAATATTAAATAGCAGGTCTTTGATAGGATGACAAAGTTTGCTTTGAGAACAGTGTAGAGGCATTACAAGATCAGCAGCACAGGTACCTGAAGCTTTCACCTTCTCTCAGGACCATACTCCATTTTAATGCACGGGCTGTGTTTTCTCAATAAACCTCCCAAACTGTGAAAAGGCATTATTTATATGAAAATGTAAAAACCCTACTACATGTATACAGTATCTGTTATTATTTAAAGTATCTAACCCTGCAAGCATGTATACTTTTAGAATTCTATTAGGAAAAAGTATAGATTCTCTATTTACATATTTCTGAGCAAGAGAAAATAAGCATAAGATGTGAGTTAATAGGCCTTTGTTGTCCAGAGGTTAGGGAAGTCATAAAGCAGCAATGAAATGCATAAGTTCAAGATTCATATCTCTTTCACAGGTAAGGATGAGGATCCTGTCCTGGTGTCCAATGTCCAGAGTCAGACCTCTCTCTTTCTTTCTCTGGACTAATAAATTCTATGGAAAATTAAAAAAAAAAAAGTCCTTGTAAAAATACTATCACCTTATATAAACTGCAAGTTGTTCTTAATGACATAGACTTGGCATGTATTTTACTTCTGGGGTTATTTCTAATTTGAAACTAGAAGTGGTTCTAAATATTGTTATTCACACTTTAAGATTATTTCACAGATGTTACCACAGGGAGTAAGGGCAGGGACATCAGGAAGTCTGTAGTCCAACCTCCTGCTCAAAGCAATGTGGTCAAACCAGGCTAGTCAGGGTTTTATCTAGTCTAGTCTTCTAAACCACCAAAGATGGAGACTCAAATCTCTTTGGGCAACCTGTTCCAGTCCTTCACTGCCCACACAGTGAAAAAGATTTTCCTAATACCCAGTTTGACCCTCTCTTGTTCCAATCTGTTGTCTCTCATTCTCCCCCCAAGCACCACTGTGGCAAGCCTGATTCCATCTTCTCAATAACCTATGGTAACAGTTTAACCTCAGCCAGCAACTAATTACCACACAGCTGTTTGCTCACTTCCCCCTCCAGCTGCGTGGGAGGAAGAGAACTGGAAGGGTAAAAGTGAGAAAACTCATGGGTTGAGATAAGAACAGTTCAATAAATGAAATAAAATACTACTACTACTATTACTACCACCAGCACCACCATCAGCACCACCACCAGCACTAATAATAATATAAATAATAATAATAAAAATATTATTAATAATAATAGTAATAGCAATAATTATAATAGTAATCGTAATTATAATAGTAATAGTAATAATAATAATAATAATGAAAATTAAATAACTAAGAGAGAGAAATAAAACCCAAGAAAGACAAGTGATGCAAATGAAAACAATTGCTGACCACCAACCCACTGATGCACAGCCAGTCCCTGATCATGCATCCCCCTGGCCAACCTTCACACAGTTTTACTGTTGAATGTGATGTCTATGTAAGCACTGCTCAGCAATTACCTTCTTGTCTCACTTGTTATTTAACAACCAGTGTTACCCTTCTGTTGGTCTTTAGTCTGAGGCTGGATTGTGATATAAAACGGGAAAGGTGGGATAGATTTAACTAGATCAAGATCTACAGGAAGTGACAAAATGGCAAAGGGGGCACAGAAATCAATACGGTGCCGATTTTGACTGGAGAAAAACCACTTCTGCTTACCTGTTTTATGAATTTGGTAGAAACTGAGAGCTACATACGATGTACAAAATATTATGGGCAAAAAGAAACTTTAATTCAACTAATGTTTTAACTGTCTAATAGCCCCTACTCTCTACTTAATATAGAACCACATAAAAGCCCTAAAATACTATAGAATAAAGTTTACTAACATGCCCTTTCTTTGGTGCTATTTTCACCCTTCCAGTATCTCTCTGGAGCACAAAGTTCACAGCTCCTGTCTTTCTTAATGAGAAGGGGGTGAATGCTCAAGACTTAGGTATGAGATTTGTAGATATCTTGATACCTTCTTGAAGAAAAGTATGATGTTCATGGAAGGGGTTTCTTTCTCCTCTGTCTAATGTCTAGGGGTTTTGTGTGTGTATGGTTTTGGAGGGTTTTTTAATATATTGTCTAATGGCAGACCACTTCCTTCTCCCAAGCTGGTGGCTGAAGCCTTGGTCCTCAGGCCCCCCAGGCCCACGCACATGAAATGCTATTTTTTGTCTGGCATTGACTGCAGGAGAGAGGACAGGTGGTATTCCCCTGTCCTCAGAGGGGCCATTGCCAAAGCTGAAGCTGGAGCAGGGAAAGCAGCAGTTGCGAAACCAAGCTCAGGCCAAGCTTTAGGCTGAGCCCCTGCATTGCTGGCTCAGCCCACAGACTGAAGCCTTCTACTGTTAATAGCAAAAATCACATATTTAGTGCACCACACAAGCATTACACTCTCTCACAGGTGCAAAATACTGCCAGCCAGCTAATCAGTAGCATATTTACCCTCTGACAGGCAAAGAAAAAGGCAATCTGGTGTGTGTATATATATATATATATATATATATATATACTGAAGGACTTCTGAGACCCACTTTAGAAAGCACTTCAGATTATGCATCAGCCTATTGCCTTGCTATCCAAATATGTATCTTGTTGATTTCACTCATTCTGTTATGGAAAAACATTCTGTGGTCACTTTATTCAGAACACTGATTTACAAAATAAAAAGTAAAAAACCTTGCAAAGTTTCATGAATCCTCAAAGCCCACCTGATTCAATAAACCCTAAACTTGGGGCTTTCAATCCTTTCCCTTCATTCTGCCCTATTTTCACATTCTGCCTTCTGTTCCCTCTTCATATCCTTGATATTTACTCACTTATAAATATACTGTAAATATTTTTTGTACTGGTTTTGGCTGAGATAGTTAATTTTCTTCATAGTAACTTGTACGAGGTTATGATTTGGATCTGTGCTGGAAACAACATTGATAACACATGAATGTTTGAGTTATTGCTGAGCAGCACTCTCACAGCGTCAACTGCCTTTTCTGTTTCTCACAATGGCCTGTCAGTGAGTAGGCTGAGGGGGCACAAAAAGTTGGGAGGGAACAGAACCAGGACAGCAGACCCCAAATGACCAAAGGATATCTCATATCATATGATGTCATGCTCAGCAACGAAAAGTGGGAGAAGAAGGAGGAAGGTGGGACATTCAAAAAAAAGGTGGGGAAAGAAGGAGGAAGGTAGGACATTCAGAGTTATGGTGTTTTGTCTTCCCAAGGAACTGTTATATTTGATGGAGCCCTGCTGTCCTGGGGATGGCCGAGTACCTGCCCGCCCATGGGAATTGGTGAATGAATTCCTTGTTTTGCTTTGCTTGGGTGTGTGGCTTTTGCTTTACCTATTAAAACTGTCTTTATCTCATTCCATGAGTTTTTTCACTTTTATTTTTCCAATTGTCTCCCACATCTCTCCAGGGGGGAGCGAGAAGTGGCTGTGTGATGCTTAATTGCTCAACTGGGTTTAACCCACAACAACCATGGGGAGTATTATGTAGAACTGTGCTGCAATGTGACTGAAATTTACTTCCCATATTCTCTTTTCACTGTTCCACTAAGTACTTTTTTCCAGTAGTTATTGTTATACTGTTCAACTTGTGCCAAGTTCACACTGCACATCTAAAAATTTATTTGTTTTGAAGTAATATTAGAATGTGTCAGTACCTTTTTTGGGTAATTTGACCTCAAGAACAAATCACATGATTGCCACTTGAAGTAAATTGAGTTTTTTAAAATACTACAATTGACCAGTTTTGTGGGGTTTTTTTGGTTTGCTTTGATTTGGTTTGTTTTGTTTTTTTCCCACCAAATTTGTTCTGGTTTTGGTGTAGCTGGTTTTGGCTTTGCTTAAATCTGTATTTCCTTCAGATTTCCTCAAAGAAATGGAAAGCCATCTGGTTGAATTAAATTATAAGTTGAAGGAGATATTAGTTGGAATTTTTTAAAATTCTCTTTGAAATTGATTTAGCAAAGGATTAAATTTTATTTAAAGTACACAGACACATATTTAAATTCTGTTTTACTGAGTGGGATATAAATACACTGGAACAGGTCACCAAGTCAGTCACAACTTTGAGGAGGACATCTGCTTTACTGTGAGTTTCTAAATAATACCAGAAAGGTGTTTAAGTTAAAAAAAAAATAAAATAAAGGGAAAGGGCTAGATTTTATTAGAGTATGAGCTAGAACAATCAGTTTTTTAAAAAGAAGGAAATTCTTTCCAACACCACTGACTCCTGTCTGTCTGATGTTTATTCCTCCCCAGTAGTCTTCTACATAAGCTGTAGTCTCTTTTCTCACTGTCTTTTTCTCCTATTTGCTACACTACCATATGGAGGCTTCTCCCCTAAGTCTGCTCAGTTGTGCACTAGGGAAGAAGCAATCTGCTTTTGTGTTTTCTATTTTTTTTAAAAGGAACATATAATCTGAGAACAACAAATAGTGATTCTTTTCAGTACCTACATTTTTAAGTGCTCTGATGTATGGGTGCCATTTTTCCATACTGTTAATTTTTGTTATTTTAAAATGATGATGCTGGTGTCAGTAACTCTGACTCATTTATAGTCCACTCTCTCTTCCACCTCATCTGTGGCTGTACAGTCTTACATTCTTCTTCATTTACTGTCTTATTGCATAGTATCATGAAACATTTTGAATATTCCTGCAAAAGTTGTTACAGTACTGCTAATTTTGAGTGATGATATATGTTTACTGTTACTACTATTACTATTAACTAGCATATGGAAAATATTTTTTAATCTTAATCTCACTAAATCTCTTAGGCTTGTAAGAGATGTGTGTGTATTTGTATACAGAGGCAGCATTTAAGAAATTCCATTAAGCAAAGATGTAAAAGAGCTATAGTCACTGATGCAGTCCAGCTATGAAGTACAGAGAATGCTATAGTCTATTTATGCCTTTGGAGGCATATAATTGTGATTGGAGGACTATACTTATGAATATTTAAAATATGGTGATCTTTTGACTTTTTGACTAGGTATATACAATTTTGAAACATTTCTTCTAATGCAAATATACTTTATATCTTTCAGTTATTGGACTCCAGTTTCAATGCACATAAGCTATAGTTGTGTTTGTGTGATTATAGTGAGTGTGCTGGAAGGTGTTCAAGGAATTTGCATTCTTAGAACACTGGTGTATTGTATTTATAAATCATTGTGAGTCAAAATGAAAACAAGAACTGAGCTCTTTGAAATATGTCAAAACTCCCAGTGTCCGACTACCTCTCTCTGTGAAGAATCATGAGAGATCTCTTGTGTTAATGACTTGTTCAGAATTAGAAGAATTATTCTGGAAAGTAAACTAAATGATCAATGAACAATCATTCTCTGCCCTGCGTTAAGCTTTCTGCCTGTTTTACAGGCAAGACCACCAATATCCAGGATAGATACTGAATGAACCATAGGTTAAAAGTAACGTGCAAACTATTTAAAGTTATTTATTTGGATCTCCTGTCCTGAACTACTGTACATAAATGAAATGTATAATTATGAGTATAGAGACCCATAATTTGTCCACATAACAATGGAACAAAACATGAGAATTCTAAATTGAAATGGCATAGTAAAAGACCTGAATTTATTCTTTTTTATAATTATACAGCGCTTTTTTAACACCCTACATTTCTAGAAATAATAAACTTAATTACTTTCATTCAAATTTACTTATAGGAAATGCTGATCTTCAGACTGTATGTGTGATTAGCTTTTTTAACACATGAGCTTCAATCAGGCTGCTGTTCTCTTGACACAATGTAAAAAGATTTTCTTAAAGACCATCTGATATAAATAGAAAAGAGTATTTGCTTTCAAATACACTATCCTATATTTTCATGACCTTGATTCATTACTATTTGGAAAAAGTTAAAGTCAAGACAGAGCTAAAAGTTGTAATATCTGTTAACTTCAGCGTGATTAATGACAAGACATCAGGTGTCTCAGAGTTGAGAACCCATTAACTTGGGAGAAAGCTGAAAAGCCAGAGGGAAGAAATAAGTCATAGCAACAAAAGGAGGTGAAGAAGCAATGCAGTTCTCTTGACTATAGTTTGATATGCTCCTGTAGCCATGCTTAGTGTCAAAAGGAATTTCAAATTACTGCTTGTGTACACTGTGGCTTTACATTTCAACAAACTACCACAAGTTGACCACTAAGCACTAAGGGCTTAAGCAAGAGAAAAATAACAGATGCCAGCAGCAAACTAAAGAAATTATTCTCTGGAGTGAGTTCATAAAAACAACAAGAAAAGTTCAAATATAGGAAAACTGAGAGCAGCATTCCCCCCTGCCCCCTCCCTTAACATTGTTAAAAAAAAAAAAAAAAAAAGTTTAACTGTATTGTATAAAATTGCATATGTAGAATATATTAAAAAAATATGTACAGAATTGCTTTTTTTTTTCAGACTCTAGAGTGTTCAATCCACTCAACATACTATAAGAATAAAACTATTACAAGTTTATCTTCTGCAAAAACATCCATTGAACAAAAGGAAAATATTTAGAATATATCAATCTCAACAGCAAATGTATACGATTTGCTTTACAGTTCTAACTTCTCTGTGTTTGAAATGATTTCCATTATTAAAAAAAAAAAAAACAAAAAACCAACCAACCAATATTCCATGCATAGCACAGCATTTCTCTACAGGGATGATCTCTATGTATGATTTCTTGTATTAATAGGCATCCACACGAGCTTCTGTACTGTGTAACAGTTTAACACAGTATATTAAGACTTTCTGTATTTTGAACAAAACTGGTTTCAGGAACAGTTCTGATTATGTTTTCTTTTTTAAAACAATAGTAACAGAAAATACTACTGATTTAAGCAAAGCATTCTTTCGTTGTCAAGTACTGATAAAATGTGCCTAGAAAGTGATCTTCTACAAAATTAATTGAGTAAAGAGTACTTGCTGGTTTAAAGGCCAATAATAACAGTAAGAAACTGTGAAAACGTAGGGGGTTTTGTACTGAGTACTTATTAAGCTCTTTATTCCTGCAGTGAAATAGATTTCTTTTGGACAAATCAAATTATGATTGCACACATCCATTCTATATCAAAATACAGTAAAGGAACACCTCAAAGCACAGTGATCAGATACTTCAAAGGAGTGACAAGTCTCATGGAACACACAGTTTGTGGATACAGAGAGGAACCAGAGGTTGCAGCCTAGAGCTCATGAAAGCTTCTATGTTGGTGGCAGGATTTTGGCAACTGAGTTCCCTCTTTATCCAAATGTTGATAAAACACCCTCTAAATAGCTACCTCTTAATCATCAAGGAAGCCACATGCTATAGGCATCATAATTTTGGTATTCTATGTTTGTATAACATGCAGGTGATACATTTAGGCTCAAGCTACCTCGGTTTGATGTGCTTACTACCTGTCTTCAGTGAGCTAGCTGAGATAACAGAACTAAATAACATTTATTCATTTCTAACTGAAGTAACATACACCAGTGACATCTGTTTATCTAATTTTTGCCACCCTAATGCTACTATAGCCATGTTCAGTGAAGATACAAGAATTATAATCTTCTCTAAATTCATCCAAAAATTCAACAAGCTATATACATGATTAGAGAGATTCTTGCATATCAGTCAGAAAGAATTCACTCCATGCCATGAGAAGCAACAGTTAAGGGCAATCACAGTTAATTTTAGTAAACCTGAGCTATACCCACTTATTCTGGAGAAGATCATACCACTTTAACAAAACTTACTGCAGAATGCTTGTATGTTTAGTTCATAAAATTTTGTCTTGTGATTAAAACACAAATATTCAGAAAATGTCTTCATACAAAAATACAATGATAATAATCTAATACTATCAGTGGTCATAAGAGATGACTGCACTGAGGAACTTAATTGTTTTAAAAAGATGATTACTAAATGGATATAATTAAATCAAGATTAATTTGTTGTAAGTTATGCATTCACAATGTACGGAAATGTCCTTAATACAGAAGTACACAAAATAGATGTGGTTTAGCCACCTTTTCATGTATAAAACTAAATATAAGCTTAAGCCATTTGTTCCTCTTACACATTAAAGCCATGGTTATCTTGCAGCTGCAATTCAGTCCATTCAAAACATATTTCTTGCAGTTCCAAATGTGTATTCATTTACAGGGTGCTGTTTGACTTAGGGTTTTCAATTTTTTGTGAATGATTGCTAAAATAAATCCATAAAATCCTGTTGGTCAAACTGACAAATGAGTATGGTACAAATGAGAGTCTATAATCAAATTATTAAAATGTGTTTGGGACAGCTTTCTGCTATGAAATATGTATTTCAAAATACTTCAGAAAATAGAATGCAATACAGGGAAATATGTGCAGTCTTCAATTAGATAAGAATACCCATCTATGCAATAACTGGCTAAATAACAGTATTCAAAAAAGAGTTTCATCCTTTAAGAGCACACAACCAAAATGCGAATCAGTAATTTCTTGCTGTTGCAAAAATTACTTGTATAAGTGGAAATATTCTCTGTATAAATAAAAAAGTATTATCTATAACCTGTGAAATGTTTTCTCCTCTGCTTTTTTCTTAAGGCATAGTTTGTAGTTTGCAGTCATAAAATCATAGAATAGTTTGGGTTGTAAATGGACTTTTACAGGTCATCTAGTATGAGCTCCCTGCAATGGGCAGGGACATCTTCAATTCAGTCAGACTGCTCAAAGCCCTGTCCAACCTCGTCTTGATTGTTTCCAGGGACGGGGCACCTACCACCTCTCTGGGCAATCTGTTCCAGTGTTTCACCACCCTCATCATAAAAAAAAATGTCTTCCTTATATCTAGTCTGAATCTGCCCTCCTTTATTTAAAAAACATTATCCCTTGTCACGTCACGCCCCAGTCTCCATCTTTCTTATAAGCCCTCTTCAAATATTGAAAGGCTGCAGTAAGGTCTCTCTGGAGTCTTCTCCAGGCTGAAAAGCACCAACGCTCTCAGCCGTTCTTCACAGGAGAGGTGTTCCATCTCTCTGAACATTTTTGTGGCCCTCCTCCAGACCCACTCTAGCAGGTCCTAGGTGCTTGCTGTGTTTTGGATAGAACTTAAGGCAACAGTGATACTTGATGTCCTAAAGGTTCAGAAACTGCCCTTATCTTTATGTGGCACTGTTGCAGTTCTGAGCAATGGACACATTCCGAGCAATGAAAGGTTTTAAACCCAGATTTACAGAAGTTTATGAAATTTATACTATCAGCCATGAGAAAATTAAGCTAATTGATCATATTCAGACAAACAATCTGCACTTTACTACCCACTTTTTTCAATTAGCTATGTCAATAGATAATTAACAGCCACAAACAAGAAAATTGGAACAGAATTATGCAATATTTTCTTGCTATGATCACATAATTTGAATATATTTTCTAAAACAGTACTGCATTATTCTTTTTATTCTTGATTATATTAACTCCCACGGTGAAAAAAAAAAAAAAAAAAAAAGAAAAGTTATATACAGATGTCACAGCTGGAATTTAGAAATGTTAGGCCACCAAATCTCAAGACACTGAAGCTGCCTGGCTAGGCAGCTTGGAGGAAGAAAAAGAACCGAACATCACAAATGAGTTCTCTACCTAATGAACTGGTAAACCAGCTGTTATTGGTACAAGGACCCAGCTGGTTATTTTGCTGTTATTGAGGCAGTATACTCACTATGATGGAAGAATATAGGAGGTCAGAAATCCATACCTTTGTAATGTCATGAAGTTGACGGCATGACAGGACAAACCCTTGACTACCTATTTAAAGAAAGGACTGTCCTGGTTTTGGCTGGGATAGAGTTAATTATCTTCTTAGTACTTAGTGCAGTTCTGCATTTTGACTTTGGTGTGAGAAAAATGTCGACAGCACATGGATGGTTTTAGTTGGTGCTGGGTAACATTTATATAAAGTCAAGGATTTTTTAGTTTCTCAGGCCCTGCCAGCAAGAGGGCTGGAGTGGCATGGGAAATTGGGAGGGGGCAGCCAGGACAGGTGACCCAAATTAGCTGAAGAGGTATTCCATACCATGGGATGTCATGCTGAGTATATAAACTAGAGGTGGGGTGAGGAGTTGGCCAGTGCTGCTGATTGCTGCTCAGAAACTGGTTAGACATCACTCAGTGGGTGGCGAGTAGTTGCATTGTGCGTCACTTGTTTTCTTTCCTCCTTACCCTTTGGATTTTGTTTTTCTCTCCCTCATTTTCATTATAATTGTTATTATTGTTATTGTTCTTTAATATTTATTTCATTTCAATTATTAAATTGTTCTTATCTCAACCTTCAAATTTTACATTCCTTCCAATTCTCCTTCCCATCCCTCTGAGGAGGGCATGAGTGAGCAGCTGTGTGGCACTTAATTAACAGCCAGGGTTAAACCATGACAACGACCTAGATGAACATAGTTTTAGGGAAGAAAATAAAAAGAGTACCCTTCTGAGTTTCAGGTAGTCATCGTTAATGTAGTACTTCAACAATCTAAGAAGCAAAAATTCTAGATTCATACATAATCTAGGCATAGCAATTTGCTAGTGATACCACTATGAAGCAATTTAGAATTTTCAGATGTCAGACTTATTTATGAATCATGCCATTTGCTTGCTGTATGATCAGCTTATGGGGTGCTATATGTCACAAAATGCCTGATGACTGCAATTTAAATACCAATTGTAACACATTAAAGGATTCAGATTCAATTACTCAGAAGAGCAGAGAAGAAGAAATTAATGGAAGTCATTCTTAATGCTGTTTAGCTTTTTAAAAGATCAAATGGAAAATGTCAAATAATCAAGCTATTTGCAAGCACCTGGAATACACTAAACATAACATATAACAAACATAAAAGACAGCATGGAGTTGCAAGCTACAAATCTTGTCATACCAGTCTAGATTTATAAAGGACAAGCCCTATAATGCTGTTTATGTTAAATTTAATAGTGCTTTTGACATTGTTTTCCATGAATAGTTGAAGAAAATATGATCTGATTCTATATCAGTTAGATTACTGGCTTAGTTTAAAAAACAGTGGAAAAATAAAAGGAAGTGAATCATTAGGAAAGTCCTGCTTAAAGAACAAGAAGTGTCAAATGTCTAATGAACATGGTTTACAAAGAGAATTTGAATGAACATGATTTTAGTGTAAGGAAAAAAAAAAGTCTTATGGATAGTGTGGTGGCAATTTTCAAGTACAAGAAAGATTTCAAGATTCTCCTTCTCAGAAGATCCTATGATAGCTTGAATCACCAAGATGGAGTAAGCCCATGGACCATTTCAGCATGGACTGTTGCACACTGCTTGGAGGACCACTCAGTGTTGCACAGTTCAGGGTTACTGGAATCTCTAGAAGTATAAGATTATTTATACTATTTTCTCTTTATTTGGTTAGTTCTTATAGTTTTAAAGTATCATTTAACATGAAACTTTACAAAATATGAATGCCTTTCTTGCTGGCATCATAACAGACAAACACCTCCCAGCAAAAAAATACTTTTGTGATAGGAAGTGTTAAAAAACCCCACACTAGACCAAGAGGGACACTGAATAGGAGTTATATGGTAGTTATCTTGTGGTAGAGAGAGGAATATATATATATGTATGTATATAAAGGAATGTTAAATGTATAGCTGATCCTACACTGGAGAAGAAGAATGGAGTAGATGATACTGGGATTAATTTTTTTATTTTATTTCCTTGATTTTTGTCAGTCAGGATGCAAGTCAGGCAGCAGGCACTACTTCTGAGGAGGTTCTTTCCTTTGTCAAAGGCAAACGTGAGATGTGTTGGTTTGGGGTTTTTTAAAATAATTTAATCAGAGCATTCTTAAAGTATAAATATGGCACAAAACTTGAGTAAAATATGCAAACCGGTAAACAAAGAAGCTGCCTACCATAAGTAAAAGATTTAAAATGCTAATGAAGATAACATTTTGCATTTTGTTGTCATTTATGTTTATCACATCAAAAATCTCTATAGTGGCTTTAAATTATATATGCCTCTATGATGGTGCTATTGCACAACATTTCAATGGGGATGATCAAGCTCTGTAAACTCGGGGAAGAAAAATCCTGAATCACTGGTATAAGGTGAACAATTCAATAGCATTAAATCATTCATCTATTATTTCTGACAATATGCTAAATGAAACTTAAGCTACCCATCAAGAAACAGACAGTAGCAGTACCACCACTGTGTTACGCTTAGAACTACTGAACAGCAGCAATAGAACCATTCAACCAAAACTTAATGGTATTCCCACTAAAATACAGAGATACAGTGGTTCTGAAAGACTGCATTTTTAAAAAATTTCATTTAAATAAGGTTTTGTCACATGAAAAAGTAATAAGCATTGACCTCTCAGGCATGATAACAACCATACAGATTCTCTTAGTGATAAAAATATTGTAAGGAGAATTATGGTTGACAGTGCTGATGCTAATAAACATCTAGCAAATGTGTTCAGTTTCTGATTGTACTGGCTGTGGCTGGGTTAGCATTAATTTTCTTTTTAGTAGTTGGTATGGTGCTGAGTTCTCGATTTGTGATGAAAACAGTGTTGATAATCCAAGCATATTTCAGTTATTGATGAGCGGTGCTTACACAGGCTCAAAATCTTTTCCAATTCTCAATTGTCAATTCTCAATTCTCAATTCACCCCCACCAGTGAGGAGGCTGGGGGTGCACAAAATACTGTGAGGGAACACACACAGGACAGCTGATCCCAACTGACCAAAGGGATATCCTGTATCATATGATGTCATGCTCAGCTACAAGAAGGTGGGAGAAGAAGGGGAAAAGTGGGACATTCAGAGTTATGTAATTCATCTTCCAGGTGTTGTGGTTTAACCCTAGCTGGTAACTAAGTAATCACACAGCCACTCACTCCCCCACCCCCAAGGGATGGGGAAGAGAATTAGAAAGGAATGTAAAACTCAAGGGTTAAGAAAAATTTAATAATTGAAATAAAATAAAAAAGCAGTAATAGTGAACTTATAATGAAAAGGAGGTAGAGGGGAACGAAATCCAAAGGGAAGGGAGGAAAGAAAACAAGTGATGCACAATATAGCTGCTCACTGCCCACTGAGTGATGCCCAGCCAGTCCCTGAGCAACAATCCACACGCGCCAGTCCCAGCCAACCCCACCGCCTGCCCCAGTTTATATACTCAGCATGACATCCCATGGTATGGAATACCTCTTCAGCTAATTTGGGTCACCTGTCCTGACTGTGTCCCCTCCGAATTTCTCCATGCCCTTCCAGCCCTCTTGCTGGCAGGTTCAAGAAACTGTAAAATCCTTGACTTTATATAAATGTTACCCAGCACCAACTAAAACAATCTGTGTGCTGTCAACACTGTTCTCACACCAAAGTCAAAATGCAGAACTGCACTAAGTACTAAGAAGAAAATTAACTCTATCCCAGCTATAAACCAGGACATCAGGTAACTATTATCCATGATGGAGCCCTGTTTTTCTAGAGACGGCTGAACACCTGCTGCCGGAGAGAAGTGGTGAATTAATTCCTTATTTTGCTTTGCTTGTGTGGAGAGCTTTTGGTTTTGTCTGTTTAACTGTCTTTACCTTGACCCATGAGTTTTCTCACTTTTACTGTTCTGATTCTCTACCCTTTTCCATGAGTCTGGAGTGAGCTATCAGCTATGTGGTGCTTTGCTGCCTACTGGGGTTAAACCATGACACTGATCAAGCTGATAGGACTTGTACAATAAGGGACACTTAACAACAATATTATATAGTCAATCCAAAATCTTTAGTACTATTGTGCTATCAGCTCTCAGGTTCACTCAAGGATTCAGGAAAAATCTCATTATTCAGACAAGATTTAAAATATATTTATTTCATTTTATAATGGGTAAGGGCACATGCCTTTGTTTAAAGTGGACTGCTTAAGTTTTTCAGTGACAAAAAATGTTACAGTAACTTGCTCCATAGTATAAACTGTAGGTTGAACTTAGTTGGTGTAAAGGAATCTGTATTTACCAGCATGTACATAAGAAAGATTTTGTGCTAAATAAATATTTATATAAGTTCTGTACTGTAGGCTGTTGTTTGCTAATGATTATGCACATATTAGGATCATCAACTCTTCTTATCACAAGAACAAGTGATGAAGACTACACATCAACATAAAGGAAATTAAGGTCCTCATCCAATTTGACAACACTGAAAAGCTAGAAGATGCTGAAAAGTCAATTAGATCTTTGTGCTCCCAGTGAATAAATGAAAAATCTGTGGGAGAACTTATCCAGGTTGACAATAGAGCTGATAAAATATACATGGATGACAATACAGATGAATTCAAGTTCTGTTTTGGGAGATTAAAAACTCATCTCTGTATTAAAGCGGGAAAAAAAAAAAAAGTACTTTGAATAAAAATGTGTCCTATTCATTTTTCATAACCAGTATTATGTAATATGCTGAAGTTAAGAAACTTGCAGTCATCAAAGGAAACATCTCAATACTTTCCACATGAGTCTGTATGAATGATTTTGCTGATATGAAGTGACAGAATGTAGTTTTGAATATTGAGATCAGCAGCACAGCTGTATGTTTCTTTAAGCACCGATGTGCTGGTCCAGGCAACTATATATCAGATTATAGATTGCTCAAACCTGTTTTCACTGCCCAGATAATATATGCATGAATGCCTGAAAAAAGGCTGATGAAACGTTACATGGATATGCTCAAGATAAATCTGTAGTGGAGTGGCATCAGTACCACCACAATATTGAACACTAAAGGCTAAGGGTGACTTGCTGAGTCAGAGAACCCATGCTGATATTACCAAGACCTCCAAGCAAAAACTAATTCAAACTGAATGGACAAAACACACACCCCAAACTGACTGCAGTGAAAATTACAAAATATTTCTATGGCATTTATCACAGTAACTGGCTACAAAGTATTAACATACATTACTATGGCTAGAAATTACAATGGCTAAATAAATGAGACTAATGTCTCATGAGGAAGCCACAAAACAATTTCTTCCCATTTTGAATTAGTAGTGGCTGTGTAAAAACACTCCTGGAAAGCCCATCTGTCTAAAGAAATGCATGAAACTGTTTGAGATGTAGAATATTCTGATGGTAGTCTGTTACTGCAGAACTTGGGGGCGGGGGGGCACGGAAGGGAAGAAAAAGGCTTATTTTATGCAGAACGAGTAAAATTTATGGGAGTTGTGGCAGCAAAATGTAAACTAAACTGTAATTTTTGTGGAACAAACTATTGGGGGACTAGTACCAGCTTTCTTCTTCAAGTTGTTTGGGTTTTTTTTTACTACTTCTGTAAAAGTGTAGTAACATATTTTCTGCCATCAAATTAACTAAGCAAATATGACTACTACCATTTCCACTTGAATGTTGATGGTGTGATTTAAGGTCAGTTTTGTAAATCTGACCTACTACGTGAAGAAAGACAGCTCAAAATTAATTTGTGGGAATGAAGCCAATTGAAGTAACACATGTTCACTTTAAGAAAATATTTACCTTGATATCATCTGTGCTGCTGGTATCTTATTTTCTTTGCCATATAGTAGATGATAGGTAGTTTTCAGTGAAGGTTTTTAAAGAGATAACTAACCTCATTACAACTTATAGATATGATACAGAGTCTCTCCTGCCAGGGTATACTTATTTATTTTACTACTGTGTACAATTCAACAGTGACACTATTGTCTTTTACTTCCTATGGTTACCATAGCAACTAGATTATCATGTTAACCTTCTGTTACTATTAATTTTTTTCTTTTATATTTTAACTGAGGTTCTGTATTTATTTTGTGCTTCTTTATCAAAAATTAATAAAATCTTAAATAATCAGTTTATTCTACATCAATAAGTTCTTAGATAATCCTTGGTTTCCTCTACAGCAGTATCTGTAACAGTTTTCTTTGTTTAATTTGTATTTTTAAATTTAATTTTAAAATTAAATTTAATTTAATTAGATTTAAATTTAATTTTAAATTTGTATAATTTAGTCGTCTTTTTCAGTATTTCTTTCTTTCCAATCATTTTAGTTGCCCTTTCAGGCTTTCTTTTTTCAATTAGTTTTCATTGAGGACTCATATGAGAATGATATTGAATGAGCTGAACTGGTGACACTACATGGTATTTAACAGGAGCACATTATAGTGGAAAGGTAATGATATTTGGTGGCGCAAATTTGCGCTGGAGGTTCTAAACTAAATAAAAATTCAAGGCATAATGAGCAGTTCTTTTTCCAGTTGTTTAGATGCCACAAATGCAGCCAGCTAATCACTTTCTGTTGATATATGCAAGTTTGAGTTCCTTCACAGGTATACACGAACTAAAAGGACTTCTTGGACTGTAGTCCCATACCTTCTTGAAAGTACTGTGTTGCATATTCACTTTTATAACAATAATCAAGGTATATTTTGGGAGAGATGGGGATCCATTTGAATGGATGGCTGACTTGGTAAGGAGGGCTTTAAACTGGAAACAAATGGGACGGGTAAAGAGTTCCTAGCAGCTCTGTGAGGGAGTGATGGACAAGGTTGACAAGTGTCTAAAATGATGGGCCTGAAAGGGTACACCAAACATGGCCTAAGAAGGATCACCTCTAGCATTTGCATCAAAGCTGGGAAGTGCCTAAAAAGCACTACTTTGGAAAAAAACAACAGCTCTTTTTGGGGAAATCAGCATGGTGGGGGGGGCTCTCTGAAGTTCCTGTGGACAAATGCACACAGCATTGGGAATAACACGAGGAACTGGAGATCTGTGTGCTGTTGTAAGGCCAAGATCTTTTTGGCATCACAGAGACTTGGTGGGGTGGCTCACAGAACAAATGCTTCAATGGAAGAAAACATGCTTTTTAGGAAGCACAGGGAAGAAAAGGATGAGTTGCTTTTGTGTGAGAAAACAGCTAGAATGCATGGAGCTCATCTGGGCATGGATGATGAGCTAAGTTAGAGCTTATGGGTGAGAATGAAAGAGCCAAGTGGTATGGGTGACTATAGTGTATGTATGCTATAGACTGCCTGATCAGGAAGGATAATTGTATGGTGTCTTCTACAGATGGCTAGAAGCAGTCTTATATTCACAGGACCTTGTCCTCATGGGGAACTTCAACCAGACTGATATCTGCTGGAGGAACAACATAGCAAGGCAGGAGCAATCCAAGAGATTCTTGGGGAGCTTTAATGGCAACTTCCTGACCCAAGTCACAGAGGGGCTAACAGGAGGTGTTCTGTGAACCTCATACTCACAAACAAGGAAAGGCTTATTGGGAATTTGAAGGCTGAAGGCAGGGTTATCTGCAGTGATCATGAAATGATCTAGTTCAGGATCCTGACAGGGGAGAAGAGGGAAAAAAAGCAAGATCAAAACACTGAACCTGAAAGCAGACTCTGGCCTCTTCAAGGATCTGCTGGGAGGAGACCCATGGGATAAGGCCCTGCAGAGAAGAGAGGCCCAGCAAAGCTGGTTAATATTCAAGCATCACTTTTTCCACATTCAGGAATGGTCCATCCCAATCAGCAGGAAGTCAGTCGAAAATGCCAGGAAGCCTGCATGGATGAACAAGGAGCTCCTGGCAAAACTAACATAAAAAGGATGGACAGAGTGTAGAAGCAAGGATAGGTAACCTGGGAGGAATACAGAGTATCTGATAGGGTGGAGTGTACCATCAGCTAGTTCACAAAAGACACAAAAATGAGAAGAGTGGCTGACACAGCAGGGGGTTGTGGTGCCACCCAGAGGGACCTCAACAAGACTGAGAAATGGGCTGACATGAAGCTCATGAAGTTCAAAAAGGGGGAGCGCCAAATCCTGTATCTGAGGAGGAATAACTCCAAACATCAGTACATGCTGGAGGATGACCAACTGGGAAGCAGTTTTGCAGAGAGGAACCTAGGTATCCTGGTGGATACCAAGTTGAATGTGCACCAGCAATGTTCCCCTTGGCACAAAGTATAATGTTATCCTGGGCTATGGTCAGAGGAGTGTTGCCAGCAGGCTGAGGGAACTGATCCTTCCCCTGCACTCAGCACTGGTACTAAGGCCACACCTGGAGTACTATGTCCACTTCTGGGCTTCCCCAGTACAAGAGAGACTTGGATGAACTGGAGAGAGTCCAGCCAAAATCCACTAAAATCATTAACAGACTGGACCATCTCTCCTATGAGGAAAGGCTGAGAAAGCTGAGCCTAGAGAAGAGAAGGCAGGGGGGAGGGTGTGTGTGTGTGTGAGAATCTCATTCATGTTCATATATACCTGAGAGAAGACAGAGCTGTCCACTGTGCCCAGTGACAGGACCAGAGGAAACGGGCACAAAATGAAGGAGGTTCTTTCTGAATATCAAGAGAATTTTTTTCACTGTGAGTGTAACAGCACTGGCACAAGTTGTCCAGAGAAGTTACGGAGTTTCCATCCTTGGAGATAATAAAAATCCATCTGGACGTGATCCTGGGAAACTGGCTTTAGCTGTACCTGCTTGAGCAGGGGGCTTTTGACCTGGTGATCTCCAGAGGTCACTTTTAACCTAAACCATTCTGTGATTCATTTTACAATTAGGTTGTTTCACAAGCTAGGTTTTTCATTCTACAGGACATTCGCAGCAGCATAACTATAGAACTCTTTCAATCTCCACTTAGAAAAAAAAATATCATGTTTATTCTCACACTGTATTTTGCCAGACTACAGGAAAAAAAATGAAAAAAGAGGTTTTTATAGTCTTGTCTTCACTCCTTTGTGCTTTAATTCCCTGATGTCATTTTCCTTCCATGAGGGTAAGCAGAATATACATCAACAGACTTTCTTACTTCATTACTGTATTTTGTAAAGGTGTGAATATCTCCTTATGTCAGTTGAAAATATCTTGAAAAAAATGTCACAAGATCACAATTGCTTTTTTTCACAATGGTACTGTTCTGGTAGCTCTGTGTGGGTTTCATTGAGATCAGTCATGATACGCAGGGTTTCCTCTCCATCTATTGATGACCTTATTGTTTTAACAGATCATAGAATAGTTTTAATAGATCATAGAATCACAGAACCATTTACATTGGGAAAGACTTTTGAGATTATCGAGTTCAACCATTAAGCCAGAACTGTCAAGTCTGTCACTAAACCATATCACTAAACACAACATCTACATGTTTTTTGAACACTTACAGGGATGGTGACTCCACCACCTCCCTGGGTGGCCTGTTCCAATGCTTGACCACCCTTTCAGTGAAGAAATTTTTACTAATATCCAAACTAAACCTCCCAGATTTTCCTTTGCTGTTGGTGTTTTTTTTAAAAAAAAACTTTTTTAAAGTATAACATTTAATGCTTTTATTACTCCAATCTTCAGGTCACCCAAATCTTCCTATAAAACTTTTACAATTCTTTTTATTGACAGAGCATCCTAACTGTTATATTTAGCAAATTTCTTTACCATGGCTTTTCTTTCTATACCCAAGTCATTAATGGCTTGTTGTTAACCCATTATGATCATCTCTGACACATACTTGCACACCTCACTTCCCTAAGAACAAGTCTTTGTAGGTTTACATTACCAAATGTAATCACCTTTCTACACAGTTGTCTGATACAGGTTTGCAAGCCACAGTGCTTTTTAACATTTATAGATGGATATGTTATTTCATTGCTGTAGCTTTCTCATCAGATATTGTAATTGTAATATTAAGCAAAGTGGAGATTATACATTTTCCTATAGGAAGCTGCAGTGAGTATCTGTGGATATAAAATAGCTGATCATAGTAATAGTCAGTTTTATGAAAAGGTAGGCAGACAGGTACTGTGTTATCTCTTCTTGTGCATAATTTTTGCTATTATAGGTGCTATCAAACTTCCCTTTTCATGAAATCTGATTTTGGTTAATCAGTCACTGCCTGTGGATATATCCTGCGTATTATACTATGACACATCAATGCAATACATGCTGTGCAAGTCATTTATGCGTACAGAATACCACTGTAGTTACAGATATTCCGTAAATTAGCAGGGATTTATGTATGGTACATGAACTGTATGTACTCTTGTCTCCTATAGTGCCCTGATGAGTGACTTTGGAGCTTCACCCATTGTGCCCTAGAATACAGCTGACATGTTATTTCAGTCATAAAGTCTTTGAAGAAGCGGTATTTTCGCTTCCACAATCCTTAGTACAATAATAACTGGAATTACAGTAATTAATGTATTAATTACTGGAATTAATGTAAGGTACTGAACTGGAGAAAAAAAAAAAAAAAAAAAGGAGGTGGAAAAGAAACAATCTTTTTTTTTTTTTTCAATTCATTGTACCTTACTCTGTTTTTTCCCTCCTCTGTGTGAATTTCATAAGCCATTATTATTACACCACTGTGAAAGAGTAACATAGTAACATATGCCTTTTATTTTTGCTCATAAACCATGGCTTTTATTTCAAACTATTTTTTTAATTACCTGCTTAATGTTGAGAATTTTAAACAGTCTACTGTTCAGACTGTCAGTAACTTTATTGACTGTGTCACTTTTATTATTTCCTACTGTATTTGTCCTCTTTCTAGAATTACTATTATTTTTAATCTGCTTTGTCAGAGGTTGTGAAGCTTCAGAATGCTGTCTATACTGAAGTTTTCATATCACCCTGTGTTTTTTTTGTTTCAGTAAGTACAATTTATAACTCTATATGTGAAATGGCAGCACAGGCAGAACTAAAAAGAAATATTACATCTCTTTGTTTTCATCAGTACTAACCCAATATATTGCAATGTCTGCTTTGTCTTCACCAATCTAACTGTGATTGCTAAATATGAATAATGGCAATCAAACCATGAGCAATCTCTGCTTGTTGTATTATCTACCTATCTGTCTATTCATTCATCACCCCAGTATCCAATCACTTCCATAAAAATGAATAGTGATATATTTTGTGGTCTTAATGGAGCCTTGGGCATGTCACCCAATTCATGTCCGGCATTGTGCTGGGGTAGAGTTCTTTTGTCCTTGGTATTTGCTGTGGTTTATGGTTAACAAAGAATGTCACATTTGAGCTACCTCAATTCATCAGCCTTGTTGGCTACCCTAGACTCCCATGCATAACTGGTATTCCTTACACGCACATTTGGCTTTTTGCAGAGCATGGCTGTGGTTTTATTTCAACTGTTTCCATTCCTCTTATTTTTCATTATTCTATCTCTTCTTTTGTTTTCAGTTATTTTTTGCTTAAGTATTAATTACTAAATTTAAAACTTCTTTCTCTGGTTCCTCATTTCTGTTCAGTCTCTTAGCTGATACTACCTTGTAAGCCTATCTTCCATGAAGTCTCACAGTCAGTCAACTGAGTTTTATAAAAACAAATCTGTTTTTCATGGTTTTCCTCTTTTTTTTTTTTTTCATTCTTTCACTATATTCTCCCCTGTGGTGTCACCCTTTTATCTTAAGTCATACAAAACATTATTATTAAGTCTATTATTAAGCTCTAAATCCTTCTAGTTCTTCACTGATTATACTTATAATATGAAACTGAGCATTGTTCTGGATAACATAGCTGTATAGGGCTACTAAGAAAAGAAAACACATGCTCTCTTCTGGCTCTATGGAATGAAGTGCAAATGTTCTTGCTGGTTTTTACTGCTTGTCATACTTCACATATATTTATTAGATGTGAATAAAGATTATTACAGTGGTCATTGCAGCTGTAAGAGAAGCAGCAGGTATGTTTCCCTTAAAAAAAAATAATGTACAGAACTACTTCATAAATGAATACTATGATGATATTCCCTTTCATGATGCATCTAGCAGATGTTGAAACAATGAACTAAAATTAGCAATTACCTAGATTTAATGTCCAAACATTTTCTCATTCCTTATTTCCCCATTTGTTTATACTGTTTGACTCATCATCTTTTTGTTTGATAATGAAATAAAACCCACAGAATTCCTCCATCAGATTTTATGCATTTAACTGAGATGTGCATGTAAGACACATCCTTTCTGTGGATATCTTTGCGTCAGTGGAGACGCAGACAATTCTAGGGCAGACCAAGTAAGATCAAGTTGTATTTCTCCACTGACTTTACATTGCAATTGTAATGTTTTTAATGTAATTACATTAAATAATTAATTTAATTATTAAATTATAATTACAATAATTATATATAAATATATACATTATATATATTGTATAATTAATATATAAAGTAGTATAATAATATAAAATAAATTATTATTTATAAATTTATAAATATATAAAATAGTATATATAAAAATAGATATATAAAGTAAAATTTAAATAAAATAATTAATTTAATTATTAAATTAAATTACAAAATTTAATGTAATGTAAATTGTATAATCTGAAAAGAAGACATTTAAAATAGTAACAAAAATTGCAGTAGTTAGTCAGATATTAATAATATTTATTGAGAAAGTGAAATATATACAGTGATATGCTTTTAAACACTGGTGTTGTGCACACTAGACAGGTACATAAAAGTGAATAATCACAAGACTGTAGCAGGGGTCCCTGGGAGTTCAGATCAGAGGCTTTGAAAGTACAGAAACAAATCAAAGACTGCAGTGCAATGCACACAAATAGCCAATTACTGATGTAAAATTTTCAAACGAGCTAATGAAGCTACCCATAACTCATAGCATGGCTGGAAGTGCCTTTATAGTGTACACAAGACTACAAGAAAAGAACTGATTCTGCACATGCTGTGCTTCAGAATTTTGTATGCAGAGCTGGTCATTCTGGTATCCTACAATGCATTGCTACATATCTAAATATTGTTCTATTGGCATTAAAGGAAATTCTATTTAGTATTTGGTCTGAAGCCTTTCTGACTGTGTTTGATTGGTCTGATTACCCATATGTAATGACTATTTAGACTAGATAGAACATTTAAGTTAAGTAGACTCAGAATTATGCAGCTAATTCTACCTTCTTCAAAAGAAGTACGATCATCTGGGAATTATTTAATCTGTCATTGTCTTTTCTCAGTATACAAAAAATATTAATACACCTGTACTCAGTGCCCTTCTGAGTATTGCTGTTCATGGTGCAACAGGCAGAGACTTTACAACCCCTTGGGTTAGAAGGAAACCGTTATATTCAAAGGTAGCCTTTCTGTTTATGTTTTGTGTCTTTATTTTGGACAGAACAAGGAAACATACAATGTGGTTTTTGCTTGATTTGTTTTAGATTTTAATTTGAAATAA
>JAVJGJ010000059.1:15246988-15261351 GCA_035590215.1 Microhierax caerulescens | reverse complement strand
TGTGGTTTTTGCTTGATTTGTTTTGGATTTTAATTTGAAATAATGTTTAAGTAGGTAGTCTGTTACACTATAGCAAATACGCTTTGCAAAAATCATGTAACTGTCTTCAGGTCCCTGCCTAGCTTATGAGCTCATTTCACTGAAATAACAGATTTAAGTGTAATGATTAACTTCAGAAAGGAAAGGAAAGAAGACAAGAGAGAAAACAAAGAATTATAGATTCCATTTACTATCAGGTCCCAGAAAAAAGTCTGGAACAAAGTACTTAGAAAATACCAAGAAATTAATGTATTTGGGGTACTCTAGGCAAAGGAAGGTAAGATTGAATAGAGCTATAACCATCTTCAGGTACTTCAAAGAACTGTTGCAAATAAGGAAGATGGTTTTTTTGCTATGCCTAAGTCATAGCACTGGACATAACTTTGCAGAAAAGATTTCAGTCTGTTCTTAAGAAAACTTTTAATTATGTGGATAGAACAAAATGACTTGGGAGGTTTTAAAGTCTCTATCTTTGGACATCTTTAAGAACATGTGAGAAAAATAATTGGTATGAATGATGGTGGTGGTTTAACCTTGGCAAAGAGCAAATGCCCACCCCATTGCTGGCTTGCCACCCTTCCTCAGCAGTACAGAGACATATAATAATAATAATAAAAAAAGGAATGAGAAAGATTGTGGGTTGAGGTAAGGACAGACAGGTTGCTTACCAGCCATTGCTATGGGCAAACTGGACTCAACTTGGGGAAAATTAACTTAATTTATTGGTAATTAAAATAGATTTAGGCCATAAGAAACAAACATTAAAACTACAGCTTTGCTCCTACCTTGCCCAGGCCCAACTTGTCTCCACTCCAGGCTCCTATACACCCTGCAGGGAAATACCTACTCCACCATGGTCTCTCCTTGGCCTGCAGGGTGATCCCTGCCCCAGTGCCCAGAGCACCTCCTCCCCTCTTTCTTTGACCTTGGCACTTGTAGAGCTATTTATCACACAGGTTTTTTCCTTCACTCCTCTATGCATGGGTAGCATTTGTCCTTTCCCTTAGCCCCCAACACCTGGGCCACTGGTCTAGCTGTGCCCTGTGGAGTCCGGCTGGAGCCAGCTGGAACCGGCTGTGGCTGGCCCGGGGCAGCCCCGGCTGCTCCTCACAGGGGCCCTGCAGCTTTCAACTGACACCCCCTATGATGCTAAATGTAGCTAAACCCCCTGAAGGAGTGGGGTGGGTTCTGTTATTTTATGGTGTCTCGCCCTCTTCTGCTTTTCTGTGGTAATTTTACATCATTTTCAATGATGATGGTATAAAGCAACAGCCCCTTCAAGTATGAAAGCTCTTTGTAATGATGTTGTTTTCTTTTCCCCTACTTATATATTTCTCATGTATATATATATATATATATTAAAAGCTGCAGTTGCATCATCTGCAGCACCATTATTCACACTCTTCTAGTTTTAAAAGGTTCATAAATTTTGATCTAATGTTTTCTATCATACATGAAAACTGATACTGATCAGGTGAGGAACAATAGCACCACAAGTTAATGATTTACAATTAACATCTGAAAAGTCAATCAGTTCTGTTTGTACCTTTTACGTAGTGCTTTATATTTTAGCACTTTACAGATGATATTATTTATCAAGATTTAATTTTAGTACATAAACATAATGAGGGTTTCTTCGAGAAGATCTGTTTTCCAGAAGACCATTTTGACAAGTGTTAATTATATAGTCATCAAGAATTTTGACATATTAACCATATTATTCCATTTCTGGCTTTTGAGAAGTCATGGTAATGTTTTGTATAGTAAGGCCTTTATCAACATGTACCTCTTTTAAATCACATAGATAAAACTATTTACAACCAGTTGTCAAAAAATATCATTTAAATATGTAGTTTAGTCCAAAGCACATCATTAATGTCAAACAAAATAGCTTTCAGTATAACTTTATTTTCTATGTTGAAAAAGAAATCAGGCAGAAGAAAAATGGCATGAGATTTTTAAATGATTTAAAGCACAAAATAGTAAATGTGCCTGACCTTATTAGGTATATTAAATCTATTTTATCCCTTTCATTAAAAAAAAGATATTTTTCACACTTGAATGCACTTGCTACAGAGTAATTCACAAGGGAAATATAACGATGGGAAATTAATTAATTAGATATATAACCCTAGGAAGCCATAATGAAACTAAGATACTGCAATCATCACCAGTTGTCACAGGTGCTGAGATTCTTCAGTTGCTTGTCGGACTGGTTCTATGGCTTTTTTAGGAGCACAGATTCTTCCCAAGAGTATTGAGGATTGCAAAAGGTACTTCATTATACAAATCTTGAGATGTTACAGCATGACAAAGTGAACAAGAAAATGTTCTGATGAGCATATGGGTACCTTTACTTTGCAGTCAGCTTTGATACTGTAGTGAAGCCTCTGAAAAACTGCCTAATCTTTTCTTCCCTTCCTTCCTTCCTTCCTTCCTACATTTTCCTTTCTCTTTCACTTTTCTTTCTCCCTCTTCCTTCCCACCTCATTTCTCCCCCTCCTTCCCTTATTTCCTTCCTCTCACACTTTTCCTTCAGCTGATAACATGCAAGATATATGTACTGAATTTTACCTCACAGATATATGGTCTATAAAACCAGACAACCATGTTCCTATGTGTCATATACATATATGCTGGCACCTTTTTTAACATGTGCATCCTGTGGTAGGTGTTTAGTAGGTCATAGCAGGTCGCTCATCCTTTAACTGTATTAAACCAAGTCGTTGTCAAGGCATATGCTTTGACTGCTTAAAAGCTATGATCACTGTTTGTCTGTCTGGGAACTGTTTAGAGTTCAGGCTGCTGTTGTTCTTACTGAACACAAGGCAGTGTACCCTCATAATATCTCCTGCTGATACACATGGATTTGGGTTGTCTAGACATGATTATGTTCTCCTGAAACATCAAACAGCTGTTCAGTTGTAATTGCTTTTTGTATTGCAAGGGTCACCATCTCTATTTATTTCAAGATAATATGCATCAGTGCAGTTTAAGTCCTAGGATTTGTAGGACAGTGAATATGTCATTATTGTGGCAGTCCATTCTTTTAGGTTTGTTTTATCTACCAATTATAAATCAATTTTCAGGAAAATAAAAAAATTGTCAGTTATTTTTGGTATCAGTATTTCTATATGCAGCTTTCTAAGTCATGGGGTTTTTCAGCCTGTTATTCCACCAAATACAGATGAGAGTCAATGAGTCTTGCCTTTTAGTCCTGATGCCCGACTACCTTTTCCAGATGTTATAACACACTGTGTTCATCCCCCAGTGTAAATTTTCCTGCTGTGTAAGACCAAAGTATCATGGCTCTTGGATACAACTTGCACCTGTGTTTTCTCATGAATTTTGTAGACTATAGTGCACTCTAACTGTACCTTAGAGCTTCGATTATTTTCCCCATTTCTCAATACTATATTTGTTTTGCTTAAATAAAAACTTTTGTAGACACTGGACTCTACAATATGAGGTTCATTTTTCTTTCTATTCAGAGCAATTATATGAAGTATGTGAGGAAAATGTGGGCAGAAATTCTAATTTCATCCTATACAACCCACCTCTGTGCTGATGTCCAAGCTTCTTTAAATATATATTTTTTTATTCTTAACATGTACCCTTAACAATTGTTTCCTACCATAACTGTTTGAAACAGAAAGTGAACTAAAATTGCATTCAGATTAAAATGAGGAGACAGATTTGTAAAGAGAAAATTTTTATGAACAGCTATATTAGGTATCTGAAGAAAACAATAGGACTAAGAAAGTGGAAGGTAAAACCCCCAAACCTTACTGTGCCTTTGTATGCATACTAATTTTGAATATTAGTACATAAAACCTGGAACATTGAGGCTGTGAAAATCTTTAAATTACTGTGGAACAAAATCTAGCAACATAGTTTTTGTGGTTTAAAACTCAAAACCCTGTGAAAGTCTGTATTTTTCTCCAAAATTTTCATCTTGCTGTCTTTATTTCATCCAGAGGCAACATTAAGATAGATCTTTCTACAGGATGTTTGAATGTGCTAAATATTTGGTTAAATGAGTAACGTTAAGATGAGATAAACTGGAACTTCTGTCTTATAAAATTTTTCACAAGACGTAGGATTGTGCCCTATCAAATGAAAGGCTAAAAATAGATTCTGTGATAATCATCATATACTTGTTCAGTTATGATGTTTGGGGTTTTTTTGCTTGTTTGTTTGGATTTTCTTAATGCATTTCTAATGCAGGAGTACAGCTGTAAACCCACAGACTTTAACTTGTATTAATTTATAGGACATGGAAAGCAGGTAAAGACTGATTATGAAAGAGACCAATTATCTTTACAAACAAATGTCTAAAAGAAAAGGAACATGAATTTGACATAAATCAACCTAAATTATATTCCTAGTAAAATTAAACTTGTTGTAAAATATATTTAAACTGAATCTCAATGAAAAAATGTTTTGTAGTTCCTTTTCTCTTATTTTCTATACATGAAAACGTAACGTTTAACAACTTCTAGAAAAAGATACTGTCTTGCATGCAGGCAACCAGAAAAGCTACCTGCACCTAGAGGTAGAATTTTATTTTTTTTTTCTTATAGATCATGAACATTTAGATGTGCTTAAAACTTCCAAGGCTTTGTTAAAATATCAGTATTGTGTATACATTTTTATAAAAGGCAATTACTACAGTAATATTTAATATATTTGTAAAATGCAGCATTTGGATCATCCATACGAAGTTTTATATTTTTGAAGACTGATCTAATAAGAAATCTCAGTTTCAAACTTCATTCAAATCCAGTTGCAATGTATCATTTTAGAACAAGTTGGCAATATAAACTATTGACTGAAACTCATAGCAAAAATCACTGCAGGCCACGCAGTAATACATGTAATTACTTTTCTTTTTATATCACAAAGTTATTATTGCTCTGGGTTTGGTTTTTTTTTTCTTTTTAATAGAATTTTGACTCTCCCAAGTGTAACTTCAAACACAAAATTTTAAGACTGGGACGTAAAGCAAGTGTGAAAGAAACAGCCTATGGCCCTGATACAGCAAAGCACATAGGAAAGCATGAAACTGAGTCTAGTCATACACTTTCATATCCATATGAACTTATAACAGCGTTATGAAGCTCTTTTCTTTTCTTGAAATCTATGTGAGCTTCAGTCAACAACACAATTAACACCGATACTGAGAACCACAGTTTGTGTCTGTACTAATTAACTAAAAAAAGCTATGATTCAGGTTTTGTCCATGGAGAAAAAATAGAACAATACCTTCACTGAAAACTCTGAAAAATTAACCATTTTTAAAATTATCACAGATTGTGTTTTATTTGTTGATTCTGTTTATTCCTAATCCTTGAATAATAATAAAAAGAAAAAATCTGAAATTCAGCAAAAAAAACCACAGTAAAGCAGAATCAAGAAAATCCTGACCACAATAAAATGGAATTTTGTTTGATTTCAGAGATCCAAGATTTTTCCAGGACCTTTTCTTTTTCTTTTCTCCTTCTAGATGAAGCACGGAAAAAAATAACTGTGGCTTGCTTTCTCATTCAAGTGATAAAGATACCCTACAGCAAAATTACTTGGATTTTCGTCATCTCTGTTGTTCAAAGGAGAGGTATGTAAATTGTCTTTTATCTTGCTTTTTGTATCTTTTCATTTGTAAGATGAAGAGCAGGAATACAAACATCCTTGCTGTGTATTTGTCATGGTGAGGATAAATAATTATCTTTGAAGTCTACTTAAATAAGGTAAAGGTAATCAAGCAGGGGCATGTCAGCTAAAGACTAGGATCACATAAAATCACAGCAAAGACTTCTAATTCTCTGGGTAAAGTGGCTGCAGAAAGCTATTTTTAGGCAAGGGATAAAACAAACAGAAAGAGGTAATGACTTCTCCATTGCATGTCTTTACTTGGTTCTCCAGACCTTCATTTTAGATGACATCCCAGTTGCTAATGGACTTTTCTTTTTACCTTTCACCATCTCAAATTATATTAAAAACTGAGAGGATGCAGATAGAAATGTTGAAAGAAATATAACATCACATGTCTGGAATCAGTCAATGATTTTTTCAATAAATATCTAGACAAAAGATTCATCAAAACTATTGTACAATATTATTTTTTTTTATTAGTAAGAAATCTGTGGATTTATTGAAGAACTTTACAAAAATATTTCCTAAATTTTAGTCAAAATTTTTTCTTTAGTAAATCAAAATCTATACATAGGTTTGAAGTATTTTCACACACGTATATCACATGAAAGGCAAATTTATTAAATTGATTTCAGCTTTTCTCCTCAATTGTTATGACAACTAGAGATAAATAGTACTTGGATTTACATTCTTTCTAGGAGATAAGCAGATAACATTAAAATTATGAATTCTGATGATTATTTGCAGAATAAATTTCATAATCACTGGGGAGTAAAAAAAGGTGCAATGACTGCTCAAAAACTGAAAGTCAGGCAGCAGCTATACCTGTGGCCCAGCCACCTTCAAGGACATAGCTTCATTTGACTATTCATGTAACTGCTTTGTGAGCATGACAACCAGTAGAAGCACGAGCTCCTCTCTCTTTGACTAACATCAGCAGTTTTTAGAGTTCCTTTCTTACCTTAACAGCAGCATTTGTTATCTCCCAGTTCCTCCCTGACCTCATGCAGAGACTCATAGTGCATCATTACATGGCTGAGGGTGGGGGTGTAGAGTGGGGTGGCTGTGCTGGTGGCCTCTGAGATAATCAGAGATTATTTATGACAGAAGGTATAGCCTAGCAGGTGAGCAAGAGCATTAGAGTGGAAGAGTTCTTCATTCCCCCTAGATCCCAAGAAGTCTTCATCCTGTGCATGGTACTCATTTCCATGTGGCGCTTCCTGAGTTCTGTTCATGTCTCCCCTTTTCTGTCCTTGGGAGTTTGGCCTGCCCTGTTAGCCTTCTCCCACTAAGCTGCAATGACCAAGACCCCTGCCATGTGCTCTGCCTCTGCATTCAAGCAGTAATCTAAATACTGATGGTTGCACACATTGAGCTGGAGGACAGAGAGGTCTTTTTTTATTCCATATCAGGGAACTCCCTACAGGGTACAATACTCACCTAGGAATATGTTGCACTTTCTCTTCAGAGCACTGGCAGACGACTATCTTTCACCCAAGGAAGGAAGGAAGGATACTAGCCCCTCAAATATCAAAAGAAGGTCCCAGCCACCCCATTCGCTGTGATCCATAGCACCCACCTCCTCCTGTGGCACTGCTGGATGATCTGCTTGGTGGCAGAAGCACTTACAGCTCAGTAGGCAGACTGTCAAAGCTGCCAAGGGAGGCAGGCAGGGATCTTGGAGAATGGGGAGGGAGGATAAGAGATTGATTATTGGTAGCAAGCAGGGTTCTTTGACAATAAGGAAGATGGGGAGGTCTCATGTGATATGAATCCATAAACTGATTGTGCTTCTTCCCATGCTGATCCCTGCTGGTCAGTCCTCTGGGGACATCCACGAGGAGGGCTGAAACCTCCTTTCTGGGGCAAAGTGGCAAATGTATAGTGCAAACTCATGTGCAGAGCAAAGTACAATTAAGCAGTCTACTGTCTCCTTTGACACCTCTGTGGAACAGTTGGTGCTGCTGGAGTGCTTTGCTTTTCCCCCGCTATTCCCTGTTTTTCCATTTTTGCCTTTGATCTTTGTGCTTTCTCCCTTTATTTCATTTGTTGTTCCCTGCAACAATTAATTTATCCCACTATTCTATTACTTTAACTTTCCATGGAAGGATAAGGTTTTGAGCCTTTGTTACATTTGGGTACCAGCCCAACTCTAAAGGAAAATCAGTAAAGGCCACAGCAACTCTTCACATGGAGAAATGTGAACATGGCCACTGCTTGTGGTCCAGTCTCCTCATGCTCCCTCATCACCTCAGCTGTCTTATTAAGGATGTTACAGGATACTTTCATTGGCCACAAATCTAACTAAACCTTTTTAAAACCCATTGGTATTGCCTCCCTCCATAAATTTAAGTAGCAAGAATTTTCATCAAACGTCTCTGTATTCTTCTTGATACATAAACAGCAATATTCAATATATGACTACATCAGGGTTTTACTTGTGCCAACATGTGCCCTCCATCCTGTTCTTAATGAAGGCAAATAATTTGTTGATTTTTCTGGCTGCCACACAATGCTGAGACAATAATTCCAGAAAATTTTCAACAATAACTCAAAGACCACCAAGTTGATAAAGGGGCTGAAACATCTTTCATATTAGAGAAGGCTGAGAGAGCTGGGGGGGGGGGGAGGGGGGGGAGAGAAGGCTCAGGAGGGGTCTTATCAGTGTGTATAAATACTTGATGGGAGACAATGAAGAAGAGGGAGCCAGACTCTTCTCAGTAGTCCGTGCTGACAGAACGGGCACAGACTGACACACAAAACTCCATTTGAACACAAGAAAACACTTTTTGCTATGAGTTAGGTCAAATTCTAGAGCAGGTTGCCCAAAGGCATTGTGAAGTTCCCATCTGTGGACATACTCAAACCCTGAATGGGCACAGCCCTGGGCAACCTTCCATAGCTGACCCTGCTTGAGCAGGCGGTTTGAAGTAGATGATCTCAAGAGGTCTGTTCCAACCTCAATATTTCTGTGGCTCTTTGACTTCTTTCCTGAGTTGTTTCTGAAAAATCAGCTTCATTTGGAGCTGTTTTAAATCATTTTCACCTAGAATTATTATCCTTTACTTATCTACAGTGAAGTTCATCACTCATTTTTTCTGCTTAGTTTTGTGTAGTCCTCCTGGGGTTCTTAAATTTTGGCATGCCAGATGGCTACCTGAAAGAGCATGATTAGATCTGCAAACCTGGAAATATCACTGTTCATTCCCTTCTCCAGATCATTGTTGAAGATGTTGAATAAAATCACAGTGTTAGCCTTTAGGTAAGGCATAACTGACCTGCCTCTATCCTGAAATAACAGACTCCTACCCTTTAATTTCTGTAATTTAACTGGATTTTAACCCTTTGATTTCTGTAATTTAACTGGATTTTAATCCTTTCCTCCAGTTCAACAGTTCAACAGAACTTTGTTGTTGGGTTTTTTTTTTTTGTGGTTTTGGATAGTTTGGTTGTTTGGGTTTTTTTGGGGTGTGTGTGTGTTTCTTTGTTTAAAATGTTTGAGTGGAACACCAGTAAAGACTTCTATTTTTGTTTTGTTTGTTTTTTTTTTTAATTCCAATGTATAATGTCCACTGGATTTCCTTTTCCCATATGTTTAATGATAAGAATTTCAGCAGACAAGTGAGGCAGCATGTCCTTTTACAGAAGCCATCCTGACTGTAATAACTTCCATGTTTGTTGTGTGCTCAGTGGTCTAATTGTTTTTCACAGAACTATTGAAACTGATATTTTTGATACTACAGCAATATTTTAAGGCTCTGATATTAATCTAGTTTGTTGGAATTATTTCCAAACATTTACCCTATGGGCAACCCTAAACCAGTTACTCCTCATAACAAGTGAAAGCTTCTTTTTCTATTTCCTGCCCCCCCCCAGCTCTATTTTTCTTCACTACTCAGTAACAACACAAACTTTTCTGTGTATTCTTTCTAATCTATATTACTGACCACTTCCCTGACCATTACATCTATCTCTTACCAGTCTTCCACATTATCCCCATATCTTGTAAGTCAGCGCTGACCATAGGTTTTCATCTCTTTCTCAGTCTGCTACTCCATACTTAATTTCCTACTAATCTTCATTTACTGGAAACTTACTTTTAGACACGTGGCATGAAACAAACCTGCTGTTTCCCTGGTTCTGCAGGCCCATAACAATCTACTTCTCAGTGACTTCTGCTGTAAGCTATTAATGATCACCAGTTGTCTTAGGCCTGGCAGAGAGGGAGGAAGCTGCTGGACCCACAGATAAATCTGATCCTTCTGCTCCGCACCTGTATTCTGCTTCTGATGTCTCTATTGAGGAAAGGCTAATATACGACAATTCATATTTGAGGGCATATTATATCTCCTCTCATGTCATTATTGGCATTTTAAATTTACCTCCCTAGAGGCAGAGGGGTTTACAGCAATTCTGTAAAAAATATCTTTTCTAATTCTGCATATAAAGGTTTTGTTGTTTTTTTTTTTCCTCTATATTGTGATTTACAGCTGGGAAACTCAAAATGAAAATTTAAACCTATAATCCTAAAAACGCTTTTAGCTAAAAACATATTTCAGGCTAGTATGGAGAATTTTGTAAGACTTTGCACAAAACATACACATTCTTATAAAGTAAAGCAGTTAATTCATCATTATAATAGATTCTTAGAATTACATTTTTTTAAGTTTATATTTCTTTTCCAAGATTTTAATCTTTAAAAAGTGAAATATTAAATATTCATACTTCTATAAAATTATACATTCAACTATGAAGTATATCAGCCACAGCTGCAGTAATGTCAGAATATTGCAATGCTTGTACACAGACACTTGAACAAAAAACATGAAAATGCAATGTATGCATGGTGGGTTTTTTTTAATAAAGAATGTTCATCATCACAATGTGGAAAAGAAGAAAATGGATGCTTATTTCCTTTTAAAAATCTAGGTATTTTAAATACAATATTTATGAAGAGAGCAAACATAACAGCAATGTTCTTATTTTCATTGATAAACTGAAGAGTATTACATAAGTTTAAATATCTATGACACAAGAAAATACATGTGAGCTAAATGTCTGGAAACTTGTTATAATTAGGGGTAAGATCTAGGTTAAGACCAATTGCTCTGAGGAAATTGTTCTGAGGAAATACTATTTTTAGCCTGAAGAGGAAAGCCGCAGGTAAGCTCATTTTTCAGCTTAAGACACCTACATTTATATGATGCATGTATGCATGTGGTCTTCATGTTCCCACTGTTTTCAGTTGTGAAGTAGCTAATACGAGTCAGTGGAGCCTGGACAGTGATTCAGTTAATTCTAAACATCGGGCACTTGGTTGATCAAATCTCTTAGTTCCATTTTGTGTTGACTAGACATTCACTGAATGCAATACGAACTTGGACTGCAAGTTCAAACTTGGTATTGATGACAATATTTTGCATGGAAAACCATGAGATATATATATATAGGTTTACAGGTTTAACCATTCTGTTAAAAGTACATGTTAATGATGACTGATTAGTATCTGTGAAGAGGCTTACTTTTGCTCACTGAGGATCTGACTAAAAATACCAGCTGCTCTCAGAGGATAAACTCTTGCCACCCCTACTTATGTAAGACTAAGTCAGTTGATGTCATATAAATGGAACCATGAGCATTTGACATCAGAGCCTTGGTCATGAGTTGTTCTGTCTGCTGACTCAAGTGTGCCTTCTCCCAGCTGTCATTAGAGGATGTAATATGCCCTTTCAAACACAAACCCCCTGAGATGTGTAAGGAGGAGAAGAGCTGAAACTGTATATCACAAGGAGTTGTTTTTATCTCACAACTACTTGCACTCCTTGTGTTCTGTGATTCAAATAAGCATAGCATTAACAGACTACTAAAGTAGAAAAAGTTTGTGAGTTTTCAGCTAACAGAAGGAGTTTGGAGAAAACCGGTAAACTTAGAGGTCATAAAGGGAATAGAATAATTTGAGTCTTTCACCGCCATGGGCATTCATACACTACAGTTTCAGTCACTTTGCTTTCTAATATCTTTTACTGATTATTTCTAATTCCGTGTCCAGTGCTATCAGTATTTATTAGATGATAAAATCTATAAATATAATTCTTTTTCACTACATTTTTCAAGGCCATATATAGGTATTATTTTGTTTTCCTTGCAGAATTATAAAAAAACTTCCAAAATTACAGAAATTACAGTAAGAGACAGTCATTTAAGAATTACTAGTGAACATCTCTAGTGAAGGACAGGTATCCAAGGGATAAAGAGACTCTCCGTTTGTAAGAAGAATAATTTAGTTTGATTTCCAGCCTGATAATAATTTGTTATATTGTATCATGTAATTTCTGCACAGTGTGATAATGTAGTAAGGAAAAAAAGGGATCTTGTGTGTTAGAATAAAGAATTGTATTACTTAATACAATGGAAGCTCTGTAATCTCACAACAAACTCATTCAGATGAAGTGTACAGTGCCATAGCTTTAGTGATTTAATTTACTTAACATTGTTTCTCCACCTACTAAAAAACCCAAAATCACTTATTAAAAAACTAAATAGATCTAATTTAATAGGAGTAATAAAAAATAAGTTAGAAATTAATTGTGTAGCATTATATTAAGAAACTTGTAGGGAAAGCCCTTCCCTGAAGAAGAACATGTTGGACAATTATTCATTGGTGGGGGGCTTAGTTGGAGCAGGAAGATAACAGAGTACCAGGAATGTACTTTACCCTGAACCAAACTGTCACATAGGTTATTATAAATAACATGGGTGGTCATATATCTGCCTTCATAAAAAGTATCTTCTACAGGTCAATATGTTCTATGGACAGTAACATAAAGCCAAAGTATGGTTAGAACTTAGCATTTAATTAATTTTGAGACAGTAAAAAAATTCTCCATTATTTTGCTTTAAAACCAAGCAGCTATTAAACCAATTGCCTGGGTTTTATTTTGTGGGGAGCATTGAATTCATAAAAATCTAGAAATTAAAGTTTCAAATAATGATAACAGGATAAATATGTTTCTACAAGCCCAGATAATTAAATGCAAACTGAAAGTTACAAATATAGATTTTTCATCCCAATTTTTAAGATGACAGTGCTGCCAATATTGAACAAACAATGTACTTTCACAAAACTGAAAAGTCAAGGAAAAAAACATTTCCTGAATTGAGTCATCTTTTAGTATTCTGCCCTGCATTTTATCAAACTTTTCACTTCATCACAGCTCAAGCACACATCTCCAAAGCATCTTATAAGCAATATAATTAATATCTGTACAGCACCCACTAATGTTTGCTTGTTGCTGTGTATTTCCAAATTATTTTAGAGCTGACAGTTTTACTTCTCTTATAATAGGGCAATTTCCACTTTTTTGCTGTAGAACTAAGTATTGTTATTCATCTCATGGTCCGTAATATTCCCTAGTTTTTTCTAATAATTTGTTACCATTCACTTTGTTAAAGACTTACTAGTTGGCATATTAGATTAGGTGTCAACAAAATGTACAATTTACTTTCCAAGGTCTTGATTTGCATTTAAATGTAAATGTAAAATGACCTTGGGAAAGGTCACTGGAATTTGCCTTCACATAACATTAATAATAGGGAATCTTGTGTGCAAGTCTGCTAACTTTGAAAGGATGACTGAGCTGCTTAGTAATTGAAGCTACTCTATTTAGTAATTAACATTAAATACCAGAAGCTTACATGTCTAGTGTAGTCCTAGAGTAACTAAAATTGTCTGTTGTAATGTGGTATCAGAGCTATAGTCAAACATTATATTGATTGAGTGTAGTTAAATCTGAGTTGGTATACTGAAATGAATATGAAAATTATTTATAAATCAATTATGTGTTTCTATTAATAAAGGCAAAAAAATATTATGTGATACAGGAATATTATAAAGACTTATACGAAGTTTTGAAAAACAGCCTACTGAAATGTGTTATGAAACCATGCCAGGAAAGTATATTTAAGAAAACTTAAATAGATCAGACAAACTAATTCATGTCATTCCATGTAGTTTCGACAAGCCTTTCTTGTGTATATATCTTTATTACTAGCTAAGATAGATTGACCTGTATTGTGTTTGTAAGAGTAAGTTATAGCTGTTTGTACTAAAGTTATGTGGCAGTCAAGTGACAATTGCCTAAACTGCTTTAGCCTCAAAGGACATATGAAAAGTCCTGTCACATACTCTCACCACCTAACTTAAGGGCATTTACCTTAACTCTCAAACTAGAGTATTCCTTCATTGCTGAAGTAGTATCAGTAGTCTCACCTGGGCCTCAGTTCCCTGAATCACTCTCTGGAAACAACAAATCCCTAGAAAACATTGTCTTCATTAAGGTACCCTAATCAAACATGATGTGAATGCAATGTGAACTCACAGACTCTCAGTTTAAAACAATTGCTAAAGAAGCACGTATAGTAGCTGGATCAGAGAACAGGGAGATGGGCTTAACATTTTGTTAAATGTTAAAAATCTGGGTCCTTTGTGACAGACAGATATTATGGTCTCTGGCATAGAATAGGTATGTAGTCTGCAGAAGAGCTCTTAATCATCAGATCAGTTTCATCTGTCATTAAGTCACTTCACTTGGTTACACAAAAAGTGAGGACAAGTACTGCCTGTGGACCGTGGTGAAACTACAATAGAACAAAGTATTAGTAAGCTGTGAGTA
>JAVJGJ010000059.1:15211877-15246964 GCA_035590215.1 Microhierax caerulescens | reverse complement strand
GGATGCTGAGGCAGACTAAAATTATAACTTTGAAATTTCTACTTGATATTGTTTTAAAAGTAGGTTAAAAATAAGCTGTAGAAAGGGCAAAGAAAAAAAAGCAACTGGGATTCTCCTACAGAACATATTTTACAGTAAAAAAATATATATTTTTGTGAAACTTAAATCATGGGAAAGATAAAAATTCTTATTCAGGACATGCTGTCACAGATTTTATGATATGATGCATGAAATGATGCAGTTAGAAAAATCACATTAACTTAATTAAAACCCCCTATACAACATGCATTTTCTTCCTTGACACTAAAAGAACTATGGCAATTTCAGTGTCATTCATAAAAATGGCCAAAAAACTTTCTTTATTTTAGTGACATTGTGAAATGATAAAGGACTATTTCACAGGATGTTTTTACAAGTCAGGATCATAATCCCCACAATCTACAGCTTTGTCTGAGGAAACTGTCATCCTTGAAAAACTTATATTAAGTCATAGTCAGTCAGTTAAAAAACCCAAACAAACCAAACAAAAAAAAATGCCAATAAAACAAATCACAAATGAGAATAAAATAACAGGGGAAAACATAATCTGTAAATGCCCTCTTGCCCGTTCCCACATCCCTGTTGCTATCATCCCTGCCCCTTAGAGAAACACTAAAACCCAAATTCCTCAGCAGGAATATCTCCTCAGGCTGAGTTTTGTGCTGCCTTGACAGTGAAGGGCTCAAGACTTGGCTGGTTTGTTTTAATCCCTGTGCTTGAGTCCAGTGACTGCTGGCTCCCCTGCTCCAGCTCTGGGAATGGCACCTGGGGGGGGGGATGAGGTGACCTCAACTCCACCACAGACATGGCCTGACAAACGATTGCCCTTTGTGAGAAGTGGCTGAGACCACTGCCAGGCTGCAGCTGGGAGACTGGGAGAAGGAAGCAGATAATGACTTGAAAACATGTAAAAGTAGGCTGAGATGGACCCTTGACTGGCAGGGGAGAAACTTCCAGTATGAATGTCATGCTTCCCCTCATGAAGACCTCAGGGTGCTGATGACATACTGCAAGTCCTGCCTCCTTTTCTTGATGGAGAATGATATCTTGCTCTTGGGACCAAGAGGAACACTGGAAAACTGAGAGTAATGCCAAAATAAAAAAACAGATAGCAGTAATGCTTTTTTGTATAATATTTTAGGGGTATTATTAATAAGGTTTTAGGCATTAATTTGGGCTATGAGTGTTACTATTAGAAAAATCGAACTATTAGGCTGTTAAAACAGTAACTGCACAAACAATAAATTCTCCTGTTCATATGTATGTATAGTTAAGTCCTTTTACATTTATGAACTTTTTCAAAGTACAATGGCTGTAATTCACTGATTAAGCAAACCACACATTTTAAACTGAAGCACCTGGATGTTGGAAGCTCTAACAAAGTGGCTCCAAGCAAAACCACCTCATTCTTATAGCATCTCCTGTCCCACAAGTGAGAAGGGAAATCATTATGGCCTGTAAAGAGGCTAATTGGACCACTGGGGAAGACAGAAAATGTAGGTCTCCTTTACAGGAATATGTGGAAAAAACTCAATAATCTCAAGTGCTCTATAGAGGTTTGGTTTTTAATCACTTCTCTTACCTCCCATCTTCCCACTTAAGTAGTAACAAGTCGCACTTGTGTGTGTGTGTCATGATTCGACAAAACACATTAAAATAGAAAACTACTGCTCTTAATCCACCAAACACAATCTAGGGTAAGCACACAAAGCATTACTATTACAGAGATTGTTAAAATACTGCCATTTCCTGTAGGCTGTGAATGAGCCACACTGATTTTCTGTGCATGTTCAGAACAGGAACACAACATCCATCAGAACTTCTAAGACATCTCTTTTATTAGGGGGTGTATAAAAAGCACCTCTTCTAGTGTACCCTGGAGCCTGAGGACCCTCCTTCCCAGCTGCTGGAGCCCAGTGCATCCAGGGATCTGGGAGTCCCTCTGTCCTAGACCAATGGATGAGCTGTTGCAGGCTCAATGAGTAGCAAAGATGAGCATGCCAGAGATGTGCACACGCAGAGGACACTAACACTGCCAGATACATAGACTGCCCACAGACAGGGCACTGCCTTTAACAACAACCACCACCAGAACTCACATAAAGCATACGTACAAACAGCCAAAGCCCCGTCTTCCTCTGATTGATAAGAATTGAATCTTGCTAGTGAAAACACACAGCCCCTTACTCTCTAGTTCAAAAGGACAGACACATGTATGGACCCTTTGAATAGTAGCATGAGAACTCAGCTCACCCAATATTAATGCCCATTTCTCAGGATCCCTACACACTAGATAGACCATCTTGAAGTCTGCTAATGAATTACACATGCACACACACAGGTGTGCCCACACGCCAGGTTAAGGGAAAATACAAACGTTCTGCTCTTCCCAGTGGCTCGTGCCCTGGCACACAGGCCCTGTCAGTCTTGGTACCCTCTCCACTTCTTGATGCTGGGACTCTCACCTGCTGCAATTGGCACTAGGCACGAGAGCCACCATCACTCAAGGTCTGATACCAGTTGCTGGCACTAACTTCACTCATTGTAGACAGATTCCCACAATCTCCCTTCAGCTGGTGATGCTGAGACCCTTCTCACTCCAGCTTCTGGCACCACAGACATTAGGGCCGCTATTACCTATGGTCTAACTCCAGTTGCAGACCTCAAATTCAGTCACTTTATCTCTACAGTTTCTGGCATTTAAATTATCAGCATTCACAGACGGGGGGAGGGTGAGATTACATGGTAAAAGAGTTTAGAAAGGATTTAATAATAACAATGAATAGACTACAGTGATTCAGTGCAGGGCTCAGTTACACAAGTGTGCTGACCAGCAACTTCTCACAATCAGTTTTACACTTCCTCTGTACACCCACTCCACCATCGTTTTGCTCAGATTCCCTTCCTCTAAACATCCCTAAATAAGTTTAACGGTGCAAATTCTGGTACAAATCGGAGTATGTAATCATAACAATAATGGCATGCCTAATGGTAGTGGTTTGTTATCCACATGTTTAAAATGTCCTTTCAGGAAAGAGTAAAGAGAGTTTTGAGAGCTCTATGTGTGAACTATACAACTAATAAAAAATGAAAATACATAACTGACACAAGCATATACTTTGTTAGTACAGTAGATTCATTCTACCATAGTGAACACAATTTAAACAACACAATCTTTACTTATTTTTAAGAAATGCTTGCAAATACTAATAATTCTAATATAAAATAATTCAAATATAATTTTACTTGCAGCTCTTCAATTTACAGTAACAAGAATATTTCATAATTTCATTCAGATTATGTGAACTAGTTACTGCAGTGTCATACCTCATTTTGGAAAAAGGTATGTCAAAGTCAATCAAATCTTAAACATCATTTGCACAGTCTCGGTCAGTATTATATTTGTGTTGTCTGTGCACAAGTTCAATTCCAAACAGAAGAATGTTTTGAGTTTGCTGCCAGCATCACACACTTACAATAGCATTTAAGATACAAAATTCATAATTACACAACGCATCTTGCCTGAGAACACAATTCAGATGCGATGTAAAAACAGTAGAAAAATGTCTGTTTTCATAGAAAAATATCTGTTTTCAAGTGGGATTTTTTTAGGTAACTGTTATTGGAATTGCTTTAGTGTTAGCAAACACTTTTACACAGGATCACAGAAAGAAATGTAGACATAATCTAACCACATTTGGTAAGAAAATAATTGCAAAATTATACTGTAGGTTAGTCAACCACTCCTATTGCAAGGTATGCTGACATACTACGTAATTTCCTGTTACAACAGCACCTGAGACAATTTATATCATAGCAAGTAAAAAGAGTGAAATTCATGGAAGTCTGCCTTGTCCCATGACACTTAGGCTCAGAAACAAGACAGTATTCTTCATTTTCTTTTGGTTAACTAGAGAATAAAAAGGGAGCTAACTCACACTCATAGTCTCCTTTCCTTCTTTACCATCCTTACCAGCTGCCTGGAGAGTAATTGCAATGGTTGCTGCCTTCCACTAGAGTTGAGTGTATTGAACTCTTTTCATGTCATTAGGGGTTTGGGTTTACTGTATCTGGGAAGGTTTCTCCTGTCTCCTCCCCTCCTTCATTAGGTCAAAATTGCAAGGAAATAAAAGATTTTTGTGGGGAAATTTTCAAAAACAATGCTCCTGCACCATTTGGGTGAGAGGGACAAGAATAAGTTCTAAAAAGATATAAACTGGGGGTGGGGGGGGAAAGGATAGTTGTAGAAAACTTTACTAATGGACTTTTCTCCTTTGAAGAAAGGGTTTTTTTAGTTTTCTCAGAATTATGTTGATCATGATGCCCTCTACAGTGAAGGGAGGACAAGGAGAGTAATATAAAACAGATTTACTAGGAATTTAGAATTAAGTATGTCTATCCCATTTTTAAAGCTATATTTCTACACAGACTTAACTAAAATGTCAACAAGAATGTTCAGTCTTTCACTATGAAAAGAAAGATCGGCTCTTGGATCCCTCTAACTCCCTTATGGCTTTGTTTTGTTTTGTGTTTTGGTGTGGGTTTTGTTTTGGGTTGGTTTCTTTTTTTCCTTTTTTTCCTTTAACTCTGCATTTCAATGCAATTATTTGTTTATGATTGTCAGGTATAACTGATACCTCCAAGAAAGAGACATATTAAAAAATGTTACTGTCCTTGAATATTCAAGTGCTAGCTTTATACTTAGCTCACTGTTAAAAAAAATCTTTTGTGTATTGCTACTTTTCTTATATTAACACAGTAAATCTCTGCTCTGAAGTACAAGGATTAATACTGTTCTAAGTTTGGCTGCTATCCTAAGTACCAAGAAAAAGTGTTTACAATTGGATGCCTTTACAGTTTATGATTCAAGTTTTTCTCATGAAAGCATCTTATTTGTCCAATATATCCTAAGTAAACAGATTAGCTTCTGAGAGTTGGGGGTTTTTGGCTGTGTGGTGGGTTTTGTTTGGTTGGTTGGGTTTTTTATCAAGACACACCAAAAAATCATTAGATTATTGATTCTTTAAATTTAATTTCTATATTTTTCCTAGCACATCTATTAAGAGGATGCTGAACTTATGAATACAGGTGTCATGATCATTCTATATCATCCAGCTAGAGCTGATCCCTGCTATTAGGAACTCTGTGTTATTGATTATGAGACTTCCTTTGTCATACTGCCAATAGGACAAAGGAACTCATGGATGGGATCCAGACATTAAAAGACTCTATCATTTATACAGATTTACTTCAGTACATGAGTATTTTGGAATGGTCACATGGAAGTCTGATTTCTTTATTTTACAAATCCTATTTTAAAAAAAAAAAAATTGATCTGAGGAAATTACAAACTGCGCAACAATCATCTGAAATAACTCTTTTAATAAAGCAAATGTTTATGCTACTATTATAACACAGGAAACAACTACTATAAGACAGGAAACAAAGGTTTTTCTTACCTGTAAAGCCATTGTCACATTCACAAAGAAAAGTGTTTGGAGTAACATTGCTGCAGTTACCATTGAAACATGTATGTGGCTGGCACTGTCCAACTATTTCTGTACAGTTTTTACCTATTTAAAAGGGATAATAGGAAGATTGAACTTTAGTAATATTTTTTTTTTCCTGAAATATCAAACTTCTATGTAAGTAAAACATATTTAATAGATAGGTGGATGGATAGATAGGTATTTGTGCTAATGTTGGTCACTAATTTTCAAAAAATTAGTGAAGTTCTAAAGCAAGGCAGAAAGATTTTCAGCTGCTGTAATACAAGCTACTGTGCTGAACCTCATCTGTCATAAAGTTACAAATTCACATAGAGCTTAAAACGCAGAAATGCTATTAGTAGTGTTTGTTTCTTTTTGACATGAATCTAGCTTACAGTTTCTTCCAGCACTGCAAACAAAAGATGTACTCATGTGTAGTCTGATTTGACTGAATTTTTCTTAATATGCAGCTTTCTGGAATATGTTGTTTATGTTATTACAGCGTATGGGTAAATACCGTATAATTATGCTTGCCACTTGAATTGTTGCTATGACATTATTCACACTTCAATAGATTTTCAAATTTCTAATAGAACTTATATCATGTGAGGCACTTTTTTCCTCCCTTGCTTTTGCGTAGCCACATCTGTAACATGATGGTTTAATCTCATAGTCCTTTTTGTTTACACACAGCTTACTTTCTGGACCTGTATTGCCAGTACAAAATTTTAGCATTATTCATCACTACCCATATAGGCTAACAGAATATTTTAAGCATTGCTTGTTGATAATGTTAAGCATGATGATAGCTTTTAACAGAATTGCTTGTGAATCTCTCCATTAACTTAAATTATACTAGTATCAGAGACTTTTTGGTATCATTATTTTCAAAGCTTTTTACATAGCCCACAGAGGTCATAAAAGGAGTAGAAAACATACTGCATACCATCAACATTTTCCATTTTATTAAAATTTGAATAATTATAAAAATATTTTTCTGATAACATTGACTTGTTCATAACTTCATAATCTTCTATTTGCAAATGCATCAGTAACCAAATTATTATGCAGTTTGTAAAGCAATTAAAACTAAGCTACAACAAACTTTAAGCAATGTAACTATTTCTATGTTCTGTGAACCTCACTCGTTCCTGACTCATCGGTTTTGTTTAACAGCATAGCATCACTATTGGGAGAGCACAGAAGTGCAGTTTATCAAAGCAATATTGCTAGAATTCTGCTCCACAAGTACAGGAAGAGCACCAATTATCCTTTCTGTGATGTGAATTAATATAACTGGTACTTTCTAAAGGATTCCCAAACTCCATTGATCTGAATGTAGGAACAATATACCCAAAATTTCCCTCATCCTTTTTTTCTTGCTCCATGAAATAGACATAACAGTTAGATAAGAATGTATCTAATCATGCTGTGCTCTCTAGTAGTCCAATCCGAAACCCAGATTTGGTTTCTCCGATAGGTTTTGGGTAAGACTGCAATATTTTCTAGATAGAATTAGGTGATTATTTTTGTTTCATTTGAAAAATATTTAATTTGATGATAACAGTGTGTTTAGCAAACTCCTTTTGAGAGGAACTTTACAGTACAAAACAATCTGGAAGAAAAGAGCAAGTATTTTGTTTTTCTTGTTCCTCTGATTAAATGTTTGACTTTTCAATTAGAAACAAATTTTGATACAAAAATTCTCTAACAGAATTTAAAAGTTCATTAAATTGAAATGGAAGATTTTGTGGCTGGTTGAACGAAATGTTCATTTCAACCAAACCCTTTGTTGTTTTTCAGCAGTTTGTTTAGCTGTTTCTGGGGACCTTACTCCAAATGACTTATGTTATTTGGTGTAAGAACTTGAACTGCTGAACAAGCGAATGAAAAAATCAGTTTTGTGAGTTCACAAGCACTTAGCTACAGCTCATACTGAAGTGGGAAAGAAGCATGATAAGAACTTGTTCTATTTTTCCTCACAATACACACATGGATGTAAGCAAGTACAAACTGTCTTGAAATGACTGTATAGTCTCCTGTAAATGACTACATGTGAAAAAGACTCAGTGCAGGTGTGGTAGTGGCAATGGACAATCAAATCATACAAAAAACTTGTTAACAGTGTACTCACTGTATCATTACCCATTAAGGAAAATGTATTATCTATGTAACATTGATTCCTAGAGGGGAAAAGAAATACCTGAAAATTTTGGAGGACATGTGCATTGGTAAGTCTCTCCAGAAAGTTCTGATTTCTCACTGCAGGAGGCATTGTTGTGGCAAGGTTTACTGGAGCACATATCAAACTTCTGGCAGAATCTTCCAGAATACTGTGAGAAACAATGGCAATTATATGCTTTTTCCCAAACATGGCTTAGACATTTTCCATGCCCAGAGCATAATGGTGCGTTTGGAGACTGTTGGCAAAACTGCTGCTTCACAGTTACATTCAGGCGAAGGCCTATGTTGCACAGTAGCGGACCTCTCTTATGAAGCTCTGCAAAGTAATGAGTTCCAACACCAAGCCATTTAGGGTCAACTTGGTGCAGTCCTCTTACCTGACAAACAAAAATCAACTGCTCTTGAAGAAAATCAGCTTTCGGGCAGTTAATAAATCCTTCCTTGGAAACATTTACCAAATTCATTCCATAGGACTGAAAGGATGGCTCAGAGGAGATGAAGAGACTGTCACCTAATTGAAGCTGTAAGGGGCATATCTGTGGGATACTGAGCTCTTGTTCTTCTGAGATTTTCCCAGTAATACTTTTACTCATATTCCAGCATTCAGTGTAAAAGTCTGAGCATAAATTTTCCCTTGGTGTCCATTTTATTACACTAGGTTTTGGTTCCACTCGCCATTCAGCAGTCATTTGCCTCTCACATATTACCTGCCCATTTACAATGCATAGTTGAAGAAAGCATGCTAACATGCAAACTGCTGGTTTTGTGGTCATTGTGTCACCTGGCAAATAGGAGTTGTGTTTCACATCTGCTTTAGTAGTGAGGATAGCTTCAGAACACTTGTTTCTTAAGGTTCATCTGTATTTTCCATGAAAACCTAAGAATTCAAACAAAGAAAAATATTTCTGTTTTCACATCAAATACAGTTTCATATCAAAGCCTCATTACAAAACTAGAAAATATACAACAAAGCAAGGTCTACATCTAATTACACTATGTGAAACTAGAATAAGTCAAATGAACTGATTAGAACTATACCACCGTAACTGAAGTCAGATTTTTCCTATTTCCATTCCTGATGAAGATTTTATTTTCATTTAGTACGTTTCATTGTACTTGCATATGAAAGAAAACGAGATTAAAAGCAGGCTTTCCATATTCCCTCCCTCTGTTGACAAAAATGAATGATACCAAAGTTAAGGTACAACACCTGTGGCAGAACTGAGAAATAAACCAGAACATCTAAGCTCTAATCCTAAGCTTTATCCATAGATGTTTTCCTGATACTGATTTGTCATTAATTTGTGATAAAAGTAGATATTCTGAAGATGTAGGCATATGAAATATGGCTTCAATGAAGAAAACATACAGGCACATCATCACCTCTTTTATGTTCCCATGCAGGCAGCAAAACACTTAATTAAATCCTTAGTTTTCAAAATATATATCTGAAAACCAAAGGTCCTTAATCATGTCCTTGGAGGTTTTGATGTGCCACAGTCAAAGCCAGCAAACTACAGAGTCCGACAGGACTATTTATTTTATAGAAAAGCCTCTTTTACCCATCAGTATATAAGGCAATTTTTATTGCATGGAGATGAGTGATTACAGAATAGAAAGAAAACCGAAATGATTATGAAGCTTATTCTTGGAGTCACCCTGAAAATGATGAAGAAGTAACATGATGTTTAATACTTTAGAAATTGTCAGTAGATTTGTTAGTAACAGTTTAACTTGCCTTAAATACAATGCTTTTTCTCACTTCTAGTTCTATATTTACTTTTTTTTCCCCTCACTATATTTGTCTTACACTTTAAGATAGTGGCCTCTAAACTGACATTTACAGGTGAGAAAATTATTGTAAAGAGTAAACAGTATCTTACAAAGGAAGTAATTTACTGAAAATAAACAATAGCATTTATATTTTGAGGTTTATTTACATTGTTTTCATTTTTACACAGCATATGGAATCATGTGGATATGTATATTTCTACACCTACATATACCTGGTCTATCTCTAAAGTGCACATGGATTATGATATTGCTTTAATTACATAATTTCTTTCAATGTCCTGCTCTTCCCCTGTGTACTTCAAAAATATTTTGAAGCATGTTTTGGGCTATACTGAAATATCAAAGTAGGACAAGAAAGGTACTGTTGTTGGAAACCCTGAGCTGGAGAATATTAAATGACTCAGTGAACTGTTGAAAATTATAGGATAACATCATAGGGTTAAATTCAGTCTCTCCTATTGTCACCTAAATTGGGATGGAAACTTCTAAAGTTTAGCTATGTCCTATTAGTAAATCACTCTGCATATGAACCTGTCCCAATGACCTTTGTGCAGCAGAGTGACCAGCACTGTTTAAGCCTCTGAAGACACCAGAAAGGTGTCGACTATGACTAACTAGTAGTAAGAGTAACAAACTTGAGGCTTAAAATATTAACTACATTCTGATCCTCCTCCCAGAATAATTTTTGCTTTAATTTAATTACTGATTCCCTATTCTGCTTTCAAACAGTTGAAGTGCTCTAACCACCAAATGCCCCATCCAGGCACGTATACTAATTTTTAATTCCTTTGTCTCTGTATTCCCACCCCAGAAGCTAATTCCCCATAGAAAAAAAGAAAGAACACGGATCTGCAAGAAAACTGCTAGCCTTGTTAAAGAATAATTAAAGTCTCTGAATTTTGATACCATTCCATTATCTTCAGAATCTCATGATGTTTGATGATACTGGGCAAATAATGTGCCATCAAATGTGTAGTTTGGATCATTTAGCATTTTTTCTTTTAAGACACCGGTGTCAAACTGTTATATCCATTATAGCTACCATTACACCTGTCACTGTTTTCAGGAGTGGAAGTCTACATTCTGTTTACTGTATATTTAGAAACCCTACATTCAGCAACCTCTTTACATACCTCTTCATAACGAGATTGTCTCAGGAGTTACTAAAACAGATGTTTATAAAATGTTATTTTTCTTTTTAGACACTTCACAAAGAAAGCTATTGCATGTCTAATGCAGAAGAATTCTTGCCCACTTATATTTTGCCCTTCATTCATGCGATTGTGCATAGTTCTAGTATCATATACAGGCTTTGGTTTCACTGGTAAAATGTGTTCTTTCACAATATTTGTATTTTAAAATAAGTAATCAGTAACATTATAACAGTTAATACTGTTTTAAAAGCAAAAATGAATCCCAAGTTATTTGCATTCTAGTCCACTATCTTAAAGATTATTTTCTTTCCATTAATAAGAGTCATTAAATACTAATGAAAAAATAAATACATTTTCAGCAAGATTGATGTCTCCAAACTTTAAAAACATCTTAGAAGAAAAAGTATCTATCAAAGAAGATAATAAACCAGAAAATGTTTAAGAACCTCATGTCACCATGTTTGGGCCAGGAATGAACCTCCTGTTGCCATGTCCCCACACGTTACGTGCACATTTTGTGGACTGCCTGCCTGTATGTAAAGGCCAGCCCTGGTAGGCTGGGGCTGAGACCTTGGTTCTAACTGCCATGAAAAATGCTGAGAGGGAGCTGGGGGTGGGTGGGTGGAGTGTGGTGTTCTGGGGGTCCCCCACCTTGCTCAGGAGCTGAATTTAGGCTCAGGCTCTCGTCCTTGGTCCTCACCTAGGCTGTGTTGTAAGTAGGCTGGTACCTGACCTTATAACTTGTTTACCTGGGCCTCAACCATGACCCAAATATTTGACTTACTGGCTTGATCCCAGGACCTGTCTCCTCACTGTGGACCTGTCTGGGAATGACTGGACTGGTGGCTGGGTCTGAGTGCCATCCCCAGACCCACCCTATGCTTATTGCATGGGTGCTGTAGGATGGTGTCCCTTGGCACTGAGGTCACTATCACTCCCTGCTCTCAGCACCTCTCCCTTGCAGGACAGGTGGCACTTGCTGCTCCCTGGGACTGTGATATCATGCTCACTTTATTTCTGATGCATATTTAAACCCACCATATTTAAGTATTACTTAACATGTACACATAATATAGGAAATGCTACAAATTAGTCTTGCACAATTTGACTTCCACCCTCTGTGTGACAATATGCACTAATTGTCTTGTTGACATACAAAGTTGTCTTTTGTACCTTTACATTTTTCATCACAAAATTCATAGTTCCTAGGAAATGATGCATTATTTAGGCCAATCTTCATTCTTTGCAAACAATCCTTTCCTTATTTACAATACACTATTCAAAACAGTGGATTTTTAATTCTTAAGTTGCTAATATGATTGTCTGGAATTTTGAACATGCTATCCAGTAAATTTATCTGCACCTCAGAATACAAAATCCTTATTTATACCTTATAGTTATACTATAATCTATAGACAGAAAGTGTGGTGACACAGCCAGAGCTGAAGTTATCAGGGCTTTCTGATCACTAGTATTTTACTTACCAATCCATAATGTATCTTTGTAGGCATAACAGTATCAAGTCAGGGAATTTTATGTGACTAATTTATTGCTAGCTGTCATGGTTTAATCCTGGCTGACAACTAAGACCCACACAGCTTCTCGCTTACTCCACCCTGGTGGGACAGAAGAGAGAACTAGAAGGGCAAATGTGGAAAACTCATGGGCCAAGATAAAGACAGTTTAATAAGAAAAGCAAAAGCCACACACACAAGCAAAAAAGGGAATTAATTCACTGCTTCCACTGGAAGGCAGGTGTTCAGCCATCCCCACCAAAGCAGGGCTCCAACATGTGCAGTGGTTACTCAGGAAGACAAACACCAAAACTCCGAGCACCCCCCTGCCTCCTTCTTCTTCCCCCAGCTTTTTATTGCTCAGCATGACATTATAGGGTATGGAAGATCCTTTTGGTCAGTTGGGATCAGCTGTCCTGGCTGTGTCCCCTCCCGACTTTTTGGGCTGCTCCAGTCTACTTGGTGGCGAGGTGTTGTGAGAAGTGGAACAAGCCTGTTCTATGCAAGCGCTGCTCAGCAATAACTAAAACATCCCTGCATTATCAACACTGTTTCCAGCACAAATCCAAAACATAACCCCATACTAGCTACTATGAAGAACACTAACTCTATCCCAGCCAAAAGCAGTACACCAGTCAACATAAAATTCTGTTCAGTGATGTTATTGAGAAAAGGAATCACACAAGTGATGAAACAAATATACATAAACACCTATTACTTCCACACCCAAATGTATGTTTGAAGTCTGTCCCAATTCTTTCAAGGTGGTTGTAGGAGGTTGGAGTGCTGTATGTAACACATTTTTTTCTGCTGCTCTGTGATTAATGTATTCCTGATGCTCAGTTCCTTAATGCTACAGCCCTGATATGGCTTGCCAATGGCCACAGTCTCTGAGGATATGCCCTATGTCACAATATGCCCTATGAGGATATACCTTTGTGGCATGGCATGCCCCTCCCAACAGGTCTCCACCCCCTAGCAGTTACCAGTGCCTCTTGTACATATGCCTGAGCAATATCATGAGGTCCTCTTTCTTGATGTCTTGATTTTGGCACAGGTAGGTTTTCCTACCACTCTTTAGGTTGGTCCCTGAGCTCTCAGGAACCGTCCACGGGGAACAGAAGGTGGCTCATGTCCTGACTGCACTACAGCCCCGCTACTCAAACCCAGCCTTGTGTGCCTGTTAAATCTGATACAGCTCTCATTTACTTCACTCACAGTTTTGTGTGCTCAACATGAACACATACCAGTGTAAGGACTAGAAATGTGCCAAAAAGGTAGTCCAAGGAGTCACAGGAAAAAAGTGTGTTTTGTCTCAAATGCCATGGTTTCACCTAAATAAATAAAAAATACATGTGTTTCAGTTGTTTTCTTTATTGTAGTTCTCTTTCTAGAGATCATGATGAAACCCCTGATTGTAATGTGACCATGGCTGTGACCTGCTGAGGTCAGAGAAGCTGTTAGTACAGGACACTAAAGACTAATAGGAGGTTACAGCTACCATGTACATTGGGCAAATAGCTCAGTACAGCATAATTAAAGATTAATTTTTTACATAGGATCAGTGACTGTTTCATGGAGCAGTAAGTTAGAAAACACAAAAGGCAAAACAACCTTTGCCATGATTCTAGTTATATGTCCTGATTCAGAATTGAAGAACATCTAGCAGCAGCCATCATGTACTTAGATTTAAAATGCTTGCTTAACAAACAAAAGTTAAAAAATGTCCACAGTTGTCCTCATTTATTAAAAAAGTAAATATTAATGCAGTTAATTGGTTAAAAGAAGGCTTAGAAGAGGTTATGATGTTAAATTCTCATAGAAAAAGTGGAGGCTATATAAAAATACTGTATTGTATTATGTATTATATGACAGAAATAATGTGTACCATTAATCAGGGCTTGAAAATAGAAAAAAGGGAGCTGTCATGGCTAAACTAGAGGATGTGGGAAGGAAAGCAAGAAGCAGACCTTAGAAGCTGCAATTGCCTATAAATAAATGAAATGAAAACATAACAGACTCTGGTATGTTGAATGTGAAAATACAGATCCATACAAAAAACTAGAGGGAAGAAAAGAATTTGAAAAAAGCAAGTAACAGTATCAAAACAAACAACAAATCTCTAGAAACACAGAAGTAATAGAAAGCCTAACAGAACTTCAATGACCAACAGACATTCTGGGTACAACAGGAATATCCAGGGAGATATTTAGAAAAACTAAATTACATGTCTTTATAGTAACTATGAAAGAGTTTGATGAGGCTAATACAAAGGATTTGTTAGAGTTTGAAGTGTTGGTAGAAGGTGTCTAAAACAAAGTAAACAGGACCTACTGCAGCAGGGAACCATGGAATACCTAGCTCTAAGGCAGCTCAAGAATTAAAGAGTTATTTTTGTGTATAACCTTTTAAAACTACCTTGGTATGAAACATTAGGGAAGAGTTAATATGACTTCTCTAAAGCAAAGTCAGGCCTCAAGAGACTTATTAGACTTCTATGATGACTTCTCATAAACAGAATATTACAAAATCAGTCTAAAAATTTTGGGACTGTGTCTTTGTTAGAGTATACTTGCTGTGCGGTAAGAAGAAATCAAAGTGTTTTATGTGACCTGAATGAAAGAACCATCTATAGAAGAATCAAAACACATTAGTCCTACTCCCATTTGAGTGCCCTACTACTCTCTTTCTTAATCACCAGTGAAACTTGAGTTACTTTCTGTTCACACTTATTTTATCACATCTTTTGTGTTTTTCTGTGAATATAGTTTATCTTGTCATTAGTGACAGAAGGACATAATAGAAGGATGAAGAAAAGCTTCATGTTTGGGGGAGAAGGTTCAAGACACTGGTGAGGCAGGCACAATAGGGATCTGGCTGCTTGCAGCTCTTAACAAGTAGTCCTAAGTCTCCAAAGTGATGACAATACTTTCTAAGGACTGAAGCACATAGAGTCTGAGGCGACCCAGAAAGTCATTGAGGTGACTGGAATCAGTGATTTGCACAGTGCAATAGGTACAAGCTGTTAATAAAGCCTTTCTGGTTATGTTCTGCCTTCCTTGACTTTCTCTGTTAAAAAGCTTGTAATCAATCATGCTGTATGCATTAAAAAATGGCTTTATTTCTTAGCTTAAAAACTTTGGAGGAGCTTGCTTGAATCGATGGTCTATGCAAAGCATGCCTGTAAAAACTAAATCTGCTTCTCCAGTTGATGGAGGGTATGTCAATAGGCTTGTGTGTCAATATGGTCTAAACAGCACCTTTTCCTACATTCTCTGCACTTGCCTTGTCCCAGGATCTACACACTGTTGTACTGGTGCTGTGGCATCATGGATCACATTCACATTTGGTGAAATCTGTGGTCACAATACAAATTAGAGGAGAAGAGGAGATATTCAGAAGTTTATATCTCAGCCAAACCTGAACACAATTTCAGAAGCTTACTGAGAATGGCATTCCCTCTAGTCCCACTAACTTCAATATGCTGAATTTCACAGGTTTGTTGCAATCACTGATGATGCTTATGGTGCCTGATGGAAAAAAGCATTGCTATAAATATTAACAATGGAAATTTCTAAGGAAAACAATGTGTTCTTATGATAAAAGGTATGTGTATTTCAGGGATAAAAATGAAAAATGAGAAAGCTTATGATTCTCACCATATTTATTTTGAAAAACCTGAGTAAATAGGTAGATGATTAAATCCTCCTAAGTCTTTAGAAGTCACTATCAACACTCTGAATATCAGCCAAGCCTTTACAAGTCACTGTTCATAACCTGAGTTCTATCTGAGTTAAGCTGCAGAAGGTTCACAGGGAAAATCTTTTTCACATATGGCACAGAAAAATAAGATAGTTTCCAAAGCCAACAGTTCCACTAGTCAAGATGAGACAATTAAAATTTTAATATAATTTTGAAGAAGGTATCATGTGGATTGTATAAAAAAATTTCAGTCTTGATGTCAAAATGATATGAAGAGCTAACAAGTATAATGTTAGAAAAGAACTTGCATTTCTCCTAAAACCTCAGCTGAAATGAACACTCAGGGAGTAATCAAGACTCTACAAATAATCCTTAAAAGCAGATTTTAGCTGATGATGGAAAAAAAAACCCTGTGGATAACAAAAAAAAAAAAAAAAAAAAAAAGTATATCAACATTATTCTCCAGATTCTCATCACAAATAATAATCACAATGAGTTATCTTTTGCTGACATAATGGTCTTAGTGTTCCCAGAACAGTATTCAAACTCTAGTTGTGAGGAAGCAAGTATCTTGTCACCTGTTTCAATTGCAGAAACCCATTATAGGACAGAAAGGTTTGTAAAACTCTGCTAAGATTGTGCTTTAATTTAATTGCCCAAAAAGGTCTGATTTGGACCTCACCTCATGCTTCTTTTATTCAAGTGGTGATTTTATTCAACTATACTTGTGTTACTAATCAAAGCAGCAACACTTCTTGGCTCAGAGGAAAGAGGTTATTGGTGCTTCAAAATTAATTTACATTGGTATCTGAACTTTGGTTTTCTTTCCATAAAACAACATTGCTATAATGGTAGATTTTGGATGGGTAAAATGCGTAGGTTTTACTCAAGACTCTAATAATGATCTTAGGAAATTAATTTTTCACACAACTTTAAGAGATTCCTTGCTGTTCTGATCATTCATGAAAGATGTGCATGTGCCAGAGTAGCTTTCATCTCTGAGGGAAGCATGCAGACTAATTCTCAGAGAAAAGCAGAAACTGGTTCAATGCTTCCTGCTGAGAGCACTTCATTTTTCCCAGTAGGTTTTTGGCAAAACTCAGCAGAGTTTGGGGGTAGGGGGGGTTGGAGTGGAATTTAAAATAAACATAAAAACAAATAAAAAACCCAACCCAACCAAACCAAAACCCTTAGAACATCTGACAAAGATGAAAAAAAATAGTGAAATCTCTCCAGAATTTCTAAATAGTTATAAATAAATAGCTGCTGACCTACAGTTTTGGAATAAATAAATCATTTTCATTTTTTTCAGGAACCAAATTTGTTTTAGATTTCTAGGCTTATTAGAACAAGATACTTGTAAGTTAGAGTTGACCAGAAAAGAAGAGGACTTTTTAAATAGCATTGCCAATACCCATTGTGTAATTGCATACCCTTTCCTGTGGTTCAGCAATTTTCAGAAGTCTGTTGGACTGAAAGAAGTATACTGTTCTGACTATGAAGATAAAAAAACCTCTCTGTATTTCCTGCAGTTTCTGAAGCCTCCTCCCTGCTTTCCAAGATCTCTCTGGCCCTGTTCATGTTTGAAAGTCCTTGCTCACTGAAGTTCTTGCTCACCACCTGCATTGCAAGTGCTTCTTCAAAAGCTCAGACTGAGCTGCCATCAGACAAAGCACAATCCTTCACTCTTTCCATAGAGGTATCCATATGCATGTTAGGACAGGGAACATATATAACTTTCTTCTCTGCTGCCCAGCCACACTTATTTTAACATATTATGTAAAATACAGCAAAATCCAAGCAAACAAGTAAAATTTATACCATCTAACAAGTAGAGGGACACAGACATATCTTAGAGAGAAATCCAAGATTAATTGTCAAGCTCAGAACTACATACCAAGTTCTAAAAAGAAACCAGAGGATATATTGTCCACCTCTTGGTAACAGTGATTAAAAGTAAATGTTAAATCTCTGAAACGCAAAAACTTGATTTTTTAAGAATTAAGGAGTGGCTTTCTGGGTTGCCTAGTTTCATTATTCTTACTTTGGCATTAGAAATGTTATGCAACATTTGAAATGGAAACACTGGAAATTTTTACCTAAATTATAGATTTTTTTAGCCTGGGATACAAATAACATCAGTCTCAAGAAAAAAGTCTTTTTTTACATTAAGGAGACTTAAATACATTATTAAACACAAATTAAATTTGAAATATTACATTAATGATTACATAAATAGTATCTGAAAATTAGTTCTATTTACTGTTTGTTAAATGGTTTCTGAAGCTTTTCTGAAAGCTGCATCAACATTGGAGAAGCTAAAAAATATTTTTAGTTCATAGCAATTTCTTTTCTGAAGGAATGTATATATATTGATAAAAATTCAGCCATTTAATTTTAGAAAATCCTACTTAGCTGTTCACAGGATATTTTGTTGTGTTTCTCCCTACCCACCGCTGTTCACAGGATATTTTGTTGTGTTTCTCCACAACCTACCCCCAAAAAAAAGTATTAAATGAAAAAAGAATTAATTTTAGATATATTGACTTACTTATCAGACAATTCACCTCACATGATTAAGATTTACAAACCGATTAGACTTTATTTTCACTTTTGGGCCTTGTAAATTTTCTAGCATTTTGTCAGCCTATTTTGTATATAAGCATTCTTACTCAAAAGCAGTGGCTTTATAGAAGGTTTCATCTGTTGACTTCCATAACACATTGCAGTACATGAGCTATACTTCGAGATTTCAATATCCGTTTGAGACATTTGCAATTACTTTTATTTGATGTATGATTTAATTCATGATCTTGCATTTTGCAATAGTATTACTCCACTTTTCCATCTGTGAAATTCAATTGTCACAAATTGGTTTCACTTCTTAGGGTCCTTTATCAGAATTAAGCATCACTGGCTCTTAAAATCTGCACATCTGAACAATGTTTCTAATTTGTTCTTTAGAAAATGCATTAATTTCACAAGTTATTTTGTGCAAAATAAAGTTATATTTCTGCATTATACAAATAATGCAGATACATTTCTAAAATCTATAAAATGTGACATTTCAGTCCTCCTAGTCCAGAAGTTGCTTATTATTTTTATTAATAATTCTTTATATAGTCTAGTGTATTGTGTCATGTAGGAATACAGGTAAAAATATTCTGAAGTAAACTTAGATTTTTAATTATGACATAACTTCATATAATATTTAAATAGGGTTTTTTTGGTGGAATGATAGCTGAATTCTTATTGGATTTTAGGTCATCTGGAAAATTGGAATGTTAGAAGAGACAAATTATTTCATTGCAAATCAAGATCTGTAACACCTGGTCTTGACTCCTGTGTAAAAAAAATCTATAAAAATGATATCTGAAATAAGGAATCAGAGATTGAAGCTAAGCTAAATTATTACAGTCAAGGATGTGACATTAATGTTAATCTACAGTTGTAGGTTATTGCCATTAGAATACTCAGTTCTACATATAGAAGTGTCATTTGAATTGAGTTTTATTTTTGACTTTCACAAAATCACAGAATGGTTGGAAGTAGACTCTGGATGTCATCTTGTTCAAACCTCCTGCAAAAAAGTCCAAAATGGGTATGGACTTACTGGAAGGGAGTGAAGAAAGTGAAGGTTAGCTGCATGGCTGTGACCCAAACATTTCAGAATTCATACCGTGCTTTCACTAAGAATTAATTCTTCACAAATTCTGTTTTTGATCCCAATTGGAACAATGGGTAAGAGGAAATTGGTTTGTCATAAAGATCCTATGTATCTTTGTGATCTTTTAAAATTCTTCATGGGTTTAGAATCATAAAATATGTCAAGTTGGAAGGGACCCATAAGGATCAGAGTCCACCTCCCTGCTCCTTTCAGGACTATTTAAAACTAAACCATACAACTCACAGCATCATCCAGACACTCCTTGAACTCTGACAGGCTTGGTACTGTGACCATTTCCCTGGGCAGCCAGTTCCAGTGACCAAACACCCTCTCAGTGAAGAAACTTTTCCTAATGTCCAATCTGACCCGCCCTGATGCAGCTTTATTCTAGTTCAGTAAGAGTGGCAAACAGATATATTAACAGACACTGCTCACATTTAAAGCAGCAATATGCTAGTCCTAGGTGTTTATTTCAGATTCTAAAAGCCGTCCAACTATACTTAATAAACATTAACTACTCTTGCTGCTGCTGTCATGATAGCCTTGGTAAGATTTGAAATTGCAACTCCTTACAGCTAGGGTTACAACACTTAGAATATTCAAAAGCAGTGGACAGAAATTCTGAGCGGTCTTAGCTGCCATGGTTTCACTCACTTAGAGTGAGTGAGATTTTATTTTATTTTATTATATATTTACAGAGATTTTATTCTCTGAACAATTGATCCCTTATGACTCCACAGCAAACGCTGACACTACAAGCTTTATTAAAGTTAAGATTTGGGCAAGATCTGGCAATGTTCTAACAGAATCTGAACCAAAAGTTGTGTATTAACTTTATCATCTTCTGTGCTAAAGCTGGTGGGTCTGTCAAACTTGCTTATGTAGCTTTCAAGTATGAAGCAGTTTACGACTGGCCAGCCTAGGCCATAAACAGAGAAAGTTCAATTCCTCAAATCTGATTTCTGATATCTAGATAGAAGGGTAAGAGAATGCAGGGTTGAAAATATTTGGCCAGAAAAGTTACAAACAACTCTTTCCAGCTTATAGATAGCTTACACAAATCTTAATACATTTCCTAAGAATTTTCAGGTTTCAGTGAGTGTTATCAAATGTCAAATGAACAGCTACCAGAAAAGTCATGGACAATTGTCAGCTGTGGATATAAACAAGCTAGTTAACAGCCTCAAGAAAGAGTAATAGTATATTGACAGTTATATAAATTCTCAGTATTTATGTATACATGGGAAAAAAAAACCCTGCAAAAAGTATGGTAATTTGTTCATAGTGTTTTTTCTCATAAACTGTATATTTCATGTTTATTGGATTTATATCTAATACCCTCCCTCCCACTCCCCTGCCCCCCCCCCAAAAAAAAAAAAAAAATCTAAAAAGCAGACAATACTAATCATAAGAAATGTTTTCATATGACGGTGGCAGTGACTGATCAATAAATACATACAATGGGAGAAGGCTCAGAGAAGATGAACTAAGGTGATGCACCCACAAAAGTCAGCGAATCATGTAGGAAGTGACTGACCACATCTGATGCAAAGCTGACTTTATCTCAATACAAAGGGAACCAGACGAAGGCCTTTGGTTTACATGAACAGTTATCAACAATTGAGTGGATCAGCTGGCGGTGTAAATGTTTCTCTCTGAGTTCACTAAAAGTATGAAAGTCTCCCTGAGTCAGCCAGGTCAGCATAGGGGGTTTGAATACATGGCTAAACCTAACAGAGTATAAACCCCAGAAAACTAGCAAAATAATTTTGAAGAGAGCAAGGGGCTTGACCCTGTTTCAACCCAGAATTTCCTTCGTGGTGACTGAGGTCACCCAGCTTTGTGACAGTGAGCATATTACAGAGACCAGTAACAGGGATCATACTGGTACTGATTGAATGGCATATTGCAATTTTTGCTATATTTCCCTGAGCTTAACTTACATTTGCGTTATGTTGTGCTGGTTTGGGCCGGGATAAAGTTAGTTTTCTTCATAGTAGTTAGTATGGGGCTACATTTTGGATTTGTGCTGAAAACAGTGTTGGCAACACAGGGATGTTTTAGTTGTTGCGGAGCAGGGCTTACACAGAGCCGAGGACTTTTCTGCTCTTCACCGTACCCCACCAGAGAGTAGGCTGATGATGCACAAGAAGTTGGGAGGGGACATAGCTGGAAGAGCTGACCCCAAATGGTCAAAGGGATCTTTCATGCCATATGACGTCACGCTCAGTATAAAAAGCTGGGGGAAGAAGAAGGAAGAGAAGCAACATTCAAAGTTATGGCATTTGTCTTCCCAACTAACTGTTACACATGCTGGAGCCCTGCTGTCCTGGATATGGCTGAACACCTGCCTGCCAATGGGAAGTGGGGAATTAATTCCTTGTTTTGCTTTGCTTGCATGTGAGACTTTTGCTTTACCTATTTAACTGTCTTTATCTTGACTCATAAATTTTTTCACATTTACCATTCCAGTTCTCTTCCCTATCCCACCAGTGGGGAGTGAGCGAATGGCTGTGTAGTGCTTTAGTTGCCAGCTAGGATTAAATCATGACAGTGTTATATAATATATTTTGTATAACTGCCAAACAAAACCCCCATGTAACACCAACTACCTTCAAATAAATACATTTGGTATCAGAGTTTATACTTTCCACGTGTGGGCTACCTAAAAGAACCTGGTCAGGGAGTACTGGACTCTGACAGTGACTTCCCTGAAGAACGACTCATCCATATAATTCAATATAATTTAAATACAGACTTCTCATTTTGCTCTGCCTTTTGAAAGCATGCTATGGATTTCACTAAAATGTTTTTTCAATAACTAAATTAGGATTTTAATTTAGGACAGCAAAATACTTGCAATGTAACTGTCATACAGTGTTGTCTTTTCATTTTTACATGTTTTCTTTATTTTATTATGACTTAGTATGTGTCTTCTTGGTGTCATTACCACTTCTAATCATTACTCTGAGTGTAATAAATATTATTCCTATAGCTAATCATATACCAAGATCCTAGCTTGTTGGCTTGCAGATTTTTTTTATTTTTTTAGGAGAAAAAAAAAAAAAAAACCAAAAACAAACACCACCCTGTTTCCATGTATCTTCACAGACTGTATGCAAATTAAAAGATGTTAGAGAAAAAAATTCATTGTAGGGTCAGAATGGTACTGACTTTTTCTAGAAGAGTAATTAGAAATGCATTTATCTGCAGAACTTCATTCCTTTATACTATTCCATTTGGCACATCTTACTTCTCAAAAGATTTTTGTATTCTCACCATATAGTGGTTGAAAGCCTCTTTTAATTTCCTTACTATATCTTACTCATTTCCCCTATTTATAGCTGTAATAGCATTTCTGAGAGTGGGATTTTTTTTTAAGTTGTACATTTGCTATTACTCTGTTCCCAGGCCTTGCCTCGTGAATACAACTTTCAAATTTCTTTCATGGATATACTGTATCATTACAAAAGGATACATTTAAAACTGTCAGAGGTTTGACTTCTCTAAGCCATGAAACCAAGACCTGTCAAAATTAATGCTGAAACTCTGGCCTGACATTGGCCTCAGTATAAATCCAGTCCCACAAGTAATCCTCTTAACTAGTTCCCTTTGCCATAATCATACTTGTAGTTCAAATAGAAAATTATTATAATCCTTTAAGCAGTAGAAGTACATTAAATTCAATTCTTTCAAATTTATAGTCAAATTATGCAGACAGACCCAGGAAAGGAGAGGCAAGAGAAACCACCTGAATATGTACTGCAGAGCTACCTCTAGTTATTTATCATAGGTTGACTGCAGTATAGAATACTTAGAGCAGCAAACTGGCAGTGTCTAGAATGAAATGGAAATAGGTAGACTTCTCAGAGAAAAAAGTCCAATATTTTTTTGTAAGGTATGGTTAGTAATATACTTTCCCCTGATTTATAAACAGGGCTGATCAAACAGTAACTTGTTTTGATTATTTTAAGACACTTGGAGAAGAATCTTCTTCAATAAAAGTTGATAATGTCTTAGTTTTTGGCATAGAAAAGGAAACTTTTCATACCATCATTTCATATTATTTTCCATTTTCAAATATTTTTTTTCATTATTTCTTTGTCTCTTTCTCCTCTTGTCGGTTTAAAAGGAGAGAAAGCAGGAAAGTATCTGAAAAAACACCCCAAAATTTTGAAAATTATATGTATTTTATTTTCATCTATTCATCAAATAAAAAAACCCACCCAAACAACTCCCTTTTTTAAAATTTCAAATTATGAAATACTTCTGCCAGTACCCTGCATGCATCTCTTTTTTACTAGTGCATTCTCACATTTGTCATTGGGTTCTAATCATCACCTTACCTCCACAGAACCAATATGAATCCAAATTAACCGAGAAGTGCTGTATTTCTATTTTTTTTTGTGTCATGTGACGTTTTTACAAAAGCTTTTATGTTGCAATTTTTTAAAATTGTTTAGTTATCTACAAATGCTTATTCATTTTTTGCTTTCTTTGTATATAAAGCAATTCATATGGCTTCCCATTTCCTTTTTGCTAGAGTTTACTATACTTTGCCTTGGCACAATATGTTCTCTCTGTACATTAAAAAACAGCTATCTGTTCCAGAAGTAAATAAGCCATCCTTACTTTGAAAAGATGTAAGGTAATATAATATTCAAATGACAAAAAGAATCCCAAACCAAACCAAACCAAGCAATCCACTCCCCAAGAACAAACATACAAACAAAGAAAAAAACCCAAACAGTCCCCTGAAATAATTCAGTTTACTGTATAGTAAATAGACCCCGGATCGCCTAAATCTCCTAGATCATAAATATCTTCCTGACTTCTCTAGTAATTATTGTATTCTCCCTCTCCCTGATCATTTTTTTCTTTCCTCCATTTTATCAATAAACACATACTTTTGAAAAGTCTTATGAGGGGCTACAACAAATTCCTGTAACTTATTTTTTTTTCTTTACTAGATAGTTTTACTTATTCATCTTTTGTAATCTGAATGAGTAAACAGGTCTGTAAGACTGCATAAAAGCAGACCCAATACGATACCTTCAAACACTGGTCTTTGTTTTCAAACCAACTTACCATAGGCAAATCCACACATATCTATAAATTACAGTCATTAATTGAGCACGTCATACTGTTCTTCTTATATTCAATTGTTTGTTAATTTTTCTTTGAAGTATCGCACCAAGATGTCACATAGAGCTTGATATCTATGGAGCACATTAGCTAAGCTACACAGCTTCTCTAAAATAAATCTTTGTTGTAGTATTATATGTAGGCATATGTTACATTTGGAAATAATCTTAAACCGATGCTAGTTATTTCATACTGAATGTTTAATGCACTCAAATAGGTCTGTAACCTTTTCACCTGAGATTACTGAACAGTTGTAATACTATACTGTCATACCAGGGAGAAGATTTAACTTGAGTCATAACAGTATAGAACTGGGTTATGTTTGTGGCAGTTCCCATTATGACAATACAAATGTATACAATTTTGGTTTTTCCGATTATTAAAATTCTATCTTTTTTTTTCTAAAAAGAATATGCTTTTTAAGTAATATAGACAACATACTCTTCAATGTTACTAGGGGAAAAAAAAACCATAAATCTCTATTTCTTTCTAACAAATGTATAAATAGTTTTAGAATTGTAATGGTGATCAATGGATCATTTAAAAATATAATAGAAAAGAGGAAGGCAACTGTATACAAATGTGCTGCTAGCTAATCATCAAACTAAAATTTTTTTAAATGGTCATAATTCCTCATAAAGTAGTTAGGCTTAACAGCTGTTCAGCTAATTGACACTAATTGTTCTTACAGAGCAGGCCAGGATATTATCTTCTAACTGACAGATTGCCTTTATGACTGAAATAGTCAAACATAAACTTATGGCCTGTTTTTAAATTCTCATTTATTTCCTTATAGCATGGAGCAAGCACTGCATAAACACATTCACAGTAGCTACTAAGAGGGTTTTGCTAGCATTTAGAATCCCTATCGCCCCTGCACTTGAGCTTAAAATAAAATGTCAAGTTAGAAGCTTCATGTATGTCTAGTAACTAACTTTGTGGAGAAATGTATCAGGGTGTGCTAAATTTTCCTTCATTTGCTAAAGAGGGCAGCAAATGAACCTTATGTGAATTAAACTGTCTCAAAGTAAACATGGAGATTTGCAATACCGGAGACTTTGCTGAATGCAGGAGAGCTGTGAAAATTAGCAGGAAGAAAGAACGTCTTTTAACTTAAAGAAAAATATTGCTCAGCCTAATACATTTTGTAGTGTATAGTATTTAGGACTATGTGTTTAGTGCTCAGGTATCCCATTTACAAATCTAGTACCACCAGCATATGTTTGTCTTCCCTTTGGTATCACTTAAGTCCAGAGCACATAACTGGAAAAAAAGAGAGAGAAAGATTTATGCTCTTTTTCAAGACTGTCTATTCCAGCCTTTAACTAAATGACCTCTCCTGGGGTAGAAAACTGAGTCTTTAGGGTAGGAGTCACTTTTTTACAAATGTATGAAGGAGTTCTAATGATGCTTCATACATACAGGAGATCACTGTAAAAGGTGAGTTTATAGAGGTAGGTTATAGGCTTTAGGAAAATTATATTAGATCATTCAACCATTTTGGGTGATGATCATGAGAACAGTTAATGAACTTGATAACAGTTGTTGGCTATCCTGAGACAATTTCCTAGTGGCTGGGATGTAATATTACATATATGCAGAAGCAATTGTGTTAAGACATAGCAAAAGAAGGGTCATTTAAACTAATTATCAGAAGTGTTATTATATCTGTATGGTATCTGTATGTATATCTGTATTATAAGCTGTATCACAAATACAAAAAATCTATTACTTAAATTAAAAACCAAACAAACAAATAAAAGAAATCCCAATATGTATGTTTTAGATTTTCTAGTCTGAAAAATAATACACTTCATCCTTTCCTACCCAAGCAAACAATCATTGCAGGAGGTTAATTATTTCTGTTAATAGAATACAGATTTCAAAGTATTGTGATTTCAGGAACAATGATGAATTCTCAGGTAACCCAGACTCATTTTGAAGACTTTTGTGACTATCCAAAAATGTCACAAATTTTAACAATTCAAAATAACTCTTTATCAGAATCCTGTTAGGCATCAAATTCTCATTTTTAAAAATAAAAATAATGTACTCCAGAAACATAACCTATATAATGTCAAGTTCACAATCGAGTGTGTTGTTGAAAGCAACAGCCCAGGTAAACCATAACATACAATATCCAACATTTTAGTCAGTTTACAGCATCATCTGTATCTTGCATAAAATAGCACAAGTATAGTAGACATCACTGGATAAAAATTAAGATCCACTGAACTTGATATTCTTCGGATTCTCAGAGAATAGAAAAATTGGGAAGTGTTAAAAACAGTACCATTGGTAAGAGGCAGCACCCTGATCCACAATTATTTCAGTTTTATATTTGTTACAGAGGCTTTCAACTCAATTATCCTTTATCTACAAATTTTGTATGATATACTTGAAAAAGATAAAGCTAATGCACTTGCATAACAAGAGTTTGAATTTTTTTCATTTGTTATAAAAGGAGAGTTAGCCACAAATATAGTAACCTGACAAAAGTAAATGCAGTGTCCCAAAACTGAAATCAAATTATTCACATATTATTTGGCAACATCATCTCCAAAGCTCTTTTGGAAAGTGTTTTTATCTAAAATAATTTTTGCTTTTCAATAATGCAACTAAGAGGTGTATATATATATTAGTTTGAAGAGAACAATGTTTCATTAAAAAGGAATACCTTCTTTCCGAAATCACCTGAGAGTACTTCAACACGTTCTCACATCCTTTTGATTACTTACAGTTAAATCAGATTTAAAATAATTCCTTTCATTTGTAGTCTGCATTTATGGACTTAAATTGAATAAAGAGTCTCTTCAACAAACACTTCAGTCACAAGTTTCCTGACCTCTATAATATGCAGCTAATGTTGATATCTAATGTTGAAAATAGAATGCAAGATCTAGTAACTATAAAGCAAATTGTTCTACAGCATTCCTGCATAACCCTCTGCCCTCCTGCTCCAAACCCCAAAAGCAAAAAACATAGAAATCTTCACTGGAGTAAGTCCATTACAAAGCATACATATAATTTGTTGCAGTTAATCCTGTATATAGTGACAAGTTCTAACTTCAGAAAGCTATATTCAGCTTGGGAAATTAGAGCTAGTGTCCGGGTCTTATGCAGATGGTGTAAGATCCACAGAGTCTGAATATTTTAAAATAATCTCTGTTTAATATGCAAAGAATAATGAAGCTTGCAAGAAGAACAGAAAGAACCCCACACTAATTAAAAGTTTATGAAAAGTGAAAAAAAAAATCAAAAACCTATCTTGATTTCATCAATGACTGTTCAATTTTGAAACAAAAATGTGTACTCACCAATTTCAGGAATTGCTTTGTCACCAATTATTTAAGATATAATCAAATTAATATGGAAAAAAAATCTATGTCATCAATTAACTAATAGATGGCAGCACTGCACAGTCATTTCCATTTATAGAAGAAATATTATGTGTCAAAGGCATATCAGCATCATTCCTGTAAAACAAAATGCAGCTCCTCACAGAGAAGCCTCTGCTACCTCAACTCTCTGTAGAGGCCTACATTCCTGTCTCTCCTAGGATGTCTTCTTTGAAGATGTGGCTCAACCATGAAAGAAAATGCCTATATTAGAAGAACGATAGCAAAGCAACTATCTGCCATCACCTCCTGCGTAACTGCTTCAGAGAGTTTATAATTGGCAAACTGCTACAAAAGGAAAGACAGAATTTGAGGATGTGCTCAAGACTGTATTTGACAAAGTAACGCTGAGGTAAGGAGCAAGGCAGCTGTGTGCAGATGCTGAAGAGATTGTCTGCCAAAAAAGAGTTCTGTGAGTCCATGTACGGAAAGGAAAATGGCTCACCTAAGCAACGTGGCAACTAACAATCCTATTCTAGGCTTGCTTAATATACAAAGCAGCTCAAAGGAGCTAGAGAGATGTGGTACCTTTTCTTAAATGTCATTTAGAATCCACAGTTATTGATTTCCTGATTTTCTGGTCAAATTCCCTTTTCTTTTCCTATTATGCTGAACTGGAGTGTGTGGTTAGCATTGGATGTCTTTTAATTATGTCTTGTCCAGAAAATACTTCTATTTTTTCCCTATTTCTAAATTTCTCACTTTTACAGGATGCCAGGTAACCTAATGTAATCATAGTTTGCTCCAAAATGAGAAGCTGCAGCATCCTCAGAATGTTGCATATTCAATTCATACACATGTTCTATTCCGTATCAATAAAAATTATGTATCTTATAGTTGTATTCTCAGTATGCAAGACATCTTTGCACTTGTAAGATGGTCCCAGTCAGGAAGGCACGTACATTCTAAGAACAGAGAAGGAGAAATGAAGGGGGAAAAAAATTTAAAAAAGACACAAAGAAAAAATAGGATTAAAAAGAAATATAATGTCTACAAGCTTATAGAATCAAAAAAGCAGGTCCTTAGAGGTCCTGAAATATGATCAGAGTAGGAGCCTTGCATACGAGCTGCAGGATCTGATGCAACACATAAGGAGCCATGTGAGTGAAGGCATGGGGCAATTCCGTGAGAAACTGACAAACAGGCAGTCAAGGGTGGAAATCTTTGAACTGAAGGTGAGAACTCTTTACAGGTAGCTGAACAAGAATAAACTTTGCTATGAAACAACAGTAAATAAACTGACAAGACCTAAAAGTTTTTATGCGTATTTTTCATTAACAATACTGCTATGAAAAAATATCTAATTAAATAATTACTGGGAAAAATATGAGGGATGTAAGTGTATTTTTCTTTTTCACAGCTTTTAACCACTTGAACAGAATGGGGTAGGAAATTGTGTTATTTTATCAATAGCAACATTGTTTATCTGATTTGCTAATACTTTTCTATACTAATTTTATTGGGGTTTTATAGCTGTGAGAAGGAAACCACAGGATTTAAAATAAAGCATGCCATTCAATAAGCATCTGGCACAATTTAAGCATATATTACACATTTGAAAATAAACCTGCAATCAGAGACCCTGGTTTGAGTAATGAGATGAAAATTCGAGTTAGTTATTTTTTGCAAGCTTGAAACAGATTTGGTTTAGTGTTTGGGTCTAAGTACCAAGGCTTGAAAATTCATATTCACATACTCATATCATCTTATTATTTGACAGGTAAGCCTCATATGTACAGACTTGGCACATACTGTCATTTTGGGATTCTCTTTTTCTAATATATAATTTTAATTCTAAATATAATTTTAATTCTAAAATTCTATAGACTAGACTCCCTGTCCATATTGACATAGAACTGCAGCACCATCAGCAGAACTTATATATTAAATATTTTATAATCTTGTTATCTTAATTTGCCTGTACTGAATTCTAGCCAAAGGTAAGAATAAGAAGTCATTATCGGATAATGGTACATTACAGCTTTTAGGGGGTTTGTGGATTTCATTCCAAAAGGACCTGCTGAAGCCTCTTGAGGTAGAATCTGCTTCCTCATGTTTTTACAGTACTTTGCTGGAGGGTGCACAGTTTAAAGGCATACAGCAACAAATTAATTTATAACAAAAGCTATCTCTTTTTACTGTTCTACTCTCTTAAGCTCTGTATTTCTACCTACAGAAATAAATTAAGCATCTGATTTGCAGAAAGCTAGCTATCTCATATTAGCTGCCTCTCAGCCACTGAAATAACAGTAAAAAAACACCTGTGTCTTACATTGATATGCCTGAGCCAAGTCATACTCAGCTGCTTGTTTTGTTGGATTGATCTAAAGATAGACACACCCAGAAGACATCACCTTTTCTAACTTGGCTGAAATAAACTATGATGAAGGACCAGCCAGTCAAGATAAAACTTGTGATTTTCACAAAGATACTGGGTTAAACTACTGACAATTTCCTAAGGAAAAAAAAAAACCCAAACAAACAAACCCAAAACCAATGTAAGTACTAATTGACATAAATGGCAAGGTTTTCGTAGCAAGGGCAGAGGAGAGGGGCTACAAGGGTGGCTTTTGTAGGAGGATGTTGAGTTTGCCCTGATGCTGGACACAGCCTGTTCCAGTTGCCTCCACAGCCAACTCACTACAGGACACATCTGAGCCATCTGCCAAGCTGGTGCCTTGTCACTGAAAACACATTTAAGAAAGATGAGCAAACATCAAGAAGGAGGGAGGACAGGAAAAGAACAAAGTGAACAAGGGAACAAAGTCAGGGTAGTACAAAGCCATCCACGGCAGAGCTGGTAACATCCCTGAAGGGATTGAGGGCCATGGACAAGCTCATGCTGGCACAGGAACACCTTGAAAAAACTGCAGCTCATGGAGAACCTATACTGGAGAAGAAGAGTCTAGGAAAGGGAAATGGAGGGTAATTTCCTCAGTGGTTAGCTGTTTGTTTTCTTTATTTCCCTATATTTCATACAAAAATTAAATGTTTAGGTTCTGTTAATTGACAATGTATTGTTAAATTCCCCAAATAAGGTCTGTTTTGCCTGTGACAGTAAGTGGTGAGTGATTTTTTTTGTCTTTATTTCAGCTGATGAATTTTCTCATTCTTTTTCTTCCCATTTTTTTCCTCTATCCCATCAAGGCTTCCCCATCATTAGCTGTGTGGGTTCTTGGCTGCTAGCCAGGGCCAACCTACTATAAATGTGAAATAAACCCAAGTATTTTCACTATTGCCTCCTGGTTTTACCTTAGATATAAATATTTATTCTGGGGTAGAACTTTTTCTCTTTTGAAATTGGTAGATAATTGAGTACTCATTGGAATAAGATGTTAATAGTCTTTGCAGAAATCAAGTCTTTTATATATGTAGCAAATACAGGAAAAAATAATACAAATGTTCTTACTGAATTTTCTGCAATCCTACTCACCCCTAAAAAAAAGTTTTAAGCTCAAATTCTGAATCTCTTGGAGACTGAAAGTGAAAATATGTTGCATGGAGTTCTTCCTAATATAAAGGCTTTTCAGTCAAAAAGAGGTGTAGGTCATACAGCTTACTGTGACCTGGGATAAAGGGGTGTGTGAAGGGAGATCAGAAGGTCTGTTTTATATAACATAGAGAATTTCTAATTTTGTCATTTACATGTCTGCTGTAGAACATAAATTCATCAGTTAACTGACCTTGATTACACTGTGTTTGTCAGTATCTTTTCCCAAATAACAGGTGACACGGCAAGACAACAGGGCCTCAAGCTGGGCCAGGAAAGATTTACATTGGATATTAAGAAAAAATTTCCTCACTAAAAGGGTTATCAAGCACAGGAACAGGGTGCCCAGGGCAGTGGTTGAGTCACTGTCCCTGGAGGTATTTAAAAGATGTAGATGTGGTGCTTAGGGACATGGTTTAGTGGCAGATTTGCAAGTGTTATGTTTATGGTTGGAACTTATGATCTTACAGGTATTTTTCAACAAAAATAATTCAATGATTCTATGATTTTATTTTAAAATTGACAATTTATATTATTTTTTTTAGAATTATTGTCAATTTATCTCTATCACATAGGAATGCAAAATGATATTACATTTCTTTCAACAAAAAAGGTAAATAATTAAAATGTGCATTTTAATGTTAGGATAATTTTCCTTGTTACTGCTTTGCAGGTAAGTTTATTTGGTTTGCTCTGTAGCTTCCCTCCATTCCCTTCCTTTTTTTCATTTTAGAGGAAGTGTGCTGATCTGTTTTATTTGTAGCTAGATGAATATGAAAACAAAAGTCCTTAGAGAACAATCCCCATGTGAGCAGTGAGAATTACTGTCACAGCTTTTCCACACAGATAGATAAACCAGATGAAATATTTGAAAATTAGTGTGTTAATAGTGCTCATTTTGACAAAGACTATGATTGAAAAAGGAATTGATTAAATAATAATGACACGAGGGACCAGAACTTGGTGTAACTCATTCGGTATTGACTGAGATTCCCTTTAGCCCCTGCTAAGGAAACCCAGCTGCTTCTGCACCTCAAAATACATTCTCTCTACTCTGTCTGGCAGGTACAGCAGATGCTCAAGGATAGGAGTTTCCCTAGGAGAAATTTGATTAAGGAAAGACATGTGACCCTATATGACCAAAACATTCACTGAACTGTGATCAACAAAGTCTGCAAAAAATGAATATGAAACTCTGTGCATTGTTACATTACTCCCTTAATGTTAACAGTTAAGCAAAACATAACCTCTTTCCCTTGTCCAGATCCAGCAGTTCACTGTAAAATAAATATACATCTGTTTAACACCAAGGATTTATGCTAATTCAAGTATTAAGGGAAATAAATCAAACTTACCGTTATCTGGATGTCTGTGGAAAGTCTAGCTTACAACATTTGATCAGTGTTATTGAAATAACAATACTATTCATTTTGCTTTGTCCTATTGCTATTAATCTCCCTACAAACAGTGGCAACTCAGTCATAATAGTTTAAATATGCCTATTTTTAATCAGAAAAACAATATCTTAAATATACTTCATGGTCTGAATGTCATAGTTACACAATAGATGTGAATTATATTTAACTAGATCTGCTTTGAGGCACATGTTATGTTTGAAGTTTAATTGTATTTGATTGCCTTCATGAAACACATCTGTTGATTTGAACTTTTTCCTTGAAAATACTCCAGCTGTGTTCTGTATTCTGAACTTGACTTTTCAGAACTATAGAGCTATTCTACGTTAATTCATAAAAGTGATGCAGCAAGCAAGTGCTGGGAAGTTACACAAGTTCAGTATCTGTTGGCCATGATCCTTCTGCATTAGGTTTTCATGTGGTTTAGGAGACAATGTCATAGCAGGCAGATACATTCACTCCATACTCACTGGAGGTGGTGGATGGGAAAGTCCACTAAATGTGCAGGTTATTTTCCTTTTTCAAAAGTGTACAGAAAAGAGTTGATGAACTGGGTTGTAATCATTACTCTGAGACATCTACTTCCAGTCTTTGAAATGACAAAATAAAATTTCCTCATAGTCGATAACATGGCTAAGACTATTGCACTTTTCATATTAATGCACAGCTATGAACTGACTCTCGATAAAGTTATCATGCAAATGAGAGCTTTGGCTTGTGTCATCTTGTCAGCAAGGTGTTCTGGCTTTTGTGTGGGTAGTGGACTGGATATAAAGAGGAAAATATGCTAACAATGCTAACCTGATGATTTAAATCTTGGGATAAGTGAAGATGAACAAAGATGATATCAATCACAAGCTAATTGTGGTAAACAAAGGAAAACATTGCTGGATCACCAATAATAACTTCATTTTTACCATACCACATGGCTATATGATTATTCACTTCACTTAAGAGTATAGCAATAAGCTGCCCTTGGGTATAACAAATAACTGTATAACTTGGCTTTTGTCTCTTGCAGTGGCCAATTGTAAATATTTAGGAAAAAAAAACAGAAATAGGGTTCTTTTTGTTATTACAGCTTTCAGAGACATGCAGCCAAGGAACAGCCTGAGTGTTTTTTATGGTGATAAACTTCGTATTTCACAGCTTTCAATGGATTTCTTGTTTCATGAAAATAAGTTTTATCCTTTTCAAGTTCTTCCTAAAAAGACAGGCAGGTTTGGATATACATGAATCTGTATTTTTACTAATACACCTCTGCTATTATTTTGCAGATTCAAATGTAACTGTTTCTATACCAAACATCTCAGGAAAACATCAGAAAGAAGTCTATCAAAGTGTAAATCAAATAATGTGGTTTTGGGTTCAGAGCAATTTCATTCCAATATAAAGAGCTGTGAAAAACAAGTTAATATTGTGCCTTTACCAAGCCAGAAAGGCACAAACACATTCAGAAACTCCACACCTTTTAGATGCCCAGTTCCAGTTACAAAATTCATAAGTCTGCTTTAAAGATAGTGTATTTTCTGAAGAAATGACAGGACATAAATGTTTCATTTTCTTCTATATAATCTACAGGCTTTATATACTGCATTTCACACGTCATTCTAAATAACTAAGCATGTAAGTTTCTGTTCTGCAAAATAAATTAGTTTTAAATTTAAATCTAGAAATCAAGTGCACCAACAGACAAAATTAGTAAGTAGGTGAGAAGTATGTTAACTTACTAACACAAAATACTGAGAAAAGGTCTGTATCAGAAACTCTACCATCTACTGTACTTAAGCATCTGCTAATGTGCCCACATTCACATGAGGGCTCATAAACAAAAGCCTCCCTAGCTTATGTTTCAACAGGAGCAGCTGCATTTTCTGATATTCTGTCTCCAACGGTAGCCAGTAATAGACATTTAGAAAAAGAGAGCAAGAAATGGAGCAAGTGTGAGTAAATTGCATTTGGTCATGCTATACAGTACTGATTATTAATTACAGTAGTGGTTAGAGATTGACCCATCATTAGATTAATCTCATTTTTTTTCAACTTCCAGAAATATGCTGTGGCAAAGTATCCCACAACTGCTAAATAGTAGGTTC
>JAVJGJ010000059.1:15191412-15208883 GCA_035590215.1 Microhierax caerulescens | reverse complement strand
AAATGATATTTTAATAAATTTTCAAAAAAAAAAAAAAAAAAAAAAAGCCCAAGTCAAAGAATAAACATGCACATACATATCAGAAGTTATTTGTGGAGCTAATTCACATACATGACCCGTAACATTCTGATCAATTATGTGCTCACCCTGCTTCTGAATGTACTGCTTGGTTGTCTAATGTTGCTTTTCTGACAAAAGTTGTAATGCACTGGTTATTTTTTCTTAAACTGTGGAGATGTGATGCCAAGTATTTAATGCAGAACCACACAGGGAATTATTCTGAATTTGAAGAATGAGGTCTGCAGTGATAAGGAGGTTTAGTGCAGATTGAGAATAATAGTATTCAAAGGGAAACCACCAGGCTGAAAAGCAAATTTTTACCTTAACAATCTCAGTAATAAGAACAAAAAGGTAACAAAGTGTTAATAACATTTGTCTAACCCAAAGATGTGGAAAGCATCACTGATAAAGAGAATCAGAACAGGATGAACTGAAGTCTGTGGGAACAGAAATGGAAATAAAAAAATATTAGTATAAAGTGCATGACTGCTAATAATTGAACTCTGTATGCATGGAGATGCTGAGCTGGAAAGGGCAAAAGAGGACAAAATTCTGTCTGTATTAATTCATCGACTAAGTGTAATGGAGACGTGAAAAAGTTAACGAGTTTTGTAGGGCTGATCAGGCCATGTACTTGCAGAATGTGATGTGCAAAACATGGGAGAGATTTCATTTAGAATATTGAGAAGAATTGATATGACCTAATTTGGGGTTTACAAGTGAATCACAGAATTGTAGAACGGTTTGGGTTGGAAAGGACTTTAAAGATCATTTAGTTGCACTGCCCCCACCATAGGCAGGATCAGATCACATTGCTCAAAGTTCCATCCAACCTGGCCTTGAACACTTCCAGCGATGGGCCATTACCCTTGTGCTACCATCACATGCCCTTGTAACAAGTCCCTCTTCAGTTTTCTTGTAGGTCCCCTTTAGGTACTGGAATGCTCCAATAAATTCTCCCAGGAGCCTTCTCTTTTCCAGGCTGAACAGCCACATCTTCATTTTAAGAAAAGGCTATCTGAGCAATTAATAGAAACAAATAAGCCTCAGAATGTGAACAATATTCCGAATTATCATTCTGAGTGGCCTGCTTTACAGTTTTGTCATATGAGGAATGTATATTAGATTCCTCAGACAAGTTATATGGGCAATTCTTTGTTGCATACACTACGGGTCATTGTTTTCTAATAGATTTAAGATGAAGAAAAAAAATGATCATTAGACTAATTTAGACAAAAGTACTAAACCAGATGTATTTATTTATCCTAGTGAAATGAAGTGATTGTCCCCCTGTACTCAGCACTGGTAAGACTGCACCTCAAGTACTGTGTCCAGTTTGGGGCCCCTCTCTACAAGAAAGACTTTGAGGGCACTGAAACAAGTCTAAAAAAGGGCAATGAAGCTGGTGAAGGGTCTAGAGAAGAAGTCATATGCAGAGTGGCTGAGGGAACAGAGGTTGATTTGCCTGAAGAGGACAGGACGCTCAGGAGGAATCTCGTTGCTCTCTACATCTACCTGAAAGGAAGTTGTAGGCAGGTGGGTGTCGGTCGCTTTTTTCAAGTAACAAGCAATAGGACAAGAGGAAATGGCCTCAAATTGTGTCAATGGAGGTTTAGATTGGATATTAGGAAAAACTTCTTAATCAAAAGGGTTGTCAAATGTTGGAACAAGCCACCCAGGGAAGTGATTGAGTTGCCGTCCCTGGAAGTATTTAAAAGATGTGTAAATGTGGTGCTTGGGGACATAGTTTAGTGGTAAACTTGGCAGTGTTAGTTTCATCGTTGGACTTGATGATCTTAAAGCCCTTTTCAAACCTAAACAATTCTATGATTCTAAGAAGCATTTTTATTTGATAAAATTAATAGGATATCAGAATTACTGAGGCTACCAGACTTCCGATTGCTTGTCATTCATGCATTTTCCTAGCACCATATACTGCTTTTGAAGCACCTTCAGCCTGACTCGAAGAGGTCAGTCCAAACATATATCAGTCTCTGAATTATGTAATTTTAAAAGACTTCAATTGCTCCTATTTTCAGTAATATGATCAGTATATAATCTGTTGGATTTTTTTTTTTACTTCTTAGCCTACCTAGTTATGTTTCATATGGTTTAGTGTTGAACTTGGCAGTGCTAGGTCAACAGCTAGACTTGATGGTCTTAAAGCCCTTTTCCAACCTAAACAATTCTATGGTTCTACAATTTCTCATAAATACATCATACAACTGAAGTGCAATGTTGGCACAAGAACAAATTAATATAAATGTACCAGAAGTAAATTTAGGAGAAAACCCAAATATTTCTAAATTAAATCTACATATGTTGTGGAGTAGTAAGCCAGTGGAACGTGGGGCAAAAGTATCTTTATAATTTTATTAGAAAGATGAACCAATTTACCAAATGGTTGCTTACGTTATCAGGGGATTGGGTTCAGTGGCATGGAGAAACACTCAAGTCCTTCCAGAACCAGGCAGACTTAACCCATAAGATCAGAAGGGTTTTCACATTTATTTTATTAAGAATTGAGGGGAATTCTCTTTTGTAATTTCATGGAAGTATTTTAGCTAATATGTTTCTTACGATTTCCCATTTCCAGAATTTCAAGATAAATGTATTTGAACAGGGCTGATTTTTCTTTCCTAGTGATATATATACATATATATATAAACTTCCATGATACCTTTCATCATTCCAAGGAGGTGAAATGGAAGTACTTCCCTTCAGCTAATTAATGGTTCAGATGTGTAAAAATGGTGTTAGGAATTTGGATCACTTGATCCTCTTACTTCAAACAGTAATCAGGAGAATCTTCATGTCAAAACATAGTTACTAAGTACCTTTACAGGTATTAGGAGTCAATCACTACTACCTGTTGACAGAAACAACCTCATTCTTTTAGTCAAAACAGAGATACATATGCAAAAAATAAGGTCCCAACAACTTGACATACCATCTCACTGTTTTATGACATCATAAATCACTAGTTCTCTCATTCTGAGATTAGCAGCATCTATTTTTAAGGTGTTATGACAAATACAGTGTACATGATAAATGTGATGTTGTTTGAAAATTTGACCACAGCTCTGTATCAAAGGCTGCAAACTTCAGCTACTCAGAAGAAAGCACTGAAGATATACTTTTTAAATTTTATTTTTTTTTTACATAGACTACTACAGGAAATGTCTACTTAGGAAAGCCTAGGAGAAATCAAAGTAAAATGAAAGATTGACAAGGTACAGATCTTATTTCATAATAGTGTAATTATGCATAATTTCAAAATTATAAAATATATAAAATAAAAATCTGAAATAACATTGTCACTGTGTTTTCCCATATTATCAACATTTGTCAAATTCATGTGTTACTGTTAACTAGGCATTAGATATACAGTCATGATAGGCGAAAGATACAACATAAGAAAATTTTCCAGGAAAGGAGAACATAGTTTTTGATGCTATCTGACATGCCTAACCTTTCTCTGTACATTAGGTATAAATCTCTACATAGCTGAAAACTAAGCATCTTGGAGAATTAAGAACAAAGAAAACAAGAATTGTTTTCAGACAGTAAAACATCAGCCAGAGTGGATGCACAGCTCAGTCCTACTGCAACAAAGCTGTATCAGCCTCAAGAGTCCCTGTTAATTTACTCTTTTCCACAACTAAGTACTCAGTCTAACAACCTCCTGCCAAAAGAAACTTCAGTGCTGATTACGTGTTGCCCCAGCACAAGTTGTGCTTGAACTGCTTGAGAACTGTGTGCAGCTCAGTAGTCCAATATTATTTGACTATTAAGATTATATATAGCTTATAAACTACTAAACTTACATTTAGAGTGTGTATGTGAGTGTTCATGCATTTCTTGGGGGTGCTGATCTTGAGCAATATTTCTGTTATACAGGTAATTTTTAAATAACCACTGAACTAGAAAAAAATCAGGGTTTTGAATGACTTATATGTCATATATGCATATATGTACATATAATGTTTATATGCAATTAAAGCCACCAGCCTTTACCCCCCAGGTAATCCAAAATAGGTGTGTAAAATACTCTTGAGAAGGAAGATTTCTTAAAAATCTCAGATAAAAAAAAGAAAAAAAATGTTGTCCTACTTTCTGGGTGAGTACTTAGATATATAACTGAATGGCAGATCAGTCACCAATACATTCCTGAATCTAGTCTTTTTTGTTGTTGTTGGAAGCTTTTTATGTGCCCTAATGGAAGCAGCAATCATACTGACTGTTATAAATAAATGTACTGCTTTGCCTCATTGCTATTTCTTAAAATGTATGAATGTAACCTTAAAATCTGTATTCTGGTTTTCTAAGTATACCATTTAGGTCTGTCCTATTATTATTCATCAATGTCTTAACTTTCAAGTATTAACTAATTTTTCAAAATACAAGATTTGGTTAAATAAGAGCAAGTATCTTCATTAGATTGATTACAGTTACTGGGCATATTCATGCATCAGTAACATGTTCTTAATGATCCTGTGCCAAAGATTACCAATCTGTATACAACATACATAGTGCTGTAACTTATTTTTCTAATGGTTTTATTGGACAGAATTTTATATTTACCAATATGTCAGACATAGTATTTCTCACTGGTCAATTTATACGGCTTCTAATCAACTACCTTTCCTTTCCTGAGATCCAGTTTAAAATGTGTATGGATCTCTCTTATAGACTGAGTCTATGTTAATTAGCATATTCTTAAGTTACCTTGATTACAGTTGAATTTAGCATGTTGACTTCAGTAAGAGGGAATTTAGCAAAATACACGTTGACAAAGAGTTTGCTCTTCTGTAAATGACCACATAATCACTTCTCTGTTCTGCAAAACAGGGTCCAGCTTTTAAGGGGAGCTATGTTAACAAATCAGTTACAGATGGTAAAGTACCTGCATAGTATGATAGGGCAGAGGTTAGGCGGTGGAATGGTGGAACCCACCATTTCATAAATACATGAAATAACCACAGCCTACTGCTTGTATTTAATGGTTCCCATTTGAATTTTCTTTACCCTGGCAATTTAATTGTCAATTTCTTTACATGCTCTTTGTCAGATGTTTACTTTTCCACAAAGGTTTGAATTTACTTTACAATTTTTTATTTTACTGTAATCAAATTTTTACACTAATTGCATCCACTACACCTTGATAAACTGTTTTGCTCTGCAGTTTATACAATTATTTAATTTCAGCCCATTTTCTCATTTCAGCTTTCTTTTTTTGTTGTTATTGCTTTTTTCCCCTGAAGACTGTTTGTCTAAATTTATGACTTCTAAATTTATGACAATTTCTTCCTTCATATCAGAAGACAGTGAAGCACGACTCAGCTTGATAATATCTGGAATGTGTGAAATGCTGTTTATCTCTTCAATGACTATTGAAATTAGTAGTCAAAGTCCCGACGGTTGGTTAGGATATAAATGAAAGCAAAATTCAGAAATAAGATACTGGTAAGATATGCAGATTTCTTTCAAATTAAATTACAATGAAGTTAGATAAACAAGAATAATGAAATTGTATTCAAAAGCACTTGAACTGTGATTCAGCCAGCAGATGGCAAATGATGTTCAGTGAAGACAATAAGGTTGAAGATCTTACTTGTACTATGCAAATATTCTATGAATTGAACGTCCAGACAAACCCGTTAACTCACCTATCCAATTATAGACTGTACTGTGATTTGTTACTATGAGAAGGAAAAACCCAGTATCTTCTGCACCCTGAGCTATCTCAAGGATAAGATGCTGGAGATGTAAAATAATTCCTTTGTAGTGAACTTAAAGGGGCTTTGTTTCATTTTTACTGGATGTTCATTTCTGGAGTGGATTAATTTCCTTATGTTCTGGAGTATCAACCTCTATTATTTGCCTGATTGTGATGAGGGAGATGTAATATGAAAAGGGAAAAGCACCAACAATTACTGAAAACAAAAACAAAATACTGCTTATAAAACATTACCGCTTCTGCGAGGAATTATCAAGGACAGAAAGCATAGCTGGAGCATGAACTAAATGATGCAATAAAAATGACAAGTGGCCAGGACTGTGGTCAAAAATAGTGTGGAAAACAAAAGGAACAGAAGCCTTTTTACTTTTTTTATCCAACAAATTCAGTTGAATTTAATGTTAGTATTAGGGAACAGCTTTTGACCCTAACAATATAAATGACTCTAAAAATATAAAATATTGGTAAAATGTAGTTCTAACTCTCAGTATATTTCTTATGACATATAAACTAACTTTTCAGGAAATAAAAATGTTTTAAAAGGCAAAAGCCAAAGTTCCTTCAAAAAGTATTAGCAGCTTTTACTCTGCCTGTGACCAAGCACATGGCGACTTATGCATGGTATCACCTAAAGAACTTGAGACAGGCTTTCACAAAAAATACCCAAAAACATTCATCTAGATATAAGCATGTATTTTCATTAGTTCAGCTGAACATGAAAGTTCTCAGCTGGCTTTCGCCCACATTTGTCAACAATACTAATTAATAGCTAGGGCTGTAATTTTCTCTTAGGATTCTCTGTAGGATGCTTGATAGCCCTCACTCTTAAAATATGCAGCTAATCTTGGCTTCCTAAACATGCTTACTAACAGAATGTATGTTAAAAGTGCATAAATAATTCATATTAAAATTATGATTAATTAGATTAATATAACTAAGAGAGAAGAACATCGAAAGAAATAAATATGTAAATTTCATTATTCATCTTCAATCTGCAGTTTTTTCATTTGGTAGCAGTAAACCATAAATTTTGATATGGATCTAACAGTAAAATGTATGGAATAGAGTCAGAAGACTAATTTTGTAAGACTTGACATTAATTGGCTTAACAGCCCTGACAAAGCAATTAAAGCAGCAGTGGTGGTTTGCGGATGATGAAGATCATTGATAACCCATCAAACAATAAAATAGCAGCCATATTTTGCCTGAGTGTATCCTAAATGAACCACCCACACAGGACAGAGGTTTCAGAAAACCCCTGTTCAGAAGATTTCAGTGATAAGTGAGGCACAAGAGTGTTACTATTGTACATTTTTTGGCTTCTAGCATTGGACGTAGGATTAAAACTTGAAGTTTCAATTTAAAACATACTTTTTAAAAAGGAAATGAAGAGGAAAGAACAAGTGCTGCTCTTTTATGACCAAAAATTAAAGATAAATAAAACCCCCCAGTTTATATTTTCTGGATTTAAAATATTCATGCTTCTATATAACTAATAAAGAAAAAGCAACATTTTATACTTTACAATTTTGAAGCATGATTTAGGTTTTTGTCATATAACTTCAATTGTCTTTGACTGAAGATACATAGCTTGAATGCTATATTCAAAAATTTAACAATATATTTAAATTACGCAAAAGAAGATATCAAAGTGGAGTTATTAACACTCCTGAATCAAAACCACTCTTCCAGTAGGTGTAGCAGATGTCAGTATCTTTTTCAGCTACATAGAGAACTTTGCAAAGTTTGCTGTTGCTTCAGTTTCTTTATTCCCACTCAGTTTAAATAATTTCAAAGAAAATGTCTTTGTAATGACATCAAACACAGATGTATAAATATTCCATTAAAATTTTGTACAATGAAAGATCAGTTTCCAGCCTTGTACATTGTATTTTTATTCTTTATTTATGGCCTTTAACATCATAAGGAGAGAAAAGATGAATATAAAGCTTGGATTTGGGGTCATATTTTGTCTTTATCTGTTCTATTAGTCGTCTTATATGAGGGCCAGATTCTTATCTACTATAAATTGGAAGACATTTCAAATAACTGGTTTACTGATTCACAGGTTTTGAGAGGAGTATTAGTTGGAAGTTATCTGCTCTCTGGTTTTTATGTCCCCACTGTGGTGCACTCTAGTGCTGTAAGAAGTACTTTGCACTGAGACTTGATCTAGCTTCTACAGTGGAAAAAAATTACTCTTAATTAAATTTTGGAATTTAAGATTTTATTTCATTAATTTTAAACCCTCAGTCTCTTAATTCAGAAAAAAAACAAATATGGCAGTAAAACAAATTAACTGCAAAGAACTTGGAAAATTCTTCTTATCTGGATATATTCTCTGCATTAAGTATAAAGTTCAGTTCATTCAGTAACAAAACTTAATTTTCCTCAATAAAATTAGACCTTTGCAACTGGTCTTTCTTTTCTATTTGAACAGAAATAAAGTAGAACTATAAAGTTCTTATATAAAGAAATATAAAACTATAATCTGTACCGGGTTCTTTATCATACTGAAAATAATACAAGACCTCTCACACTCGAAATATCTTTTATTGTTTTGTTGGTAGTTTTACCTGTTCTGCTAAAGTTTTGCTTTTTTTTTTTTTTTAATTAAAAAAAATAGAATTCAAACATTAAATACATTTTTTTACAAGATTGCATACCAACATATAACATAGATAACTACTTCCTTCTCATCCTTGAACTGTGAATTATGGAATAGCACATTTATAAGGAAAAACATAATCTCAGACTTAATAAAAGTAGAAAACATAGTTGTTCTTGGATAAACAGTAGAAGTAGATAAAGCTGATACACACTAAATTACGAGATGTATCTATGGAAGTTATATTGAAAATTCTTTGATCTAGATATCTTCTGAAGCACTTTCTTTTCAAGAAAGTCTAGTGCTCCCTCCTATCAAGTACATCTGGTTTATAGCTGATTTATAGTTACACTTGATTATTTTTTTCCAGATAAGCTTGCAAGAATTTTTGCCTATGTGAAAGCTGCAATAAACTTTACTGAAGCAGAGCAGTTTTAAAGTTACATGGCATCAACCCAGGATATTTTGAGCAGAGCTTCAGAGTTCAGTTATGTCTACCATTAGTAAAACCTTTATTGTATTCATCCAAGGATTTTGCCCTTTCACTGTCAGAGCGATTTAGCTACATCTCTATTTCAAGAGGTCAGCAATCCTGAAGCAATCTCGAACCTGCAGTAATAAATAAAATTTCAGAAAACCAGACCCAAATTATTTACTGCATGAGTTGGGGTTTCTCAGCCTATTTAGATATGACTTTTAGTTACACACTGAAGTATTATTACATATATTTTGGTACCGATACATATGTTTTTTCTTGAATATTTTCTGCTTTGTCTATGATGGTGTAGGATTTGTACTGAAAATGTTTGACTTTTAAAAATATAATCAAAACCTAACCAAATAGTCATATAAGCCTAAAAAAAGTCTCTAACTATATTGTCAATGCTTCCTATGATCAATGACTTATTCATAGAAAAACTATATAAATTATAGTGGGGGGAAAAAAAACCACCACAAAAAACCTATGCACAAGTCAGAAACATTCAAAGTGAAATATGAAAATGAATAGGCTTCAGAAAAAAAGCAACAAACAAAACCCTAAATATTTTATCAGGGTCTTCTATATAGCAATATAATTTAAAAGGTTGTTTTATAATAATTTCCAGGATTTGTAAACTCAGAATTCCTGTTAAGATCAAGAATTCACTGTCCAACATCTAATACCTAGAAAAAAATTAACTAAGACCTCAGTTTTGTGATTTTATTTAGAATGGCTGGATTTTCATAGAGATTCAAATACTTAGAAGTTTGTATTTCGTTGTGTATTGAGTTTACCCATACTGGTCATGTTTTATAATAAGGACTGAAATTCAGGTATGATAAAATGTTAGTAATAAATAATTGCAGGCCAGTCAAGAATGATCAGACTAACAGTGATATTAAATTGTGAAAATTGTTGCATGAAGTCTGCATAGCACACTTGCAAGAATTAAATTAATTAATATAAAACTAAACCCTAATTAACAGTGAATTAATAACATGTTAATTATTACAAAAATTACATAAGTAAGACAAGTCCTGCCAAATGGAAACATTAAAAGGGGTGGGGTGGGGGGGTGGGGGCGACGAACACAATGTCAGAATTCTGTTTTTTTCTCTGTGAACAGATGGATTAAACCACACACTTAGAAAGAAGGGATTCTCTGAAATAACTTGTTTCTTGTAGTTTAAGTCTTTAAGGTGAAAAAAAAAAAAAGCAAAATCCACCAAAACTGTGATACAGCCTCAAAAGCTAGCAACAGTTGGCTTGTACTGTCTCTACTTTATATTTTAATGAATTTTTTGCACCTGTTGTCTTAGAAGCTATCCCCATGCACTTAGGAAGAGGTCATACCTGAGCTCTCTATACATAAACATACACTTTCCTGTTTCTCATAATAATTTGACATAATGTTTCGCAGTAAGTGTTTTAAGTTTGCCTAGAGGTAATGTCTCCTACTGTCATGCAAGGATGCCTTGCTACTCACTTCTCATTCTTCCGCAGATTCTTGCCAGACAGTCACAGGTTTTGCACTAGGAAGACCTTTGAGTCTCCCCACATATTAGAGGGAAGCATGGTCCCTTTGGGTTTTGGGGTTTTTGGGGTTTTTGTTTGTGGGGGGGTCCCCTTAGTCACTTTTAGGAGTGTTGTATGTCTGCTGGAAAGGGAAAGAAAAATTCCCGAAGAATTTTGGGAAGAAACTTTCTCCAAACTTTTCATGTAGTTCAAGCAGATGAAAAATTGCATGCATAGCGTTGTCTATTTCTGTATGTATGTATGTGTGTATACACATATTACACATGGAAGATATGTGGGTATATTAAGTTTATGAACTGGGAGACTGGGAAGGGCATTTAGGTAACTGGGAGAAAAAGGTTCTGACAATACCTTTATAAAAGTACTTACAGATTTTGAGATATATTGCATTTGTTCTGCTGACAATACACAAGTGGTGATACAATGCTTAGAATAGTAAGCATTGTATACATTTCAACTAATTTTTGGTGAATATAGCTTATTTATTTGTTTATTTCACTCAAAGCAATATCCTTAGAGTGTCTTCAGTAAACTAGTTTCCTCAGAGTTTACAGTAACATGAGTTTCTTTTTTCGATGGGAGTATTTAAAATATGCTATTAGTATTGTCAATTTTAACTGTGTCTATGTGTGTTGTGAACTAATTGATTTCAGCTTCAGACAATTCATCAGCACATTTTAAAATGCTCATACTTCTTTACACAACCAATTTAACTCCTGCTGCACACTTAAGAGTAACCCAGTCAATTTACCCTTTCAGAAAGGATGGTTCAGAGAAGAATCTATTAGCTAGGAGGAACCATTACTATTTTACAAAGTCCAACAATTTAGTAAATTAGCACTACAAATAATAAAGTTAAATCAGACATTTGTTGATGTCATGACAAATAAAGTCTTTTGACTTTTCTTTAGCTATTACACATATGCAAAAACTTAAATTTTCATCTTTCAGCTTGCTTATTGACAGTAGACTTCTGACATCTGCATCTCCAGGCTTTGCATCACATTTGATCTCCTTTAGTTGTGAAAGGTATATTGTGACTGAAACAAAAATGAGCAAAAAGAAGTACCTATTTTCATGTTGTCTAATTTTTGGGAGCAAAGGGATCAATTGTACTGTAAATCACTAAAGTTAGGTATATTTTAAAGGTAAAAAACCTCTTATTAAAAACCTAATCAGTTAAAATATTTTTACCTTTTTAGAATACCTAAAAAAAAAAAAAAGTGTATTGATAAGACCTTAGAGACTTTTTCTATCTTTTAGAGTTTGTTTTTAGATTTTTGTTTGTTTGTGGTTTTTTCTTAGACAGGTGAAACAAAACCCATGTGCCTTTGAAGTAAATGTCATTTATATATTACTACTTTGTACTTTGAATCTCTTTCTGGTTGTTATTGACCACTTAGCGTAATAATTTTTGTCTTTTTTTTACAGCAGATGTGGTAGGTAAGGAAGGCTAAGGAAGTAGGTGATATTTTCATGTATTTGTTGTTGCTCTGTGCTTCTTAGTCTAACTTATTTGTGTCTAAAGACAGGAGTATAGTGGTTGCATAAACTGGAGTCTGAAAAAGTAATTACTTTCCTTTAACTTTTATTTTTTTTAAAAAAAAAGTATATCTTTCTTCCATGGCTCTAAAAGTTAATCTGTTTTGATAGAGTTTGGATTGAGTAATCAAAGTGAAACCAAGGGAGCATAGTGAAAAACTCAGTTCCAAGTAACTAAATTGCACTGATGAACATTCCTTCTGATTAACTGATAAAGGAGGATTGTATCAGGACTTCATGGCATCTATCTAAACAGATAGGGTAGCTCCACTTTATCAAAGGTAGGTATTTGTTATGGCTAAGAGGCAGTATGACACCTTGTTCTGCAGCATTTCAAAAGATAATGGACCTTTTTCCCCACATCCAGTAAAGCTTATTTTATTGAAATGAGGAATCTTTCTCAAGATCACTTCTCCGTGTTGCATTTGCAGATATTTTTCAAACTACCATTGAGTTGTTCTGTGTGCCTTCCTTTTGTAACCACCATACACCTTTTCTGAAACTGGATATCATTATTAATCCTGCCACTAGATGGAGAACATTGGAGAAATTGTGCTTGTTTTATTTTTAGGGCCCAATACTATACTATGTAATATATGGTATAATAATATAATCTATAAAAAGGTCCCAGCTTGCTTCAGTGAAGTAATCCGTGTGCCACTGTTTGAATACCAAATTGCAAGATCTTCACAGAATCTCTCATCTGCATATATTCCATAGCAGATATTTTTTTTTCCAGTATTTCTGTTATACTAGAAGTACATTATGGTGGGCTTGATTGTTTATTCTTCCCCAATTTTAACGTTCAAAGGAATTTTGTAATTGGTTATTAAAGCCGTGTTTCAGCCCAGGTAATCAAAATCACTTGCCTGAAGTGTCTAAATTACAATCCTCAATTTCTGAACTATACAGTCAGTGGAACAAAACTGTCCCTTCCAGAAAGTGATTCTGGTAGACTGATTGACAGATTGGTGAGGCTTGTGTAGAAGTTATGTGAAATTGTAATTATTGTTCTTCTACAAGGCTCTGGAAATATTTGATATAGTATTTGAAATATGTACCTATTTCTTAGTATTTTAAAAAATTGTATTTGTGAGGGCACTGATCTATACTTGAAAATATGATGTAAATGAACCTTACTTACTGCAAGTATCAGAAAAGCAAGTAGAGGTTGTTCAGATATATTACTGGCTAGGAAATGATGTAAAAATAATTAGAGATTTTGTTCTTGACTTTACCAGAATTTATAACTTTTGTAGTACTACTTGTGCTGTCCAGTGCTATTTACAAATAGTCCCATTACAGCTGAGAGGTAATTCTTTTCTGAACATGAAAAATGGTGACAGATTTTGTTTCAAATGAACTTTACATCCTTTAATAATTACCATTGTCCCAACTTCAGCTTCAAAATTCGTCCCTTTTATAGAAGTAAATGCAGGAGCCACATTGTTTTACAAAAAGGATATTTAAATTTCCTGAATCCATCTTGCATTCCAAGATTCATAGTTCATTATATTAAGATAATTGTAAATGGATTTGCCAAACTTTGGAATCCAAGACAGACATTAGGTTAATTTGGAGATTTTCGAATTGTGTAACACCACAGTTTTAAAGCCCTGTGGCCATCCAACAATTCTCCAAAGGAAATCTAATTCTTGTTAGCACAAATTGTTTACACAAGACAAGGCTCACTATTACAAAGGTGAAGGGAAAGAAGTGTCAGGGTCTAATATTCACTCACATTCTTAGGTCATATAGCTCCCCTCACTGTGTTTAAAGATGCATACAAAGGAATCCCTTGATTTGTGTGCATAAGAGAAGTGAATCTGATGAATAATTTCATCACCTACTGTGCTAAAAATCACTAATTTTTTCCTTTAAAAATGTTGCACAACGTCTCCTTCAAATTAGTGAAGTGACTTACTGTTTCTAAAAAAATTATTCTTGCATCAACAAGAAATATTTCTACGTCCATCTTACCCAGCTTGTTTTTCCTTTTATTATCTTATGGTGCCCTTAAGTCTTGTCTTCTTTTTTATTTGAATCATATATGCTAACTATCTTTCCTTAATACCTTTTTATATATTTTAAATCTTTTTACCATGATAGAAGATGCAGAAGTTTATTAGTTACCATGGTTTTATTATTATGGATACATTTTACAATATTATTTCAGTCCATACACTTTATGTAGGTAATTATGAGAGAGGTTAAATTGCATAATATAGCCATACATTTCTTCCTAATTGGTTCATCCCATAAGAGACACGCAAATTAGAACAAGCTTCAGTTACACCAAAAGAGATGCTTTATAATTTCTTTGGCTGCGGTTGAACATTTTGAATCAATAAATGGCTGTCAGCACTCCAAATTTTTATAGTTCATAGCTAACCTTTCAACACCAATTAGTTGCTACATTTTAGATTTTATATGTTTTTTTCTGGGGAAGGTGGGAAATAACATGGTTGTTTATTGCTGACCAGTTTGGGAACTGATAATTAATTGACTCTTGTGAATCTTTTATTCTGAGACTGACGTCGACACTTCTTCAGCAAGAAGGCTGACCCAAACCTCCTACGTGGCTTCTATGTACACAGTGATCCATACCTTTAGGGGGAGTATCGTTTCAAGGCTCATGTGAAGCGGTTTAAAAGAGGCGTGATGTAACCTCTATATCAATCACTATTTAAACATGCAGAATTTAAGAATACTTGATTTCAATAAGGCTGTGTTTACTTTTTCAACATGAAATGTGGAGTGGTTGGGATTTATTCTTTTTCAATTACTTTTTTAAATTACAGTGTTATAAGGTTATATTATGACTATAACCTTGCCAAAACTCAGCCTTTCATCTTTACAACCTTTATCTTGCCTTACTTTATCTTATCTTTTATCTTATCTCAAGCTATTTTGCAACAGGCTGAGCTGATCTAATTCTTGGTGTGAAAGATGCAGAATATCACTGCAAAGGGAGTTTATGAAACTTCAAAAGCTATTTCCTATGAAATGTGGATTGTGCATTTGAATGTACAATGAAAAAATAGGTAAGTGGTAGAGGCAGTGCTGTTGTTCAGAGACACAAAATGACAGTTAAGTAAAATCTTTGAATCTCAGAACACTGAAAAATGTCTTCTGCATTTAACTAGAGCACTTAAGTGTCTTCTCGTTACCCACAAAATGGTATTAACAATCCCATGTCATTGCTAGTAGAAGATATCATGTGATTAGTTTCTATTTTTTTTTAATGCATTCAGATTATGAGATGAGTAAAAGTAAACAAGGGTTTTGGGCGATGGTGGAAAGTTGTAGCTTCAAAAGGAAGGAAATTTGTATTGGTACAGATATTTGCATTCTTATAAGCTTCCAGCTTCTGACATGCTTCCATCTTTGAAATATTTCTAGGAAATGTTATCCAGCTGAGGAAGAAAGAGTGCACTAGAAACATAAAAGTACAGGGAAGCGTTGGGCAAAGAAAGTCTGAAAGTATGAGGCTTCTTGTGAAACATATTTGTCCTTATATTTAAGGCTATTAATTCTTTACACTGAAACTATGGGAAGACAAAGAAAAAAGACATGAAATCTTCATAACAGGAAAAGAGCTCCTCCACTCCCCTTTCCCTCTTCCTTTGCCTGCATCTGCTTGAACGGCTCACCATCTCCCACTCTAGAATACTACGTGCATTTATGTATTGTTTAGATATTAAAAATACTTAATATGGTTTTTAAACCATGTTTTTGCACCATGGCAATCAGCCACAGTTATGCACTGTTAGCTTGATAGGTGCCATATTTTACAATAGTAGGCATTATTTTTAACAATCACCCACCAATTGCTTCCCTACTTCCTTTACTGTCCTGGAGATGAAATCAGGAGAGTAGCAAGCAGGTAGTAACAGCTTCCTCACCTTTAATTATAACGGCTTACATGGTCTTGACAAGTTACTGCTAAACCATTGTATTTCCTAGATGAAAAAAGATGGAGGGAATTGGAAGCTGGAGCAAACGAGAGGCATAAAGGGTAGAAAACAATAGGAGCCTTCAGCTAAGTAGATATGGTTGGATGGATATAAGGGAGATTCTTGTAACACCTCTTAGTAGTCTTTTCAACTCCTGTGCAAGTCTTTTAAAGTGATTCTATATTGTATGATTTAGTGAGGGAAATAACACTTGTTACTTTAGCACAGGTAATATGAATTGCAAAGGATGTACAGCAATTCAAGTGTCTGGTGTCGGCAAAGCCTAAAATTCTTGCTTCCCTAAAGATACTGTATTAAATGTGTAGGTTGTAGACAACAGTAACTGTTCTTGAAGCAGAAACACAAAATTTCATCTTTTCATCTTCAAAAACCTCTCAGCTTTGTCCTCTGAGCTCCTTTCCTCATAGGTCAGGCAGTAGGGAGTGAAAAAAACCCTGTCCCAAATGTTCCAATTCTACATTTTTCTTTTAGATTCATGTAAGAAGCTTTTTACTGACCTCTACCTAAAATGTGGACAGAACTGAAAATAATAAAAAGTGTCAACCTGTAAGAGTCCAAGAGAAGAAACTGACAAAACAGATGATCTACACAAGTCATCATTGTCAGTGATTCTAATGCTAATGCTAAGGCAAATAAAATGGTAATGAAGTTAAGCAACAATGTCATTCAGATCAGTTATTGAGACTCCTGAACAAAAAGTTAAAATAAGACCCAACAGGAACCAGATTAAGCTTTCTTATGCCAGACTAAGTAAAGTCTCAAAGTCCGGTTAATTTTTCCCCATATTACACATTAAACTGCAGTATATCATGCCTCCAATAGCAGTGCTAACTATATTTCTAGCTTATCTCATGTGCAAAAAGTTTCCCTGACCCAATACTTTGCATTATACCTTAATGTAGCCAGGTCAATATGTTCATTATTGATCCAAGGGTGAAAAACTTACTTTGTCCTAAAGATTACATTTAGCTACTGTTATAGATTGTAGGAACAGATACAAAAAAAAAAAAGGACTAATATCTGAGAAAAAGCCAGTTAAGCTATGGGCAAACAGGCTAATCCACCATCTGAAATATCTGTTGGAAAGTTCATAATCCTCAAGGCTGTTAGTGCCTTCTAGTTGTGGAGGTTTTAGTCAGGATTTTGTGATGATGAACTGTGTATTGTTCAATTTTGCTTAGGTTTGTGGCTTAGTGACCTCAGTTTTTAGTTTTGCAGTCCATATCTTCACACTTATAAGCCTTGGTTTCTATATTTAAAGGGATTAAGTTTGATTTCTGTGAAACATTATTCCACTGCCAATATCTTATCGCGACTAGAAAATGGGTTAGAACCACAGCATGCCCCAGTTCCTTCTTGTGCTCTTCCTTATCCCTGAAGCAGTTTCTGTATTCCAACTAATGATGCACTTAATGATGCAATTAATTTATTTTTTTTTTCCCCCAACCCTGTGATGGTCATTCAACCTGTGCCACTAGGTGTCTCAGTAGCTAAACTACAGATGCAACCAATTTTCTTTAATATCAA
>JAVJGJ010000059.1:15177008-15191315 GCA_035590215.1 Microhierax caerulescens | reverse complement strand
AGATAAGAAAATTATAAGCAAATAATATTTTAAAGTTTTATTTTGTTGTGTACGTAAAGTATAGATGAACAAGTCTCTTATGTTTGATACATCATTTTGCACTAAGTGTTAGTATTCTGCCTCAGGATCTACTAGGACCCAACTGTCGTTGGCAGTGTTGCAGTCACTCAGCAAGGGTAAATACATGTATAGCCATCTTGCAGACTTCATTTTCAAATGTTGACCAATAAATAGGAAGTACTATAAAGTAAGTATATGACTACATTTATCAAGTGATAAAAATGTTGAAAATATTCTGTGACCATTACACTAGGATGGCAAATAAATTTCACTGATCACCAAACAAATACAAAAACTTCAAAGTGGTATCATGGTTTAGTCCCAGCAGGCAGCTAAACCTCCTGCAGTCATTCGCTCAATCCCCCTGGTTAGAATGGGGAAGAGAAATGGAAGGGTAAAAACTCATGGGCTGACATTTAACAGGTAAAGCTAAAGCTGTCCATGCAAGCAAAGCAAAATAATTGATTCTTTTGTTTCTTCCCATTGGCAGGGAAGTGCCTGTAGCCTGTAGCTTTTCACTTTTTCAGCTTTTTATCATTCTTTTTCTTAAGTAACAGATATGAAGGTGATAAGAAGTATTATTCTGGGATTTGTTTCATGGCTTCTGAAAGCAAAAGGCCTAATAATTTTGCATTTGTCCTGTGCAGCAGCAGTTTTCGGGGAGGTCATTTCTGTAATTTTTTTTTCACAAGCAGTTGCTGTTCGGTAGGGAGCTCCTTTGTTCTACAGCTGTCTTCTGGAGCCATTGCTTCTAAATGTACAACTTAGACAATACACTAGCATATGAGATACACTTGCCTCATCTCTTTTTTTAATCCTTTTGTTGACCTGGACCTCAACAGTTTATATCTGGGACACTTAATTCAGTTGCCTTCTCCAGGTACAATCCATGCAGAAGTGTTCTAGAATCAGTACGCACTTCAGCTACTTATGAGAAAACAGCTGGGACTTTGGTCCACCTAGAACCTTTCTAGAGTTAACAGAGAGAAGCACTTCTAAAAGTGAGCAGAATCACCCTTTCTATCCATCTTTTCTACATTTAATGACTGAGCTTCTAACTTGGATGGGATGTTAAGTGCAATTAACTTTGAGAATTTATTACTATGAATTTCTATTATAAACTAGGGGTTCTTAAAAATGAACTGTCAGAAGGAGAAGACAACATAGGTAGATTAGTGTCTCATAGGTTGTTTAAGAGCCAACTATGCAATGTGACTGAAAAAAAAAAAAACACCCTAGTTTTTGGATGTTCAGAGTAGCATCTTCAGAAGTAATGGGTACATAATAACGCCATTGTGCACAGCCTCAGCTGGCATATATCCTCAATAATGAAGAAATAAGACAGGAAAAGTTAATGTAGACTTCACAGCTGTGATCAAGGAAACTGAAAATTGAACTATGGCTGGAAAATAGAGGTTAGCTTGTGCTAGCTTGTTTAACTTAGGAAAATAAACACTGAAAGGGGTATGATGGATATTTATAATACATTAGGTACATAAGGTAAATATTGGGTAGGAAAAAGCTAATGTTGGAAAAGAGTATACAAGCACCATGAAAATAGTAGAGCAATTTAAAAAAACCAAAAAATTATAACTAATAATAGGGGACAGCCTTAGCAGCACAGTATTAGAAAACTCAATAGCGGTATGATGGGGCTGATATCTTCATTGGATTAAAAGATGCATAAAACAACACAAATCTGGACCAGGTTTCTCCTAATTTTATGTTTTTCAGTATTGTTATCCCATTTTCCAGGTGCATTAGGATTTGTGGATTACATGTCTTATACAACTCTTCCTTAACAGTGGAACTGTGTCAGAGGTATAAGAAGTGGAAACACGATGACTGCATCTTTGGTCCTTAGTTTCTGATGTGTAAAGAGTGGTCCCACCATAGTCTTTTAGGTCACTTTGTGTACAATTCTTTTTGAAAATAAGAAAACTTTAAAATATTCAGAATGAGTCAATAATACATCATTTTTATTAAAAACTTTTGAAGGAATCTTATCTAGTCTCTTGTATCTGACAGTATGAATTGAAATTTCCTGTAAAATCAAGACACTATAGAGTTTGCTAAGTATTCATTAGGAAAGATAGCACTCCATCACAAAGGGAAAGATTTCTTATTATTTCAACAACATTAAAGCTTTAGATTAGATTCTAAGAACACGTTGAAAATTCGCCAGTTTTCTGTGTGTACTAATTGCCCCAATTTTTTTCTTTCTAAAAATATGTCTATATAGTTATCCAAAAATCTATTTCAAAATCTGTTGTCAAAGGTGAATCTTTTCTGTGTTTAATATTGTCTATCAACTTTGAACCTATGCACAATACCAAAAACACAATTAAACAAAAATGACTGTTACAGAGATTAATCCGAGGGTGAAGAGGGGAAGTCTGAAAAAGGAAAAGCTACGTCCATGGAGGACTGCATTGCAGCCAATACTAAAAAAAGATCTCATTTAACATCAATTGTAATGTTTTAAACTGTCTCCAAGCTAAGCCAATCAATAATGTAGCATTTGAATACTCAGGAACATGAGTCCTGCTGCTGGGAGGAGAACATTTGTAACCAGAAAGAAGGTCGATGAGGGTGCAATAGCCCTAAGCTATAACAATCTTTCAGAGAAGCAAAGTTTTGACCAACCCTGAATTAAAAATCCTGTTACGGGTCCAATACAGCCTCTTGCTTCAGATAGACCCTTTTTATCTCCAAGAAGTTGGGATCTTCTTCCTATATCTAACTGTAATTTTTTAATTCATTGTAATTTAGAATGATTAATTATTTAAAACGTAAGTGTCATGTATATGGTGAAAGCCTCTATCTCCAGTCTGGTATTCACATTAGCTCTTTTATCTTAAGACAAGTACAAGTTTCTGAAAGAACAGAAATGGCAGGAAAGTAAACAGAATAGATTACTTCCTTGAAGGCACTATGTGAGATTCTTTTGTGCTAGAAAAATTCTTGTTTCAGAAGCACAAGCTATTAAAACTGTCTCTTAATTTAAATATATTTTAAGCCTTCATGATCAAAATTTAACTCTTCTTTCCTTTCATCTTTAAATCATTGTCCTTCAATTGACAGTTGTTGACCAAAATTTTTAGTTTCTCTTTAAAATGGCATTGAATCTTAAAGCAACCTTTCCTTATTTCTCTTAGCAAATGAAATAGTTTTCAGGCTTGATCTACATGCATAATTGGGGAGAAAAAAAGCACTGTAAAACAATAAAATATGTAAGGATTTATTTAAGACATAATGAATACTTGGACTGTTAAACTGTATATTGTCCATTTGTACTGGTTTTGGCTGGCTGAGATAGAGGTAATTTTCTTCATGGTAGCTTATAGGGTGCTATGTATTGGATTTGTGAGGAAAACCATGTTGATACCTTCATTGCACTTTTTTAGACTTGTTTCAGTGCCCTCAAAGTCTTTTTTGTAGAGAGGGGCCCCAAACTGAACACAGTACTTGAGGTGCAGCCTCACCAGTGCTGAGTAAAGGGGGACAATCTCTTCCCTTGTCCTGCTGTCCTCACTGTTTCTGATACAAGCCACGGTGCTGTTGGCCTTCTTGGCCACATATTCAGACAGCTGCTGACCAACACCCCTAGGTCCTTTTCTGCCAGCAGCTTTCCAGCCATTCTTCCTCAAGCGTTGCTTGGGGTTATTGTGACCCAAGTGTGGGACCCAACACTTCTCCTTGTTGAATGTCCTACAATTGGCCTCAGCCCATCAATCCAGCCTGTCCAGATCCCTCTGCAGAGCCTTCCTGCCCTCAAGCAGATCAACATCCTCCATCAGCTTGGTGTTGTCTGCAAATTTACTGAGAGTGCACTCAATCCACTCATCCAGATCATTGATGAAGATATTAAACAGAATTGGCCCCAATACTTAGCTCTGGGTAACACCACCTGTGACTGGCTGCCAACTGGATTTAACTTCATTCACCACCACTCTTTGGGCTTGGCCATCCAGCCAGTTTTTTTATCTGGTGAAAAGTGCATCCGTTTTAAGCTATGAGTAGCCACTTTCTCCAGAAGAATGCTGTGGGAAATGGTGTCAAAGGCTTTAGTGACCTCTAGGAAGACAACACCCACAGTCTTTCCTTCATCTACTAGCTGGGTCACTTTGTCATAGAAGGATAACAGGTTAGTCAAACAGAACCTAAAAACATAAAGCCAAAGCTGACTGGGCCTGATCGCCTGGTTGTCCTGTACGTGCTGTATGAAGGACCTTGCTATAACACCGTCTCAAACACTGGCATGCTGGCCCCAGGCTTATACCTAGTGAGCCTAGTTTTCTCCCTTTTCCCCTTCAAATCTAGTTCAAAGCTCTTTCAATGATCCCTGGTAACTCCTGTGCTAAGATCTTCTTTCCCCCCTTTGAGGCAGGTGTACCTCCCGTCTGTTTGTCTGTTTGTACCACCTGTCTACAAGGCCTGGTGTCTTGTAGACAGGCCCCTGATCAAAAAAATCCAAGATTCTGCCCATGACACCAGGCTCAGTGCCAGGTATTGATCTGCTGGCTCTTCCTGTTTCATCTCTCATCATTCCCTGTGAATGGAAAAAGAAAAGAGAACACTACTTGTGCTCCTGATCCCTTAACCAGTTCTCCCAAGGCCCTGAACTCTCTCTTAAGAGTTCCTGTTGCAACTTAATCACTGCCTATATGAAAAATAAATAATTGATAATAATCTAAGGGCTGTACCAGGGTAGGAAGCTTTCTCTTCATAACATTAACCCAGCCCTCAGAGAGGCAGCAAACTTCCCTAAGAAGGGGTGCCATTCCACACAGTAAGCCTTATGTTCCCTTCAGGGGGGAGTCTCCTATGACAATGACTCATCGTTTTTTCTTTATGGAAGCAGTTTTGATGTAGAGCATAGGCTGACTTAACCTGGGCAACACTACCAAGCTAAATGAATCATTGTCCTCGTTATTGTTTGGTTGCACTTGCTGAGCCTCACACCTATTATGTAAGGGCACCTGGGAAGGTGAGGTAGTTACAGAAGAGACATGTCTGCTGCGCTGGGCAGGAACTTGTCCCCATTGCCCCCTGTCTCTCAAGTCACTGTGTTCAGCCAGGCGGAGAGAGGATAGTGAATCCTCCATATCGTGTGTCCTGCGTGCCTGTCAGGCCTGTCTCAAGGAAGGTGGGTGTGATTCCTGCACTCTGTCTCTCTCTCACTCTCCCTGATCCTCCTCAACCTACTCACCCCTCTTGGAGCTCTGTCACTGAGCGGAGGAGTTCCTTTCCCCAGGCACACTCCTGCAGGAACATTCGCAGCAGCCATCCCGTGCTGGCATAAGAGCAGGGCGCAGCAAGCAGCTCGGCACTGGGGCAGCAGCGAGTTCCCACCAGGGCCCTGCCTGGGCAGCTGTATCAGTCATGGCGGGTGCAGAGATCAAAGAGGCCGTGGTCTTCTGCTGGGTAGAAACCATGGCTCCATGGCTGAGCTGGCAGGGCTTCAATATCCTTCCTGCATGGCATTCTCCATGAACTGCTGTGCAAAGTGCCATACCACACCTTTGCTGAGGTGCCAGCCCCTGTTGCCCACCCTGTTGGCAGCCCTCCTGGCTGCTAGCACTCCCTAAGGGCTTCTTTTACATATGGGAGATGGGTGTTCTTGTGCCCACACAGGTCCTTCTTAGCCACTGTCTCCTGAGCTGGGGGCTCCTGGCCAGTCTCTCAGGTCTCCCTGAGGTTCCCCTGGTTCGGGAAGCCTCCTGTGCACCATGCTAGAGCACCCCGATGACAGTGCTGGCACCAGAGCTGCTTATCTCTTAGTGGGATAACAGAGAAGGATGCCTAGACAAGAAATAGTAAAAGTGCTTTGTATTTGATCATTGTAAAACATCACTTTAAAGATGCAAAAGAGAATTTTTTTTCACTGTATCCAGTTTATATTTCAAAAGGAGAAAAAGGTAGCATTGTATAAAAGAGGGAATGTTTTGTATAAAATATGTTTCTTGGAAAAGAAAGGGGTTTTTTCATCCCTCTCACTGAAATATTAGATACTACTTGTCAGACAAGTTACTTTGAATTATAGGCTATATAGGAAGGAATTAATATTTCAATAATTGTGCATAAAAATATCTTTTGATGAGGCTTGTAACAATAAGATAACATGACACAACAGAATCATATCGAGTTCTGTGCAAATAATTATTTTGGATTGCTGCAATACTTTTAAAGGAAGACTGTTAAATGATTTTAAATTGAAATCTCAAATGAATGAAGTAATTAAAGCTTATGCACATAGAACAGGATGAAAAATAATAAAAAGCTTTCTCTTTTTATGTCAATAGAAGTTATTTTAAAATTGTGTGGTGCTCTGCCATACTTTTAAGGCCCATATTGTCAAGTTATTTTTGTGCCTTAGATGCATTATTTAAATAATTTTTTGTCATAAGCCACTATATGCTAAAGTTACATGTCTCAGCCAGACAGTTCTATACAAGAGCAACATCAGCTTCTGCTCGTACCAGTGACCTATACATGTCCCCTTAAACATCTGAGAAACCAGATAGAATTTGTACAATGCAAAATCAATACACTATTAGTTCCTTATCATGACCTACTGTCACACTATCAGGACTGATATACCTTGGCCAAGAAGAGAAAATTGTAGCCTCTGGACTCTTATTTCCAAACCAAAATAGCTTTTTTCCAACTTTTCCAAAACCCATTACAGTTGGATACAACAATCGCTTAGACTAACACACTTATCAATGCAACAGTATACATTATTTTCCTCCAAAACTAAAAACATTGTTTCACCAGGACAGTGTGTTACTTGCTCATCAAAAGGGAAACAGTGTTATCTGCCTCCCTCTACCTGCTGGGCTTTAGTGTTGAGTCATTGCAGTGACACCCAATTTGCCTTCCAGGTGAGGTTAAGCATGTTTGTACAGCATCATGGAGAAGCTTCCAATTCTGCTGAAATGTGCATGTTTAAAGATGAAGTGAGGTTTTAGTCTGTAAGGAGTAAATTTACTCTCCATAAGAGTCCATTAACTAAAAAACAGTATCCACACAAATATTTCAAATAGTAACATTACATAAATTGACCTAAAATGCAATGGAGAATTATGCTAATATACATTAAATGGTAACAAGAACCACATGGAAGATGAAGCTTCTGCTAAAGTAGATATCAATATGCAGCAATAAAGATATTGATTTATTTAGGAAGTTTTTAATAGTGTATCACTGTGCCTTATGCAAGTTTATTCCACTGTATTCTGCACTGCTCAAAAGAACCTGAAGAAATTAATGGAACAACTGATTTCTGTCTATGGAGACTGAAGGTTTTTCTGGTTTTCCCCTTTGTTTTTCTCCCAGAGGGATTTCAGTTACATTTAGAGCAAGGAAATGTGTTTTGTTTCCTCACAAAATGTAATTATGTAATTTAAGAGGGTCATCTAGTAAGCTGGTGTAACAGGTAAATAACACTATAAACAGTGAGCTTATACCATGCAAATTAAGTGTATTTAATTAATCATTGTGGATAAAATATATAGATCATACAAAGACTATCAGAATGTTTAGGAATTAGAAGGATAGGTCAATCATGAAGTGTCCATAAATTCTGAATAGCTGGGGCCAATCAAACAGAAGACCAAAATAAATAAATAGGCTTTGGAGCAAGAAATTAAAACTGTATCAACACATATTGCATTCATAAAATGTAATGACTTTGGAAAATATTTAAGTCAGAATAGAGAAGTAATTCAGAATGATTTTATAGACAATAGTGTGGACAGAGAAAGAAGTGATTTTCCATTTGTAGATGTTCTAATTAAATCTTTATGACTACATGTTTCAGATAACAAAATACAGGGAAGAGTGCAAATAAAAGCACATAACTGATATAAAATTGCTGAAGAAAACATATATCAAAAGACTTAAATTAAGTAGGCTATTTCAGTAAGAAAACATTTCCAACTTGATCATAGTTTTTGATCCCTTTCACTAGGAAAAGAAAATAAACCCAAGCAAATTCTAAAGGATTTTTTAGTGAACAGAAAGACACAATAAGAATCTATTAATAGAACTAAATTTAGACAAATTTATTGAAGGAAACATATGTCTAATAGGTAACTGATCCTTTAGAAACAAGGAGATTTATTCTATGAACTTTTTGTCTTAATCAAAATGATAAGCATTACTAGAAATGTTTGCCCCAGTTTAAAAAAAAAAAAAAAAGTAGGTAATATATGAATATAATCATACAAGGCAGCTTTTGAGACAAAATCATCAGGCTTGATCTTCTAATTACTATTCTAATATAAAAATCTATGGTATGATATCTATACTGATATGGAAAATAAATAAATAAAGCTAAAGCAGTAATCTGTCTTTCAAGAATATAATTCCTTTTTAAAAATCACTCCTGAAATTATGCTCTAATTCCTTCTGGTTTGTATCTATCAATGAGTTCTAATTTCTTCATAACCGTAATCTTTTATGATAAAGATAACAGCACTATTTGCCAAGTTAAATCTATCAGTCAAGCATATAATGTTGAGAGATAGGATTTTTTCCAACTACTGTAAATTTTACATAATGTCAGTAGAAAATCAGTTATTACACTCACTTTGTAATACATAACACATACAAAGACCATTATGACCTTGTCAAGATCACAAGTATATTGTTGCAAATTAATTGTCTGTCATTCCATATGCTTATATTATTCTTTCTACAGTAAAATGTGGATAAGAGGAAGCAAATGATACACGGTTGCCAGATTTGAAGTTATATCAAAACCTCAAATGAAACGAAAGCATTTTAGACAACTGTTACCTCAAAGTATCAGAAGATAAATTTCATTGATAATGTGTAAACATGGTGCATAAGATAGACAAACATGAAAAGAACTTAACTAATAACTGATAATACTATTTCTGACATACACATTCTTGAAAAGCCTCCAGTGAATGAGCCAGTACTGCCTTGAACATAAATGAATAATCTCAGTCACTGACAACAAAAGATTTTGCAGTGCTCAGATAGCATTAGACAATGGTCGAAGGCAAGAAAGAAAGAATTTTGAATTTGGTTAAAACTTCTGGTATCAAATAAGTCAGTTTTTAATGGGGAATAATCTTAACATGCAGTCATTCATTCTACTATCAAAATGTGGTATTGACATAAAAGCAATATAAAGTGACTTAACAGGTTTCCTGCCATATCTGAATGTCATATATGATCAAAAAGCAATAAAGTCAGAATAAATGACAATGGATTATAGAAAACACAAAATCTGAAAAAACTATTACAAGGAAACAAGACTTGCATTCCAGTGTCTCTCACTCCTTGTGACACATTTCTGGTTTTTAGGTGCTGTCTGACTAAGGATTTTACAGCATTAAATAAACAAGGAAGCAGTCTCAAGGGGAAAAAGAGAAATGTGAAGAAATAAATTGTATCACTTCTAGTTCTTGGAAAAGCCTTTTTTCTTTCCAGAAGCTAGAAGGTAATTTAAACTTTTCAGTAAGGATAAAAGTTATATAAGGAGACCTATTAACTTCGCTATTTAAAAAAAACCCAAACACTTATATGTTTGACCTCGTTCATCACTATGACCTCCTGCTCTGAAACATTTGTATTTATGAATGACAGTGTTATGCTACTGTGCTATTGGTGTCATTGTCAAGAGATGCTGCAGAAAAAAAGAAATGGAATAATGAATCTAGTAGGTGATAAGGATGGTGTGGTTTATAACAGTGACAACCTCAAAATTATATCATTGATCTGTAGGAGCATTTATATTTTAATTGTGATTATTAAATCCATTTAGCACATTAATAATTTTCCAACAACTTGAAACCTGAACTCTCATATTTTCAGGTTTTGGATATATATTACAGTCAAGATTGCAAATATCACATGGATCACATAACAACATGTTACTTATGGGATACTGCTATCCAACATACAGATTAATATGGGATGCCAGAAATACTCCTTTTGTCCCGGGAGGCTTAATTCAAATCCTCATTAGTTCACAAATTAGATTTTTTTTTCTTGAGTTTGTCTTAGTCTCTGTGTGTCCCTACCATTAAAATAATACATCTCCCTGAATAATTGGTTTTGGAGAATGGAATTTGAAATAATGAAAGTGACAATATGTACATGTCAAGCTGCAACAGAACGAAACAGGGATGTTTCAGGTGATACTCTGCACAGAGAGATGTGAGCCTTGAACTACATTGTCTTGTATGTCCAGCAATTCTCCTGTTAAATCATTGCTTTGGCATTTCTCTTAAAAAGTTGTAACAAAAGTTTTGGTTTTCTTTCTTTTGTATTTCTCTGGTCCCTTTTTAATAGTATTATATGACAAAGTCAATTCACATCTTTGTGTAAAATGATCATGCCAATTCCTGATGTGAAGTATCCACCTGCCACAGAATACTTCATTAAGTTCAATATGACAGGTGTTTGAAAAGTAGTAATTTAGTATAGACTAGAAAATAGATCATGGAGGCTGGTGATATGAGTTAGAATCCTATGTGAGTATCTACTGATCATGTCTAAATTAAATGAATTTAACAAGGTGGATTAAAATAGTGGATAAATAACTGAACATTTGTAAGATCCATTAAGAGATAACATTATCAGGATATTTTGGGAGGAAAGCTGCAAAGTCAACATCAGCATCACAGACTGAAAAGTAAATGCTGTCAAAGAACTGAAACTGGTGGATACCAAAACTGTGAGAGAAAGAGATAAATGAGCTCATTCTATGAGCAAAACCTTAATAGCTAATTTCCAAAGAGCCTGAAAGAATGCACTGGGTCTGGGAATGTAATGAATTTGAATGGGGCTAATTCGTCAGAATCTTGACTAAGAGATGATAATTATTTGTCCTTCTATTTGTATTACAAGAGCACCCTTAACTTTTCTGTCTACTTTCACATGGATCCTGGATATGGAACCTCTCTAGTCTCTGTTTTACACAGAGAGAAGCAAGCAACGAGAACTCAACCAATCTCTGAAAACCTGTCTCAGATCTAAAATATTGGCATGGTTTCTCTGAAATCTGATTGAACAAAATTATTAGATTATCCTGTGTCAGAGTTCTGATTTAACAATTTTAGGAACATCTGGAGAGATTATCCAAGTTGTAAGGGTTCCAGCTGTTTCTTGATAATGTGCTTATAATCAGCGAATTGTCATACTCAAACACTCACGCACTGGACCTCAACACTTCTTTTCTACATTAAGTGCCAATGAAGTTTTATCAATAAAACACTTGTATAGTGATATAACTCATTTAAAAATACTGATGGACTATGTTAATAAAGTTTTATGTAGTTTTATATTAATCTATGGATGTGAGAAATTTAAATTTATTCTGGTTAATGCACCAAAATAACTAAAATGAAAAGTAAGCATTTTACCTGTAATAAAGTGATTTCAACTTGTCAGTTAGCTTTACCACTTTTATTAGTATCCATTCTTGAAATCGTGAGCTTAAATAAAATATTAATTTTTCAATGTTTCTATTCCAAGGTGTTCTTGGAAATTTAGTAGAATGCAAAAGAGTTTCAAATAATGACTGTATGACTGAGAAAAGGAAAATTTTCTTACATACCTAGGTAAAGGTATATACATATATTGTGAAACTGGGGGGTTCTATTATTTATTTGGGAAATACAAATTTTATTTACAAAATGATCAGAGTCCTAAATGGACAAATGCCCAGTAAGACAATTAATGTCATTGATCTAAAAACATGTCTCCAACTGTAGCATAGAAGTAATTTATTTTACAATTCTCTATTATTTACATGTTTAAATTAAGGAAAGTACAAGAGCAAGGTCCTGCACTACATTTCACTTAGACCATCTTAAAATTAGCTCTCCAGGTGAAGCTAGTCCTGCTGGGTCTTTCTCATTAATGGAAAGAAAGAAAAAAGTAAGATATAACTGAAGAAGATGCCTAATTTCTGTCTTGGATGTTTACATTGGAACGAATTGCTCTCCGGAGATGTCTCCTGGCTAGACAACTTTTTCACAAGCTCGCTGACTGAAAGCAGCTGAGGAAGAGAAAAGCCTGAGCATACAGGCTTATCATGGAATGATTATGTGCTATCAGTATGGATCAGTGGAACCAAAATAAATTCCAAGGTACTTCAGCTAAAACTTTCTCTGTAAAAAACAGGGAAACAGCTTTCAATATATTCTGAAATGCTGAATAAGATTTTTTTCCTCATGTTCAAGACTGATAGCATCAAACTACAAAAGATGCTGACAAGAGCAATGACAATGATAAAGTGAGTAGGGAGCTGATCTTAGGAGAGGAAATGGAATATACATGGCTTGTTCAGTCTAGCATAGTATTTCTAATATACTACTAGGAGTTAGAACTGCAGTATAAGAAACAGCTTGCTATAGATGTGAAATATTTGAGTTTGCCATAAATAGTTACATTAACCAAATAAGTATTATTATGCTAGAAACTAGCAATGAAATTCTGTGTATCAGATTTAATCTAGTAAAGTAAAACAGAAGGAGTATGATGCCTCTTTGCAAACACACCAAGGGTATAAACATCAAGCAAAGTAAAAAAATACTGTTTAAGTTACAAGTCAATACTGGCATAGTGGTGGATAGATATACTTCCTGTGGAAACATTTGAACCAGAAATTAGAAAAAATATCTAATAGTCACTAAATATGTCCTAAGCAGTGCTCTAATAGAAATAGGGTTGTCAAGAACAAGAAAGCATAAAAATTAAATCAATGTAAAGGAAATCAAACTATTTCAAAATGCAGAGATTTTGAGTTATGATCACTGCCATCACATAGGCTTTAGTTTTGACACCTAAGAGCTCCGTTTCAGAGTTATGTTTTTAAACACTTGCTGAAAACACTATTTTGTTGTATCAGGGCCTCTGTTGGCTTGAAAAAAAAAAAAAAATCAAGTTGTTTCCCAGTTATACTAGAAATGCTATTCTTAGACTTTGATGGCATGATGCGAATGATCCCTGAATCCTATAGTAGCAATCTTTAACATGTCAGCTATATATGGAGGGGGGAAAAAAAAAAAAAAAAAAAAAAAAAAAAAGAAAGAGAATAGTTTATTATTGCCACACATTTCCAGCTGCTTTAAGGGTCAACATTCTTAGTGCACAAACAGGTTGATAAGACAGTGCAGCAAGAGTGTTGAGGGTTTTTTTTTTCTGTAAGCAGTTGGAGCTATGAGTTAAATAGTGCCTTATATTGTCATTTCTTAATTATCAAGTTTTGTCATTCATGCCAAGCAACTTAAAATATATTTTTTTACGATAACTTTAGCCTTGTAGTCACAAGTAAGAAAGTTATCTTTATGCATAGGCATTTTACAGAAGAATGAGATGTGAGATAACTGCACAAGATGAAATAAAACTATTGAGCTTCATCTATTGTCCATGAGCCTCTTATTTTTTCCATATTTAAATTTCTCAAAAATCAAAAGTCTTATAAAAATACAACAGTGGTTATTTTAACAGTCTCTAATATTGTCCCCTTACTACAGCTCCTAACCGATTCATTTTCTTTGACTAGTTTCATAACAACAATCCTCTAACTCAGAAGTTAAGAAAAGTTATTATGTTTGTATGGTTTCAGTTTCAGTCTGTTTTACGTGGAAAAAGCCCCAAACAAACCCCAATGCAAACCCCAAACCTAGTTACATTAGAAACTGACAATGTTCTAACATTAGTCATTAGAAAGTTAAAAAGTAAAAAAAGGTTCCTCATGTAACTTTAGCTTATGTTCACCGGAATACACATCATTAGGATAATCATTGTTTCATTGATCAGTCCTGTTTTGTTTAGCAGTTGTACTTACATTTATCAGCAAAACCACCCAATGTTACTAATGCAAGCCAAGCTTTGTTGGAAGTGGTAGTAACCTTTAGCAGATGCTACCAAATGACTGGAAAAGCAGAAAAGCCATCAAGCATACTAGATTAATGTTATTCTCCACATTAAAATAATAATATCTGAATAATTCAAATATTACTAAAATATAACTTTTATTATATATAAAATATATAAAATCCAAAATATAAAAATCTACTCATAGTGAAAGAGTGTGCAAGTATATTAATACAAGCCCTTTCTTTATTTTAGTGTTGACCAAATCTGCAGTTTTCTTGATCAATTGCTTACTCTAATTACCAATGCAAGGATAAAATGATTAATCTAAATATATGTAAATGCAGAATAGGAACTCACATATCTGGATGCAAGAATGAA
>JAVJGJ010000059.1:15158012-15176908 GCA_035590215.1 Microhierax caerulescens | reverse complement strand
AATGAACAAGAGGGCTTTGGATGATGTGTTTATTAATACACAAAAAACCAATTTGACTATATAAGAAAAATCACACAGGAGACTAATGGGTCCAAAATACGTCTGAAATGAAAAAAAAAAAAAACAAACTATTAAACTGGTATCTAAACAAATAGCTGAAATATTTATTCAAATGAAGAATAAAATGTAAGCAAAGTCTTTTCATCATTTATAAACAAACAAACAAACAAAAAACCCAATCAGAACTGTCATAACCATGGTACAAGTCAAGCATGTTACCTGTGTAAATAATTACGTTTGAACCCAGCGCTGTCTATGTATAAAGCTGGTCAGAAAATTTCTTGAAAATGGTGTGCTATTAAAAAATGCTAATTGCTTGATTCTGAAACATTAAGTTGAAAACTTGTTATATTTAATAACTTTTTGGCCACTTGAAGGTAGAACTTCAAAAGACACAACAGAGTGTAGCCCAGACAGATTGACTGTTCTACCTGCTGAAGTGCTTTTGGGAGCTATAGCCCAGAACATCCAGGCCTGTTAGGATTTCAGTCTGTCAGTTACCAATTTCACTGATGATCTCCTCCAGGTGAAAGAAACTTCTGAAATAACTTTTCCCAAAATTTTTAAGGTTTTTTGATTTTTTTTTCATACAGTGATGTAAACTCAACTCTACTGAGATATTTCACAATAATCAGTCCATTAGAAAAAACAAAACAAAACAAAAAAAAACCCACAAAAAACCTACAGAACAACACTTTCCATGTTTTCCATACACTATATTCTACGCACTATAATGACTGCTTAGTATTTTGTGTGCATGTTTTAAAACAGTTTCCTAAAACAAAAAATAATTATGACCTTAACGTTTCAGTTTGTGTCAGCAGAATAGTTACTGACTGCTGATATACTGGTAATTAGGGATATTTTTCAGGCAGTGAAATTCAAACTTTTCTGATGATATACAAGAATTACTTAGGAGATAACACCTTTTTTGGCAAAGGAGACACTAACCAGTAGATTTTGAAAAAGAAAAGGAACATAATTTACCCTCATAAGCACTAAGCTGTAAGGAAATGAGAGAATAATAGCTAAGTAAGCCCCAAGAGATATGTTTTAGGTTGTACAAGTGATTTGCTCTTGATAACCTTTTTTCCTCTCTGAGTTCTATGAAACAACCTTTTACAGCTAAATGCTGTACAGATGTAGGAGAAAAGGCAACAAAACTGGTTTAAACTTATTAAATGTTTCCATTATCCTGCATTTAAATAGTGGCACAGATTCTTCATTGTTTTGCCCTGTGCTGCAGGTATATTTTGCTGCTAGAAAGAAACAACTGAGTTCAAAGCTGAACCCAGAGGGGTTTACATTTGTTTAGTAAGATCTGACCCATGGTCAACGCTGTAGAAATGCTGTGTAGGTGGTACCTAAGACTTTCCTGTGTGCCTGTCATATCTAAGACACCCTGAATGGCAGATTTGAGCTAGGCCCAAACTTTCTGACGGAAAAGTGGCTTTTCCTGCTATCATAATGAAATATTTCAGATAGAGTGAGTGATCTTTTAGAAATTCAGGTAATTTTTTTTGTAGTACTCTCAATAACCTGCTGAAGAATAAAGAGCATTGCCTATGCTATGCTGGCATTTCAAGGCTCACTTAGGAGTTTCTAGAGACCAGGAGCTCCTGGAGGGTTCCTGTTTGTATCAATGAGTCCTGTTTCCTGCCTGAATCTGAAAGTCCCGGGATCCAAGGGGATCAGTGGTGCCAAGAAAGCATTCAGGTCAGATCTCTCTTGAAAGGATCTTCAGATCTTCAGATTAGATCAGCTCCCTCGGTTTGTTTTAGGAGAACACATAGAGTTTGTATGTGTGTTGCTCAGGAAGCATTCTGAAGCAAAGTCTTGTATTGCTACGGACTATTGAAAAAAGCACATTTATTTAACTGGTTAGTGTTTTTTGGGGGATGGGTGGGGTTTTTTGTTTAGTTGGGGGGGGGTTGTGGCTAATTGTTGGGCTTTTTTAATTGCTAATAATTGTGCACTGCAGTGAACCTTTGACAAATTACTTTTCTTGGTCTTGGTCTAGCCAAGATTCTAATGTTCTATTACTTGATAAGTACTATGTGCACATTAAATAGAATATTCAGAACTTCTCAGAGATATTCTGCTTCTTGCTTGATTAGCTATTTGACAATTCCATAGAATCACAGAATAGTTTATGATGAAGGCCAACCTCAGGAAGTCATTTAGTTCAACTCACTGGCCAGATCAAGACCAACCTTGTAAAGCAGTATACGGCTGAAGTTCAGAAAAAAGCTTTTGTCTAAGGGTAATGAGTGGGAAGAGTGTCAGGAAAATGGAAAGACCTGGTGTGAGATCACTTTTCAAGAATGTGAGAAGGAAAATACTATGAAATAGACAAACCTATACAAACTATATGTATTGATGTCAGCCTAGCTGTTTAAAGGCTAGACTAAAAAATCTCTATGCTGCGATGACAATAAGGGCTAAGCAACATGAACAAGGATAGTGATACAAATCCAGACTAAGAGTTCCAACACTGCAGTGAATATAGGCTTAAGCCAGGGGGCTTTACTCTGCCTTAATACACAGTTCACTGTAGCGTCATTTCTTAGTAACTCTTATGACCAAAGCTGAGATAATATACAAAGTAATTTTTGAGTACTTCCAAGCAAACCATTACAAAAAATAATAGCTTGTAGTGGAATGAAGCTGGGTTAATTAGCATTGATAATATACAACTGTGGGCTGGCTTCAGGGCAGGGGGTTGGTCGGATGTAGATAAGGTGCAGCTGTGGATGCTTCTGTGAAGTGGTGAGAGCCAATGAAGAAAGAAAGATGAGGCAAGGAAGAAGGCAAGAGGAGAGAGAGTGGGCCCTGAGTGAAGATGTGAGATGTGGGGAAGGCAGCAGAGGGACTGCATGAAGAGCGTGCTGGCATGAGATGGTAAAAGACCTTGTTGCAGCTTGACAGTCTGGAGAGTGTTGTGACAATAGCTTACTTTATTTTGACATGTGTTATTAGTTTTTTATATGTTTAGTAGGTCTTTCTTGGGCAAATATCAGCAACATTATCAGATTGAGATTAAATCCATTATTTGGTTAAGGCAGAATTCCTTGCTTAAAGGATTAGCAGACTTTTGTTTGCTACATTAATACTTAATGATCTAGGACATTTTTTCCTTCTGTTCTTCAAAATCCTTTATGGACTTTGCCTATATCTATTGGACAGCTGTGCATAAAAGCCTAAATGAATCATCTGGGTTCATTTTAACAGTTATTTCCCATTGCAAAATACGTTGTGCTCTTTAAAAAGCCAGGCAAGTTTGCAGCTACCCCAATTTTTTATTTTTTTTTTTTTAGTCTGTTTGTATGTATTCATATGTTAACCCTTTTGCCAGAAACTACTGTTATTCCAACAATATATTTTTGAAGGGTTTGTTTGGGATCTTTTGCTAGCTTTTTTTTTTTAGGTAAAGCTGCTAAAATCCATGGTCATACCATTCTTTTGTCTTTCCCCCAGTGAAGTATCACCTATTGATAGAATATTGTGTTGCTTTTTTTCAAAAATGACTAATTAAAATAACATTGCTATTTTAGAAGTTACATTTTCTTTACCCCAGAACATGAAACTAAATTACCAAAGCCAAGTATTAAAGCTGTAATTTGCTAAAGGCTTTTTTTAACCATATAGCTGAGTCCAAGCAGCTGGAAAAGTTTTGCTGTCTTCAGGACTGCCTGTTGTCATGCACTGCGAGAGGAAGTATTGGCTCTAAGTTTGAGTGTACAATGATTTGAGAGTTCTGACAAATGTTCACTGAGCTGGTAGTTTTGAGAGGTCCACAACTAAAATTAGTTTTGAAATGATGATGCCAATTCCCTGGTAAGAGTGCCTTATTCAAGGGGGCGGAAGCATTTTAAAGATATTTTTTTTTTCCAGCTGTTTTTATTTTTCAGTCTGTCGTGTCCCCCCTCTCTGCTTCCTTCCCTTGTATTTAGAATGTTGGTTTCAAAGTCAAAATTCAAGTGTGAATTTTAGTCTATATTTCTGTAATTATATAAGTCATTTTGCATCATTCTTGCTGCCAAGTAGTTTGGAAGAGGCTTTAGCACAGGTATTTGTACTCCTGAGGTGCACATAATGCAAAAAAAGTTTGTTTTCATGGCAACTTGGGGTAAATTTTGGGGGTTTTGTAGACAGAGAATCCTACTCACTTTTCTAATTCATTGGCAATACAGAAGAATGAACTCCATAGAAATGTAAGTGAAAAACTTTCTTAGAATATCTCATTTAATACAGAGCAATTTATGAGTAAAGGGGTAACAATATTTAATATGCATATATACTTTCCTTTTATTGTATGTGAAGGTTTTTCTACCTTATTCTCCCTTTGAGAATAAAGAAAATGTTTAAATACATTATTTTTATGAACTGACTGAAACATTTTGAGCCACTATTTTTTGGATGGTGGCAATATTTATAAACCTGGGGTTTTAGCTTTAAAATGCAAAAGAATAGGCTATAAAATACATCATATTTGGAATTGAGTTCTTTTTTCCAGTATCACGCTTTTGCCCAAAATTTCCCAGGAAAACAACAGAAACAAGACTAGGATATTACAGGGATTTCAAAAGAATCTATTTTGTAAAGCAAACCATTAGTATTTTTTATGCTTTGATAATAAATAATTGAACTATTTTATGAGCTTGTAATTCTAGTAGAGCAAGTACCTAACCAGAAAAATGTCTCTTGGGAAAAAATTATTTCTAATTAAGTAGCTTTATCTATTACAACAAAATAAGGAAGGTATCTCTAGTTCCTGTTATAACTTTGGTAGATCATATATCCTTAATCTGGTGGATAAGTCAACCTGTGAAACGAACAAATCCAGTTGTACAGTGTAACCCACAACAATACTTTTATTAGTTAACAAATGGAAGTTTCTGGAGAAAAATACCTTTACTTACTCCTTAAAAAAAGGAACTGCAATGATAAAACAAATAACATTTTATATTGTTATCTTCTTTTTTTATTCCAAAGAAGAGCCATTTTTTCTGGGTCATCTAAAAATACTTGACAAGCTGCTGAATTATGAGTGCTGCAAGTTATGCTGACTGAAACAGTCTCATTTTTTGTCTCTTCATTGGCAATAGTGGTCTCTTCCTATATTCTTGGACCTTTCCTATAAAATTTCCGGAACTAACTATTCACCAAAACTAACCCCAGTGGCAGGGGTTTCAGCTATTTGGGCCATGCTAATAGAATGCATATGCATATTTGCAAAAGCTCAGCTGGTGGGCAATACCTTGTAAAATCACCTGCACTCAAATACTTTTGTCCATGTTGGGACCTCAGGTATAAACCCATTCATTTCTGAGTCTGAGGTGTAGGATTTCTGATGTCTGCTTGCTTCTCAAAGAATCATAGAATGGTTTGTGCTGGAAGGGTCCTTAAAGATCACTAAGTTCCAAGCCCCCTGCCATGGGCAGGGATACCTTCCACTAGACCAGGTTGCTCAAAGCCCCATCCAGCCTGGCCTTGAACACTGCCAGGGATGGGGCACCCACAGCTCCTCTAGGCAACCTGTTCCAGTGTCTCACCACCCCCAAAGTGAAGCTTTTTCCCCCAATGTCTAATCTAAATCTATCCTTTTTTCAGATTAAAGCCATTTCCCCTTGTCCTATCACTACAAGCCCTTGTAAAAAGACCCTCTCCAGCTTCCTTGTAGGCCCCCCTGAGGTACTGGCCAGCTGCTGTGAAGTCTCCCTGGAGCCTTCTCTTCTGCAGCTGAACAGCTCCAACTCTCTCAGCCTGTCCTCATCAGAGAGGTGCTCCAGCCCTCTGATCATCTTCATGGTCCTCCTCTGGACTCCTGTTTCTAACAAGTCCATGTCCTTCTTTGCATTATCAAGTAAAAACAAAGAATGGTAGCAGTAATTTAAGGACAAGGAATAGATCAGTCTTACCCTTATGAACACTGATATTTAAGGAATTTTGAGGGGCTTTGAAGACATGAAGAAAATATTTCACTGTAGTTTATATGATAACTGAAAAGCTAACAGAAAAATCGTAGAAGTCAGTGTGCTGTAAACCATCTGTTCTCCCCAGCTTGTTCACATGCATAAATAAAACATGCATATATATATATATAAACACAAATGTTAATCCATTATTACACTGATTAATTAACTTTGCAAATATATGTATATATGAATCTAAAAGTCCATTTCATATTTTGGATTGGAATAAATTGTTAGCCCTGGATACTTAGTGGTCATTCAAATAATACTATTTCTAAATAATAATTTCTAAATAAGAGTCTGCTGACAGGTTAAATCTATGCAGCTACTGTAGGAAAACCTTCAGCAACAGATTTCAGAAACCCAGGGTGTTTGTGAGCACTAAAAATCTTTTGTGACAGAATTATTTGAAAATGGTCCTTTTAGGTTTGTCTGGGTAATTGGAAGCGTTTTATTCTGTTTGGCAGGCTATTTTTTAGTGCAAGGTGGTCAAGGCAAACAAAGATAAGGGCTTGGGACTGGTGTAATTTCTGGGCTTTCTTAGCTTTCCTTTTTGGAATTAAGATGAACTGTGTTACATAGAATTACTGAAAGTCAAGGGAAAATGAGAATCATTCTCTTCTGAAATGGGCCACTGTCCCTTAGGCAGCTTTAAGCACTGTTTCAAGCTTTGTCTTTTCCATTATACTGAAGAGATACTAATGGGCTTAGCTTATACAGAAACCTGATGTTAACATTTCTTATATAAATATTTATTTATGGCAGTATTATATGTGAGTTGGTCTTTTAGAATATTCTTTTATTTATTCTCAGAAGACAGACAAACTGAAAAGGCTGTAGACTAAAACTGGAAACTATCACTTTTCCCTCACAAATTTGAAATACTTTAAATGTGCTTTGACACAAAAGTTGAGAGAAATTTCACTTGAAAGTCATTATTGAATCTATCTATTCTTATGTAAGTATGCTGACGTGATTATAGTTAAGTTTCCATGCTGAATGTGAGGTTGCAAATGAGTTTTTGAAGCATGATTTTATGATATTGGAGTATGAGACATGATCCTAAACCAAATGATATAATACAGAGATTTTTATTGCCAAGTTCAGGTGGGTTTGGGTGTTTGGTTGGTTTTTTTTTTTCTTTTTCGCTTTTTCAGATATTTGCTTGACAATTATTTTGGCCGGTAAATCACAAACGCCCTATGAAAGTAAATCATTTCTATACTGCATTAGTTTATACAGACACCAAGTAGCACAAGATTAAAACAGCCTTATGACTCAAAGCCTTGGCCATCTACCTGCTTGGGAATCTAGTGCCTCAGTCAATTGGTATTGTCTCCATTAAACTCCATATTGATTTCTTAGATTACAGGACTTTCTGAATTACCTTAGGAATGGTTAAAAGATTCTTCTCATGAATAGGCAGCCTTCTTAATTATGAAAGCAAACCTAGTTAAAGGTCTTTCTACAACTTACAAACTATCTTAAAACATTTATTTACAAAATCAGTCATTGCATGGTAAAGTACTAACATAAAGATTTACCTGGGTACATTCTATGTATGAAACCTGAGATTCACATATAAAATGTCTGTTTAAATACCAAAAATAACAGCAGTGGGGTTAATATAGAAATCATTAAAACAGAAAATCTTTTATTCTGGCTTATTTTTCATCATCTGGATATAGTTTTGAAAGTTAAAGAAAATACACTTGAGCAAGAGTAAACAGAAAGCTACTCAATACTCACAGTTCTTGCCTTAAATATGAACACAAACCCAAGAACTATGTTGCAGATAAATTGAAGATTTTTCAGTCAAAACCTACTTGCTGTTATTTGCTTAGATACCACAGTCTGCATTTAATTTAGGGAATTCCAAAATATCTTTAGTTTTATCTATAAATTCTGTTACCTTTCTCATGAAGATTACTTTCTCTTCCATTGGAATGTGGGTTGGTTTGGGGTTTTTGGTTGTGTTGTTATTGTAGGTTGTGCGTGTGTGTGTTTTTTTTTGTGGATGTGACTGGCATCTTTAGAACATTACAAGAATCTCATTCTTTAGAATGAAATTTCTTTAAAACTTGCAAATATCTATACTGATTTTAAAGAAAATAAAGCAACAGAACTGACATTAGTGGATGGATTTTGGAAAAAAGTAAAGCTTTTGCATTTAGAAGAGTGTTGGTTATTTTGTCTCTACTTCGAGGCATGATACAGAAGTATTCAATCCACATATTTAATTGCAGCATGTCATGGAAAACAGTGGGAAAGCTGTTGACATTGATTCCATTGTACCACTCTTGTGCATAGAAAAAGTTCTTTAGGAAATTTGGGTACAAAACAAAGCCATAACTGAACTAGCCAATGAATATTGTCTTTGTGAAAGGACAGATTAATATACTAATCTATTACTTGGATGTGTAGATAAACAAAACTTTCAGGTTTTTTTCTTATTGATACACAGTTTAAAAAAACAGTGTGCACAAAAAGGAACATAAGGTATCTGTTTTATTTTTATTATATCAAATAGTCTTTATTTTACAAGGGCCAGTGAAAAGTGAAGAATCAAAATTATACTCAGATTGCTACTGGTCTTTTCCTCTGTAGCGTGAGTATACAAAAAGAATTTAGTGTTCATTATCCAGTAGGAAAAACAAAAATGTTGGTTTTGAGAATGTGGAGTTCATGATATAGCACTACACAGGCAGTCAATACCATAATGAAAAATCCATAAATATTAAGATAATGTATTATTTGAAATTATATTATGTCTAGTTTGTGGTAGAATCAGCATAATAATTTAAGCAGGGACATAATGCAATTAATTTGTCTATTCATTGTAGATGTAGTACCTGAATTATAAATAAGGTAAATAATCACATTTTCAAACAACTCATTTACTTTTGAGCAATGCTAAAAAACATTTAATACTTGGCTTCTTTTAAAAAGCATTAAATACAGTTAAACAGATTAGAAAAGAATTCAGTTTATTTGAAATATAACTAGACTAAAAAAGTTTCCTTGTGCTTCCTCAGGAAGAGGTTAGTCATTTATGTCATATAATAACATTTCTTCATGTAAATCTTTTTAATAAACCTAAAACATTATGCTATTTTATGTATTCACTGTAATAACTCAAATAAAAGCGAGTCTAGCAAATTCTACTTTTGCAAACTCATCCATTAAAAAAAAAAGACAACCACATTTGGAATTTTGTCTAGAACTTGTACAATTATTTTTCATGTTAACTCACTTTAAGTCTTACATACTGAAAATGGTCAAGGAATATATTCCTATGGTGGTATGTATGGGATGGAAAAGATGGTTTGTTGTCAAACGTCTGTTTTTACAAAAGGTTTTTGTTCTCCAGGGAAGATGTTCAGCTTCTCTCTCTTTGTGGAACAAAGCTATATTTTTCAGCTAGTGGGAGAAATAATCATACAGAATGTACATCTAAAGTACTTTAAACATGAGAAATGCTAATGAAGAGCAAAAAACATACTTTACATATAAACCAAAGTGGCCTTCTTATGGCAAACTACTTAATACTTTTAGAAAATTCAGATAGTGTGTCAGGACCTGTATGGCACGTAGTGGGAAACTAGGGCTTAAAGATTATGAAGAGAAGCTGAATATTTCCAAAAATATAGAAGTAAGAGTTCTTCAGAAGGAAGAAAAGATGCCTGAAGCACTCAGATGATATAAACTGCAGCAGAAGCACAAGTCCCCTAGTTCCTCTTATAATGTGAAGCAGATTATTGGAGGGCCAAGCTCTTCTTTATTAATACAGCATGTTATTTCTCATTTCCTCAAAGGAAATGCATATCTCACAACTTCAAGAACTGAATCTAAACAGTTTTCTTTAAAGCTATCATACGATTTCTTTGGGCAGAACTGTTCACTGTGATATTTTCTACTACAATAGTTAACAATGACTTCGACACATTACATTTTTAAAAGTAGATACTATAAGTTTATATGTACCTCCTTGTATCATATATATCAAAGTACATAAGCTTTATAGAATATTTACTGACAAGTATATGTCTCTTCTACAACAAATTCAAAGATCTAGGACACTTGAACTAATAATAGCTTATTTTTCAGATACTTGTTTTTTCTAGTTATTGTTATTTGGAATACATTACATGGTTCTTATAAAGAATTAGGATGCAGTATAAAAATAAAATTAATTTTGATACAATAACCTTATTTGAAACATTTAATGCTACTACAGTTCAACTCTTTTTAAAGGCTCAGATAGATAATAAGCGTTCCATAGCAGGTTTATTATAACTTCTATAGACAACTAAGATTATGAATATAACAAAGTAGATACAGACAAAACAGGCTTCCATTTTTAACATTCAAGCAACAGGAACATGTTTTAAAAACCCTTTGGGTTCCTAAATCTAGTTAGTATAACAGTGGATAAATCTCAGTGTTTCATTTGCTTTAAAGAAATTAAATCCAAGGTAATATATTGACTGCAGATTTACCTTCTGATCAATAGATCATAGAATCATAGAACCATTTAGGTTGGAAAAGACCCTTAAGGCCATTGAGTCCAACTGTTAGACTTGATGTTCAAGCACATTTTACACCAACTTAATCAACCATAGTATTTTTGATACAAGCAACTGCAATTACAGCATTTATGTAAATTTTGATTCACTGTTCATGTATTAGTATAAATAAAACTAGATACCTTTTACAAAAACATAAACCATTATTATTAAAAATATGAAATGCCATTAAGTTAAATTTTGCAATTTAAAACATTGCATATGATAATACTGGAAATATCATATTCATATCATATCATACTCTGAGCTATCCTTTGCTTCAAATTAGCTATGACTAATTTTATAATGTTATATAACATTGTGCAAAATAAAAGTGCAGAATATTAAGCATATCTGAGGTTTGCTTCTGATTCACAAGAACTGAGGAGGTCAAGGGCTGAATTCAGGTACCCACATGTAGGCATTAATACCCTTTAAGGAAACCTGGGATATCAGAGACATCTATACAGTATTCATGGATAGGTCACAGACCTATTAACCCTTCTGGACTGGGAGCTAGAGGCAATCCAGGCAACCCTAGGACATCTCAAAGGACACCAGAAGTCTACAAGTTGACAAACGAAAAATTGCATAAAACTCTCTTGGCTGTAAAAGCAATTTGATAAAGAGAAGGGGGAAAAATATACTGTGATTCATAGTTAGTCAAGTATATACAGTGATGACTGTGTAATATACTTTGTATCTAGAAAGTAGGAAGATTATACAGAAACATCCTATTTTGAGGTCACGTAATGATCTGGTAATAGAGCACTTACTTGTACTCCTGGAAGGACAAGAACCTTCAATAATGTCTAGACTGCCTTAGATGGATGTATTAAAACAGATTGTGATTGTTTTTTGTTCCATACAGCTGACAGTCTATTAGACAATTGAATAAACTAGAGGCCCTGGAAAGATGCAATAGCTGGCATAGAACTATGAGATAACACTGAGCTTTTGGATACATTGAAACTCAAAACACAGGGTGGCTTTTTATGCTATCTCTAGAACTGGATCCAAAAGCACTGTTCCTGAAGCAGAAGGGCACAAACATGGATGATGCAAGACCAAAGTAATAAATGAGGAGTAAATAGAATGCTGCAGGCATATTAGATAAAGGCACTCATTCAGCACCATCTGGACTAACTAATTTGCATATATGAAGACTAGCAAAGAAAAGCATGCCTTTTTGTCTTTTATCTTTCCTTGTACTAGCTTTCTAGAGGAGAACATATTATTGAGAATGATAGGTAAGTTTCTCACTCTTCCTTTACCCCTTGCTAGAGAAAATTTTACCAGCTTAGCACGATTTTATACTGCTTTGCTCCACACTTTAGGAGAAGAAAATTTTAATTTTAAAATAGTCTGTATTCACTACCACTATTTGAAGTTTTTTAAGACTTTAAAACACTTAAAAATTAGGAAATAATTTGACTTACACAAAAGAAATATTTTCAGCAAAAAAAAAATTGTAGTAACTGTATGATCTCTGGATGCAAGGCGAGGCTTCACAGGAAGATTACAGATCTGTGGTTCCTATATGCAGGGAGAAGACACAAAAGGCCAAAGCTCAGTTAGAATTGAAACTGGCCAGTTGAATGTACCATTAACAAGCTCACTGATGACACCAGAACTGGAGGAGATGTTGACTGTCTTTAGGGACAGAAGGCCTTGCAGAGGGATGTATATAGAAAGGATTAATGGGATAACATTAAACAAGACCAAATTCTGCACTTAGGATGGAGTAATGCTGGGCACAGGTATGAACTGGGAGACAAGTGGCTGGAGAGGAGCCCTGCAGAACAGGACCTGGGGCTGCTGGCTGACAGCAGGCTCAGCGTGAGTCAGCAGTGTGCCCAGGCAGCCAAGAGGGCAAACCACAACCTGGGGTGCGTCAAGGCCAGTATAACCAGCTGGTCAGCAGAGCTGACCATCCCGCTGTGTTCAGCATGGGTGCAGCCCCACCTTGAGCACTGTGTGCAGTTCTGGGCCCCACAACTTCAGAAGGATGTGCAGGTATGCAAATGTCTCCCGAGGAGGGCACCAAAGTGACAAGACAAAATCTCTTGTCAGAAACAGCTAAGGACTCTGGATTTGTCTAGTTTAGAGAAAATGAGGATGAGGGACTCTGCAGATTGCTCTCTGCAGCTTGCTGAAGAGGGGAAGTAGAGAGGAGGATCAGACTGGACATTAGGAAAGATTTCTTTACCAAAAGGGTGGTCAAACACTGGAACAGGCTTCTTAAAAGATGTGGTCAATGCCCCAAGCCTCATTATTTAAGAGGTGTTTGGATAACTGCCTTAAAACATGCTTTAACTTTTGGTCTGCCCTGAAGTAGCCAGGTTGTTGGACTAGATGATTGTTGTAAGTCCTTTCCAAATGAACTATTCTATTTCATTAAATCCTAAAAAAGGAATGGCACTTTTCTAGCTCAGCAAAAAATGAAGGGAGTTCTGTGAGAGTATGTAGACACCAGTTTAGCCCAAGAGCCTCTTTTTCCTGAAAAATAGCAAAGGCCTGCTGCAAAGTCTAATGTTTTTGACCAAGACTTAAAAGGCTAACAATGAATTTTGCTAATTGTTTATCAACTTTAAACTTTTTGAACTTTTGTTTTGGAACTACAAAAATATTTTCTGTCATATTAATATAGTACACACCAGCTAACTAAGTGTCCTTAAAGTCATGCAGCATATTCATTCCTTTAGTAAAAGTTATCAAGTAGATTTTTTACAAGGCAATTACTAAAACATAAAACCATTTAACTCCTGGATTCTAATAATATTTAATGTTAATCTTATAGGCAACCTTGGGAATATCTAACATTGAGTTCTTATTTTTTTATTAAAAAGATATACAAAACAGTGGTTAAAGTAGGAAAAGGTATATTAAAGAATGTGTACCTTTTATATTAAAAAAATACCAGTTGTTTAAAATAAAACATTTGTTTAGACAGTCTAAAAAATAATGTTTTATATCACCATTTCCCCACTTTGCATGATCCTTTCCCGACTTTAATATATATTTGGTTATTAAGAATCCTAGCAATACTCTCCAAACAGGAGAAGAATATTAACAACATTGAAGGATAATGAGACACTTCGTTGTGGGGAGATGAATAGTTTTCAGAATTTTTGCTTCCACATTATGTTTCCACACACTTTTAACTATTTTAAGTCAAGCTAGGAACTACACTGAAGACCCACAAAGAAGCCTCATCTTGCAGAAGAAAAAAGTTTGAATAAGATCTTTATCTCATTTATAACTACAGATAACCTCAACTGGGCCATAGACCTCATTAGAAATTTTATGCTTATGAATGGAACATTAAGAACTGTGATATGGAAGAAATTCCACTATTTGAAGACACTGAAATTTTAAAACTTTTTATACTTAAATGAACACTACTTTCAATAGTATGCTGTGTTTTCTGATAATAGTATTTTATATTTGGCATTAACATGGGATGGTTCCAATTTATAGGAAGGATGGAAAATCTATGCCTTTAGTAAGTGCAAAGAAAATAAACATAACCAAGTATAATTACAAAATACACTTCACTTATGTCAAAGTTCTTTGCTTCATTGCCATGCTTCCTATGTATGTCCCATGATTTTAGTTTTATTGGATTACATGTTTTATGAAGAATAAAATTGGCAATAAAAATGAGTATAATAATTCATGCACTTATGTAATTACTTTCAATAACCTAAAGTAAATTCTGTAATCATGATTAATATTGATTAGGAAAAATTTTTGGTATGGTTCGATTATATAGAAAAGTTGAAACAAATTGATTTTATTTTGCAAAATGCTGTCCTCCATAATACACTTTTTCTCAATTATTTTCTAGTATATATATATTTTGTAGAATAGAAGTTAAATTCCAGGGGAAAAAAGTAAAAATAAAAAAAAAAATGACACCCAGTCAAACATGTCACTATATGTATATCTGTTCATCTACAAATATTGATCTGTCCAACCTTTTTGTGGACATCTTAACATACTGCATAAGTAATTAAATGATGCATTGATCTTCGGTTAACACAAATGCTGAAAGCTTACGAACACTATATTCATACCAGATAGTACAAATGTGCATATATTTTAGAAGTGATTGGGAATTTCACATGCAATATTCTCCACCTTTGTTAAATGTACGAAACTAGATTTTTTCTGAAACACTTAAAGCTTTGGATGCTATTCTTTAGAGTGCTTTAGATAGATGTAAACGCAACTGGCAATATGCAGCAGATCTGTTTACCAACACAGTAGTAGAAATGTCATTTTATGCACTGAACTTTTCTAACATGTCCTTAGATTACTTATTTACAAGCAACTGTTTATTTCCCTGTCACTTCTAATAAGCTGAAGGCATTGGATTTATATTGTTTGTTGTCTAGTTTCATCTTGTTTTATCTGCTTTTAATCCTTGAATCATATTATTTCGCTATTATAAAAATGAACAGTTTCCAAGTTTCATCATTATTTGTAGAAAGGAAATAATGACAACCTTTTTAAAAGCTCTTTGAAAACTCAGGTTTCACAGTGGATGTGTTGTATTAGTAATAGAAACAGTACATTATACACAAGTATATCATAATAATATGGTTTATCTAGAAATGTTGGAAATAGTTGCATGAGCTATCCCCATTTTGTATTTTTAAAATTAGTAAAATTATTTTTCAGATTATCAGAAATTATAATAATTTCCATTCTCTCATCTTGTATAGTAGCACTATTTTCTGGAAAGCATGACAATGTTAACAAAAGATAACAAAAGGAGAAAGCCCTTCATTTTGTGTTTGTTTCACAGGTTTTCATGGTACAGTATCAAAATATGTATAATATAGAGTATTTCTTCAAGCACTGCCTCAGACAGTGAAGCCATTTCTAATATTTTTTAATATAGACCACCTACATTACAAAACCACATTACCCCTTATATTACAGTCTGAATACGCATGTATGTCAGATTGAATAGCCATAGCTGTAATGCCAACAACCTCATTTGACAGCTGTGAGTTTAATATTCTGCAAACAATAGTGATAATATACTATTAATTAACACAACATGACTATAATTCTAGACTTCAGGGAATTTAAATTTAGGAACATGAGAGGTTACTATAACATCTAAGGCAAATTTCAAAGAAGTGATCAAATCTACTTTGAAATAATTATTAAAGTGAAATCACATTGTTGCATGTTATATCAGAGTCATCCTTATCTGTTTAGAAGTTAGATCTTTGTGAAAATGAAAGCCACTGTAGTCAAGAAACATATCAGTTAGTCACTATATAAATCAAAACCTGGGAATATTAATAAAGGAAAAGTTGGCATCAGTTTCCTTCTGCACTATGCCAGTTAACAATTAAGGAACATGCCTTGAAGTCTTAAGTATTTGCGTTATGAAAATACTTTATATTAAGAAACCAGAGGGTTTGAAAAAATGGAAAAATGTAGATTACTACTGACAATAGTACTCCAATTGCAAAAGAAAAAATCTTATGAAGCTATCTTTTATGCTAAATGAAAAGTCATTAGAATACTTTTCCATTTCTATTTTTATGTATATGGAATGCTTTTTAATTAACAGACATTATGAATACAATATATTCAGCAGATGTAGTTTCTAGAGAATGAATTTGTCTTATATTAAAACTAAATTCTACCATCTGAGATACAAATAGAATTGTCCTGTTCCATACAACAATTTATCCCAGGAACATCTGCATCTCTATAGTCCTTGAACATCCTCAATGTAACAGAAGCAACCATTGAACTTTCTTTTCAAATCAGCCTGATCCCAGACAGGTTAGAAGACAATGAGGCAGCCACTCCTTGCATAACTGAGCCTGAAATGTCTCTATTCTTATTCCAGTCTACAGACATGGCACCAGAAATAATTGTTGCCTTCCAAGATATTAGTTCAATTCTTAAGCAATGGTAGTCACACAGTTTGGCTGGTTAAGTTGTTTGAGGTCTTACAGTGATCCAGTCTCATGCAGGAAGGTCACAAGCCACAGGAAAAATATTGCTTTGTTTTAAATCGCAATAGTGCCTTGAAGCTTCCAGTCATTAACCAGGGTTCCATCATACTAGATGAAAGAAAAGATAACCAAAAAACAGATAGGCCTTTCTACAAAAACCTTGTTACCAATTGAACATTTGAAGAAGTCAGAAAGATGAAAAAGGTTTAACTTGACAACCACTAATTTCAGCTTTTTGACTACTCATTTAAATGGCAGGAAAAAAACCTGATTGGGAACACGACTTTCAAGTCCATCTCAACCAGTGATAAGGGAAAGGGTTATCACAGTGTCCTATTGCACTTGTTACACCACTATAATTACTGCTAATAATAATAAAGACACTGGAAGGTACCACTCCATCCTTCCCAATCCTGCATTGAATGACACCGATGAGGTACTTTCAAATGCTTTATGAGGAACTACTTGTATCGTCAACCTCAAAATATCACAAATAGATTTGAATTTCACTGCACAAGCTCCAATACAAAGAAATCACACTGATAATGTCCTTAATCTGAGAGTGGGGTTTCTTTCATCTTTCAGTTTATAATGCAAGCAAGATTAATGATATTCCTATGCTTCCTCAACCCACTTCTTCCTAGCATTAAAAAAGAAAAAGCACACATTTCATTTAACTATGTTCCTTTCTGCTTTCTCACCTCCCAATGGAACTTTGAAATAGTACTGTGATTTGTGAAAGAATATCTTCATGAGAAAATATAACACATTGGTCAATCTGTAATTTAGTACACTAATTATACCTAGAATTTTTAAAAGTTATTACTTATACAAATAATTAGCACAAACTTCTAATTTTCAAATATTTTTCTGATATTCACAATGACATTAATGTCCTTGTTGATTACTATAAAACTCCCTTAACTTTCCACTTTGAATTTTTCTCAGACTGAAACCCATTAAGACTTCTAATGAAGATAACTAAGAAAGAGTCTGACAACACAGCAGGGGAAACCTGAGCAGGCTGCAGAAATTTTTCAATAGGTTGAGGTTGGATCTCTCCTGCTGAGCCATGCTTCACAAATTCCAGAAAAGGGGAATTTTCAGTTTTACTGATGTGACATGTTGATCCATGATATTTTGGGATATGAAGTCAAGGTGGAAGAGCTAGGCAAGACTGTAAGAACATAAAGAAAGCTGCAACTGAGGAAGAGCTCTGATGAGGCAAAGGTGGACAGTAACATCTACAGATACTGACTGCTAAAGCCCATGCTAGCCATTCTAATTCTGTTTAATCAACAAAGCTCTTAAGAGTGGATTGTGTAATTCATTGTCACCTGAGTTACTAATTGTTTGATTTTTAAAGTAATGACATATTAATGTGCCATTGTAATAGCTTACATATAAGAATAAATATGTTGACTGTTATATAAAACAGGCTGTTATTAAATAGCTCCGATCTTAACACCTCCATCTGCTTTACAAATGCTACCTAATTAAAACTCATTTACACTCAAGTGAAATAATTCTTCTTGATGAAGTATCTAATGTACAAATAAATATTCTGTACATAAATGCCTCAATTCACGTATAACTCTTGTAAATGAAGCTTTTACATTGATTTTCTCTGTAATATTTTAAAGAAGAAAGCCACAAGACTAACTAAGAGAAAGAAATAAATCTATGTCTATTAAAATGTTGATATCACTCTCAAATATACAGTGATTACACTATCTGTGTCGCTTTATCTGCCTGTGTGACAAGACCCTATCTTATCAGTGGTTTTGGAAGATTTTTAGCTTTTTTTGCAGCATTTTCATCTAACACATTAGATGTCTTAACATTACAGGGTTTATCGCTTAAGTAACCAGTCAATGTTAATCAAAAGTCATAAGCAGACCTGTACCATAAGACTGTATTAAATGAGATATTGCACAAAACATCTCTAACAATCTCATAAAGTTGTTTATTAACATAGAAACAAACAAGCTATATGCATTTTAAAAAAATCTTTTCAAAATTGTCTTACACAATGTTTTACAAAATTATCTATAGCTGAAGCACACTGCTTTAAATTAAAGTGTATCACGTATTTAAAAGCGGAAGTTACCTTCAACATTACTGAGAATGATAATCTTGCATTGAATCAGTACTACATATTATTAGGGAAATAATGTATTAGAATATCATAGAATGGTTTGATTTGGAAAGGACCTTTAAGATTATCAAAGTTCCAACCCCCCTGCCATGGGCAGGGACACCTTCCACTAGACCAGGTTGCTCAAAGCCCCATCCAGCCTGGCCTT
>JAVJGJ010000059.1:15134655-15154176 GCA_035590215.1 Microhierax caerulescens | reverse complement strand
CTTCAGCAGCCTCCCCCGGGTGGAGTCATTGGCCACCCCTGGGGTAGATGGTGCAGACTCCCAGCAGGAGCTGCAGCCTTTGCTCTCAGACAAGTGCCCATCATTCTGCCCTGAGGGTCACACAATGCCTGGATGCCAGGTTATGTGGATTTAAGTCTCCCCACTCAGCCAGTGGAATACATCTCCTTTGAAAAGGCTTCTTCCTTGCATGCCTTTCTGCACACAGCATCACCCAAAAAGGCACACCACACCCTGGCCACCCACTATAGTCACAGTGCTCCTGGCAGCAGTTCCCCCTTAGGGCTGCCCTTGGTAGGATATGAAGGTTGCTGCTGGTGAGCTGCTGTGGTATCCTGGTGGCTTTGTGCTCCCCTGGGTTTTCCTTGGCTCAGGAACACCTGCTGTCTGCCATGACCCAGACTCCTCCATAGGAATGCACCTGCATCAAAGCAGATTGCCTCAGCAAGGTGACAGGTAGGAAACACTGAGGCCAGCAGAGACTTCAAAAATCCACGTCTCACATGAGTCATGCAATGTTCAGGAACAATGCTCTCATCCACTCAGGATGTAAGTGTCTTCTTACTAAAGTATTCATGCAACAGGTGTGAGAACAAGGTTCAGTACCTTCCTGGTTTTTAAGGGCATTCAAATATATATGCAAAGGAATCTCTAGGAACATAAGTAGATGATGGCTACTATGAAGCTGGGAAATCTGATTTTCTCCCCTGTGAAAAGTGAGGCCCTGTAGAGTCAGCAAAGCAGCTCCAAGTTCTGGTTCTTGCTCTCAAGCCTATTATATGAATTTTTTGTCTGATGCCCAATTAATAAACAGTCCCTTGAGCAAGGACTTCTGTTTCATCTGCAAATCTGGCTTTTAAATTGAAACTGCTTGATCATCAGCTCTGGGGATAATAGAAAAGAAATTTAATATTATCTTAATACCTCTTTTTCCAGTTTTTTTTTCTTCTGAATGTAGCATTGTTTTCTATGTGACATTTTTGGCCAAACAATAAACCTGAAGATATTGGCTATAGACCTAATCAATCAGGAACATTTTTCACATTTTGTAAGAGTGGGGGATACATATTTCTAGGTAAGTAATTTCAAACAAAGAGCACAAGTAGACAATGAGTTTACAAGATGGTACTTTTAAAGTGTTGGTTCCTTTTTCTTTAAAAATATATCAAAATATATCAGCCTCATGTCCTAGAGATGAAGAAAAGGAGCTGTAGTGTTTTGAGGCCAAATTCTGAAATTGTTGGTCTACAAACTATTCCCATGAAAAGGAGAGACTAATCAAAGTAGTCTTATTCAAATACTCATACAGTGATCATGAAACAGTCCAGCCTCAAAGCAGCTATAGATGTTTAATAGTAAGATTTTTGCCGCTAAGTCTGAAAGCGATGAAAGATGCTAATATAAGCAGCTATTCTGAATAAAAGCTTGCACCTATTAATTCGAATGCATATATACAAGCAGCTATACTCAGAAAGGTTTATCAGAGAGGTAAAAGATCCAAGACTGTTTATTCCCCACTTCTGATATTGTGCAAGCAGTATTTCGTCTTTTTAAATTCTTTATATGCAAAATAAACAGCTGAAATTTACACCATGTAACAAAGGGATGCCCATACTGTAATATCAATCATATTAAAAACCAGAAGCCCAGCAGTATTCAACTGAAAGATACCCAGTTCCTTGGGAAATATGTAATATAATACTCACGAACTAGAACACAGAGAGAAAAGTAACATCCAAAAGGCCATGTGTAGGAAAATATCTGAGGAATATTTCAGACACTCCTGTGGAAGGTTTGCATACTGAAAACCAGCCTAAAAGGACTTCAAGTACCTTCAAAACAGCCAAGCACAAGGCAAGCAGATTCTCCAAAGTATGTAGTCAGGGTAATTAAAGTATACATGCCACTTTTTGTTGAGCATCTTTGAGAAGAGCTTGGAGTTTTTTTAATCTTGAATGGCATTCAGAAGAGGATTACACAGTAAGTATTTGGAAATCTTAAAAGTTTTCCTTTCTAAATGCTTATAGATACTTTCATTGTATAATAAGGATTTGCCTTTAAACTTCATGTTAGATTTTTTTTATTTTTGTTTCAGTTTAATGGGAAAAAAGGTCACTTCTAGAAATAAGAGATCACTTTAGCCCATCATTTCAGACAATAAGAAACTACTGAGTTCCCATTCAGAGATGATATGCCGGTTTGCTTCAGGCAGTAGTAAGAAAGTGATCTCTCACTACCTATCTTCTATTTAACAGGTAGATGCAAAGAGATAAGGTACTATGAAGTGGAAAGATCTACATGAAGTAGAGAGGGCTCAAAGGTGTTCTTACAAGCAATTATTATTAAATAAAGATAATATTGATACCACAACTATTTCAGTTTTCATTTAAAAATTTCTATTGAATTATATTAAATATGGCTTTATTATACTCTGTCCTATACCACTTAAAACTTCTTAGTTCATCTGCTGATCAGACACAATTTGAAAAAGGCTCCCAATAAAACAAATTCCCTTTTCTGATTACTGTTTGTGTTACTATTAGTTTTTAAATACAGCTCAAACAAAAGATACTGAAGTAGGGACAAAGGTGGGGGGGCAAGGATAAAGCATTCAATAAATTTTTAAGGGTACTTACATTTCTAAAACATGCCTACTACGCCCCTCAAAATAATCTGGCTACTAAACTGTCACAATCTGAGTGTAAATAAGTTTTCCTCACACAGGGCACCAATTGTCATGGCACAAACAAAACTAGCAAGCTGCAACAAGGCTCTTACTTTCGGTCAGATTCTACTGTCCATGCTGTTGCTGCTTCTCCCTCCTCCAGAGGCAAGACCAAGCCAAATTTCTCCTCCTCCATCCAGCCTCTTCTCCCACACTCTTCAGGTCTATTTAACTACTTAACTGAAGGAGCTACAGCTGCACATCGTCCATGTCAATCAACCCACCACCTCTGAGGCAAGGCCACAGCTGCATGTTATCAATGCTGATCAACCCACTGCCTGCATTCCTCTACACTAAACTTTTATGGAACTCAACAAACTTTTTACAGATTCAGGTTTTGATGTAAAGATTTCAGCTAAGGTGGGTTCTCCACCTTGCTATGGACACCCGGTATATCAGCCTATTTAACTATCACATTCAGTCTTTCTCAATACTGTATTCCGTTAAGTAGTTCTGTGTTAGTTTTTTTTTTTAAAGTTCCACCCTATGTATTTCACTATACTGAAAACATACTAGATATTAATTCTGTTTATAATCAATACTTTCTGACTTATTGTCAAAATTTAAGTGTTTAACACTTATCTATGCTATACTTTTTTTTTTTTGCTATATATCCCTTCATTTCCATGCATATGTAAAAGTCTAAATAGTTACCTAAGTGACTTATAACCTACTCACTAGTCTCCATTGATACTGTATTTCTGTACTTTCTACTACTCTTTCTACAAATGATACTAAGAAAAAAAAAATCTTAATATATTGTCTTGTTTCTTGTGCTTTTTGTTCTCTACTGGTATTGCTTCAGTGATCACAAAGGGTTAGACTATACAAACCACCAAAAAGTTTGAAGTCTGCAGGGCTTTGAAAGTTTACCTATTCCTGTCAACTCAATGGGTTGTGAAAGAGCTGGTGTTCTGCCTGACAGAGATTAACAGGAATGGAAGATGGCTTGGCATGAATCCATTTTGTGACAAAAAATGTCATAAGACTACAAAATAGCACAATATTAACCTATTTTCATGAAAATGATGGTAATGAAAATGAGAAATAGCATCAGCTAAATCCATTTTTTTATTTCTCTGTTATGTTTGCAATCTTGTATCTCTCATAGTGTGCTAAATGAAGATATCTACATTTTAGCCACATTTTTAATGTCTTTGATGAGCATCTCATCATTATACATCATTTCATGCTATACATTGAATTCTCATTTTAAAAAGCTTTTAGATCACTTCCTGATATCTAAAATTGACAGCATATTTATTAATGATCCTTAAAAGTGGTCCATAGAAAGCAAAGCCATGGAGGTCTGAAAAAACTGGCATTGAATGACCTGATTAATGAAAATGCAGAACCCATCATGTTTGTAAGTTATGTAAAAACACAGGAGCGTAGTATAAAACAGTTAAGTGCTCAGATCAAATTTATTTTCAGTTTAAAAAAAATGATTTTCAGTTTAAAAGAAGTCCTAAAAAATATTCTACTGAAATGAAATGCATTTTTTTGATTGCAAGTGTTTTAAGATACTCAAATGGTTGACATTTTTAGTAACAGTAGAATTTCTACCACATTTAAAAGAATTGTGATATAAGTTAAAAGATGAGTTTTTCCCTGTGAAATTTCCAGTTTTATCACATGGAATTATTTTTGTATTTTTTTCTGACTAAGCATAGACGTTTCTTCTCATTACTGTAATACTTACCTTTCTTGGTGTGGATTAGGAAGAAATAAGTCAATATATGACATTGCTAAAAATAAACTTAAGGTTAAATGTTTATGTGTTAACACAGAGCAATTTAAAATATATGCAGCTTAATATCTAAAAAGAACAACTCAAAATAAGTTTCTAAAAAATCACATCCTTATTTTAACTATAATACATATTAACTATTTTTTTCACCACCTATAGTGGTGAAACTATATAGGTGAAACCTATATAGGTTCCTATAGTGAGATTGCTTTGGTTGTATGAATAGTTTTAGTCAAAAGTAATGGCAGCATTTGATTTTATAATATAATTACAATAACCATGTAATCATTATTTGTAAAGGAACAATTTCAACAAAATTTAATTATTAGTTTGGGTGTATGCCCCACTTTAATATACTTACACCTAACGTATTTTTAGCTCTACAGTTCCATGCTTGCATTTTTGCAAATCTTAAACAACTCCCTGTGCTTTTATTTCCCAAGCACCACAAAAACTGATGCACCAAGAACAGCTTTACCCATACTCCTTAAATGCAACTCAGTGTTTCAGCATGAATAACTGAGGAGCCTAACAAATGCACCATTAATAGGAGTATTCCAGCAGGAACTTCCACATTAGCTTTTTGCATGGGCTTCCTTTTTGTCCATGATCTCTAAGAATTCTCCTTCTGCCAACCTTCTTAATAAGATTACTGCAAGGTAATCTCTGTAAATGATAAATCCAGGATTTTAAAATTCTTTCTCTGACATTTTTTAAATAGAGGGGACAAAGTGCCTGACTATCGAATTACCTCAGCAAATAAAAGTTTTGTGTGTGGTTATGACTAAATTACACTAAATGCCATGCAAACACAGGGTAGAGACTTATGATACTCTCTTTCCACAATTCTGACTATAACATCAAGACATTTGGTGGCCTAAACCTCTTGATAAAATGATAACAAGAACTTCCTGCCATGCTGGTGTTTCACATCCCTTCATGAGACCAGGAGACACAAAGGTGAGGCTGTGCTGTTGCAACATGGACATCTACAGAAGCTGGCCAGGAGCTTTGTTCTGTATGGCCTGCTGACTGCAAACTGACCAACAGAAAAATTGACTTAAAAAGTAGGACAGTACAATTCAGCCAAAGACCCATCTGGAAGGTTTTTAATCATAGTCTTTCCATTGTTATGTTCATAAAAACATACCTTAAAGCTTTAGAATAAAATTTATCCTAGGAAAAAGACATTTACTTGGGCAGTTGCAGTCTGGATCCATAATCTCTTCTTAACGTCTGTTTCCATTTTATAAAAAAATACTGTATGGAAGTCACATTCTTAAAAAGTAACAAAGTGTAATTTGTTGCATTGTATATTCATGTCTTTTCATGTATCTGAATTTATTTAGTTTCTTCATTATAATTTCTGAGGATTATAGATCAATGTATCACACAGACCTTTTTTATTTGATTGCTCTTTGCTTTCTCCTGCAGTTGGAAGCAGTGATACATTTGCATCAAAAAATATATGGAAAAACAGGAGAAACACAGAACTCAACCCGATTTCACATAATTTGTGGGCTATACAATTCTTCAGAATTCTCATGACAAAGAATTTAAGGATACTAAAACCTAGCTCATTAATCTACTAATTTCTGAAATATATAGTAAGGGTAAAAAATTTTAGAAATATTAACAGTGCAATTTTGAATCAATCCTACAGCATTCCCTTGTCCTGTATGCTGTATCCTACAACACTAAATCTGTCTTTCGTCCTGGAATCCTAATAACATTCAGAACTGACCCGTTATCTTCAAAGCATAGTCACCGTTACTCTTCCTTTTTCCTCACTACAGTTTTGAAGTAAAAGAAAGCAGATAAAGTGTATTGATTCAGAATGTTATTAAGCAACAACTCTGCTCAGTGCTTTATATCATCTGAGCAATTATCTATTTTTTAACAGAAACTTGTTCCGTCTTCACTTGAAAAGTAGTTTACACATTCAATTGCAGTGACTGTATCAGGCAAGACTAAAATTCTACGTAGATTATACAAAGCCCATTTCAAACTTTTATTCAAAAAAACCCTTGAAATATTAGCTAAGTTGGCTTTTGTCTCTCTTTTCTTACCCATGGAGTCTTTGTGCCATGTCTAGCTATCTATCTGCTTAATGATGTCAGGATGCTGCCTCATAGGAGCTAGCTGATACAGTTCTCCTAATGAACAAAACGATCTCTCCAGGCAGTGACATCAGACACTGTCTTCAAGGTGATCCAAGCTCTTATGAAGAGTTAGTGTTATAAAAGTACATATATAGTTTCTTGAATGTCATATCTAGGGCAGGTTTTGAAGAGAGCTGTGCCAGTGTAGACAGCAGGGAATCACAGCACTTAAATCTCAGTATAGTTAAAATAGAACTACTTGAACCAAGCAAAAGCTGAGTGGTCTGGACCATCTGAAAATTGGTCCTGAACATCCAGATTCTCTGTCTGAACTTCTTTGTGTTAGTTCAATGATTTTTCTAAGGACAGGTGTTATATTAAGTTGTAGTGCCCTTCACAAGGTTGCTGTGTCAACTACTTGACGAAGTACCATTCTTCTATGCTCACTGTGCATTTTAGCACTCAGCTGGTAGCCAGGAGACATGATGGCTCCTGGCTAAAGAATTCACCAGGAAAAACAGAGGCTTACAAGTCCTGTGGTGGTATGATTGGAAGAGAAAATTAAAAATAGCTAAGTAACTAAATGTAAGGTATTTAGCAATAGATGGATTTAGTTCCGATCCTTCCACCAAAAAAAAAAAAAAAAAAAAAAAAAAAAAAAAAAAAAAAAAAAAAAAAAAAAAAAAATATATATAAATATATATAAAAATATATATAAGATTCAAAAAAACCCCCTAGAAACTGGATTAACTTTAATTCAGGAGCACAACTCTCTTAATCCTAATTATGAAAACAATATTCTGTACAGAATATGAAAGGCAAGGTACTATGCTTCATTGAAACAGAATTACAAAGTGCACTAATTGCCTCTCACAGCAACATCTTTTCCTTAGTAGATATTAAAAAATAATTTTTACATCACACATTTCTTTTGACAATTTGGGGGATTAATCTGTGCATGTGTGCACGTGATTAATGCTTTCTGATGTAGTGAGTTCTCTGTATTGTTTTCCTGTACTTTGGTCATCCATGTTTTCTTAGATTATTGATTTTTCTATTAGAAAGAGAGGTACTGCTAGTTTTGTATCTGACTGAATCAGACTGAAAAAGCTTTGCCTCAGTGGAACAATGCAGCAAGTACAACACAGGCAAAGCCACTGGTCTGCGGCAATGAGAAGGGAGTAGCTGTGAGTTAACATTAAACACATGCAAAAAGGCACATCAAAAATACAAGAACAGAGGAAAAAGGACTTGATGCTTTTTGAGAAGAAGCAATACTTTCCATTTTAATTCTTGCTAAAAGTGATGGAAAACGGTCACAGGTGTAAAAAAAAAGATATTGCTCAAAGGGAAACCAAAGCAGTTTCTGTTCATCTTGAATTCTCAGACACTGTAAACATTCCTGGATGCCAAGGAAACAGAGGCGATAGTGACCTGCACATGTATACTTGACCATTTTGGTACATCTGTAAGTTTCTTGAATTGTCTGTGAGTTTATACATGTGTGTATATATACATACAGATACATATAAATTTCAGAGATTCCTCTGCAAAAGCCTGTCTACATAATACTGTTGCAATTCGTCCTTCCTGAAAGGGTAAAACAATATTCCATACTAACAGGAAGAATATTAATGCCTGTGTCTTTCCTACAGTGCAATTAGGGTAATTCTTTTAATTTGGGATATGGTAGATTATTGTTTCAGAGTCTGTCTGCCACAGGAAAAAAGTAAATTTTGTGTCTGTTTAACAACTACTGAAGATGCTGTTTGTAAAAATAGCAGGCAAATGATGTCCTGTTTCACTGGTAATATCTTGGAGATCTCTGTTTTTTGTTTCTGGATCTCACAATTGCTTTACCTTTAACTGTAGTAGTGTTAGAAAGAAAACAGACCTTCTGATGATAAAAAGCAGCATTGCTTTGCAATTTCTAGTACAATACAGTGTCTAAAGTAGTGTCTGTATAAGAATATGGTTTGTGCAGGTATAGAAAATGATTGCCATTCTGCAGATAAGCCAGGTATAAACAGTTTAGAACTTGAGCTCAAGTACTACTATTCTTAGAGGGCCAGAAGCACACAGATCTTTGAATCAGTCTTATAAAAGATGTACACAGCAACAACAAGTCGATTTCATAAAAGCGGGGAGATACGAAATGAAGACTACACCAAGTGGCGTGAGTGTGGACAGCAGGAACACCTCGAATTCACAGTGAAGAATTTGCACCTGATATAGGAACAGATTGCCATTGACACACTTTTTCGACTTTCACGTCAGTGTGAGATCCTGCCACTAATGTGCCATATAAATATGCCACTAAAACATAGTGTAAAAAGGAATTTCTATACAAAAGAAAATCCTATAAAAGGTTAGTATGCAATTCAGTGTCCTGCCTTGATTACAGGACTTTGTGTCTTTGTTTTGAATAAGAAACATTTCATGTGCAATCTTCACATCACACTGTGTCTGACTTAATGTGTGAGGCACTTTAGTATAGCGTGATTGTTTTGTTACTTCAGGCAGCCCTCCAGCTGTGGGCCAGCACTTGGTCAAACCGATTTGTTCTTGGCAGGAAGCTAAGAACACATAACACTTTCAATTGTACATTATGACTTTGGGGGGCTGTGGTGGGAAATAGCCAAAAGTGTTATCTCAACCCTTTCAACAGTGTGCAGTTTGGTCTGTTAGTCAGTCACAACCTCTGCTCCTAGAAAGGGGTGGATTAATGGCAGGTTTCAGCAAATAATGCTCTTAAGTATACAGTGGTTTGGTAATCCTTCACGTTGCATAACTATTCTGGTCAATTGCATACTGATTCTCATTCTTCCAACAATGATTTTAACAAGCAAAGGAAATTGTGAAACATGAATCACTTCTTGTGATAAAGATTATTGCCAGGATTTGACAGGGTACAAAATTAAACCCATCCTCTCAATAATCTTGAAACTCTTATCTGCTGTCCCCTTTGAATGCCATAAGGGAGGTGACTGCTTGGACATTATCAGTCACAAAAATAGAGGGCAGATCTGTGCTTCCTTCAATACAGTGAATCATCATGCAGAGACTGTATTGTAAGTGATAAAGGCTGCTACTTATGCAAATTAAGAAACAGGAGAGAAATCAAGTCTTTTAATTTAGCTAAACAAGAAGGGGAGTAAGGATGAAAGGCAGAGCTTGGCCAAATTGACGTTTGGCAAAATTCCTCTTTTTTCATGTTGAGATGAAAATTAGTGTAATAGATCAAAAGAATAGATGTTCAGTCCATCCTGCCAGTCTCATTTTTTAAAAAGCTTTACTTTTTTCTACACTGCCCTTTTGCACCCTCTTCTCTCACTTGTTATTGGGTTGCTACCTGAACTATATAACAAAGTGAGCCTGAAAATAATTTTTGTTTAACTAGATGTTTTGACAATTAGAGTAATAGACATCAATATTTCCTAAAAATAAATAAATTTAAAAAATAAAGAATATTTTAAATTATTCCGGTTACAGGGATTATGTGAATAATGTACCATAGTCTTTTGTCAACCTGGAAGATAAAAGTTCTGCAATTTAGACAAACTAATTGGCATATCAAGCATCCTTTATGTTGCAGTCATGGGCTTTTAGAATGTGTAATATTCATTAATGGCCATAACTGTTTAACTAGTTCAGTCCAGTTGCTATGCTATTTGGGATGCATTAACAACAATGGGCTAAATTTACAGAACTTGTTGGCAGTGGTTCACAACGGAGATAGCCTAACATTAGCTTGCAGTAAAGCAAATGTAATGCAGAACTGAAGAAGAAGACAAAATACACCATTATTTTGGGGAGAGAGGGAGATATATATCTCCATATATATAGGATCATCGAAGTATTGCTTGAAAAATTGAAACTGAAAATCATTTTTTTTTTCCTGTTTAGACAAATGCACATCCCCCAGGACTAAGGAAAGCTAGACCGATGCTCCATTACATTACAACCTTTGTGTAAGCAGCATGTAAGTTCTTCATCTTTACATATAACTATGTTTTTTAAATACAGTTCATAATTCTTCAGCTAAGATAATCTGAAAATCAATACATTCAAGATTGTGAGATGTTGTTATGTGCACTTGTGTTTATAAAAGGGGAGATAACATTCAAGAGCAAAATAAGAAGATAGAGCTTTATTGCATTTTGTTTACTTTAAGGGTATTAAACACAAATGAAGGAAGATAAGCACCTCAGTGTTTCAAGGTCTAGCTCCAGAAGTATCAATTGTCTCTTAGGATAAAAAGTAGTATCATCTATTTTAAAAACAAGAGAAAAATTCAAGACTGTGTCAAGGTCATAATGTCCTAATACTTTTTCCCTTTATGTTACAAATCATCATTTAATTTTCACTATATAGATCCAGCCTGGACAGATGCAACATCTGACAGTGAATGAAAGTAAATTATTTCCTAGGTAACAAGTGGGGAAAACATGGAGACATTATAACAGAAAGTGATTCATCCATGTAGTTGTACAACGATAAGAACATACACTTTTTAATGATGAGATGTCCTGAAGGTGTCTTTTTTACATGTACATGAGTGTAAGTAGCTACTGTGCTTTCAGCCATGTATCAGATATGTATCTGTAAGAGAGCAAACATGTACTGAAGGCAGCACTGACAGAACGGGAATTCTGACCAATAACATCATTACACCTGAGCTACTCTATGATTTGCAAAATGTCAGGAAACTGTCCAATTAGGTTTTTACCTAAAGTGAGCATAGGGTAGCACTGCTCACCACACAGAGAAAGTTAATAAGAGCAGTTTCTTTCATCAAAAACTACCTTTGCACCGAGTTTAATCCCCCTCCCATGAACAACAAATAATATATTGAGATTAGTCTGACAAATACAGAGGGTATTATAGAAAGTAAAGTTGATGTCATTATGCAATGACAAGGGACATTGCTTTTACAATAAATATTTTTCTAGGCAATTTTGTCCTCAAAATTTGCAAAGATGTGCAGACTCTTGACTCCTACAGGTTTCATACCCTTTCCCCGAGATGGTGCATTGCATAGAAAGCAACTGAATAGCAAAGGACAAGTTGCCAAAAGAAGGAAATTACAAAGTTGTGGTAATATATCTACTACTCTTCCTAGTTTTCATTTCTCTTGATTTTTACAGTTTTCCTGAACCTTTATCCCTATGGACAAAGCTGCAACAAATACAGGGTAAGAGTGGTGTACCAAATAAGGACAAATATGTGACTTCTGCTGCCTGCAGCTGTTACCTAGTCACAAGTTCATGGCAGTGGGGTGAACAGGCTCTATAATAAGGGAAGCAGCAGAACAAATAATGGGCTCCAGAATGCCTCCATCTACCTGCAGCTCTGCGAATGGAATTTCGCAAGAAAACGAACATAGATTAAACGGGAGGACAAACTAGTAAGTAAAAAGGCTGCTCAGCTCTTGCTTTTGGTTTTCTAAACACTTTCTTTCAAACATACAGTAGTCCATAAAGAAATGGGAAAGTACAGGGCTAAATCTATAGCTGAAGGAGGAACTGTGTTACAAAATGTTTTCATCTGGATCAGGAATGCATTTTTCTATGTGAATATCCTGATTGTCCCCATGTACAGTGCTTCAGATAACATCACATAGCACATGAATAAGATTCCTTTCAAAAGAAATTAAACTAGAACATGCACTCCTGATGTGTAACTAATAAATCCAGCTGCTAACAGACATTCATGTCCCCAGGTAGAAACCAGAGATAATCCAAAATAAAGATTCTGCAGTGCATAATGTGGATACCAAGCCTTATGCATGACTGATTTTGCTATCAAGATCCACTCCAACTGGGCCATGCTACTTGCTGTGTTGGACTGAAGCTTGTTGGCCAATGCTACCAGAGACACAAAAAGGCATAATGTCTGGGATTTTGCACACCATGTCCAGTACTCTTCCAGATTTCCTTTGAACAACTGCTGTGTTGCAATCTGAGAAATAAATACTCACTGTAACCACATATGTTTCCTATTTAAGAGTTATGAGGAAAACCAGGGAGAATTTGGGTGTCTACATTCATCTGTCTACTTCAGGCAAGCTTTATCAGTGGCACTTCTATGAATATTCCTTCTTTTTGTGCCTGATCAGTACTTGTATTTCCTATTTTAACATAAAGTTGACCTTACTTGGGAGACTCATAGTGGGATAAAGTAATACTCTCATATTCAAAAAGACTCCAAATATACAAAAATTCAGAAGATATTAAAAATTACATTGATTTGTTCCTTTCCTACCCACAGAAATAATTCATGTTCTCTGTAATTATTTTTTTTTCAGGGAAACATTTTCATATCTGAATTCCTAAATGTTACTTGCCCTTACATTTCACTGTGTACTTAGATTTGACAAAGTCACGCTTTGTAGATAAAAATTCAGTCTTGTGGTGGACATCAGGTAGCACAAATGCTATTGCTTAAATTTATTTTTTCCCAGTTTCAGTCTTCTAGGTTTAGTTTCTATATCCCAGTTTCTAAGTTATGCTTACGTTATTTGAAAAACACTTCACTAATATGAAATGTCTCTGTTAAGATATTTTAAGGGAACCTTTCAGTGTTTGAAAAGTTACATTCTTGAATTCTATCACAAGAAGTTATGTTCAACAGCACTCAAAGTCTTTTCCAAATCCATTTCCAATTTTCAGCATAAATGATGTCACATCACTGGTCTCACCACAAGCATATGTGGGAGCTTAATCATCCCTTTAATCCGTTTTCTTTATTTTATTGTTAATTATGGAGTTAATCTACTTCTTATTTAAATTCCACATTGGAAAGGATTTTTTAGAATAAATGTTATTTGCTTTTGAAAATATACCTTTTAAAATTTCTCAATTCTATATGACATTTAATGGATGATCACATCTATTTATTTTGACATATTGTAAAACAATCAAAAGCACTTAAAAAGTTAGGACTATGTGAAAAATTATCAAAATGAAATATATAATATTTTTATAATACTAACATTGATGTTATGTTTGCACTTTTGTTCAGTATTATATGGCAATATAATGTTGCACATATAGACGTATAAGTATCAACACCAATTTCATTGACAGTCTGCAAAAGTAAAATTACTCAGAGACTTAAGCATTTCACAAACATTGTATTAATGAAAATTTTAAATTCCCTGGTAACATATGTAGTTAAATAGGACTGGAAGAGCACTAGACATTTGGTTCAATAGCTTAACATAAGAGTAGAGGAAGTGGAGAAATCATTTTGCATAGATTAAAAGAAAATAAATCACTGACCATTTATTTGGTTTTCTTCATTGATATGAATGCAAAAAAAAATCCCTTTTTTTCTTCCCAGGCCAGCCCCCAAATTGTGCCCATCTTAAGACTGAACATATAATTTCTACTTCAACAGTTGCAACGTAGATGTTATTTCACAAAGCTGGCATTTAGGAAGAAAAACAACCTTTTAGTCTAAGTAGCTCAGGTATTTTCTAATATGCAGTTCTAGGATGCAGTTCTGCATCCCTGTAAAAATTCTTTAAATACCAGGATTTGAGTTTTCCTCAGTATCCCACTGAAGCTAACCCAAATTGCATAAAATACCTAATTCAGTGAGCAAGCAGAGAAGAGTATAACTAGATAAATTACAGGCTAAGGCCCTCCCCAAGAAAATGCAAGAGGTAGCTTAAATCTTGCAAGAAGCAGGAGACTGCCAGGGAAATCCATAGTAACCTCTTCACTATAGAAGATAAACATCTCCACATTTTCAAAATTGTTACATATTTCAAAATTGTTACCTATCCTGGAAGAACCTAATCTCCTTCCTTTCTTTTGTCACATTAAAATCTTCCAGGCACCTTTAAATTCCCTCTTCCTATGAAGGGTGAGCTTCATAACTCTCATTTCCCACCTAATTTCTTTCTTTTTTTTTATTGAACAGTGAGCGCTCTGTGCACCGACCCAAGAAGGGAAAGACCTGTGTGTAACTTGTTCCTCTGCCTAGGAAACGTTAATGCGTATACCCCACCACTGACCTATGTATATATGTTGTTAGCCAGGCAAGAAGTATTCACTCCATCTGTGAAACAGCTGGTGTTCAACAATTATAGGTCCTTACAGATAAAAGGAGAACAAAGCCTATAAGCATCTAATGAAAAAAAGAGGCCATAGAATGCCAACCTTACAACCACTTATGTGAGCAGCTTTATCTAACCACTCCTTCCCTGATGCATAGCATATTTAACCTATTTAAGTTCTGCAGTATTGATGCATGGAACAGTGGCAACTAATGTCTTCAAAAGGAAGATTTCCAAAGGAACACAATATCTGGGAGTCATACAGGGTTAGAAAACCTAGTAAAAAATTGGGGGATCAGAAGGCACCTACAGACACAGCAGCAGCTACACAAAGATACTTTACAGCCTTAAACAATAATTTTTCATAGAAAAATGAGTCTTTATCTATTTTGATGTAATAATAAATAATTATTATGATTTATAATTACTGCAATAATTGGACTGATCCAGAAAGTCAATGTTCAAGATATATTAATAGCTAGTAACAGATTCTTCATCATATACCTTGGAAATCCTTATTAACCTTAAGTATCTTTCACACTTTAGTATGAAAGTTACGTTAAATGCATTTTAGGGTGAAGGTGACTTTTACTACAACTCTTGTCCAAGGCATATGTAGCAATATACACATGGCCATCAGCACTTTGAATGACAGATTAGGATCTAATCTGGCATTCCATTTGCACAGGCAGTTTTTCAGTAGATGACATTGATCACCTGTCCATTTTATTTGTTAAATATAAAAAGCTGTTTTTCTAAAAAATTAATAAAGGCTTGCAATTTAGTATGGAAAATGCAGGGATGTTTTACATTTTACTTCGTCATAAGCATCTTTTTCAGAGGAATGGTTTTGATTGGTGAAACCAATAACATTATCAACTATTCATAAATAAATAAGCCTCAGGACTTTGGGGCTCAGATGTAACTAATTTGACTGGCCACAGAAGTATGGATGCTAGACTGACAGAATGGGGAGATAGTAACAAAATGTGTCAGTATGGACATGAAATCATCATGTTCCTGCATCTATCACAGTCAGTTCCTGTCAGCATGTCCACTCTATACTAAATCTTATTTTCTTGTAAATATTCTCTCTATCTACCAAGTATTTATGAAAAACAAAATAAAAAATCAGAAACCACAAATCAAGACATGACACCAGAAAGAAAATAAACTCTCCTAAAAGGTTTTGGGAACACAAATTGGCTAGGTTTATATTTGCCAAATATCATATTATCTAATATTTAACATTCATTACATAGCATTTTCACGGTGAGAGAGTCTAAAAAACCCAAACACATAAATATTAAAACCTACATATTTTTTCACTATTCATGTAAAAACTCACTGATACTATAATAGTATGAACTGGAGGAAAACATGAATGAACCTGTTCACCAACATCCACAGAATTTCTGCAACATAAGTGAATACAAAAAGTAAAAAATGTATCCCGAATTTGACAAATGTATTTATGATGTTAAAATTTACTCACAATTTTTTTAGATGGTTTACTTTTCTATAATCTAAGAAATTATGAAATCGTTAAATTAATGTGAATATCAATGAGACAGCAAACACTAAGATGCAGATTTTTATTTTTTTTTCTCTAGGCCAAGCAGTTTACCAATAAATAAATTAAAAAAATTTGCCTCCATGTAGCTTGAACACCCAACTGTGTTCCCATGAGCAAAACTGTTTCTCCAGAAATACTTCTCTGAACAGGATGGGTTGCTTTGTGTTTACAGTAAAATGATCCAAGACCTGGCTGGGCACTTTTACAGCTCTAGTAATTGTATTATCAAAATATCTCAAAATATTATTCTCAAAATACTGATTACTTTATTGAAATATCACTGGTATAGTAGAAAACTAACAACTTCATTTTGAGGAAAGAAAAAATGATTTAATAAGCAAGGTTTGATTTAAGAAACTTGCTGAAAGTCAGTATAAGTGTGGCCTGAGTTCTACAGCTGGTTCTGCTTAGGCTGGTGAGTCTAGAGTGCTGCCCTGCACTGTGAGGACACACAGGGTCCTTTCTTTACCAAGTTGAGGTACTGAGCACTGTGCAACCTTTGTAATGACCTATGTGTGGCAGGACGTGTGGGATTTTTTGCTATCTCCCATTACTATCTTCATATCCTTGTGAGAGAAAGATCTATGCCAAAGGTCTGGCAAGTGTGGGTTTTTTATATTCCCTGTTTATCCTTATACCAGTCCAATGCTGCTGCTAGCGTAATACTGTGTAGTCAAAGTTCTGCTGATGTTTTATTTGCTTTCTTGTTGGAAAATGTACTAACTAGATACCTTAAATGCACAAACTCTTCTGGTGGGTTCATTTAACCCTCTTAACAACTCCTGTTATGAACCTAAAACGCAATTTGTAAAGAAGGTATATGTGTGTCCTATGTTTAAAACATTTTAAACATGTTAAAATGATATTCTATCATTGTAACATATTTTCAGTAAATATTTACATGTCTTTCACATGAAAGACTTCTCTCTTTTGTACCACATCATTCTTTAGCAAAGGCCAGCAACCACCCATGTTACTTGGAAACAGCCCTTGGACAATGACTGTCATTGTCCTGGTTACTTCACAAAAGAGGTTTAACCTTTATTTAGATGAGCATTGTATTTTAATGAGATTGCTCAAAGATGTCATACTAATCACTAGATTTATTTAGCAAATTACTTTCAAATGAAACATGAAATTATAGTTATAATTTAATTAACTTTTACAGTGATATAAAGATTAGTACAGCACAGAATGGCGTGATTTTAGTACAAAACAAATATATCTAGAAATGGTCTCTGGATGTGCCTCACAAAAATGCAAAAATACTGATTCAGTGAAAGTTCTTGATACTTACCGCAGTGTATCTTCCTCTTAGTGATGTCCTATCTAATTAAAAAATAACAAAACTTATTCTCAAAATGTATAAACAAAAATGCTTATTGTATAAAACTGAGTTTTCTTCCAATCTTTGGAAGTACAAAGGGACAATAACTTGGTTTAATTTGAGTAATAAAGCCATAGTCACAACTGTTTTGTTCAACATGTAGCATAGCTTTGATGATTAACAAACCCAAATTGTGTACACCAAGAAATGACAGTAATTCAGGCTTATTTATGAAGATGTTTTATAAACTGTATCAACCACATTTTGTATAAATATTGCTTGCAAAATTGGCTACTATATCCAAGTAAAATTCCTTAAAAACACCATGCATGTTATCAACTGCCACACCAAAATAAGATAATATAATGAAAAAGAACTGATAATTATGAAAATAATTCAAAACTCAAAACTCCACTGATCTGGGAGCTCTCCGTGCTAGCTAGGTGAGCTTTCTACTGGCTTTGGGAAAAATTGGCTGCCTTAGGAAGGAGAAAAGCTAATTTCAGAAATGGTTGCTTTGCTTTTAGTGAACAGAGAAAAGCTTCTATTTAGAATATGTTAGTAAGTACAAACAGTCAGTCTCTAAATCATATTAAAAAATGTTTTGTAGTCTTTCTGTATGAAAATTATACATGAGTTCTGGTCACAGTTTTTAATTATTATTATATATTTTGAGTCAAATATAATTGTCTATTCTGTGCACAATAACTCCTTGAACCAGGTACTGCATAACTTGCACACTGGCATTTTGTCAGACTTGAGAGGGAAAACAGTGTGAAGACAGTAACATCAAAACTAACTTTAAAAAACTTGGCAATATGTTCATCCCACCAAATGATAATCAAAAGTAAAGCTTTTCAAAAATTATCTTAAATAAGCACTAAAAGCCTTGTAACATCTTATGCTTTACAAAGTAAATTCATAAGCGCGTGTGTAGGCCTACATATAGCACAGACTTTATCTTTCTAATCTGGTGATGAATACAGCAGGCCGCCATCTGGTGTGCGTGTACACCAACAACTAAAATACAGCCCTACAATTCAATAATCACAAACTTCAACTGCTACTTACCACTTCTTTCCAGATACAGAAGGTCTCAGATTAAATCTGTTTAAAAAACTGTAGAAAACCAGCGTAAGATTAACTGGTTTTGTTCCAGATTTCAGATGCAGACAGTGAAGCAGGGAGAGCTCTTCTGTTGCTACGGAAACCTGACGCTCTGGATTTAATGACAGCATCAGATGGTATTGTACTGGAGATTGTCTGCTTGAGGGACTAGACAGCAATCCTGCTGATAAGAATTAAGAATGAATTCCAAATGCTTTCAATTTGCTTTGCCAGAAGAATTCTTTCGTTGCCTCAAATAAATTAATTTGATAATAGAGACAAAGAATTTATTTTCATGTTAGAAAAACTTATACCAGTGAAACATAATCTTGTCTGGAAGCTCTCTAGACATTTAACCAATGTTCTTATAATGTTTAATCAATACATAAAGTGTATAAAATTAATACTGTATTTCAATTTCTTCATCTGAAGAAGATATAATTTGCTTCCTCAAAACTTTTTAAACAGACAGCTTATAAAAATGAAAATTCTTGTAAGTTTTTGCTTTTAAGTTAATTAATTATTGTTAGAAAGGAATCCACAGTGGAGGAATTTCCAACAGATTCATAAATGCCTGAAACTACTAAACCTTGGGGATTTAGTTAATACTCAATAATTTAAATTTGTAAATATTTTTATTGTGACATGATGTTTAAAATACTGTTATGATTAAAAAATAGTATTTCTGAACACAGCTTGCATGAACTACAAAGTGTCATCTGTCAGAACATAGGTTGATATGTGTCTCTTTATTAAAGTCTTTTTCTACTTCACAAATCATTTGGAGATTCATTTCCCTCTGCTGATTACTTGATTGCTATCAGATGTATAAATTTCGTAACAATATTTTC
>JAVJGJ010000059.1:15118145-15133009 GCA_035590215.1 Microhierax caerulescens | reverse complement strand
CTCCCTCCCCCCCCCCCGCCCCCCCCCCCCCCGCTTCTGATTTGCAGAGTGTATGTGTTATAAAAAGTGTTAAGAATGACTTTATCATCTCTGAAAAGACAGAGCCCTCACTCCTGAAAAGGAACTGGGCATACTTAAGACAAAGTCCCAAAGACTACAGGATTTTGCAAAAAGAACATGAACTAAGAGAATGACAATGAAAAGTGGAAGTCTGAATTCTATGCAGAGACTGACAAACTGCTAAGAAGATTGCGAAACACAAAGGCTTTCATAGGCCACAAATAGGCCAAAAGACGATTATGGAGTTGCTATATAACTCAAAAAGTCACTGAGCAGCTGAAACCAAGTTTGGGAGAGAGGAACTTCCAGTGATGACATGCATAAGAAGGGGGCAGAGCTGCTTATAAATTCTATTCTCTTTGTGCTATTTATTCTGAGTTTGTTTCTTATTCAAAATCTTCACTATATCAGTGGTTTTTGAATAATGTTTTGCTCTTTTTATCTGAAAAACATTTTTTTTCTTTTCTTTTTTTTTTTTTTATATGGAACTGCTAAAGGAAAAAGAAACACATCCATGTCGTGAGTTAAACAAAGGCTTTTTAGTCTTGAACATCTCCAGAATTCTAGCAACAGTGAGGAGATAAAAAATTACATTGCAAAATATTAGACATAAGGTATAATGATGATGGTATGTGCTTTCTTCAGGTGAGTGTGAAAGTTTCATTCCGATAAAATGCTTTCTTTAAAAGACTGTGTTAGGGCAGCCAGCAAATAAATGGCTACGCCACTTGATGACTACAGCTGGAGCAGGACAATAAACCAGACACATTGTTCTGACCATACACTACTCGAGTCTGCTTCTGCCATCAAAAGTTTCTAGGTGGGAATGAAGAAAGCTGATTTCCCTGGCTGGCCAGCTTGATCCAGACAGGTGGATCCAGCATCCTGGTATCACAATGCTGGTGACCTTTCCAGGCCTGATGGCATCAGCAGCTACTCACTTTTTCCTAACAATGTGTAGGATTAATTTAATCAGGCAATAGAGGTGACATGTAGATTGGAAACATGTTGATGGTATGCTTTTTAATCATCTTTTATTCTAAAATTTAGTTTAGCAGTTAAAAATGGTTAGCGAAGCCTGAAGGAACCTGAAGTGACTGTTAGATGAAATGAAGATCCTTATATTCAGATAATTTACCAGCAATTTTCTCAATTTAAGGCACTTGTTAACACTCTTTACTTCTACTCTAGAAATGTGCAACAGTGAGAAATATGATATTATGAAATATGTAGTAAAGGGTTTAATGATAAGTCACATTAAAAACTTCTGTTCTTATTGTGGTTGAATACCATGACTGACATGTAAATTCACCTGCTTTGAAATGGCTAATGTTGTTTGTTTTATGTGAAGCACCATTGTGAAACAGATAGTCATAATTTTGGGCTATTGCTGAAATCATACTGAAAAGGATGGAACTGTCTTGGTTAAAATAGGCAATCAATACATATCTGTATGACAGAATTATTCTCTCTTAGAAGTATTATATAATACTGTGTGAAAATGCACTACCCAAATACAATATGAAGGAAAATATATGTGAAATATCAAAATCATATCTTGGAAAACCAGAGTTGTAACAAATTATCCTTATAGGTAACTCAATTTACCAAGACAGTTAGCATTTCAAGCTGTATGGGGATCCTACCATGTCCTCTTAGTCAATTGCTTCAGTATTAATTCTAATGTGTATAATTTCATGAATTACTATCATTCAAACATTTATGTTTAATGCAAGGATATATTAAGGGAACATCAAATTATTTTGTTCCGGGCTCAGATTTAATAGCATGTCAATGTGGAGAGTCCTATCAATGTAGATATCATGTCAAGAAAAAATCAAAAGTTCTCCAATCCCACCAATATTGCAGTCCATGTTGCCAGTCCTGTAGTATGCAAGAGATTAATTCCTTCAACCATACTCCCCTCTCCCTTTAAGCTTTCTTACTTCTCAAAAAAAAAAAACCGAAACAAAAAACAAAAAACAACCCACAACTGGACTACATAGGAAATTACCTGTAAGTAATTCTATTCTCACTTTAACTGTGTGCATCATTTCTTCCTGTTCCCTTGTGAGAGCTATTATTTTTTGGGCAAAGACCATATATTTTGTCACTTCACTGTTAAACGCATACATTTGAAGCTACATAAAAATGTTAAATAATGAACAATAGAAAGTAATTCAGAACTCTCTCTTACCAGAACTTAAATCTGGCAAGATTTCAAGGAAACATTATTGGAAGCAAAGTAGGAACAGCCATCAGTGAACTACCTATAGATTTATGTTTGGTAGCAGCTTAGAGCAGGCAGCTCTTTATCTATACATATTACTTTATCTCATCCTTTCAGTATATATACATATATATAAAACCTAATAAATAAAATAAGCTCTTCAAAGCACTGTGGTCCATGTTGTTATATTCCATATTGTCATATCTATAACTCAGACATTGTATAATATATACACATCCTAGTAATAGAACATTTCATATATATGGCATAGCGATTAACATTTTTGTACTCTATTTGCTATGAATCTGAACATCTAACAATTAGTTATTAGTTTAGTCATTTTAGAGTCATACTTTTTTTTGTAAAGTCTGGAAAAAAGGGCTGAAAAAGCAAAAATATATTGTCACTGGACAGGCTGCTTCATTACTGGACTACAGTTTCTGTTAGTTTTTTTATAAGAACACATTTACTATCATTTAAATTATACATTTATTTTCCATTTCCTGACATTTTTTATCATAGCTTTTATCCAAATATTTCAACTTCAATGGCTATTATTTGAAAGGAACTACCTAAATACATGTCTTAACCATGTCACACTATTCAAATAGTTAAAGCTGATGTGCAAATCAGTGGCAAATATTGGTTTGTGAAGAAAAGCAGGTCCAGATTTTCTGACCTACATTCCTAGAATGAGTAGCAAATATTGGTTTAGGCCCTGATCGGTTCCCTTGACTGCACCCTGGCCCTGAATCCATGGAACAATGAAAAGGCGGCAGAAGTATAAAACAAGATGTCATGAGATTAGATTGGGATCCTGGCGAAAGCAGTGAGCAGGAGAATGGGAAAGAGGAATACATCATGGCAGGGATGTGTAAGGAAATAGGGAATGTATTACTGGCTTCCAGATAGAGTAGAAAACTAATGAAAGCATAGGGCTTTTTGTTGCAATCTCAGTTTGTAGGACTGAGGATAAGCATGAAAGAAAAGAGAATTATTCTTATTTGAACATGCAGCATCACACAGAGCTGGTTTATTGTTGCTATTGCTTACACCTCTACTTGGCTACACCAGCAAAAGCTAGAGAAATTGGGTATGAAATATCATCACTAAACTGGTGAGGTTTATAGATTTTCACTAAAGCATGTGTTCCATCTACATTTACCTCCTTATATCATAGTCATATTTACCTCTTCCATTATATAGTCTGGATTTTGGTTTTATATGGGGACATATTTCAGTATTAGTGGTGTGGCCACATCATGTCTGGATGTGTGACCTCAGGACCAGAGAACAGCATCTGCCATTGTTCAGCTAATTAATAGGGAAGAAACCTTATGTGTCACTCAGAGGAAAGTAGATCTCTCTGAAGCCGTCTTATGGCTTTCTGGGAAGTGGAGTACTATAGCTATTAATGAATAATCTTTATCAGATTGTTGTAAAAACATGAATTCAGTTTTAAAATTTATTTTTTAAAATAAAACATGTGAACCATTATGAACAACATAGATAAATTTGTTCATTTTGGATTCTTTCTACTGAATAATAAGCAGTTAAGTCTTTGATATTAAGGTATCGAGAATGTTATGTCAAGGTATTAAGAGAGGTACTAATGTGACTTTCCAAAAGTCCTTGCATGATGTTGGAAAAGTAAATGAACATAATTTGCACGCCTGTCATGAATTTATGTTGTCAGATTTATTTTCTTTGCAGTTTCACATGCCTTTTAGAAAACAGATTCTTATACTAAATTCTGTCACAGATTTATATTTTTTTGTTTTGTGTTTCAGTATTTAAAAAAAAAAGTCTATTACCATAATGAAAGGGACTATGTATTATCCCTTCCCTTACTACATCTACAAGAGTTCACAATAGTATCTTTTCCTCAGTGATGTCAGTGAACATTTTCCAAATAACAGCACAGAAAATAAAATAAAAAATAACCCCACACACCCCAAACAAAACAGAGAAAGAAACCCCAATACTACCTAGGCCTAGATTCCTGGGCATATTATATGCTAGATTTGAACTGCAGGATAGTGAATCTTGGGCACTCTCGTTCTCCAGAACAGACCTTTTGAACCACATTAATATTTCTGCTTTTCCAGGGAAACAAGATCGCATAGAGGGATGATGCATATCTGGCTCCTGTCCTGACATAGATTCAGAATGTTTTTGAGGTGTAGCACAGAGCATAAAAGACACACCAAAAAGTGTGAATACCACCAGTTTAACCCTGAGGACTTAGGTTTTTGTTCTCCGTGCCTCTTCCATCTCTTCTGTTAGAAGGTCAAAAACAGCTATGTCAAAACCACCAGTCACCAGTTTGTGGCTTTACTACACCTAAGATCCAACATAATTTACAAAACTAAAATTTCCCTACTTATCCCACCTACATGATTCCATCTGATGAGTATGCTTAGAATATGCATTCTCTCATTCAAAACCCAACAAACACTTGTGTCAATTGTGTCTCCTCCCATTCAGTAGCCAAGAATTCAGTTCCAATGTAGAACTATTGTCTCCAAGTCGATTTCAGCTCCTCCATCTTCCAAAAGTTTCACTGAAATTTGGACTACTCTGATACAAAATCTCTTGCTGACATCTTCTATTATAGTATGAAATACTGATGTTATCATTATCATTTGTTCTGTTGCTTAGTGATCATTTAACTATTATAAATTATAGCATGGCACCAACAGAAAAAATGCTACTCCCTTTTGTACTTGCCCATCATAGTCACCTAGCACTTTAGAATGTGCTGTACGTAGACTGTTCATCTGCAAAAAGCAGAGGTTCAAATGTATACTTCAACAAGATTTTTAAGAGGCTTGAGAATGGTCTCCTCAAATATCTTCATTCAGGAGAATGCTCTTCTCATGTAGCAATGTTGTGCATTGGAATGGCTCCTCTTTCTTTTTGAGAAAGAACAAGTGTTTAGCTGTTCTAGGTGATGGACAAACTCAGCTTATTCTATATGGCTTAGCACAGAAAAGAGGTTGGTAGTCTTCTCTGGAGTGGGGTAATCATACAGATGTGGTTTTGCATTTTATCCAGTGCTAGTGGACAAGTGGTCCACAGCAGAATTCATGCAGCTTTCAGGCTGTTCAACTGAATTTGGCTGAACTTACAATTTACATTCCAGTGCCACTATCTTTCATCTTAAGCTCAGCTTCACTTGGGACAAATTCAGATGATTATTCCTTCAGCCACAGTAATTTCAAAACAGTAAAAAATAGTAGAAGAGAAAATGTTATTTTCTAAGTGGCTTCTTTATTGCTTTGCTCTTTCCTAGTTCTACAATATAAAATATAGCCATATAATGGAACTTCTCTGCTTAGAGTTGTATTTTGTGTGTTAAGACTTTCATATTAAGAAAGAAACTTTTTTTTTTTTTATTGCTAGTTCATTTATGACTTTACACAGAGTTAATTTATGACTTTGCATAGAATAAAAGAAGAAATGCAAATGCTGTATTTGCTGGATAAAAGAAAGATGTGAAATCAAATTCTGGAATGTGACCATTGCCATTATTCAAGTACTATATTAGCAATATAATTTATTGCTTGAGTAACAACTTGAAATTATGAGGGTAACAACATAAGACAACGTTTCATATAGCACTTAAAAAGAGTCCAGGAACACACTGATGTCTAGGAGGTTATTCTCTCTTTTCAAACCAAACCTCTGGATCCTCTTCCCACTGTGAGGGGACTTGAGTGACTGCCATTAATGATTCAACCTTGAACAGCTCCCTATTGTTTTGGAAGGACAGGTATATCTCTACCTCATTTTCTCTTTCTCATCTTTACCGCTTAGAACTGTTACTCTGGCCACTGGTCTTGGACTACATGCCAAGAATGGTGAAATGTAATAAAATGTCAGAAAATTCAGGCGTATTTAAAGCTTCAAAACCAAAAGATACAGTTCATGCACTAATACAAATAGTTACAGTTTTTAATGTAGCTTTTAACCCAGGGGAGAGTATTTCACCCTAAGGATACTTATTTATAAAGATATATTTCGTTACTGTAGACCACAATATCAGACTCTAGGGCTTTTTATATAAAGTAATCTCCAAATCTGCTAGTAGAACACTTAAAAAATAAAGTAATAAAAAACTTTCATATGTGCTTTCTGATGTAACCATTTATACGAAATATATTATTTTAAAATATTCCTGACATATTACTTCTGTCCATACTTTAATTTCTGCTATAAAAAACATGCTTATAAAAACTGTGGTCTGTAATTTTGAAAGTTCATGTTCATAAGATATTCTCGCATGCTGCAGTTTTAATTGTCCTCTGATTAGTCTTACTATTTTTAAATGCAATAAGCATATGAGATTTATATCTCTTTTAGCTTGACTTCAATCCCTTTCCCAATACCTCATAATTATTCTGCTTTCATATCAGATCCTGTAAATGAAGAGTCTCTTTATATGTCCACATTGGTCCCATTAACATTAACAGTAAATGCATCCATGCAAAAAGCAGAGAATATAAGCTATTTTATTTATTTATTTATTTATTTCTCTAGAATACATTTCTGTAAATTCAGAGCATACAAATGTCTGGTTCATGACCTATTGATCTGAAATGTAAGTGAACTCATGCTATAGCATGGGTTTGAGACATCCATATAAGTGTCAGGAGACTGAAATTATTTTCCAAGGCCTTTGCTAGCTTGTGGGAGCTACTTCCTTTCTGTTCTACTGCCTGCTGGCTCTCATACGTGCATGCACAGCTCCTGAAAAAGGGAGTCCTGCTTTCAGTTGATTTAGAAATTCTACCAGAAAAGCCCCTAAATCATTTTATTTGCTGTAGTTCTTAAAATAGGGTATTGAACATTGATACGTAACTAAAGAAAACTTGGAAAGTTGTCATAGTTTTAGTGACAGATGAAGGAAAATTGCCTATGACAGAAAAAATCTAAATAAGCAACCTTGGTCATGTCGTGATTCTTGTAAACATTTTCTAGAGCCAGTTCCTCTTAATCCTCATATCTGGTTTTGATCACTGTGAAAGAACTGAATATAGGTGCCTAGTTTGTTTTCACTGCTGTATCAATTTTTTTAAAAGCATCAGCTGAGTAGATACAACATGATGACAGAATATCCTTCACATTTTCCCTGTGTGTATATCTGGAATAATAAGTAACAACTCAGATATTCCTCTATGAATACTGAATCGTGTTGAACCTCAAGACCTCAAAATCTTGGGAAGTGCTTCCATGCATATTACCGCAGAGACAATTTTGGCTTGGAAAAAGAATGGAACATTTTGAAAATGTTTCTTCAGAATTGTTTTTTGTTAGAAGTCTGAGATTTTGATTAAATATTTCATAAAAGAACAATGAACATTCATTTCAGGAATAATAGAAATGAAACCTGAGAATGAAATCTTTTTTTCTGCAATCCTTAAATATCTCCTTTTGGTAGTATATACCACAGCGGAATTCTAAATTCAGTGCCTCAGATTGTCATTCTCCTCCATGGATAAGGTTCTCCAGCTTAGCCATTATCTTATTAACAACTTGATTTAAGATAGAGAAGTTTCATTTTTCAGAAAAGTTTGGGGTTTTTTTAATAGAGAAATCTGTTTCAGCTTTCCTCCACACATTTTATAATTTTTTCCCACCATGAAAAACCTATTTGAACCCTATTTGTGTATAGATTTTGTTGATGGATGTGTGTTGAGAGTTTAACATGATCTTAGTCACTGCTTATGTAAGTCAAAAGAAATCACCCTTTTATGAAGCTATGAAAGGTGCAGTATGTTCAGCTGAAAAAAAAATGGTGTTGTGTTAATTTATCATTAGCTGTCATACTTCCCCCCACACCCCCCACACCCATTTCAAGAGGCATTGTTATCTGAAAGGAAACAACCTACAAACTACTTGGAGGACTCAATAATCTACTCCTTTAATACATCCAGTAGTAAACATAGTTCCAGATGAAGCTAGTAAACTGGGTATTTGCTTGACAAGGACTGCTTCTCCATCTCTCATTCCCTTTTACCATATAGATATTTAGCCTAGTGTGAGACGAAATATCCCCAACTGATATAGCTAACAATTTAGGCTTTGTTACTCCTATACAACCTCCCAAAATTCAGCCCATATTTGATCCTCTTGCACTCTTCCTGTGAGGGGAAGGAATACATTTAAACAATTTTGAAGGTGTCAGTTAAAGTTCCTAAACCAGAAGCCCTTCTGAGCTCCATGTACATGCCTGCCTTTACCTTAAAAGGATAAAATGATAGTAGGTACAAGGGGGGTTTAGCACAAATACATGAAGTTTTGTATACTAGCTCTTACTTTTCATCCTAGGACCCGGCCATCTCTCTTTCAGTTTGACAGCCACTTCCACTTTCAGGTAGGGAAGGGAGGTTTGTTGAAATTAGTCAACTTGCAAATGATCTGAAAAAATGCAAAGGTAAGAAGTTGTCTCTAATAATAAAAAGGCCATATACTCCATAGGAATCTCACCTGCCACAATCAAGTGTTTAAAATCACTTTCACCTTCAATAGGTTTACTTTTCCAGGCATATTTTAAAATCATAGCCCTGCAATGTAGAATGTATAGTAGATGTTATTAATACATGCTTTGGGTGTGCTGCAGGCATTTGTTCACACATCCACAGTCTGTTATCAGTCAGTGCAACTCTATTGTTGTCATGTTTTGTTGCTTGTTTGTTTGACCATGTTCTTTGTCCACCCCCTTCTGTAAATACATACAGATATATATCTCTAATGAGAAAAAGTACAATGCCATTGGTTAAATTTTCATATAAACCCTCTTTTAGAAAAGATTTCTCTCACTTGATAATTACTAATTTCATTGCTCAGTCTCTATGCAAATATACAATGCTTATCCAAGTAATCTTTCTGTTTGCAGCAATGCTTGCATAGTTAGTTATGACTGTGATCTCCAGAGCAAGCTGCTTACTTTAATATTCCAAGTCAAGATAAGAAGCCACCCACAGGCTATTTTGCCTCTTATTATGCATTCCAGCACAGTTAGGAAATGGAAGACGAGAAGGAGACTGAGAAGAGAATTATCATTTACTGTCCAAAGTACAGACTGGACTGAATGCTCATTTACTTAACACATAATTTATATGTCTTTACATGGGTAAAAGAAAAGATTATAAAAATATAGATCTATGTATCAAAGAAAGAATCCTACAGATTTGAAAAGAAATTATATTCATTTTGTTGCCCAGAAACTACAATGACCCTGTTACATGAAAATTCCATTAATATGACCATAAGTTTACAGTGCTTTATAATTCTACTTTCCCTCTCCTTTGCCACTGTCACTTTCACTTTGACTATGACAGCTTTCGAAAATTTGTGGTGGGGGCAGCAGACTGGGAGGACGAGGCTTCTCTATGCAATGTACTGAAAAACCTGAGGAACATTGTTTTATTTGATCCTGCATATGCAAGACACTGAGGAAAAGAACTCTGGTCCAGTTGCTGGGTTTCTTACAGTGCCAGGAAATATAAAGCCAAAATCAGCCAAATGACAGCTTTTTTGCAGATGGTGAAAACAGGTTCTGATTTGAACTTGATCAACCAATGTAGAAATACAGGTCTGGACTATTTTATAACTGCCTGTAATTCATTTTGCCACATTCTTTGTGGCAGAGATAAATTTGTACCTTATTTTTCCAGCAAGCACCAACTGGGTACTCTGTAGTTTCTCATAGGCTGCCTCCGAATGCAATTCAGCATGTGCAGATGGCCTGCCCAGGGATGACACATCACTTAAGTCTCAATTAGCTTCTCACTGCAGAATTTAAATGGGATTACGTGATACATAAAACCTTGCTGGCACTGTCTGAAAAGAGGTGATTTACAACCTCTGAAATTAAAGGCTAACATCTAATGAATCAGCTATTTAAGTACTCTATCTTTAAAAAAAAAAAAAAAAAAAGATACTGAAATATAGTACTTTTTAAAAACTTTTATTGAAAAATATTTTGGTACATTCAAGAACTGTAGGGCTCAAAGTCTGGCAAATGACCAGAAGTATCACATCATTACTGGCATATTTCTCATCTTTGTTTTCTGAGAAACATGCATTTGCTTTGCAGTAGTAGGCTGCAACACATTAGCCTCCTTTTTTTTTTTTTTTCCCCTCTGCTACAATATTTTTAACTCACAAACAGAAAAACTGAAGCCATCAGGTTTTGCTCAACCCAGATATTAAAGATCAATAATGATAGCTGAAATGTTTAATTTCATATTCTAGTAGGGACATACTTCTCCAGCCATCAAGGCAGATGATAGTCTTATGGTCCCTCTAGGCTGACTGCAGTACTGTGATGTACAATGGTTGCAACAAAAGGCAAAGACAGATTTGAAGAAAGGGTTGTTTGCATGTTACATTTATCAAATGGCAAGAGAGTCCCACAAAGGCACCAATGAAAAGAAAAAAAGAGCATTTTGTTTCTATTCATTGGAAGCTGAACAATTCATTGATTTTTAAATTATCCTCCATTCTTACAAGAAGCTTTACAACTGTGTTTTATTGACTGTCTTTTTCCTCATATAAATAACTTGACCCTCTGTTAAAGTCTACTGAAACAGTGAGGTTTACCCTTAAGCTCAAAAGAGCAAAATCTGCTAGCATGCTTCTGCTAGCATGCTCTTGCGTGGTAGAATTCTTGTCTGGAGGATTTAAAACTACTGTTAGGATATATATGTTCATTTAAATCTATCCAACAAAACCTCCATCTCTGCTTCCTTTGGCCCTGTGAAGTTCTGCTAGTTTTCTTGTTGGTTCATTTTTGATGTAAAATTCTTCAGTGGTAACATGTTTTGAAGAAAAATTCTAAAAGTATTAAGAGTTTGAAAAATCTAGTGTGTTACAAGTAATCCCTACTGCAGGTTAGTTATCCCAGTTAGTAAAGATCTTGGAGGTTCATTAGATTCTAAACATTAGGCCAGTTTTAATCCTTAGTTTATTGGAGATTCTTCCTCTTGATATGTGAAAAGTGTGTCACAAAACTTTGGTAAAAGCAAAATAATCAAGTTTAACTTCTGCAACCACTTTTCATTTCAATATAGCCAAAACAGACTGTGAAAAGACATAATTCTGAAAAAGGATTTAGGGGATCATCATGAAAGACCAACTACACAAAACGTGGTGCATCAGCAAAAAAGGGCTATTTTTTTGCAAGCTGGGCTGTGTTGAATACAGACATGTACATTGAGGTGTCTGTAGTGTAGATGTTTACAAGTGCCCTGAATGATTAACCTCCTTTATATTCAGTTTGTATCTTACATCTGACCAAATTAGCTAGGTGTCTTGTGCATTTGAGATGTTTTCCTCTAGGTATCACTCTAAGTAGTCATGTCTCTCCTGCATGTCCTGTGTCACATTTACCAGTCCTGCGTAGACATCCAGATGCTCTAGGGTGTCTATAATGGCACAAAGTACTTACAATTGTGCAATTGGACTGTGACTTTGATCAATATAATTGATGGCATGCAGAGACACATTTAAGCTCATTCTAAAGCAGACACATGCACCTGAAGACTGCTATGAGCCTTTAACTATGTTGATTAGATCTCCATGGACTGTAATGGAAGCTTAGCTATCTAACTAGTTTACATGTAGATAGATATCTGTGTTACAGATGGTTAAATGCAAATGTGTGAGTCTAGGGCTGGATTTCACCTACAGTCTGCTTGGTCATTTAGGAGAGAAGATGAAAGAGTCATAACCTATCTAAAAGTATGTAATACGGAGAATGCACCTGAAAGAGGGCTTTACAGTGTAGAATATATAAGCAATAGCAAGATACAAGGTATGCAGAATTAATCTAGGAAAAAAACTTAAAAACTACCAGCACAAACAGAGAATAGTGAATTAATTGCTTGTTACCTAAAAGCCAGTATTAAGCAAAATGACAGAGTGGATTATCATAACATTTTTTTTAGCCATAAAGTCTATTGCAACATTTATACTAGTTAATAAGCTGGGGCACGAGGTTGAGCTCTTGCCCAATGGTGTCCATTTTGTTTGTTAACACAGCTCCGGGTGTGGCTTTGTCTCAGGCCAAATAACAGTATCCCAGACAATGCTGAGACACAGTTGAGGAGATAAAACATACATGAAACCTCTGTTTCAAAAACACATTTGCATGTAATAAACACAAGAAGTGTAAATTCCTCTTTTCCCCTTCAGTAGTTAAATAATAGGGCTTTATATATCTTTATATATTCCCTTTACATAACTTCCTTCCTAATTTACATATTAAACTTCTTCCCTCCAAAACACAAGCTATCTTTCAGCACAACTTGGAGTGCATCTTGTAGCTGAGATGTATCAGAAGAATTAATAGCGTGCTGTTGTTAGCAAGTCATGATCAAACACAGCTCTGCACTAACACCTGTGACAAAACAAGTATTGCTGACCCAGAAGCTGAGGTTATAATGTAAGAAAGCCAAGCCTAAGCAATGAGGTCAAATAAACTTCCTAATTTCTGATATAGACCATTTTTATATGAAATATATGGATTTTGGCATATATCTATTAATTTTTAATATAATATGCTTGGAGCCTAATGTCATATTTTATCTGAAAATTGTCCACTTGGTGGATCTGCTATATTGTAAAGAGATGTATTTTGAAATCTATGTGTTGTGGTTTCTCTGTAAAATACAAGTATTTCACGCTTTAACAAATGGGTTTCATTACAGTGTGTATAACTTCTTTATGTGTGTCTGCTTCATAATGTGATTTATTATCTTAATGGCATCTATTTTCATACTCTTCCTTTCCTAAAAATTAAATCAAGTACTATATGTTTATCTGTATCTGTTTTTTCTCATAAGCAATAATAATTGGAAGATGTCAGGCAGCTCTGGTGAAGCTCAGCCTGTGCTCTCACACATCACTGTATTTAGATCTCAGCATTTTAGGTCTCTGTATTCCTATGCTTCTTGAGTTTTGAATGGACAGGAGCACTGCTCATTCCTGTCACCTTTCTGCCTGTCAGCCCTTCTCAGAAAGGAGACCATGAGATCTCTCTGCTCTTGCCCCTCAAACTAACACCTTTTGTGGGAGAAGGCCACAAGCTCTTGGCTCAGCAGTGGTTGGAAGCAGGCCACTGTGTCCCAAAGCTGGAGCTGGTGAGAAGAACATGTAGCACAACTACTCAGACATATTTAAGAAAGTGTGGAAGCTGCAAGGAGTGGGATGTGTGGGAACACCTGAGGAGATTTGTGTCTCCACAAAAGGAAAGAAGTGAGGAGGTACAAGAAAAAGCTACGTGAGAGGAGGCATGGGCAGACACACAAAAGCGGACACCAGAGGAGAACTGTGAAGAGGCACAGTTTGGAGAAAATGGAGGCGGAAGCGGAGGAGACGTGGAAAAGAACGTTGTTGGGGACACAGCTGGAGTCACTCATGGAAGAAGCATCTCCATACCATAAGGGCTAATGCTTCTAAAAGGACTGCAGTCATGGGGTGACCTGTGCTGCAACAGAGACACCCCTGATCATCTGCAGCCATGGATTATGCATGCCAGAGCAGGGGCACCTCTGAGGGGACTGGAGGCCATAGAGGAACCCATGTCAGTACAGAGATGCAGTAAAAAGCAAGAAACAGTAGAGGTGATATTGGTTTTGTGTAGCAAGGTTTTGGCAGCTGGTGGGGCTACAAGGATGGTTTCTGTTAGAAGCTGCTAGAAGCTTACCCCAATTCCAACAGGGCAAATGCCAGCTGGCTCCAAGATTGGCCAAGGCTGAGCTTATCAGTGACAGTGTTAGCACTGCTGTGATAGCATATTAAGAAGGGAGAAAAAAACCTGCAGAGTAAACCACAGCAGTGGAGAGAGAAGTGAGACTATGTGAAAAATCACTATGCAGACACCAAGGTCAGTGAAGGAGGGGGAGGCCTTGTTCCAGGTGCCAGAGCTGATTCCCCTGCAGCCCATGGTGAAGCCCACTGTGAGGCCGGCTGTGCCCTGCAGCCATGGAAGTTAACGGTGGAGCAGGTACCCACCTGCAGCCTGTGGAGGAAAACTCCACACTGGAGCAGGTGGATGCACCCAAAGGAGGCTGTGACCCTGTGGGAAGCCCACAGTAGGAGCAAGCTCCTGGCAGGACCTGTGAATCTGTGGAGGCAGGAGCCCACGCTGGAGTAGGTTTGCTGGCAGGACTTCCGACTTTGTGGGGGACCCATGCTGGAGCAGTCTGTGCCTGAAGAACTGCACCCCATGGAAGGGACCTATGCGGAGCAGTTCATGAAGAATTGCAGCCCATGGGAAGGATCACATTGGAGAAGTTTATGGACTATCTCCTGTGGGATGAACTCCACGCTGGAACAGGGAAAGAGTGCAAGGAGCCCTCCCTCTGAGGAAGAAACAGTGTGTGATGAACTGGCTGCAACTCCCATTCCCAATGGAAAGCAGGGAAAGTTGGGAGTGAAGCAAAGCCTGGGAAGAAGAGAGGGGTGGCAGAAAGGTGGTTCAAGACTTAGTTTTTCTTTTCTCATTACGCTACTCTAATGTGATTGGCAATAAAATTGATTTCCCCAAGTCAAGTCTGTTTTG
>JAVJGJ010000059.1:15087050-15102906 GCA_035590215.1 Microhierax caerulescens | reverse complement strand
TCATTGCTGAGGGACTGGCTGGACATCAGTCAGTGGGTGGTGAGCAGTTGTACCGTGCATCACTTGTTTTCCTTTTTCCCTTTTCCTCTGGAATTTATCCTTTCCCCACCTTTCCATTCTAAGTGTTGTTACTGTTATTATTATTGTTCTTTACTTTTTATTCTGTTTAAATTATTAAATTGTCCTTATCTCAACCATTGAGTTTAACATTCCTTTCCAATTCTCCTCCCCCCCCGTCCAGGTTGGGGGGAGTGAGAGCAAGTGGCTGCGTGGTGCTTGGTTGCTGGCTGGGATTAAACCGTGACACAAACATTCAGCTGAGCTTTCCTGACTCCATCAACAGGACTTAGGAAAAAAAGGTATCTGTCTTCCTGTGGTTAGTTAAGATGCATTTGGTCCTCTTTTTTTCTCCCTTTAGCTTGGCACGCAATAGAAACAGATTCACTGGAGTCAGCCAAGATTCATTGCTGTGGAACGGCTTATGAGAAGTCTGAATCTAGTATATGATCACAAAGGGGAAAAAAATTTCCTACCTCATATAAACACTTGCAAGTCATACAGGTGAAATTTATCATACAGGGTATTTGAAAGGTTTAGGTAATTAGAAAACATGTATTGATATACTGTAGGAAATCCCTAATCTCCATAGAAGTGTTAAAACTATAAAAATGAAAAAAGCTAGTTAAAAACTGATATTTGCATTTTAAGAAGAAATTACTAATTTTGGTCTTAGCTACCCCACTTTCTCCCTTGTCAGCCTATTCACTTCTACTAATACACAAATTACTGTACATCAAAACCATAAATATAAAAACTTTCTTCAAATATATTTAGTGTTCTGCCAGGAAGTCCATGGGGCATTAAGATGTTCAGGGTGAAATAAAGAATAGTCAAAAAAGATAAAAACATAATAACTAAGTGTATTCTTTGCCTCTTTGTGAAAGAAACTGAAAGAAACTTAGGAAGTTCCCATATTGGAAACCTTTACAAGGGAACTTAAGAGGAGATGTGGAAATAAAATGATTTTGAAAGTGAAATATCAAAATAGAAGTTATGAAGCAAATTTATAAAATGAAAAACAAATCACCAGGACCAGATAATATATGTCCATGAATTAGGATTAGTTCCTTTCTCTTAATTCTAGCAAGTGATATCTTTCTTATAAACTGGCCTTTCATATCCAGAGTGGCAAATGTAATGCCTCTACAGATTGATCGTAAGGGCTTACCTTATAGCAAATTGTCATCCTTACTTCACAAGTGTCTGGTGGGAGAAATAAAGCATGGAAAAGGCAACTGCATTTTTGTGCTAGAGTGCCTTGTGAGAGTAGATGATTGCACAAAAATTAAAGAAACTTTGTCTGATACAGAGTTTAAAGACTGAAGAAAAAAATGAAGAAAACTAAAAGGTGATATGGATTTTGCATGAAATGGGGAAAACCAAAACAACTATTTTCCACTACAATGAAAATAAAATCCATAGAGTGTTTTATAGACTAGCGTGCCATAGAATCTTAGACTGTCTCAAGTTGGACAGGGCCCATAAGGATCATCAGGTTCAACTCCCTGTTCCTTGCAGGACTGTCTAAAACTAAATCATGTAACTGGAACTGTGACCCAGATGCTCCTTGAACAGTGACATATGGAAAATATTTTTTAACATGGCCAAGACAAGTATAAATAGCACAGTTATTAAAGAGCTGCCTTAAAGAATATAATAAAAATCTGTATGTACAAGAAAAGTTTTAGGCAGAGGGAGAAGCCTCTGAGGATTCAAAACTCATCTCAGCTGATGTTCTCCCATCAATACCTTCTCTTCTCTCTTCCATCCTTAGTCATCTTAGTAATTGGTGAAATTGGGAGGTACTGTTAAACTACACACAATTTTGCTCAGGTATTTGCTGATAGCCCATAATGCTTGCTTTTTAAAAAAAAAAAAAAAATAATATTTGACTGGATTTTTTTAGGTAATCATTCTAGTCTGTAAAAGTCATTAAGACTTTCAACTCAAAATTTTAAGTTTTAAACATCTGAAATAATGGTTGAAGGAGGCAAAAACTAAATTAGTGTCAAGAATGATTTAATAAGTGTCAAACTAATTAAATATCTTCTCACATGCTCCTCTGAAAGAATACAGATAAAATAATCTTTAGACAAAGTTACTCATGACAGAATCTGTTATAAAGGCAGATTTTATTTCACTCTCCACACAATTTATTTTTTAGTGACACTTCTTAGAAGTAGTAACTATGAAGTAAGTCAAAGAGTCAGGAGAATCCAAAGCTGTTCTAAATGGAAATTAAATTTAAAGAAAATTCAGAAAGAATTAAGACAAAAAGCAATCAGCTGATTATAGGCATAGCATATAGAATTGTGCACTGTGTAAAAAAGTTTTGACTATCTTGGTATGTAATAAATATGCAGCTGCATATACACTGCCGTCATCTAAAAATCTGCAGACAGATTTGTGAAGCATATCACACAGTCCATACTACATGCTCATGTTAAAAATTTAGCGTAAGTTATAGTTCAGTTTTTTCTATCATGAAAAATTATGATTTAATATACAAATCATTATTGGGTATTATGGACTCTAACTTTGCATACACATAACTCCTGTAGGCTGATAGATAAACATGCATATAATAGTGTCATGCATAAAAGAACCTTGCTGAATTTTGGGTACATAAAAGGCATATTGAAGTATTTTAAAGACACTGGTGTAATTCTCTAAAGATCCTCATATGCTGACTTTCAAAAAAAAAAAAAATTCGGTAAACCAACAGGATCTGTAAAGTATGAAATGATAAATTTTCTTTTACATAAGTAAATTTAAAAACGTGACACAAAATGTTGAGATGTGTACTTTCTGTCACAGTAACATACAGTATTCTGTGTACCACTTTCACTGTGCTCTTTTTAAACCTGATTGGGTATTCTGAAGGATCCTAGCTTGTTATGTGTATTTAAAATTTAAAAATAACATTGTCTAACCTGTCATACTTAATTAGTAACAGGACTTTCAGCTTTCAGGTAAGTTTTACCATGTTTGCAATTTTCAATTACTTTTGGTATTGAATTTTTTTGAAAAAATTCAGCATAAATAATACATCTTGACTCTTCCAAACATTCCTTACTGAGGAAATGTTAGAAGCTTTTGTATAGACTAATAATTAGCATTTTTTATCAATTTTGTTGTCCAACAGAGATTTTACCATTGAATTAATTATCGTTATCGTAATCTTAGAAATAAAATAGCTTACAATTTTCCTTGCTTTCCAAAGGCTGTGTATGAGGTGCTAGCAGGTGTTACTAAAACCTATGGACTTGGTTAAAATGGTCCGTTTAAGTTAGGTACCAATTGCACACCAATGTGCAAGAGTTTATCCTAGAGTCCTTACATAATTCTGGAAGGACTCTAGAAATCTGGTCTTTGGGCATCTATAGCACACTGTACCTCTGCTGCTTCTTTCACAGCACTCTTTCACTATTCTAGGATTCTGCCTTTTCTCACATTTCCTTTTCTTATACACCGATTGCTTGTCCTATGTCTTCTACAATGCAAACAAAATGAGGCTTTTAATGTATGGAGTAATGCTGGGATATATGTGCAAGACCAAAAGAGAGATTGTGGTTATTTCCACCCCCCCAAGAGAAGTGAGAGAACAAATTAACTAAAGTGTACTTTCAGTTTTGCCTTTGTTCATAGTTTTAGAAAATCTTCAGACTTTGGAAGAAAAATTCTCTTTCCTTTGACAATCATTGACAGAGATCCCTGGAGGGAGATTTTCTAATGGGAAAAACTGCATTTACAAGGAAAGCAAATGGGTTTGATTTTTTGGTGGTTTTATTTTGTGGGTTCTTTTTTTAATGAAAGCATACATATATGGAAATCATTCAGGGAGACTTTTTCTGTCAAATGCAATACCACAAACCAGTGTTATTATTTATCTTCCAAGTTGGATACAATTATTTTTCAATTTAAATTTGTGACAAAGCCAATTGTTCTGTATAGCATGGAGTATCTTAAGATGATGTTAAATCACCATGCTAAATGATGTCCTGGTTTCAGCTGGGATAGAGTTAATTTTCTTCTTAGTAGCTGGTGCAGTGCTGTGGTTTGGATTTGGTGTGAGAACAAGGTTGATAACACACTGATGGTTTTAGTTGTTGCTTGGAAATGCTTACACTAAATTAAGGACTTTTCAGTTCTTTGGACCCTGCCAGCCAGAATGTTGGAGGGGCACAGGAAACTGGAAGGGGACACAGTCAGGACAGGTGACCCAAATTAGCCAAAGAAGTATTCCATACCATATGACGTCATGCTGAGTACATGAACTGGGGGAAGAAGGAGGAAGGGGGGACATTCGACATTGTGTTGTTTGTCTTCCTGGGTAACCATTACGCGTGCTGGAGCCCGGCTGTCCTGGGGATGGCTGAACACCTGCCTACCCGTGGGAAGTGGTGAAAGAATTCTTTGCTTTGCTTGCATGCACAGCTTTTGCTTTACCTATTAAATTGTTCTCATCTCAACACTTCAGTTTTACGTTCCTTTCCAATCTTCCTTTCCATCCCTCTGGGGGGGGGGAGAGTGAGCAAGCAGCTGCACTGCCAGTCTGGATTAAACCATGACAAGTGAAGGAAAGGGAATAATGAGGGAGAGATCCTTGTATAGATTCAGAAAAAAAAGAAACCAAATTAAATGTTTTCCCAGGCATACTAAAATATAGACCTAAGTGACAGGGTCTCTACGGAATGATAACTGATTTGGTTCCTAATCAGTAGAGAGTGTTGGTATCTGATTGATTTACTAATCTCATCTTGTGAGATCAGTTTTAATCTTTTGAGAGTTGAATTGCATATATTTTATGACTTATTGTGTCGGGGTGCTTGGAGCCTTGGACAGGCTTTTGTAATACTTTACATCTGATTTAATCCAGAAAATATTAAACATATTTTAGGAACCCATAATAAAAGAAAACAATTCTTGAAATCTGGGAGAAAAATTACACCTCTGGTCTAGGATGTGCATTGTTAAAGACTTTATTTTTTTTTTTCCTTTTTTTAGTGCAAAGAGAGTAACAAAGTTTAGGTTGAAATGTTTGCTGTAGAAAGGCTATTGCTTCTGAGCCCCATAGTCACTGAATGTAGGGTAATGTTTCCAGGAACACTATGCTTGCTTAGTCCTCCTTCCATGTATTTATCATTTGTCTCAGTACTTTAAATTGCCTTTTAGTAGGACATCTCTGCCAAAGCAAACGTGAATTCACAAATACATGTATACTCAGTTGTATTGGATATGGCTGGGAGGGGGGCAACTTTGCCCGTCCATATAGTCTATATATGGACTATAACCAGTCCATACAGTGTTGCGCTTTATATTTGTAGCTGGAACCATATTGATAACGCACCACTGTTCTGGCAGTTGCTGAGCAGTGCTTATGCAGCATCTAGGCTGTCACTCACACACACACATGTCACTAGGTTGCAGGGCAGTAAAAGGCTGGGAGAAGACATAACGGTGACGGTTGACCCAAACTGACCAAAAGAGTCTATGCCATATAATGCCATGCTCAACGATAACAGCTAGGGGAAAGGGAAGGTGCACAGGGGATTTCACTGTTAAGTTTTTTTTGTCTTTTGAAGAAACTGCTACGTGTAGTGAGACCCTACTTACGAAGAAGAGGCTGGCCATCTCCTTGTGATGGAAATAGAGAATAAATCTTTTTTTCTTTTGCTTTGCTTCTGTGTGCATCCTTTGCTTTCTTACATTAAACTGTCTTTATCTTGAGTTTTATTTTGGTCTTTATTTTCTTCCCCTGTCCTGCTAAGGTGAGAGACTGAGAGAATCGCTTGGTGAGCATCTGGCAGCCAGCCAAGGTTAATCCAACAAATCAGTAAAAAAAAACAAACCAAAACAAAAAAACCCTCTAAACTAATATCCACCTTTACCTCCTGTATGAAATTCATAGATATAGGTTTACTTGTGATGACAAAAAATTGAGCTCTTTGAGGACATTATAGGACTAGAGGGCACTGAGTTGCTGCATACTTTGTTTTGTTCACTAAAACACAAAACCCTTAAAACATCAGAAGCAGCCACTTATAGAGGGGGAAATCCACAGAAAACTGCTCAAAAAATGAAAACTAAACATGAGACTTCAAAATTCCTTCCCTTTCCATTCTCTTGTCTCTTGGTTTAACCCTACACCTCATCAGAGGGATAGGGGAAAGAATCAGAAGGAAAAAAAAAAAAAAGTAAATAAAAGTAAAATTTATGGGTTGAGATAAAGACAGATTAATAGGTCAGAAAAGGAAGGGAAAATAATAATCATGAAAAGATTAGAATATACAAAACAACTGATGAACAATGCAATTGTTCATCACCCACCAACAATGCGCAACCAGATCCCAAGCACTAGCTCTTGGCCACCTTTCCCCTGTTTATATACTGAGCATGACATAAAATGATATGGAATATCCCTTTGGTCAGTTTGGTTCAGGTGTCCTGGCTGTGTCCCCTCCCAGCTTCTTGTTGCCCCCCAGCATACTAGCTGGTGGGATGGGGTAAAGAGCTGAAAAGTCCTTGACTTAGTGTAGCACTGCTTAGCAACAACTAAAATGTCAGTGCATTATCAACTTTATTCTCATCCTAAAGCCAAAACACAGCACTACACAAATTACTAGGAAGAAAATTAACTCTATCCCAGCTGAAACCAGGACATCTTGTCACACCACAGCTGTGGTCTGGTCAGGGAAATCAACTGTTTTGTCAGTCTGTTTCTCACCTCTATCCTTTATCTGTCAGCTCTTTCTGACAGCCAGATGAGACTGATTGTGTAATCTCTTCCCACCTGAATCAAACGAACTAACCAGACTTTTAAATTATTTCATCATTTCCACCCCAGTGGAGCCTCATTTGAATGAATATCAGGTCTGCATCATTCCATACAAAATGTAGTTTAATTTTTAATTATTCCTTTACAAGAGTAAACAGTATGCACTTTACTCCAGTACAAAAATCCACAGAAATACCTACATAGATGAATAGAAATTCTGATGAGGAATACAATATTTTATATTCTCATGCCATGTAAAATCTATGTACTGTTTTATTTGAGGAGCAGGGCACCTAAGGTTTAATCTCATGGATGCTAGAGTCAGAATACAAAAGTAAAAACCCCACATCTCAAGATTTCCCCTTATGCACATTCATTTCACTCAACTATCCTTCCTGTTAACCTTTCTCAATATTTTGACTCATATTCTTTAATCTTTTCATTTTTAATAAAAAATTGACGCAGTACAACACAGAAGTGTACTTTGCCCAGAATTCCTTTTATTTACAAGAATAGCACTGTCTGACATGTCCCTCCTACAACTCTTTTTGATATGGGTTGGAGATCACACCCACCACCAAAATCACTCTTCAAGCGATCTATCCTGGTTTGATATATCTGTGGACAGCATATGTAGAGTTAAGATTAAGAAGGTGACAGACATTTCACTTTGGTGACATTTCCCTCATGTATGCCTGTCAAAAAATAAAACCAAACAAACAAACAAAAACCCCACAAAAAGTATCAAAAACACTGGAGTAAAAAGATCCTGTAAAGAAGCTATGAAGAAATTAATACAACAGTAAGTAAATACTTCCATTATTTTTTCAATTCAATTTCCTGCTATCTTCCATGCACTTAAATCAGTTTTATCATGAATATCTTTGTCTTTGCCGATCTTTTTTTTTTTTTCCTTTAACCAGATATCACCCTAAAAGCTGCTTGCTTTTTTAATTAATCATTTTACACAGCATTATTGTAAGTCTTTAACTGAATATCAGTTCAGGCTTGGGCTCTTCTCTAGATTCTCATATCCAGGCTGTTCAAAGTTTGGCAGATTCTTTTGCATAATGACGCAAAAATATCTTTTACATGGGACCACATCACTAGTAACCCTGTGCATCGTTTCTCATCACGATTATCTGAAACATGCTTTCTACTTACCTTCATGACATGCAGTCATGCCTTTCTGATAGCCAGCCAAAAAGTTAATGCAAAGCTTTTTTCCTAGTCTGTCACTTCAAGTTTAAAACCCTTCTGCACTGTTCTATTGGCTGCCTCGCTGACAGCAGAATATAAATAGACTTATCTTCACAGTCAAGGATCTTACAGACTATCAGCTTTCAATTATTACTCAATAGAGTGATTCTTGTCTATGACTAGCAGTTGAGTCTAGCTTTGTGAGCTTTTTCTTTTTTTTAAAAAAAAAAAAACTAAACAAACCAACAAAACAATGCCAATTATTATGAGACAAGCTACATGAGTGCCAAGAGGAGGAGGTGGGAAATTACCCTAATAGGCTGCTGTGCACAGTAATGGGTTTGACTCTCCTTCTGACTAATTCAGTTTTCATGAAATGGGAATTAAGACACAAGAAATACGCAAGCTCTTTGATAAGTAAAAATAGTTTAATCTTCACCTGCTTTTAAATCAACTGTGGTAGTACATGACCCTAAGATAATGTCTGCTGGAAAATGCTTCCATTTTCTAAATATACTCTGTGAAATGGAATCCCTTCCTACTGCCATCATGGAGAAAAAAAGTTCATTGAGGGATTGCTCTAATTCTTTTTTCCTATCCATTAGAACTTTTATATTAATATTATACATTTAATCACTTATTTAAGGAAAGAATTCTGCTTTCTTTTTCCCTTTACAGAGTTAATAACCTAGCATAAAGAGCTAATGTCCTTTATCCCCATAAGCCAAGTGCTGGCTGTTCACCATGATCGTGTTCCAGTGTAGTGGGTTTGCATGGCAAGGTTTTGTTAGCAGGGAGGCTACAGGGGTGGCTTCTGTGAGAAGATGGCATATTTTTTAAGAAAGTAGTGTAAAACTTTGGCATAGGTATTAAGTTCACTGACAGCATTTATGTACCGTGCAGCTCTAAGGTCCAGAGCTATAACTGGAATTCTAATGTTTTGCTTTTCATTGCCCAAGTCATGAAACTTGTTTTGAGCCATCAGAGTTCTTCTGAATCCTAATGAACACTTCACCATTTTTTATCTGAGCGATGGACTCTCTGACATTATCAGTTAAGCAGAGATATACAGTCCTGTACTACAGCTTCATGAAATGTCAGACTATTTCAGCATAAACATTTACTTTAAGATGGGCTAGGGGAAAATACTCTTAAGAGTACCTAGTTTCATGAAGTGGTAATTTTCCAGGTTCAAGTTTGATCAGGTTTCTCTACAGCTATCACAGAATCATAGATTATCCCAAGTTAAAAGAGTTGCACAAGGATCATAGAGGCCACCTCCAGACTTCGCATAGGGCAACCTAAAAGTTAAACAATACATCCAAGAGCGTTGTCCAAACACTTCTTGAACACTGACAGGTTTGGGGCCATTGCCACTTCCCTGAGGAGCTTGTTCCAGTGTTTAACCACCCTCTCAGTTAAGAGCTTTTTTCTGATATCCAGTCTGAACTTCCTCTGATGCAGCTTTAAGCCATTCCCTTACATCCTTTCACCTGACATCAGAGAGAAGAAATAAGCACCTCCCTCTCCACTCCCCCTCATGACTATATTGTAGGCATTAATCTTCACCCCTCAGTCTTCTTTTCTCCAAGTTGAACAAACTTTGTATCCTCAATCCCACCCTATGAGTAATGCCTTCTAGTCCTAGTATGATAAAATTATTATGCTGTCTGTGAAATACCCCATATGTAGTAAGTACTCCAAAGAGGACATACACCATTCCAGCATCTGATACATTCTATTCAGTACAGTTCCTAGTTATTCTCAATGATTTCTCGGAAAAAAACTATGTCAAAAATGGCAGAAAAAGTCAATTACAGTCACTTTCAAGCACTCCATCTCTGATCTCGTAGTCCTGCTCCTCAAAGGAGAACCAAAATCTGACAGTCTAGACTAAAATGCAAAAATATTTTAAATTAAAAAGGCATCATCAATATAGATTATCTTTATGCCATATCATACTTGTCCACAATCATCATTTCCTGCCAAATTGTTAAGTTTCATATTGCTGCTCTGTATAAAACACACATGTTAACACAAATTTCATTATTGTTCTCAATCGCCACATCATCTGTTGCTTTACAGGTGTGCTTTACAGATCCTTTGTCTTTTGTTGGCTAATCAATTGAGATTAACTAAATTAATAAATTATTTAGAAATCTAGCCAGAATACCATATGTATCTGAAAATACAAAGAGTAGCTGGAATATAGAATAAGAATATATAGTATGTGAAGATCTAGAATATCCTATGTGATTACCTTTACTTCATGTAATTTCTACAACAATGAGGGGAAAACAAAGGTGAGTAGTTTTAGAAGCTTTAGAGGGGGAGAGGAAATAAAAATATTTCTGGAAGTTGATCCATGTATATATAACAGAAGGAATCATAAGCTGGGGGTGGGGGTGGGCAGTGATAGAAATAAGCAGAAGGTGAAAAGAGGAATTAAGGACAATGTAAACAAAAATTAGAAAATGAGAAAAAGAGGAGAAGCTTGTTCCAAATATGACCTGTCTTGTCAAATTAAAAAATTAATTGGTTAACATGGATTGAAAACAGTATAAGAGAAAAACCACAACATACTGTAAGATGGAGAGACATTGCCATAACCTCATTACATGACAAAAGACATATCCAGCAGAACTCCTCACTATCAGAACCCAGCAAACAGAATTGCATCCAATATTGGGCATTGTCAATATCTATAACCCAGGAACCTCCTCATGCTGCAGAAATTTTAAAGCTTATAAAAGCCCTGCTAGACAAGCCACAGAAGAATTTGTCCACATCCACTATTTTATTTTTATTGCATATTCTGTATTTCGTTCCTTCTTCTTTTGACTTCATTGATTTCAGCTCATTTATGCTGAGACTTACATTAGCCAAGAATCTGGACCTGAACATTTTACAGCTGGCATATAACCAGCACAGGTGAATACTGTAAGACGGAGAAACTTAAGTCTTGTTTTCAGAAAATAGCAAAACTGTCACTGATTCTAACAGAGCCAGCGGTGTTGTCACAGTTTGTAAAGTTTGCCTTATCATTTATACACACATTATTTGTGTGTATAAAAATCACTATAGTGTGACCTACCAATACCTGTCAATGACACCTTACAATAATGGATTACAGTATGGATATTTTTTCTTTCTCCTTTCCTATAATTTGTAGCAAATAAAAAATAAGTCTTTTTGAATTACGTAAGACAATTTTTTGGGAAAACGGTCTCATTTTTTTAAATGCTTTTACTATCTATTCTGGAAGTTTCCCTTAGAAACCACAAAATAAATGGCTGCTGCGATGCCAACACCGCACAGAGTCACTGCTCAGAGACCAATTTTGTCTTTAAGCAGCAAGGGCGTTTATTTTGTGCAATGCTGGGGAGCTAGCCGATTCGCACCGGACAAACTGGCTCCAGAGTCTGCAGTGAAAAGTTACGTATTTTGTATTTTATAGGTTTTCGTGAGAGGTTACACAACATCTTTACATACATATTCATTTGATTTTGACAACCAATCATTCCATTCACAATAGGTGGGATTTAGGTGGAATAGACCTTTCAGTTTTCTTTGTTCAATGATTTCCTGACTTGATGGTCTCCTCATCTCCTTTCAGGTGCCCACCTTAGCTTTTCTAATCATTCAGAGTACATTCCTTTCTCAACACAAACAGAGCATCACCCAGAGCATTGTACCAAACTCATCCTGACTGATCTTTTTTTTTATAAGAGCTTGTTCTGTTTCATTCCCCCCTTTTCTTAAGACTTACAAATTCTTGGTATACATGTATCATTGTCCATATTATTTGTGTTCTTTTAACTATGCCATTTAGTTTATACCACAGACAGACGTTCAAGAGGGATAAGAGGATCATTCCTCCCAGCGTGATTAGTATGGGATGTATTAAATAGTGGAATACTTGTGTTGCTTTAGGGGAATGTCCTGCGAAGATGTCCCACCAATAATGTTCTCCTACTTGTTCTGCATTGGCCAAGATAGATTTTATATTTTGAGAGACATGTTTTATCTGCCAAAGCATGCGCTGGGCAGTTCTGTTTACTTCTTGGGCCAGTTTTTCTATGTCGGGGTGTCTGAGCATTGTTTTAAAGAGACTAATGTTTATGCCTATCTGTAATTTAGGTACATTGTGATACAGGGTATAATCAGCTTCAACATAATCAAAGTCACAGCCTACAATTCTAGTAAAATTACATACACAAAAATTAGTACCATTCGCTTTTTCATGACAATTATCGATAGTAATGTTAACACAAGAAGTTCTAACACACGCACACCCATTTCCTACGTAAAACACTTGTGATTGGGCTTCAATATGTGGAAACATTTCAAAAGTACACGTACCCTTTTTAATATCTAGACATATCTTCATTCTCTATTACTGCATTTTCACAGCTCTATCCCAGTTGTTCTCTGGGAATACATGCCTCAATGCTAGTCGATTACCATTTGCCTTTGGTCTGATCATAACTTGCACAAACATTATTGTCTACATCTTCCATGACTACATGTAAGTGTAAATGTCTCTTCTGCCTGACATTCCTCCCCTGCCAGTTTAGCACGACCCAGCTCTTCTCCATCAAGGTTCCCTGTTCCTTCTATCAACTTTTCTACATCACGATTACCTAGTAACAATTAACCCGAACCTTTATCTAGTCCAATTAAATCATCCCGATGGTCTTTCATAACCAACTTCCAAGTATCTGAAGTTCCCCATCAAAGATTAACCTTTATTCTGGTCAGACCCTCCAGCCCCACCGCCGTCCCCAGCCGGCTTGAATGACCCACGCCGCAGCCTGGCCGCCTGCCTACTGTCACAAAGGAGCTTCCTTTCCAGTTTATTTTCAGCGCTGAGATACTATTAACCGCTGAGGCACGGTCTCTGTTCTAACCACCCTCGCTTTTTGCCTAAATCGCTTTGTTTTCACCCCCAGCCAGCGTGCCGAGGCTGCCGGCTTGGCTCCCGTGCCGCCGGGGTACTGGCTGCGTCACGGCTGCTGTTGAGGAACAGGAGGGCACAGAGAAGCGGTGGCCTGATCCTGCGTGGGGCTGAGGTCAGGCAGGGAAGGGAGCTCGGTGCCTCGCAGGATTTCCGCCCGCTGGCTTTGGATTAGCCCCTTGGTTTGGTTTTTCTTTAAAAAAAAATTAACTACTTCTTTTAATAACAGCAGCATTTTGAGTGTTGCTGGCTGCTTCTTTCTCTGCAGTTTATTTTATCTCATTTTATTTAATTTTATTTATTTATTTAATGTTTTTCTTTTCCTCTTTTTTCTTTTTTCTCTTTTCCTTCTCTTTTTACTTCCTTTTTTTTCTTTTCTTTTTTCTTTTTTCATTTTTCTCTTTGTTTTTGTTTTCCTTTTCCTATGCAAGAAAAGAGCGTTTCTGGGCAATCATTGCAGGGATTTTTCCATCCCCATCCAGGGAAGGGTGGGGGCTTGCATCCCTTCTGCACAAACCTGCCGCGGGAGCCACCCTTGGGGGGGGGTCTTTGCCAATGGGCTGACGTTGTTGGGTCCAAAAAGCTTTTTCCAGGGAGTTTTGCGCCGTTTAGGATGTGACGTGGTGTTTGCTCACAGACAGCCCTTCTGCCCCCTTTGTTTTTTATTTTTTCCCTTGTTTTTTGCCCCCCCTCCCCTCTTTTGGGTAGCCATTTAAATGCACAATGATAACTTTCACCCTGTTAATTAACAGGAAACATTGGGACAAGACAGGAAATTACATCAGTCTTTTATGAGGAAAGAGCCAAGAAAAAAAAAAAAGTACAAGAAAACATAGTTATTAGTGAAAGGAAAGAAAGTGCTGGGGGAGGAGGAGAAAGAAAAGGAGAAAAAAGGAGGAAAAAACCCCACCCCACCATCCCATGGGCCCTGCTTTTCCAAGGGAGGCTGCTCTAGCACTTGATTTTATTTTTATTATGTTGAAAAATATTTGACTAGCAGGGTCACCTTCGCTTGAGTGCGACGCTTGAGCTTCCTGAGGAATCTTTTCTTTTTTTTTTTTTTTTCTCATGCCTTTTCTCAGCTTCCTTCCCCACGCTGTGAGGCCTAGGAAGCTCTTGGCCGGGAGACTAATTTTGGTTTGGCTGCTCAGCCCTTCAAATTGGTCCCCACCCAGTGTCATTATCTTGGTTTTAACTTGCAAGGGGAAAAAAAAAAAAAACCAACACAAAACCAACACCCTGTAAGAGCTGGCTCAGCCCTTCTCTACCCTTTTAACCTCGCCATGTCAGGAACCTTCCGGCTTCAGCTCCCTGGTTGGGGCACGCTGGCAACGCCAAAGCACCGTGGGGGGGTTGCAGGAGGTCCTGGTGATGCTCTCAGGGATGCTCCTCCATGTGCGATGGTGGGTACCTGGCTCTGTGCGTCTTCCTTGTCCTCCCTCAGGGATGAAGTAAGATGCCCGATGGGGTGGTTGCATGAGGTCCTGGTGATGCTTTTGGCGATGCTCTTCCATGTGTGATGGTGGGTACATAGCTTTGTGGTTCTTCCTCATCCTCCCTTGGGGATGAAGAAGGATGCCTGGTGGGGTGGTTGCAGGTGATCCTGGCAATGCTTCTCCATGTGTGATGGTGGGTGCCCAGCTCTGCGGGCCTTCCTCATCCTCCCTTGGGGATGAAGTAAGATGCCTGGTGGGGTGGTTGCAGGAGGTCCTGATGATGCTTTTGGTGATGTTTCTCCATGTGTGATGGCAGGTAACTGGCTCTGCAGTCCCTCCTCATCCTCCTTTGGGGGTGAAGTAAGGTGCCAGTGGGGTGGTTGTAGGAGGTCCTGATGATGCTTCTCCATGTCTGATGGGTGGATACCTGGCTCTGTAGCCCTTCCTCATCCTCCCTTGGGATGAAATAAAATGCTCAGTGTGGGGTGGATGCAGGATGTCCTGGTGATGCTTTTGATGATAGTGGCTACTCCAGGTGTTGGTCATGGATACTCAGCTCTGCAGTCCTTCCTCATCCTCCTGCAGGGATGAAATAAGACACCCGGTGGGGTGCTGGGTTTTGGCGAGCCATCCTTGGGGTGAAGTCTTGGCTCCAGCGGGCTTTCCCAGCTTTTCCCTGAATACCTGTGCGGGTGGAAAGGCCACTGAATGAACAACTCAGAGCTGCTCGAGCTCTTAAGCCTTGTTGCAAGTGTGTGCCTATAATTGTATGAAATACGCGAGGCTGTGGACAACATAAACATAATGCAACTAAATCGATTTAACCTATATATATAGGATGGATATATATTTTTAACGTATCATATGTCTAATTATATATAATATGTAGGATATATTAAATATTTAAAGAATACATTAATCATAATATATATGTAGGTTGAATATATTCAATATATTCATTATACATTGGATATATTATATATAATATATATAAATATTATATATTGAATATATTATATATAGATATAGATATAGATATAGATATATAGGTTGACTACATTTTGTTTGTAGAGCTGTCAAAACTGCGTCAACAAGAGCTGGCTTTGCATTGCAGAAACTCAGGTGTTGGGAAGGCGGTGGGAATTCAGCCATCCTTTGCTTTTACATCCAGTGATGTTGGCTCTGGATCCAGTGATTATCGGTGATAGAAACCAATGGGATGAATTTATAGGTGCTAAAAATCGCTGGGCATTGCCACTGAGGGGGAGCCCCATCCACGGTAGGTGATGCAAAATAATACTGGAGGGGTTATTTTGTGCACATGGGTGTACAAGGTGAGGTTTTGAGTAGAAAAGCAGGGAAAATAGTGAAATAGGTGAGAAATTAAATGGTGAGGTGGGGTGCTGTGCAGTGGCTGGGCTCCAG
>JAVJGJ010000059.1:15069323-15086950 GCA_035590215.1 Microhierax caerulescens | reverse complement strand
GTGTTTATTTTGTGCAACGCTGGGGAGCTAGCCGATTCGCACCGGACAAACTGGCTCCAGAGTCTGCAGTGAAAAGTCAGGTAATTTATAGGTTTTCGTGAGAGGTTACACAACATCTTTACATACATATTCATTTGATTTTGACACCCAGTCATTCCATTCACAATAGGTGGGATTTAGGTGGGATAGACCTTTCTATTTTCTTTGTTCAATGATTTCCTGACTTGATGGCCTCCTTATCTCCTTCAGGTGCCCACCTTAGCTTTTCTAATCAGAGTACATTCCTTTCTCAACACAAACAGAGCATCACCCAGAGCATTGTACCAAACTCATCCTGGCTAATCTTTTTTTTTTTAAGACCTTGTTCTGTTTCAGCTGCTCTGTTAAGAAAGCTCCACTTGTATTCTGCATGTTTGGTTTTACTCTCCAATTCCTAATGGAGTTTAAAATGAAAATTAATGTTTCTGTTTACTTTCTAGTGTATTCAAAAGCCTAATCAACGATGTCAGCACATCTTGGTAATAGTGTTTCTCTATTAATGTCTGATATAGGCAGTAATGGAAACATGGGGCACTATTCAACAAGACCATCACTGGAAGATTTTTTTATGTTGTCAGCTGTGAACCAACTGAACTGTAATAAATAGTACAATTAGTGGAAATAAAATAGCACACTGACAAGATTGAGCTTACATTGAGCAGGATACTTTGCAAATGCCTGATCTTTTACCCAAAATGATGGGAATCTGAATAGAAAGGGGGAAATAGTAACTAAAGACATATAATACTAACTAAATACTAACTAAAGACATTCCTGGTCTCTCAATCCCATTTTAGCTTTTTGAAGCTCTTCATCTCACAGTGCAGTGTCCTATCTTCCGTGGGTGCCCTTGTTCTCATATGTTCCTAAATGCCTATTTTTGATGCATTCCAGCATTAACAAATGTTGATCAGTTATCACTTAAAGCCTTTCTTAAGATAATTTTTCATATGGACTTCTCCTCACTGGAGCTATCACTCCATCACGTAATCTTAATAGCCTTATCTATGGACCATTATGTCTCCTTCATTGACATTGCTTACGCAGCAGCTGTTTTATACAAATCTGTTTTGTTCTTACAGTCTTTGCTGTCACTAGTACACCTTAGTTGTACACTGGCTTTGCTGATTTCAGGTTAGTAAGCTTATTTATATCACTTGAGAGTCTGTATCTTTGTTATTAACATCAGACAAATATTTTACTTGAGCATAACCTTTAAAGATACAAATTAAAATATAATTAATTGATTACTTTTGTTTGAAAAACAGAAAAAAGTTGAAAATCTTCTACATCTTTTCTTTCTTTTCCTCTACACAGCAAATATAAAGCATGAATTCCAAGGGAATTTGACTATACTATATGTGCATAAGAAACATAGGAAATTTAATTGTACTCCATTGTTTTATAAGCTAAGCATTTAAATTCCCACCATCTATAAAATATTAAAGATTACAATTGTAACTGCCATTTCAAATAGATTCTTATTTGAGTTTTAGGAGATGTGTATTTGTTTCATGAATCTTAAGTTTACAGATCTTTCAAGTTACGTATGTAAGTCTCTTAGAAGTACTGAATGAATTCACACTATACATCAGATTCAGTTTGTGGTATCATTTCCTGAAGGATGTGAATATTGTGAAACACTTTCAGAACAGGTCAGAATACTACTGAACTTTCATGATGGTTAAGAAAAACAGTCTCCATTGATGTACTCCTTAAAAGTAGCTAAAAGCCAAACAGAGAACTGAATTAATGCAGTATGCTCTTGATCAATATACCTGCCAGCCCTTAAGCCTTTAATACTTCCACTAGTAAATTCATTTTCCATACTATTACGGTGTTATGAAATTGTCTTAAATTTTACTTTAGTGGATTACAAACCAAAATAAAATGAGAAAGTAAAATATAGGAGATGATTATTTGGCTTTTAACACTGAAGAGTATTGATATTCTGATTAAATTTCTTTAATAACAACCTTACTTGTAGTACAAAGCAACAGATTTACACAAAGAACCTGATTAATCTTACATGGTACAGTAATTGATGAATATTTTAATTTTTTGCTAAAATATATACTTATAAAGGTATAAAGTTTAGAATATATTCAACCAATATTAAACTAGCATCTACAAAGATCAGACATTCATTCTAAAAGAACATACTGCAGTACAATACAAAATAAATCACTAACGCTTTTTAGCAAGGTATTCAGTATAACTGGGTTCTCAGTGTAACTCATAGTCATCAGCTCACAGCTGCCAGAAGAAAATAATACTAAAGTCGTCAAAATCCTGAAAAGAAAGTTAGACAATGAATGTTAATAGGGAAATACATACAGTATGAATGATCCTTAGCAGAATGTTATATAAAAAAAAATTAAATATACCCATTTTCTATTTTCAAAAGAAAGCTCTCCTAATTTCAGTCAGAAGAGGAAATTACTGGAGGAGGAAATGAAGGTTAAGTTAGTACTGTGTGAATCCCCCATTCAAGCCCAGTTTCTATACACATACCTTTCTCACCAAGATCACTTGTTAGATATCAATTCTAAAGATTGGTTTGGTGGCAATTATTAAATCTGGTTTGTTTTACTTCATTATTGCACAGAATATGGTGCAAGTGTTTTCAATAAACAGAACTATTCCCTTGATTAACTTGCAGTTCCTGTGATTTTGTGACATCCCTTTCCTGGTGGTCATGTAAGAATTAAACCATTCTGATTCTTGCACAAAGAATTCTTGTTTCCTCATTCTGATTTACTTTTACTATTTTCTGTTGCCTTCTTATCTGAATTAAATCTGTTTCATCTGATCACAAACAAGGTAGAAAATTTCTTCAGATCAGAAGAATGTCGTATCTTATTAGAACAGGAGTCAAACCGGTGACTGATGTAACCAAGAGAGAAATAATTCCACTTATGTCTTTGTCACTCAGAGATAAACAATACAGTGATTAGCTGGGAGACTGGTGAACAAGTAATTGCAATTAGTTGCATAACTGTGACTTTGATCCTGATCTGAACTCTGTAACCATAAACTCTGGTCACTCATTTGTGCAATAAAATGTGCAACTTTGCAACTGGCATCAGAGATTCCTGGGGCTCAGCAACTTATTTTATGTAGATCATATTGAGTCAGTCTGTATCTTACGACCAAAAAGAAGAATGTAGTAGAGGGGTGTTTACTTTATAAATGAATAAATTCTCAACCAACTTCATGGATCAATGATTGACAAGACTTAAGGTGGATGATGCTGGAAGGTCAGATCCACATGGGCTTATGTGTTTATATTTTCCTCTTTTCTAGCTCTTGCTGTTAAAGCACTGACTCTGAGAAATAACCTTGAAAAAACCCTCTGGGAAAAAAATCATACACACAGTACTGTTGATTTACATTGGTAATAAGTTTTGATCTTAGAAAACAAGTTTGCTCCATTTGCAGTAAGTTTTCAGGAGGGACAATAACTTGCTTTTTAATACTAGTATATGATTGAAAAATAGCAACACATTAAAATATAAAATAGAAAGTTATTTTTTAAAGTCTATTGAGGAACGACTGAAACCCCACTTCCCTGGTATTCATTTATTCCTAGAGATTTGGGGCTGAAACAGCAGACACCTGTACTAAATGTCTTGAAGGAAATACAGTTTCTGGTAAGGATTTTGATTTTTTTCCTATTTGCAATAACAGGGCAGTGACCTGGGTTGAATATCTGAAAGGTAAATTGGTTTTATCATTTAAAAAAAAAATACTTTTCTGAATGTCTCAATAGAGAAACATATTGATCATGTGAATTGCAGGTTGTTTAAAATTCTGATATAAACAATAACTGTCTGTATGATTAACTTAATTCTGCAGTCTTAATTCTGCTCTTCATATGTATTTATGCTTGATATTTCAGAAAGATGACTGCTACAGGATTTCCAGAATATCTCTCCACTTCAAGCTACTTGAGTGTTTCTTCTTTGAAGTTCACCTTTGTTTGCATATACATTATTTCGATCAGCTTTGTATTCAAATAATAGATATTATAGAGATGTAAAGGTATGATAAAGCTATGTAAGGCTGAATTGTTCTAACAAACATCTGGCAATTTGTTTTCCTTGTCTGTGATTTTCTTTTAATATAGTTAGTATTAAAATATATGGTTAGAAATCATATTTTCAGGAGACTGTTATAAGGTATGTGTGAAAATTTTAAGAAAATCATAGTTAATGATTTTAGCTATTGAAATTATTTGTTAACTTTTAAAGAATCATTATTAAAATGAAGTACCAGTAAGATTCCTAAAAGGCCTGTTGTATTGGGTTTGTATGGAAAGATTGCGGTAACGGGGGGCTACAGGGGTGGCCTCTGTGAGAAGATGTCACAAACTTCCCCCATGTCCGATACAGTCGATGCCAGCTGGCTCCAAGTCAGACCCACTGTTGGCCAAGGCCAAGCTCATCAGTGATGGTGGTATTGCCTCTGTGATAACATATTTAAGAAGGGGACAAAAAAGCTGTGCAAGGGCAACTGTAGCCAGAGAGTGGAGTGAGAATATGTGAAAGCCACAACTCTGCAGACACCAAGGCCAGTGAAGAAGGAGGAGGAAGAGGTGCTACAGGCACCACAGAGAAGCCCATGGTGAGGCAGGCTGTTCCCCTGCGGTCCATGGAGGTTAACGGTGGAGCAGATCTCCACTTGCAGCCTGTGGAGGACCCCACACCAAAGCACTAGTTGCGTGAAGGAGGCTGTGAGCCCATGGGAAGCCTACACTAGGGCAGGCTCCTGGTAGGACCTGTCAATCCGTGGAGAGGAGCACACGCTGCAGCAGGTTTGCTGTCCCTGTGGGGGACCCATGCAGGAGCAGTCTCTTCTTGAAGGACTGCACCCTGTGGAAAGGACCCATACTGGAGCAATTAGAGAAGAACTGCAGCCCATGGGAAGGGATGACGTTGGAAAAGTTTGTGGATGACATCCAGGTCTGGAACCACACTCACTGAAAGAGTTCAGCTCATAGATCGAACGGAGAGTAATGTAAATTAGCAGTTGTACAGAAAACAGAGACCATGAGGGCAGGTTTAGAAAGGGACTTATTTAATTTCTAAAACTTAAGAGTACAGAAATGTTAATGCTCTCCAAATTCATCAAAGGCTGCTGCTAGGGGGAAGGGAATAATCTGTTCTTTGTATCCACATTAAGTGAGTTTCGGTCAGAGAAAGAGAGATTCAGGCTACAGTCTAAAAATAGCTTTCTGATGGTAACAGTAATCTAACTGGAATAATTTGATATGGGGAGACTGGGTGTCTAAAAAGAGGTTGAGTAAACATCTGTTAGGAGATTCATAGCTAGAGCCAATATTGCCTTAGATCTGGAAGGCTGACTAGGTGAAATTCCAGTCCTCTGTCATTCTATGTGAGCCATATAGAAACCTACACAGAAGAACAGAAATTTGCCTAAATATATTTGAGACAGCCAGAGGGGGAAAAAATAACCCTAGCAGATGTATTGACATATACTGTATGTTATGGTTCACATTTCATTACCAAATTGTTGCATTCCTGCTAGTGCAAACTTTTGGTGACTTGTTTGAATCTGGTTTGAAATGTTGTATGTTTATATTTATACAATATGCATATAATGATAAAATAAGAAAAAAACTGTACCTTCAGGAGCTATAGCAGAATAAAACCAATTTGAAAAGACCACTTCCATTAGCAAAGGAAGTAGCAATAAAATACTTATTTCTTTGGTAGGTGTTTCATGTTCTTACATTCCCATATTTTTTTTAAACTCTGTATCCCACCTGGATTTGAAAGATTCTTTATTTTTCCACAGAAAAGTGCTAGACAACTGCATTTCCCTTTTGCTTTATGCCTTTGAGGATTTGGCCCAATCTGCAAATACATATAAACCTTTCCTAGCTCATGGTTATAACAGTCTAAGCAGAAGTTAGGGCCTAAGCAACAGTAACTTTCAGATGCTTTTCAAATACTTCAGCACTGAGGTAGAGTTTGTTTGATATATAAAATAGATAGAACAGGTGTTATAAAACAGTTTCATTTCCTTTGTGATATAAAGCCTCCATGCCATGAATGAAAGCGTAGGTCTTTCCAAACAGTAAACTTGCTGAAAAATGGATTGAAGAGCTTTACAATAACTTCAAAGCATAAAGGAGACAGTGCTATAAGGAGAAATACAGAAGAAACTAGCCAAGCTTAATGGGGAAACAAAATGGGAAAGTAGGCTGAAGGGAAATTTCCCTAACACACACTTTTTCCTTAAAATGAGAATATTAAAGAATAGCAAATAACCAACAATATTTACTTCAGAACAAAAAAATTCTAAATATTATTGTTCAAAATGTTTAGAGGAAGAAAAATACTTCAAATAAGTCTGTTTTGCTATTTATTTTGCTACACCTTATCAGAAATGTATAAAATAAGAAAAGAACTCATCAATTCTTACTATTATGCTTGATCTCTCTGATTAGAAGGTAATAAAACTAAATGGAAGAATATCTTGTACTTTTCTAGGTCTAAAACAGCATGGTTCTGCACTGGATAACATTTATATACCAGTGACATGGAATGGACCATCTGAAGTGTGGTTTTCCTACTAGGAATTGTCTGTATTTCAAGCTGTCTGTGTAGACAACCTAAAATAAGGTAGCTTTGGTTTTGGTCAGGGTTTCAGTCAAGGTTCTATTCAAATTAAGCAATAACAGCAAGTTAAAAAAATTAAGGGACTATTGTGTCACTCTTCAAAACGTTGAATAGTATATTACATTTATTAAATAGCTGGGTTTTGATTAAAAAAAAAACAATTTTTTTTTTCAGTCGATCAGTCCTAAACATTTGTTTCAAGAAAACAGAGCAAATAAGGTCCAAAAGATAGCTGACAAAGCCCAGAAAACAGTTGCTTTCAAGAGCAAAGGAAATACATACTTTCACATTGAATAAAGTTTAATGCTGTATTTGATGAAGTGTGTGTAGGATAAGAATCAAATCTGGGAAAAAAAAAAATCACTGAAGAATTATCATTTATTTTACAGTTTCCAGCTAAACAATTGACATAGATAAGTAGTGCAAGACAGGCAAGATAATGAAAATGAATAGGGAAGCCCATATTCATCCTATCTATTTTTGGGTGCATAAATAATGTACAAAGTTAAGAACTTACATGCCTAAGGATCTGTACAAAGTCAATGTAGAAAAATAGACTCCTTTATGATGCTTCACATCATCCCAAATCTTAAAATACTTTATGAAAGTGCTGTCTCTTGCAAGCTATAGTGAAAACATTTTGAAGAGACAAAACGAGCACAACTAATAATTATCTCAGTATAATGAAAAGAGAAGGCCTTTATGCAAATCAATGAGAGCCAGAAAGAAAGGCTAAGAAAAGGATGTTTAGAACATCTTCTCAACAAGGATGAAAACAAATTAATCCCAAGGAAAGAAAAAAAAAAAAGTTAAAAGAAAAAAGAAGCTTTACTGAGATGTGCTTCTACAGGTGCCTGAATACAACTTTCTACTGTACAGGTATCCAAGATCTAAACATGCATTGTTCCACAAATGTCCTATTGCTCCAAGACAATTGACCTTGAAATAATTAGCCTGAGTAGTCAAAGATTTTTTAAATTTTCTGGGCTTTCTTTGAAGTGCTTAAGATGCCTCCCACCTGAATTTAAGAAGTCTGAAAATGTGGGGGAAAAACCTACTAAAATAACAGGGAAAAAACTTCTAATATTTTATATTCCAAATTTATATTGGTTTAGAATATAGAACTTCTTCTCTAATTTATATTATTTGCAAAGAATACAAAACCAGAACTATGGATATTTCAACCAAAATTTAATGTTAATGTTTTTCATAGAATTATTTTATTTAGGTAACATTTGTAAGCGATAATAGTATTGGATCTGCTTTTCTATTCTCTTCAGGTTACGGTGTCTCCAGAATAATAACTGGACTCTGTAATAGATATCAACTACTGCATAATTACTTTCCCTTATTCTAATTATAATTCTAGCAAAAAGTACGATATATTAGAGTGCTCTACTGTCATCTGTTGTCAGAAGTTACCAAGAGATAGTCTTCAGTCTTGGTATAATCCATAGACATTGTATTTCTTTTTTTCTCTAAGATTTTTCAGAATTCATTGTTGAAACATTTTACCTATGTCTTTCACAGTGCTCTTTCTTCTGATTTTACCTAGTTTCATCATGAAAAGGATAAAATTATTACCAAGTTTACAAAATTATGATAAAATTGTATCTTTTAAAAAAATTTATTTAATAAAATACATTCCATTCTGATTTAATTTCACACTCATATGATTTAAACATTTCCTACCAACACTGACAACTTGACCATTGACTTTTTAGGTAAGTGTGACAAAACTTACATGGCTCTCAATCCAGTAACATTTTTAAAAGTAGGAAGGTCAGAATTTTTTGAAAAATGCTCAACTTCTTGTGGAGACACAAATAACTCAGTACTTATAAATATTGCTTACAGAAATATTTCAGATTTCATATTTCAAACAGTTAATATCAGATGTTTCTGATCACTGAAGAAAAAAGAATTATAGCAGAGTATGTTATAAGTTTTGTTAAACGCAACAAGCATAAATAAAAGGAGAAATAAAGTGCTTTTTCTTTATAGTACTGGGGGTTTGTATGTGGAAAAAAAGAACAAAAGAACCTAAACTTTCTTCAATGGCACTGCCGAATATAAGAGACAGTGAACTAAACTCTGTTCCTTACATTAAGTACAACTGTCACTAAAGCCAGTAGGAATCCTTTTGTGCATGGAAAGGGGCTATTCGGCCCTTAGTGGCTGTGAGCAAGGTACTGTGTGCCAGTGATGCTCAGCAAGTATGGAAATGAGAGCTGGAAGATGAATACAGGAATAGATTGGAAGTGACAGTGAGTCTGACTATACGTACAATCTTTTTTGTATAAATGAGCCAAAAGTAACAGCTCAAGTACTGTCACTTTTCTTGCCACTAGCAGCTATTTTTATAAATCCAGAATAGTAAAGTGGCCTCTAAGCCAAATGCTTGTATGAAGAATAAAAACTGAATCATTTTCTGAAGCTGAATATGACACCCAGTTCACATTGCCAACTGACCTTAATGCAGAGGTTTGGGCACTGAGACTCTCAAGAATATTCACTAACACTATCCATTGTTTCTTGCTAGCTGTGAGCAGACATTTGATTTCATTTTGGAGGATTAAAAAGGAAATACTTAAGATACATATAGGTAAGTAGTAGCAGAGAATCAGAACTTAAGTAGCTTTAAACTGTGCCATTCACAACATTCTGTCTGGATGTAGAGGTTTTTTACCATTTGGTGTTCCTGAAAATGCCTGAAGGGAAAAGCACTTTGAGTCCTTTAGACATCTTTGTTATTTTATAGTTCAGGTGTATACATGCTTAAATCACCACAGCTGAACTTCAAACAATTTAGAAATAATTTTGGACCTGTTTAAATCCACTGTATTGATACTAGGATAAATTTTCATTTAAGTTGTTTGTTGTTTTTTTGGGTGTTTTTTTTTCCCCCTGAAAAGATAATGCAGCAATTTGAAATTAGGTATAAATAAAATTACCCAAGATACCTAATACTGTTGAGCGTCTGTACCCATAGAACACTTACAGTGCATTTTGCAACTCAGCAAAATTAATTACTGTCAAAAGAAACAGCAGTATAAATTTGGATGGGAACAAAAGTCTAAGACTTTTGGTTTCTAGATCTCACATCTCTAAAGAGCACTGTTAAATTAAAATACACCTAGAGTTTTTTGTATGCTGGTCATCTTAAAAAGAAACATTACCTACTTCATGGATAACTAGGGAAGTCTGCTTCGGGAAAGATAATATTTCAGAAAGGACCTTTTAGAACAAGTAATTTTTTGGTTTAAATTCTTGAAGTGTAAAGTCCTCCTTGGAAATCAGTTCTATTTAAAGTATAGGACAGATAAAAAGCAACACTCAGACAGTGTGGGACCCGAGTTCTTTGTCGGGAAGGGTAGACATTAAAGAACTTTGTACGCAGAGTTTTTCTCTTCTTCCTTAAAGTGTAAGTCCTTAAAGTCCTTTCTAAGACTGATCATATGGCTAACACTTGATAAATGTGCTTGGTTTTAGATATCTGCATTATTCACATTGCTTTTACACATTTTTGAGCATATCCTCTTCTTTTCATGTAATTTCAGTAAAAACTGAGATAAATATTTTCAAATTTCAGTCATACAGAACTGATGTAGGTACCTGCACAAAGTGAACAGAACTCAGACTTAGTTAAAATCCATTACCACTACATAAGAAAGGAGACAGAAACTCAAACAAACCAAACCCCTGAGAACAACCAAGCAACCAAAAAAAAAACAAAACCAAACCAAAAGAAAGCTAGATACTGAGTTTCCAAAATGTTTTCAGGAAGTAATCTCAGTAGCAAAATAATTTCCTACATTAATTTTGAACATTGAGTCTTTTTGCTTTTTTAATAAAAATTGAAGACTTCTGGTAACTGTTATTGCTCTTTCCTAACATACTGTAATGTGTGCTCTTTAATAAAAGAGCTCTGGAATAATATTCCACTAAACAAATTTAATAAAGCTCTAGGGTGCATTCTGAAATCCTTCCTCCAGTCTGCAAGTAAATGAAAGCTGTTTCCATAAAATAATAACAACACAAACCTGAAGCCACTCTGGATTTGAATGGCTGCAGCTGAGAAAAGCATTTTACTTTAAAAGTTATAATTCAATTTGTAAAACAGAGACCACTGTAGTTATTTATGAGCTTTTAAATGATCATTTTGTTTGTAGTATGCTAGCTCAGAAAGTACATCTTTGTTTCACTGGCACAGGTCCCATGAATTCATAAAAGCAACAATGTTTTTAATAAGTAATTCTATCAGCAAATCTTTAATTTCCTTATCCTTTTGATCTTACTTTTAAAATAGAGATGACAATACCTGCCTTATCTGACAAAACAATAGCATGACTATGAATACTTTGTAAGGATAAGTGGGTGACGACTGTAAACAGTTTTCAGTAAAATGTTTTCAGTAAAACATGAGATTTTCTACATGGTGCAATACCTGAACCAAGTACAACAGATAAGTAGAGATATGCTGAACTGCAAAGGCAAAAAAACAATACTGAGAGTTTACCTCATTCCGTAAATACTTTCTGGCTTGAGATACTGATCTTAACATAGGTATTCGGACTTTAGAAGTCAATAGAGCTATTAAATGTGGAGAGATGAACACATGAACACTGTTGACTGGGGAGAGGTCTGAATAACGAAGGGATAAAATCCCAAAGTATTGAATTAGTAACTCCTGAACTGAAAGAAATAAACACAAAAAAATCTGAACTTATAGTGTACAGACAACTGGACAAGAATTTAATACATTCTGACTCCTAAATGACTGAATTTGTAACCTTTACAGCATTTTTCTCCTTTTCAATTTAGAAATGTTTGTTTAAAGAATATCTTCATGTTAACAGCTTAGAAATTTTAAATGTAACAATATTCCTTCTTATTTTCCACTTTTTATGCATTCATTCTCTGTTAAACATTGCCATATTTGGTTAATGATCGGTAGTTATTATTTGTAAGAGAAAAAGCAGACATATGGGAGGGGGGAATATATAACATTAAATGCACTCCAAAGACAAAATTACATGAAATCAGTATGACAGCATCTATAGGTAATTTATTCCATGGTATGAGAATTTAAATAGTTGATTTTTCAGACATCTGGATCATAGTGCAGGTTTTTACACAGATGTTTATAGATTTTAAAAAAAATAGTCATTAAGAAACTCATATTGGCCCCTATGACAAATGTCCAACTTAGAATATAATGTCAGAACAACAGAAAATTAATGTAGATGTCTACAACCGTTCTACATATTCAAGGCTTCCTTTATTTTAGATATAAACATGTACTTTTTGGATGCAGTTCATCTGTTTCAGAGACCTGCTTAGAGTAAGATGAAACACATCCCAAAATTGCTTATTTCTCTCCGTGACTATAAAGGTAGTCTATATGTTTAAATTTTGAAAGAAAACTCCAGCCATGGGAATCTGAAACTGAGATTAGTGATGTTACAAACATTTGCCCTATAGCAAAGATTAGTTCACTGATCTTTGATTCAGAAAAGCATATTTTCCAGCTGCTGAACCTAAAGCTAAAATCAATATTTTTTTTACAGTCTACAGAAGAGGTATTTAACACAATCTTTCTAAGATTATGTCTAACAGTGGACAGAATTAAGTGCTTCTAAGTTAAGAAATACAGAAGAGCAAGATACAACTTAAATATTGCTAACTAAATCTCTTTTTGTAACCCCTTCACTAGTAATAATGCTACTGTATATGTAGTTAGTCCATCTGTGCAGTTATCTTTTTTGTTTCCAGTAACAACCAGAAAAAAAAAAAAAAAAAGAGTTTTGGAAAGACTGGAGAGTCAAATTGCAGCTGCTAGAAAGTACTGATAGAATGCGAACATAATGATATCATCACATTGGAAAAGAGAACTGTGTGAGATACTACTGTATCTCAACGGTTCAGCAGCAGTTATAGAATACTTGGGATAGAATCCATTTTAGACAAAGTCAGCCAGGTTGCCGTGAACCATCTCCAGGACTACTCTAACACAAAATTATTTGATGCTGCACTTAATCCTGCATTAATCAGGAACGCTCAAATGTTTTCTTGTTGGCTTTACTGTGGGAGTGGTAAATTCCAGGTAAACAGCAGTCATCAATAGTAGTCAGGACTAAATGTCTTCAACTACACTTGTAGCATTCATAAGAAGATATGTATATATGCTGTAAAATCCTGACAAGGTACATTTATTTTCTACCTTTGATAAAAAGCTTGATATAACTTGCTGCTCCATATTTTAGTAAAGAAAATATATGTCCATCTGTGGGAAAACTCACAATGATTTGACAGTGTACTTAGCTCTGTGTTAAATAGAAGTACTTTTTCTTTGATCTCTGTGAACAGCACTTTTAGTGATAGCACATGACATCCTGAAAAAATTTATTATTTAAATAGGTCTGAACATTATGTATGGAACATTTCATTGTTACTGTAAAATAAAAGAATAACAGCCTAACTAGTCATAATTATTAAGTACTTTCTTTTGTGATGTTGCACCTGAAGAAAAACAAAACCAAAGTTTAAAAAATTCTAGTAGAGCAATTTAAACAGTAGTGATTAAATCTGAATTTGGAATAAAATTGTAAGAGCTTCAAATTACAGAGAATGGTAATTCTCATGAGAAGGTAGAGTAGACATTATCCAAATATGCTGTGTTAGCCTTTTTGTTTCCAGTTTTGTTCTCATTATCATTTTTAGTAATGCTTTGTTACCTTGAACAAGCCCTTCGAAACCTATCAGATTTAAATTAATTATAACTTTTTTGTCTTTGCCTTCCCTCCTATTTTTATTAATTTTTAAGGTTAGCTGAATAGGTCATCAGCAGAAGTTGTACTACTAGTACGTAATGTATATTCTGTTTGGTGAAGTAGTAAGCATTGTTGCAACTTGATAAGCTTTTATGCATGTATATATGAATGTCAGGTGTCTTGACAGGACTGTGATGAGAAGCTTCAAACTTAAAAAATTAATGTTTACTAAATTTAGTCTGTAACAACACGATACTGGTTAGTTCTTACACAATAATAATAATAATTACTGCATTTTCAAAACTTTGTCTTTAGTGCCTATAACTTAAATAAGCTCTGAACATAAAAATACTATGGAGCTGAATACTATAGTCTTTGGTGACTGTTAGTTGCTGAGGCCCAGGAGATCAGCCTAGGGAGCTCATTGCTGAAAGAAGTCAGAACTGAAGTGAGCCTGTCCTTTTCCTTCTCTGATTTTCCTTGCTTACGTCTGATGTTTCTGTAGTGCTATGGCCCTCACAAAGGGACTGTGAAGGGGTCTTGTCTTCTCCTGATACCACTTTTACTGTTTTTGATTTTGCCAGTTACATTTCTTCAGTATGAATGCCTTGCCTATTTGAAATCATATGTCCTTACATTAACTTTTGTAGCTTGAATGCTTTGTACGTGCAACTTCGCCTTTTTGGTAGTCACACAGATCAGATACTTACGGAAAATGTTCATACATTGTATTTAGCTATGCCATAACAGTGTTACAGAATTCTTATGTACTATTGCTGTTTACACTCCTTTATAATACTTCACTATGCTTATATTCAATTTTATCTTGTATTTATAATTAATTGGCCTTTCTTTTGGCTACAAACTCTCTTACCTAAAAAAAAAACAAAACAAAAAAAACCCAACAAAACCCAAACCAAACTAAACCAAAAAAACTCCTACACAGACCAAAGCAGTTTAAAATTTACTTACTTTTCAGCAATAAAATTATGCCAAGTTTTTTAATTATTTTGGGATTACCATTAACCCTTCATACAATTTACAGGCCTGATTCATGAACTCATTAAGATAAGTCAGTCTTTTAAGCAGTTTAACAGTGTGTGTGTATATATATATATATATATATATATATACTGTAAGTATACTATACAAGTTACTGGGGCTTGTTACAGACTTAAGCATTTGCTTAGATACTTTCAGAAATGAATTTTGGGGCCACTTCTACACTCTGCAAAAGTAGAGGCACCTCTTCACTTTTTTGGTCTAGCAGCTTGCAGGGGAGAAGTGGCATACATTCATGAGTGTGACTTTTTCTTGCTGAGAATGAAAGCTCTATAGCCAGTGTGTAAAATGACATCAGTGGTGACACTGCATTTGGTCGTCTGACTTCAAGCCCTGCATAGACTTGAAATGGTTAAATGTACAAGCTGGTGACTCAGAGCTGAGACAGAGTATATTCTTTCTCTTTAAATGATTGTATCTGTCTGCTTTGTGTTGTGTCAGGCGGAAAAAGTTTCACTAGAAATGGAACACAGTTTTCCAATATAGCAAAACCCTTGGCTCTGTGAGGGCAATAGGCATTTTTTTTTTAGTCAAGTGAGGCAAGAAAAGCTTTGACAACCAAGTAAGGTAAAATGGAAAAACCGGTCAGACATCTCAAAAATCTATCTGTACTAGCTGAATTTTGGTCAGTTAGAACTGAATTTATCCCTTTTATCCCTCAGTTACAAGCATAGCATAGATTAGCTCTAATACTGCAGACTCTAAAAAGAGCAAGTCTAAAAAAGGTAAAGAGAAATGACAGACCACTGTTTTATGTTATCATATGGGTTCAGAGTCATGGGGGGTGGTAGCTGTGTGAGTCTGACTTATCTTTCTGGCAAATCATTTCCTTGGAAACACAGTCACGATTGCAGTGCAATTATGTTCATTAATTACATCAATATGAGATTTAAGGTCTGTGATTTGCATACCAAGTATTTATAGGCTGTTATTAAATCCGCTTGAAAGAAGTACGGACTACTCATCCATGTTGGTCTTCTACTTGCCCATTGCACAGACTAGCAACGATCATTAAAGATAGAAGAATTAATGAAGTATGAGAATCCCACAGAAGATATATCTGGAATGTATAGAAATAGTCGTAGCTTTCTATTATAATCTTTCTGTCTCTGTGGTAATAATTTCAGTCTTTGAAATGACTAAAATAATGAAAAGCTCATACTGGTTTGTTTGCACATTAATTTAATAGTTTAGTAAAGCTGTGTGCTTACTCAGTTGAAAGACTAGTAGCTTAGAGAATATTTCTACACTGTAATACTAAACATTTGCTTTCTTTTTGTATATCTTTTCATATACAGCTCTGGTGTAGGCTAGGGTGCGAAGTATAACGAAGAATGCAGTTATTTTCTGTCAAACTGTTATCTATAAAAAAGCATGTTTATCAAACATTCATGATGATATTTTCACAGCATTTTACTCCTACAGTGTTATCAGTGGAAACATGAGGAATTTGATGAGAAACATTCCTTTCTTCTCTCATTTTATTTCCAGTAGAGAATAAATTGATAATCCTATAGTAAAGGTTGTGCTGATAAGTTTTGAAGGCAGTTATATTTTGCTATGCAATTCTACCAGTTCTGGTTTGGACATTTCAATTTTTCAGACCTGAAGTCTTGATAAAGTTCTAAGAGTGCTAGAGAAACTGATGGAACGTCTGCAAGGGCAGAATCTAAAAGTGGTAGTACAAGACATGTAATAGAAAGCAGACACCACTTCCAAGTCATAAGTGTCTCTAAGTTACTGAAGATTGAAAAGAATATTAATTAAAAGTAATCTTTAGTAATACTGTCAAACTTTAACATACATGACATTAACTTTTTTCTAAATGAAAATAGCAATTGTAGATGCTCAAAGGGATTTTTATCAAATATAAACTGACAGTGAGATTTCTATTGAATGTCTGAGATTTCACAACACTTAAAAGAACAGTTAGATATTTTTTTCTTGCTGAAATATTTTTTTTTCTTTTGCTCATTTTGTGTCCAGCTAAACTTGCTGTTTAGCTGGACACAAATCCTTCAACTACCGATTCGGATTGAAGCCAGGATGGAAAATTACTGATGACTAAAGCCAATCACCTCCAAACCTATAAACAGGGGTCCTAAGTGAAGCCCTTTCAGTTTTTCTGGATAGCAGCAGGCTGTGAACAGCATGTCCCTCTGAGGGGGATGCTTCTCAGAGCTCACAGACTCCCAAGTTTGCAATGCTGAGGACTGTCACTAAAAGCTGATGACAGGGCCTGGGCTGATTTTCCTGTTTCTTGAGACTCAGCCCTTCACCTGCTGAGAAATGCGAAGGCATTCAACATGAGGGTTTCACTGAACTTGAGGGGAGATTTTAACAGGTATATATTTGAACATATATATCTATACATTTATTCTTTTATGTCTGAGTGCATGTGTGCGTGAATTGATATAGGTACCTCATAATAAGTATAGTATAAGTATTACCACTTTGAATCCATAATTAAGCTACTTTTATATATTAAGCAAATCTTGTTTGATTCACTTTTTAAATGATAAAGTAATCAATGATTAAGTGCTGCTAAAATGCTATGATCAGTCTTGATCTGTGAATATTCTTTATATCCTTTAGACATAAACAGTTGATGAAGACTGAGAGTAGGATTGGATCTAGTCTCACCGAAGCTCTGTTAAGAGTTTAGAAAGGAAGGGAGTCCACTCTGAACCTTGTGACTCAACAGGAGAGTCTCCCTTACCTTTTTACATCTTTAGTCTCTGTGTAAACATTGCCATCAATGTGAAGTCACACTGTCACAGATTCCTGCTAAAACTACTTCACTCATAGTTTTAACAGTGATTCTTTAACCAACTTGACATAAACCACTCATTCATGACAGGCTTGTTAAGTACAGTTTATTATTTACTTTTCATAGAATCGTAGGAACCATTTATGTTGGAAAAGACCTCTGAGATCATGAAGTCCAACCATTAACCCAGGACTGCCAAGTCCACCACTAAACCATGTCCCTAACACCACATCTACATGATTTTTAAATACCTCCAGAGATGGTGATTCCACTACCTCCCTAGGCAGCCTGCTCCAATGATTGACCACCCTTTCAGTGAAGAATTTTCCCTAAAAC
>JAVJGJ010000059.1:15040591-15053187 GCA_035590215.1 Microhierax caerulescens | reverse complement strand
TCTGGACTCTCTCCAAGAGGCTCATGTCCTTCTTATGCTGGGGGCCCCAGAGATGAATGCAGTACTCGAGGTGGGGTCTCATGAAAGCAGAGGAGCAGTATCACCTCCCTCGACCTGCTGGCAATGCTTCTTTTGATACAGCCCAGGTTTCAGTTGGGTTTCTGGGATGCAAGTCCCCATTCCCAGGTCATGTTGAGCTTCCTGTCCACCAACACTCCCAAGTCCTTCTCACAACTGTTCCCAATTCATTCTTCACCCAGCCTGTATTTGTGCTTGGGATTACCCCAACCCAGCTGCAGGATCTTGCACTTGGCTTTGTTGAACTTCATGAGGATAACACGGGCCCACCTCTCAAGCCTGTCAAGGCCCCTCTGGATGGCAACCCTTCCCTCCATGTGTGCTAACAGCACCACACAGCTTGATGTCATTGACAAACTTGTGTGGGTGCACTCAATCCCACTGCCCATGTCCCAACAAAGATGTTGAACAGCAGTGGTTCGAGAATGGACCCCTGAGGAATACCTCTTAATATTCCTAATTGTACTGAAAATCAGCATATGGGTATATTCTTGAATCTCAGATTATTATAAAACATCTGATTCAAAAGGGAAAAAATTATAACATTTGGGATTTTAGTTTTATTTATCAATTTAACCAGTCGATAGTCTGTAACTACCTGCAGGAGCTCAAAGAAACATTATCCTATCTACATTTATTATGTTATTCTGGATTAGATATGAGTCACCCATTATTAAGTCAGATAGTTTTGTGCAGAAATTAATTCTTGCCACTATATTCTTTGACATTCTAAAAGGAATCGGACATATCTGCTGTGAGAACATGAATTTGAAAAAGCATAAAATTTAAAGCAATTGCGATAATTGTGAAATGTTTTCAAAACTATTTAGGAGTTCAAAATGAGTAATTATAGACTGAGATTTTTGACCCACGTATATTCATATCAAACTAAATGCTGTGAGACTGTCAAGGTTAAAGGAAAAATAGTTATGACGGTAGCAAACAGTCAACACCTAAAATCTTATTCTCTGTCCACTTGGGGCCTGATTCAAGGTAATGGAAAATGGAAAATTCCTGGACATCAATGCTTCCTTAAAGCAAGTCACACACAGTTTGCACTAATCACATCAACTTTGTATTTGCACTCAAGGCATAAAAGATATACAATAAAAGCAAACAGCAACAATTGCAATATATTGCAATTATAAATTCCTTATAATTCCTTATAAAAACACTGGTATTAATCAAAGAAACAGTCTACATAATATGTGATGCTCCCAACACAGGTTATATCCTACTACAAGTAAATTTACTGGGAATTGAACAGTTGCTCTCCAGATTAAAGAAACTGGAATAGTTGACATGAATTTTTTAATCTCAGAAGCTTTTCCACATTAGGGATAAAAAAACGTAAAATAATTGTACATATCTGCCTATATTTCTGAATTTGTGACATTTATTGGATCTTTCCACAAAGTTCATACCTGGAAAAGAAACACTTTAGTGGAAAAGACTTTTGGCAGGACCATTATGACATGCAGAAGAGGTAGTATTGCCCTTCCTTCGCTCCAGCTGAGAAGACAGCAATGTCTCTGATCTGCTTACAAACATGTCAGTCAGGTGACTGCTGGATGATTTCTTAGATCCACTTCTGCAGACCTGCAGTGACTCTGCTTGTTCACGGGCAGAAGTAAATGAGATCCACACTCAGACTGTTGTGGTCTTGCTGCAAATTTCCGTTTCATTAGACTCTTTATTACAGAATCACAGACTGGTCAGGGTTGGAAAGGACCTCTGGAGATCATCTAGTCCAAAGGTTCACCTACATCAGGTTACACAAAGTCACATCCAGGCAAGTTTTGAATGTCTGCAGGCTCCACAACCTGTCTGGGTAAAATTATTTTAATGGCTTTACAGTGTGAATTGGGGTAGTTGAGGGATGTCATGTGTTCATTAACAGGCAAAATAGGATTATATAACCCGGGGAGAAAGTTTCAAACTGCTTTTGATGTTTTAAAACAAAGCCAGTAACTACTTTGTTGTTGTTGTACCTAATATATGGTAGTGTATTTGGTGGAGCTATTTGCAAACAACTATTATTTTCTATCAAAGTATATTCATTCTGAAAAGGTGAATAGTTTTCAAGTAAAATGCTTAATGTGGGAGGTGATCTGAACCAATAGGAATCTCAAAACAAGACAGTTTTCCCCTTATTTTTTTAAATATATGCTTCGTAGCTGTGCTATCATGCCTTACATTCCCATCAGTCCCTTAGACGTTTATTATCTTCAGAATAGACAGAAACAACTGGAAAGTGGCTGATAAACAAAATCATTAGTCCCATTTTTCCATTTACTTTGATGATTCAGAAACAGGTGCTGCAAAACAAACGCTCATTAAAAAGATGTTTGTTTCAATTCCAGTAGCAGTATGCACCACACTCCTTCATCTCAGAACTGAGTATGCCACTGTCACACAATTTGGTATAATTTAGTGAATAAGTGACTACCTCCTTTGTAAAACTTCGATCTGAACTAGAACACACATGCAATGTGAACATGATGACTAAGACCCTGGTCAGATTCTGATGTCTTTGCACAATGTGTTTTCCAAGCAGTATCCAGTAATATCAGTGTGGTTTCTTCATCTGTTTTGCTCAGTCAGAAGTAAAACATATTTTCCTATGCTTTTCTGTTGATTATAATTTTTCATCTCCTATAAGTCATACTGTAACCTGTAAAAGGGATGCTTCAAGAGATCCAGTCTACAGAATGTTAATGAAAAATATTCTACATTTATTTTCAGACAGACCTACAATATTTTTTAAATAAAAAAGTTGCCACAGTCCTTGTAGTTACAGTTGTCATAGGAAGCTAAATATATTTGTTATGATTTATTGAGAGCTGCTGATGTAGGAAGTTACATAATAGCTTTTCAGCAGGGACTATAAAATGAGTGGGAGTCAGTAGTTTGTGTCAACTTTTACTAATACAGGTGATGCCCCACTGCTTAAAGCCTCCTGCCTACAGTCGGCAATACCATCGTATATTTGCAGATGCCAGCTGCTTACAGTTATTTGTTGTTTGACTAAATGCTGAAAGTGAAAAAAGTGTGAATATCCTCAGGCAGAAGGAAAACAAGAATTGATTTATATACAAGATATAAATACAAAGTCCATGTTGGGTTAAACATTTGATCTGACCATAAGTAAATATTATACTAGATAGATGAAGGATAATTTGCACTCCAGCATTAATCTCATGCTAACAAACTTCATCTGGGGAATACTGCAACTATGAAGAATTTAAACAGTTCTTCTACCCTGAAGTTTCTTATTTCCTCTAAACATATATTGACAATAGCTAGAATGATACCAACAACATAATAATGGACAGAAGCATTTCTTATTAATTCCTTTTTTCTTTCATAGCTTTCAGTATTATTGCAAGTATCGCACTCAGAAACTTGCTATGGGCAAAAGGGAACAAATCATATATATAGAGAGAGAGCAAAGAATTTTTCATCAATCTAATTAATGTTTTAGTAGTGTCATCAAAGTACAGTAAATGGATATTACTGGTCTGTTTAGTAACGATAACACTCATGGTCAAAATCAGTGCAAACAAGTCTCAAGAATATAAGGCTTAAAACTGTTACACCAAAACCAGACCAAACCAAACAAAAAAATCTATTCCTGGCATCTACTAATTTTCACAGAGATTAAACCCCTCAGCCCCCTCAGCTTCATGCATACAGTGGGCTACATGTCACACAGTGACTGCAGTGGGAGGAGGTGTCACACCTCTCTTACCCCCAGAGCTGGAGCTGGAGCACGGGAGCAGCAGTCACTGGCTGCAGCATAGGGAGGTTAAACCAGTGACACCCAGCTCAGGCCATGGCAAGGCTGACCCCGTGCTCTGTGGGTCAGCAGGCAGCTGGGGGCCTCCTAACAGCAAAATCATATTTACTTGGGGAAAAAAAATGGTACTGCATTGTTTTGTTATGAAATATGAAATGAAGGCAATAAACTCTTATCTGATTTCAATAGTAACATTAATCTGCCTCCCTTCTGCAAAATAAAATCAGTACCTCTAATACTTAATACATTGCAATTTCGTTTTCTCCTAGACTTGCTTTCTGCCAACTCTCTGTCAGTCGGTGATACGTTATCTGTCTATCAATACATTAATCTATGAATATACCCATCACCCAGGCATAAAATAAACATGATAAACTGTAACATTTACTAGTTGAATTAATCTGATAATTATCTAGTGACAATTTGTGTATTCTTGTTCATAATTTTCTCTAGCTCTAGTTAAAAACAAGTAGGAAAAAAGGTGATTTAAAAAAACAAACACCTGCACGTTCTCATAATGTTCCTAGGAAAGCTTTTCATATACATTTCTTTCCAGGTTTCATTTCCTGTGGGACTGGACCCACAGGAGATAGTGGCAACCAGGAGAAGGCTGTACCGTCCACTAAGCACTGTGCATGGATCCTGGCTCACACAGCCAGAAACAGAGGTTGTGGAGAAGAAGCCATAAGGTCTTCCTGGTGTGACCTGCTTTTTTGCAGGTTACAGATCCCATGAAAGACTGTGAGAACAAATCAGCTTTGCCCGGTTCTGACAGGACAGGCCATATGTCACCCTCTCTTCCTGTGCTGCTCCTGGCACCAATAGGCTTGTGTAAGCTGTATGGGATCGTCCCCATTAAACATAGGCCATTGGCATTCAACCTGTTAATGGTTATTGTGATCTATGAAAAAGGCTTTACGTTAGTGTGGTGAAAGTGAGTGCTAGTTACCTCTACACTGTTATTGGACCTAGTCTACAGACATGAAAGATATAGCAAAAAAAATCTGAAAATTCTTACTCCTTTGTACAGAAAAGTCTAGCCCTTTCTTAGAAGTCAACATATGGCTCCATTCTTATTTGACTGATCTACCAAAAAAAAGAAAGAAAAAGATAATTATAACTTTTTCTGATTTTCTAATTAGATTAAACCCCTCTTTATCTCATCAATATTCTAGGGTTCCAAACCATCTGTATTTTACGTTGCTATACTGTATCATTCCTATGCCTTATGTGCAAACTAAACAGATACTCTTCACAATGCATTAATGTAAATGCCTGAAAATGAGAAATATTTTCAAACACCATAAATACCTTAGTGACTACTTTACTGGTATCCCAAAAGCCAATGGACTCAGCTGTCTTTAGCAGTTGAAACTCAATGCAGCTACTTCCCAGAATACCTTCTTTCCTATGGTGCTATACTAAATGCTGATAAGAAATTGCTTTCTGCATTCACTGGGGCTAACAGTCTTCTGCACTGCAGCTTACAAGTACTAGCAAAAACATGCTCATTCTGCCTAATAACAAGTGTCTCTCATTTATTCCCACACGGCTGGCGATGGTAGTTCACATAAACAGGAATTGCCTCTACTTTAAATGTCAGCTGAAAGGGGCCTTAGAAGAGCATAGCTATCCATTACTGAGTTCAGAATAGCAACAAAAAACACATAAGTGATGCTGGAAAAAGGCTCATTTTTAATTAGTGCCTCATGAAAGCAATTAGAATGCCTTCTGGGGAAAAACATAGCAAAGCTGGGTTTTGGTGGTTTTTTTCATGTATTTATTCTGCGTAGCATGATTATGCAAAACATCTGTTGCATTGTGAGACACACCAGAAAGGAAAGAATAGTATGAGAGAAGGAAATATGAAACATTTCTATTTACATATTTGTAGGTATTACTTAATTTCAAAATCTCTTTCAAAAAGCTCTGGTTTCCCTAATACTTTCAACAGTGATCTCTTAATTTGCAAATGGTAGTCAACCAGCAATAAAAAGTACTGATGCAAATTTAATGAATGAAATCCCTCAGCTGACAAATCAAAAGAGCAGAGAAAAACTCTTCATCCCCTTTCCCTGGGACACAGCTTATATTCCCTGGATATCTTTGAAATGGGACTTACAGTATGACAGCTGACACTATGGGACAGATCTCTATAAAGTATAGATCACCACCAGCCAGGGATCATTGCTGTAGTGTTTATTTGGTTGGGTATGAGGAATATAACGTTAACCTGTTCAGTTTATCTCCATGCTATACGAAAATTCTTGTTTAAAGAAATTACAGTGTAAAAATGCCTGTTAGCACTCCAAAAACTAATTCCAAAGTAAAAAAAAAAATAAATTTAGCTTTTCATGGATCTTTAATTCTTTGTAAAACTGCCACATTAAACTATGAACTTTACAGGCTAGGGACTTTTGGCCTGATTCTCTAGTCTACTGCATGTCTGAACATCCCAAAGAAGGGAAAAGTAAATAGAAAATACTACTGTACTGATTTTGGCAGTCTTTCAAATTTACTTTGAGCCTATGGAAATGCCTTTATAAAATGGAGGTAATAGAAATTCAAGTCCTTGATTTCCTGTGTTTTGTACAGTTCCTAGAACATTTTTTTTTCTTTGGAGGGGATGGGCTTATTGTTTTTTTGTGCTTTTATGAAGGAATTGTCAAGCAGTAGACAATTCAGCTCAAAATTATGGAGTTATCACTTTCTGTTCTTATATCTCACACACACTCTTTGGAACTTTCTAAAAGTGTAATACATTTAATGGAAGAATATAAAATATAAAATATATAGCATTCAGGAAAATGGTAAGCACTGGTTTCTATTAAGTGCAAAAGATATAGGAGATAAATCAATAGAACAACAAATATATATGTGTGTATAAAATAAGTGGGAAATCTATTTAGACATGAATGTACACAATGGGGTTGTTAAAGAGAGAATTACAAAGTATACACAAAATGCAAAGAAAAATAACATTATGAAATACAGATAGTAGTTCTAAATGCCTAGGTTACTTTCTAGTATCTTCTTATACTGTTACAACAAGACTTTTATACAACAACATTGATTTTTGAGGGAGTGTATTTGCAAAATCACGTAGAGAAGCTGGCATGACTGGAATTATCCATTGAAAAATATGGCTTTTCAAGTTTCACTTTGACAGCTTTTAACATATCTTATGAATCAATGGATTCATATGAATGCCAAGATGTGTTCATTGAAAACCACAAAATTTTCCATTTGTTGAACTTACCTAAAACAATAACAGAAAAAAATAGCCAGACAACATTGTGGGGTTTTATGCTTTCACAAATAATTCAAAATGCAATTAATAGCTTTCAAAATAAATAAAGGAAAATAATTTATCAGAAAAACATGATAAAACATAACTCAGAGTTAATAAACATAATGAATTGAGTTGAAAATTATTTTTAAAATTCACACACATCAGAAATATTTTTAAAATTTATTATTATTATTTTATATACCTACACATTACATACTTGAAAGTAATTTAAGAATTCTGAGCAGCTGTACCATTTACATTTAATATCATTTATCTTCCAACAACTTTCTCCTTCTTCTGTTTCAACGTCATTTCGAGGTGGGACAGGCAAATTGTTTTCTCATTTTATTAGTAAGATTTATCATCAGAAGAGGCTCATTAACATCTACAGTTAATGTGAACAACTATCTGTATATAATCTTGGCAGGCACATGAAGATATAGATGTGGGTGGAAAACAGGTTTGTAGAAGCAAAACTATATTTAGGCATTTGGTCTAGAATCTTTTGCATCAAAAGCTCCATCTCCAGCCATTTAAACTAAAGCTAAAGAAATAAATACAGATAAAGTAATGTTACCTTTAAGTATAATCATAGGATTGCATCACAGAATAATTCAGGATGGATGGGATCTCAAGAGGTCTCTACTCCAATCTCCTGCTTAAAGCAGGGTCAACTATGGGGTCAGACCAGGTTGCTCAAGGCTTTATACTGTTGAGTCTTGAAAACCAGGGACTGTATATCCTCTATGGGCAACCTGCTCCACTGCTGAGCTGTCTTCATAGGGAAAAAACAGTCTGAACCCCTCTTTTTGATTTATGCCCATTGTCTGTCATCTTCCTATCATGTACCACTGTGAAGAGTCTGAACCTGTCTTCCTGATACCATCAAAACCATTTCTTTCCCAGATTGAATGAATTTGCCATATCTAGACTGAATCCCAATAAAGTGGCTATAACAAAGACACCTAATTCATGACACATAGACATATGGTTTGTGTATAGGCATAAGTCCAGGTCTGTATCCCTCTTGTATACCAATTTAAAGCTTTATTTTCTCAGTTAAACAACAAGCAACAAATGGAATCTAGCCATCTTTTCAGTAATATTTTTCACTGCTGTAAAAAAAAAAAAAACCAAACCCAAAGAAACAAAAAACCTACCTAAAAAGAAAAGTGGATGGAAGCTTCTCATTGTTCACTGAGGAATATAAAATGTTTCTGATGGCATTTAAAACTACACGAGAGTCCATCTTTTTGTAGCAACAGTAAGTCTTCTTCCTAGCCTTGTATAGCCATTATGGTACACGTGACAGGACTCACGCACTCTTTTTTAACACCATAGCTTTGATTTCTGCAGTGTGGTCATCTACATAGAGCAGGTATTTCTATGTACCCTTTACAAAGAAACAGGTACTTCTAAGGGCCGATTCATTCAACCTGTCTTAGAGACCTACCTTATAGAGGTTGGAGGAATCCCAGCAAGGGATTATATAATATATAGAAAACGGCAATAAGATATCTCATCTGTATGTATAAGCGGGAGGCTATATGACATGGTATATGCAAGTGGAAGCAAATTTCAAGACAAGGCATAAAATGTAGCACCTAGTTTTGTATATATTAACATGAATCTGATTCTATGAAATATGACTGTGGGTAATACACAGTACATATTTTCATTCTTAGAAATCAGCATTAAATAGGAAAACAATTCTACGTTAATTTTGAAGGTAAATTGGATAGAGATCTGGAATGTGTGACATCCCATAAAGTTAGGGACATTTATATTATCTTGTTTTCTCCCCAAACCTAATTTTTTGTAACTACTTTATGTTGGAAAATATGTTAATTAGACACCAGAATATAATTTTCTAGTCCATAAAAACCTGACAGGACTTCTATTCTTATAAGTTAATAGTAATTTATTATTTTTTTTTTTTTATTGGAACCTAACATGTAATTCACAGGACTGATGCTGCATGCTTTTTCCTGTTAGTCAAAACATTATTTCTATATATATGGTTTTGTTAAAAAATAGTGGGGTTTCCTTTTATGGAAGATTGTGGGACCACCTGCCTTTTTGGTAATCACTGGCTAACCACTGAATCTGCATCCAACTGAAAGTAACTTTTTCTTTCTCTGGATGAAACTTCCTTCCAAAATATTTTCATATAACTCAGTTTTAGTTTCAGAAGAATGTGACCTAACATCTTCTACACATATGGTTAATAGGTCACAAATTAAATCAATTTCTCCAAGTTAAGTCTATTTTGTCTGTGATGGTAACTGGTAAGTGATCTCCCTGCCTTTATCTTGACCCAGGAGCTTTTCCATCTTCTAAATTTGTCCCGTTGAGGATGGAAAGCAAGGGAGTGTCTGGGTGGGGGGCAAGCAACCAAAATCAACCCACTGTGGCAGTGTGCCCATCCCCACCTCCACCCCTGCCAGTCCTGACCTTTATTTCCATAATAATGCTCAAGTGATAACCACCAATGGCAGTTGTAATGGATGCATCTAATCCTGATGGCTCTTTCCCACTCAGATTGTATTTGGGAGAGCCATATAACGACATGATAGCCAAGGGCTAGTTTGAACAATGTGCCTACTTAACAGTGCTAGTGACTCCAGCCAAGTTTGAAAGAAACTATCTCCTGTGGTTGCTATGCAAGTATCAGAGTCAATTATTTTACTCCATGAATAGTGGACAGGCCAAAGCCTATTGAGCTTTCCTGCAAGCAGCCGGCTCAGGACAAGATCTCCCCTTGAGCAAGGATGCCTCTCAAGGTTGTTCTTCAAGGTAGAGAGGTTCCTTGTCCCAACAGGTTCTCAGTAAGTGATTAATAGCATGCTAAAGTTTGAAAACAGCTAAGTGGTATAAAGGATTGATTGTAAGCATAGGATCCTTTAGAAATAAATTGTTGACCAACTCTGAGACTAAGTCTGGATCCAGCTGCAGTTAAACTTCCTTCTGAGAAGTTTAGAATGCAAGGGAGTCCTTTCTGAACCTCATGACTCAATGGGAAGGTTTCCCTGACAATTTTTTCTGACCCTGTCCTCTGTGTAATAAGTAATCAAGTGTACCCTGCCATCGAACCTTGTTAAACCACTGTCCCGTTTACTATCAAACTTTGTTAAATCACAGTTTTAGAACAAAAACCATATTGCTGCTTCTTTTTTACCAGTGAAGTGTGTCACTCCATCCACAACACTTACCATATCTCAACAAGAAGACCAAGGGGACAGTCCCCTTCATTCTCTCAGCTGTGGTCTGGCAGTGGCTCCCCCACCCCACACACCCCCACCACCACCCCCCGCCAGGGGCTATGGTTTGTCAGGCAGTGACTATGATGGGGGGTGTCACCCCCTCCCTAGAAGGGCCACCCCCAGAGCTGAAGCTTGAGCAGGGGAGGCAGCAGTTACTGGCCCTGGTGCAGGGGTTAAACCAGCAACAACTAGCTCAGATCACAGTCTGAGGCCCTGTACTGCCGGGTCAATGCACAGCCAGGCCTGTCCCTGCTAAGAGTAGAAACCATATTTACCTGGGCTATAGTCTATTTTGTCATATAGGAGCTTTTTCTTCTTTCACCATCCTTGTGTTTTTCTCCTTGCCTCTTCTGTTTCTATTACATCCTTTCTGAGAGGTTGTAACATAAACTATAACCTGTACCAAAGATGTGGACTACCACAGCATCAAACTACCCAGTGACATAATGATATGCTAAGTTTCAATTCCCATTCCTCTTGCAGTAATTTCTAAACTTCTGCCAGCTTTTTAGATTACTTGTAAATGTTGACCCTAAGAGATCTATGCATTGCAGATAGAAAAAAATCATGTCTGAATGTTACTAAGTCCTTAGCTCATTTTCAGTTCATCATGTATGTATAACTGGAATTGTTTTTTCTTCATATAAATGGCTTTATGCCAACTCCAAATGTCACCAGACATTTTATAACACAGTTATTGAGGTGTCATTGGATCATTCTACAGCTCTTCATAGGTACCTTTAGGTTGTCTATACTGAATAGTTTTGTAACAGTTTCAAACTTTACATCCTTTACATGATTTTCAAATCATTTATGAGTGAATGGTAACTTCTCACCATTGTGCAACTATTTGTCTATTCAGCCCTCTAATATTCCTCTTAACCAACTATGAATCTACTCAATAATACTTTTTTATTGATGTTAATCCCCTTTAATGAGGCAATTTTAAAAATTTAATAATTCAATATTGGTTGATCAATACTATAATTTACTTCTTTAAGAACATTAATAGATTTGTGAAACATGACTTTCCTTCACTAAAGCTGTACTGATCTTCACATTATATCATGTTTATTCATGCATCTACTGATACTATTCTTTATTATAACATCTACTATGGTGCCTTGTAGTAGAGTTACATTTATCCACCTGCACTTCCTAGAATCATTGCTAGAGGTCTTTCTAAAAACTGATGTTAGTTTACATTGTCAGCTTACATTGTTTTGACACAAGACTGATTTAGGCCACAAGTTACAAACCGTAGTTAATATTTCAGCAATTTCATAACTGAGTTTCTTTGCTACTCCTGAATGTATGTCATATGTCCCAACTGACCTATTACTGTTTGTCATAGTAATTTGCCCTAAAGCCTCTTCTCTAGACAGTTCAACCTGAGACCATTGCACCATTTATACACACACACACACAAAAAACAAACAAACAAACAACAAAAAAAAGTATTGTTCTGGAATTTTCCCTGGCTAAGTTAGCAACACTGCCAAGAATAAAATTACTGTGTTTTGAAATAGCTTTATGTTCTCAACATATTCCTGCTAGGTCCGTGTCAATGATTAACCCCAGCTCATAGCTCGCTCTCTTCTCCAGAGGGATGGGGGGGAGTATCAGAAGGGTAAAAGTGAGAAAACTTGTGAGTTGAGGTGAAGACAGTTTAATAGGGAAAGCAAAAGCTGCACATGCAAACAAAGCAAAATAAGGGATTCACTACTTCCCATCAGCATGTAGACATCTAGCCATTTCCAGGAAAGCTTCGTCATGTATAATGGTGGCAGGAAGAAAACACCGTAACTCCAAATGCCATCCACCCCTTCTCCTTCTTTCCCTGAGCTTTTATTGCTGAACACATTGTCATACAGTATGGGATATTTCTCTGGCTGGGGTCAGCTGTCCCAGCTGTGTCCCCTCCCAGACTTTTGTCCATCTGCTCACTGGTGGGGCAGTGTGAGAAGCAGAAAATGCCTTGATGCTCTCTGAGCATTGCTCAGCAACAGCTAAAACGCCTGTGTTATAGACACTGTTTTCATTACAAATCCAAAACACAGCATGATACAAACTGCTGTGAAGCAAAATAACTCTCCTATTCAAAACCTGTACAGCTTTGAAACTTTGTTAGGCCTGCTAACAATCCTGCATGGTCCCTGATTTG
>JAVJGJ010000059.1:15000301-15021785 GCA_035590215.1 Microhierax caerulescens | reverse complement strand
CGAGGGTGATATATAAATCCTTCTCCTACAGGCTGCTTACTGTAAGGTACATACAGTAAGCAACCACTGAATAATACACAATAATAAACACATAAAGATGTGATGTATGTGAATTTGAGCCCAATCATGCTGGAAGGGCAATTGGAACTGCCTGTTTCACACCATGAGTGAACACCCGAACTTCAGAATTGTTGAACACAGTAGAGAAGGAGGGGAGGCTGATTCTTCTGTTGTTTCAGAAGTAACGATTGCCATTTGAGGTCCTTAGAAATAGTAAGAAGAGTATAGCTGCTTAACTTCAGGAGAGATTTAAAACTAGGCATCTAAAGTGGAAGGAGACATGGATATTTTGAGATGGTGACACAAAGGTTGTCCTTTAGAGATTAAAATTTTTAGACTACTCTGTGCAACAGTCATAAGGACAAAGGATATCTAACAGTTTTTTCCTTCTTGTGGGCTATGACTGGGCTGCCATTCTTATTATTGAGTCTTAGGTTCTAGATTACAGTTAGGTAATAAGTAAGAAATTTTCTTCTATACTTGCAAAATTTTCTTTTGGTATTGTTTCTTTACCTCAGGCATACACAATTTATATTATTTTATGCAGATATTAAAAAATACAGTAATTTGTTTCACTCATGAAATGTAGAAGGAATCTGATATAATCTACCATACAAAGGAAGAATACTGTCATTTAGACCTTTAGTTCTCAATCAATGAACTTAATTCTGCAAGATGTTATTCAGTATCAATACACTTACTATAATAGAATTTCATGGGAAATAAATGAGAATAGTACTGATTTACTATAATATAATTTCATGGGAAATAAATGAGAATAGTACTGATCCCATTATATTTATGAAAATTTCAGCAAAGATAATTCAGTGGTGCCTGGAATCTTACTAATTTTTAAGATACAATTTCTTTTCTCTTAGAAGGAAAAGTCGCAGTAGGAATATCACTTCTTGGTGCCTGAATTCCTCATTTATAGTTTTGGTCAAAGAAATTAAGATGCTTAAGATGAATGTATTTTTTTCTTAGGTTTTTCATACTTTCAGAAAGCCAAAGGAAGTTATACTTGTCCTACTAAATTGAATGAACTTGTCCCATTGAAAAATGTTAATCTGAAGCAATTTGCATTGAAGGTTACGCTCCCTAACTGGTTACACATACATAGCTGTACTGAGCCTTGTTCTTTTGCCATAATACAACAACTCTTAGTTAACAACATAAAAATTCAGCTCTAAAAGTCAATTTATAATTTGCTTGACTTATTTATAGGCTAAGCTCATCTCTAGTCATGATCTGAAACTTTGCTTCTAAAACATTTTATCCCTCATTAGAATATGTTCCCTGGTAGCAAGACAAGCTAACACTATCCTGTTGATAAAATCTTCATAAATTTTTAAAAATGTAATTGAAACAATAGTATGAATCATTTAAATACAAATATTTTTAGACCAAAAAGAACTGTTATGTATCTTTTCTAGGTCTATGGAGGTAGCTGTTTTCAAAGGATATTTCTGAGTGTATTCAGCATTTAACAGCATTGCAAATGATGACATTGATTAACACAGGACCACCTCTGGCATGCAACAACAATGTAGCTGTCTAAACCCTCAAACCTCATTTCCAGCCCTAGAGAATCCCAAGAGTGTTTTATTTTTCTGACAGATTTCTAAAACAAAGTGAACACCTCAATTTTTGCTATTGAGCATATGCAGAACTTGTCATGTTTTGTGGATAAACTGAGTGTTCAGTTCCCTTTCTGCCTCACACACCTTCAGTAGGCACATTGCCTGTGTTCTTCCCAAACTTCTAAAAGGATGGCAGAGTAGCATGCTCCAGCTTAGAAACTGTATATCAATGTGGGAGCTCTGCTTTAATCTCTCTTTTTGCTTGATTGAAAGCGGGGAATAGTAACAGGATGCATCCTGATATTTGGCACTGGGATATCCTCTGCTGGGTTTCCCCCAGTCTTTTTTACTGGTCCTGCTGTGAGAAAGAGTAATTAATTTTTCACACTACATCTATGCCAGCAAACAGCACTGAGGCACAGAATCAACTGCTAACAACAAATTGCCTATACTGGTTACATCTGCATTAGCAAGAAGTTCAGGTCAGTATCAGCAAATCAGTAAAATAAAAGAACTGGTGCTGAAGACACGATGATTACATTGTTTAACAGTGCCATCTCCTTTGTCCTCATGTCTCCCTTCATGAGGCAAATTCAAATTCTGGGTTTGGATCCAGGAAGCAATCAATTACTTTTAAGAAACAGATCAGCTCTTGTAGGAGCCACTACAGTGGAGAAGGTAAGCCAGTGAAGTTATTACTCTTCTGAGAGGTGGGACTTGGCTTTCTGAGTCTCCCACATTTTGGACAAGTTCACCACCTTGTTCACTAAAGGTGTGGTTGCCTTTGAGCACTTTAGCTACCTTCTTAAGTGTTTCAAAACCTAAGTACCTAATAAAGAACTGGTAAGAGCTTGAAAAGGGCCGCTGATGCCCTTTAAACCCGAGGGTTTAAAACAATTCTGGTTTTATCTTTTCTTGTCTTTAATACATCACATTTATCTTACTTAGTTCAGTAGCATTTCACACTGACATAAAATACTTTTACATTCTAAATCTAAATTCCTACCTAAGTTTGAGAAAAATTAGGGTTTAAAATTCCTGACCATATCTTCATCATCCATTTTTGCTTACAGCAGCAGTTCACAGTTTCTCACAACATTTTATTCCTTAATTCCTTTTAAATTACATAATTTTGTTTAAAGTTTTTTTTCTTTTTTTCTATTTTTATTTTTTTCTTCTGGCAATTTATCATCAATGACTTCTTGTTTTTCCAACTGAATGGTGGTGGCTTTGGCTTTTTTTTTTTTCTTTTTTTTTCTTTTTTTCTTGGTTTTCTTTCATTTAGTAGTTTTTTCTGGGCTGGACACAGGAAAATAATTTTATCATTTATATTCAACTGAGACCTGTATGAATGGTCTAAAATTACTTCTTTCCTGTTCTTCTGTTTTCTGTTTCTCCATGCTTCTGCTGTAGTCTGAAAATCTGTCCAACTGTGCATAAGGTAGTGAATAGAGAGAATAGGGATATGTTCACTTGTGCACCTAGGTTAACTAATGAAGAGGCTGATATAACAAAGATGCTCTAGAAATGCTAGTTTTGTTCAGAATTTTTATAAATATTCTGTTGGTTTGTTATTGATTTCCATGGTTTAATGTTTCCTTTCCTTCTCAGTGAAATGTTTTATATACTGATTTGATGTTTACAGGAATGTTTATGATAAGTACCCATGAAAAATATTTTTGGGAATTGTCTGGTGATGGTAATTAAATTTTAAAATAAACTGAAGATATTCGAATTTGCCTCTTGGAAGCATCAAGCAGCAGGTTTGAACAGACATCATACTTTTTTTTTTTTTTGCAGAAGGGAAAATTGTATTTCCTACAGATGGTCAGGAATATTATGTGCCACATAAGAGTATCTTCTAAGAAGATATTGAGTGCATTCATCTCTCTCCTTATCAGGCATTCCAGAATCTAGGCATATAGAACACACATGGTTCAGAAAAAATGGAACTGATGTATGTTACAGGGGTTTACCTATATTTCATTAAACCACAGAGTATATGAATGATGGCATCATCAATAAAGGAATGAGACCATGTATGCTAAAGAATTTGATGCTTGACAGGATAAGAAAGGAGAAACAAGGGGTCACAGGAAAAATTGTAGCAAATTGTTGGAAATTACTTGAAAACTAAAAATGACTTGAATAGGGCCATAAGTAAAGATGACAGATAAAACACCCTCTGAAATACCTTCAGAGAGATCTTTACCGAAAACAAAGGAAACATCTATTTGAACTATTAGAAAACTGAATGAATTTCCTGGTTTCAGCTGTGATAAAGTTCTTTATTTTCTTCTTAGTAGTTGGTACAATGCTGTATTTTGGACTTAGTATGAGAATAGTAGTTGTTGCTAGGTTATGTTTACACTAAGTCAAGGACTTGTCAGTGTCTCAGGCACTGCCAGTGAGAAGGCTGGAGGGGCACAAGAAATTGGGAGGGGACACAGCCAGGACAGCTGACCCAAACTAGCCAGAGGGATATTCTGTACCTTAGAACATCATGCTCAGTATATAAACTGTGGGGAGTTGGCTGGGGCCCACCAATCACTGTTCAGGGAGAGGCTGGGCCTAGTTCACCAGGTGGTGAGCAACTGTACTCTGCATCACTTGGGGTTTTTCCCTTTTGGATTTTACTCCTCTCTCCCTCTCTCTTCTTCCTTCTCATTACTATTGCTGTTGTTTTTGTTATTATTTTTTTATTTCAAATATCAAATTGTTCTTATTTCAACCCTCAGTATTCGCCTTTTTCCCTATTCTCCTTCCCAGCCCTCTGAAGTGGGGGTTGAGTGAGCAAGCGGATACGTGATACTTAGTTGCTGGCTGGGGTTAAAACACAACAGAGAGATAAACCCGTAGTATAGTCCTTAAATGTGATGACTTTAATCTTGGAGGTGCAGCCTGCCTGTTGCTAAAGTAAAAACAGAATACATGTGATTCTTTCACAAAATTAAGGGAAATAGTGGTTTATTTCAATAAATATATAAAAGTTCTATACCATTTGTTCCCATCATTTCCAAAGAATACTTAATTTACTGATTTTCTGATTCATTACTTCCTCTTTTTACACAGTAATAAAAGTGGAAAAGACAAGAATGGGTACAATTATTTTTCCCTTAAAAAGAAGAATATTTTGGGCCCAAATAACTAAAAGTAAATATATTATCTTAGGATATATTTTTTAAAAAAATTAATAATACAACAAAATTTAGAACCTGAACTTTGTCTGGAAATACCAAACAAGACCACTAGCAAGCAAAGTTAAATTTTAGGGTCCATAAAACTAGGGTCATAACTTTCCCATTGATTCAGCAAGCGTTCTAAATGCCAATGCTAATCTCACCTTTCACACGTTTTGAACCAGACAATGTTACCAAACCCTCTTTGTTGGGGACATAGTCTCGAAAATGTCAGCTGATTGTCAGAGATGTAAGTTATGTTCCCTAAAGTGTTATCCATAAATATTACATCCCTGGCTGCTGCTATGTTGGAGGAACCTATTTGCTAGGGTGGAATAGACATGCTTCCTCCCTGAGTCCGGCATAATAAGAACCATAAAAGTTATACCTCCTGTAATATGCTTTGCTCTTTACTGACACAAAATGTCTCACAAAAGCGCCAAGGCAAGCAGTCCTGGGACTACCTCTGTAACTAGATGCAGCTCTCTAATACAGCTCCCTATACAGATTTCACTCACAATCTGGTGCTTTCTAGATGACAGACAATTTTCAAAAAGTACAGGAGTGAAATGATGCTACCACTTTTTAAACAGCATGACATCTTAAAAATGTTCTACTACCCTTGATGATAATTTATTTCCAAATTCTGAGCATAATGTTAGCAATAAAATATACAATTTATCAACTTCAGAATATGGATAAACCCCAGATGTAAAAATTTGTTCGTGAAGTGGCAACGCATGCCAATAGAGAAATGAAACTGAGGTGTATAGATGAATGTTTTTACTTGCCATGAGTGAGATAATTTAACATTTTAAATCTTAGCCTAACAAAACACAGTAGCCTGGGGGAATGAACAAGATCATATACAACACACTCTGAGTGAGGGCACATTCTCTCCCTTCATCCAGGGCATTGATGAATAAGTTGAACAAGATTGGACCCAGTACTGACCCTGGAGGAACAGCGCAAGCTGCAGGCTTCCAACTAGATTCTGCATCACTGACCACAACCCTCTGAGCTCTGCCATTCAGCCAGTTCTCAATCTACTTCACTGCCCACTTATCTAATCCACACTTCCTGAGCTTATTTATGAGGTTACAGGGAGGTGTTCTGCATACTACTTACATACACAGTTATTACATTTTTTCTGAGGGATAGCGCTTTTTAATTTAGGACAGTATGAATAGTACAGCTACATTTAACTTGTGCCTTGTAGTCACACTTCAACATACACACTGTATAGGCACTGAAGCAATTTCATAAAGTCGTGCAATGTATTTTTTAAACAAACAACTGAAACAAATATTGAATTCAATTAAATTTGAAAATTTCCATTATGAGTTAAAAAAAAAAACACCAAAAAATAACAACATGAAACCACAGTCAAAATCGATCAATATTCTTACTGTGAGTCATCCAGATTTTCTCTGCACTTTGCAATGGCATTTTAGGAACTTCTGCAATTTTTTTTTTCTTGTTTATAATTTGGGAGTTGGGAGGTATACTGCTACAGCAGTACTACAGGTAGGTAAGGTGGTTTTGCTGCAGTAAACTATCAATCTGAAATTTAGATATGTACTTTAAGCTAATTTAAACAGTAAAGAAAGAGAGGCACTTCTACATAGAATAAGCCTCTAATGCAGTTAAGACTAAGTTATTTCTGTATTGACTACAGAAAGTGACTGGACAACTAGTTTACACTATCTGTATGATGACTTTTAGAAACATTAAGATTTTAAAACATGAGTTGGTTGTCAGGCAGATGTGGGTGGCTCAGTACATTTACTGTACTGAAAAAACTGAAAACGAGAATGTCTCTTATGTGAATGCTGGGCTCAGAGAAAGGAAAGATTTTTTTCTCTAATTTTCAAAATTTCGCTGTTGCCTGTCCCTTGTGAAATGGTTTGACATGCCATGTGCAAACCTTTAATGTACTGACGAACGTCTGGTCTTTGAATTTACTTGTTTGGCTGGTTTTTTGTTGTTTTTTTGGTTTTGTTTTTGTTTTTTTGTTGTTGTTGTTTTGTTTTGTTTGTTGTTGTTGTTGTTTTTTCCCTGGACTTTATGCAATGTGAATTAGTTTCTCTATATGCAGAGCTCAAGAGCTGGTAGTCCATTATGCTAATGGACACAGTGCAGTAAATGTTTTTTGGGATGCTAATTTGTTGCTTGTCATTTTTGTTTGTTTTAATTTCTAATATCTGTTTTAGTATAAGGAATAGGAATGGGACCTTTTGAGGTCCCTTCCAGATGGAATTATCCTATGATTCTATGATATTAGCCTCAAACTCACATGTTCTCCATTACATGCCACAATATCACTTACAATTCTGAGATACTATAAATGTCTCCACTGAGTGAATTTGAGAATTCTCATCACTAAGAGTGAAAATACCTGCTTATTGTTCCCAATTAATTGAGTTACATAAGTCATGATTACAGCAGATATTGCCTGTCTGTCTATATATTGCCATAAAATATTAAAAAAACTAGTATTTTTTTTGATGTAGTTTTCAGATACCTTGTTAAACCCAATACAAATCAATTGTCAAATTGATTGCCAACAAAACCCAGGATAGATTGATTTTTAAAAAGGCTCTTATGCATTGCAAGTGTACATGTTTTTGTTTGATTAAACACTTGAAGTGCGGGTATGCATCTGATTTCAAATGTTCATCTTATGAAAACATGCCTGCTACAGATTTGCATATAACAAGCACAAAATATTTCTCTGTAGTGATGACATGAAGTATTCTACTCCTACATCTTGTGTAGAGAAACTTCTGTTTTATTTTTTAAATTGCAAGACCATATAATATTGCATGTGTATAAAGATATGTATAGTAAGACAAATATTAAGAATTTTGAAATATAAAAATGTAAAATACTGCTAAACATTCCTGAATATTTATTGCATAGAAGAATGATGCCTTTTCTGGCAAAAATTAATACTGACAACACTTAATAATCTGGCTACTATGTTATCCATCTAATAAACTTACTCTTATATGAGACTAGAGAGTTAGGAAATATTACAATTAATTTTTGTCTAAGATTTTTTAACTTCTCTGGCTAAAAGGAGCTTCATCAAGAAGGATGTTGTGTAGTAAAATGAAACTGAGAAATGAAGTTTGCTAAAAAAGTGTTACTATACTTTAAAATTGAACAGGTAAGCCTGAAGATTACTTGCAATACTTGGGTATGTAAAAATTTTATAAACACATATGTAGATTTCTTAAATGCATCTTACAGGCATTAGTGGTTATTCTTTAAATGTACAGATTTATGTTAGCTTAAATGTTCATTCACCATCTTGGCACCCTTTTAAAAAAAGGTCAGAGTGGCTTTACCAAATAGATGACTATTTTCCAAAAGCAATTAATGAGACATTTTAATCTTTTCACAGTATTAAAAACTGCTCAGGTAGTAAACAGCAGGCTTTCACTTGTGTTAAATATACATGGAAGTCTCTAAAGCATTTTATATGTTTTGAAAACTGAAGCATGTTATCTAGTGCTGATAAGAAAGAAAATATAAATTATTTTAAAGCTCAGGGGGTGGGGCAGGGGGTGTGGAGATTAAAAAAACCCTCTTGTTTTTTAGTTTCTTCCAAAGAATACAGCAGAATAAATCACAAAAAAACAGACAGAACGATAGGGGATTACTGTCTCAAACAAAAGTAAAAACTCTAAAGTATTGAAATGGTAAGAATATATCAGTCACATATGCTGATATGTGAAGCACCTAGACTTTTGAAAAGGTTCTGAAAGCCATAAAAGTCTGAATAAGATTAAAAAAAAAAAAAAGGAAAAGTATTAGATCTTATAAATTTCTCTGGGATTTTACAACTCATTTGACATTTGCTGGAGAGTATTTTGTCTCTAAGCTACATGACCTTTTTGCATAGAATAACAACCTTTCTGATCTATCCAGTCACTGAATACTTGAAGTTAAAAACTCTCCTCACTAAGCAAATGCACATAAATTTTGTCACTAGATAGGGAATTTTTAATACTAAATATTAAAATGGTAATTTGGGCCCATGAATAATGTCTTGACAAACTTTTGTATAAGTGCTATTAAACACCTAATTATATCATGATTCATATATTTATCTGAGGTTTAATTACAAAACCTACTTGTATATTTTTTATCTTACTATCTTTTTCTATAATTTCACCACTTTTTTAGATGTGAACAGGACCAGCACTTCTCTGAAAGAAGCTTTGAAAAAGCAAGTATAGTTTAGATTCTTCTTTATATGCAAGCAATTCTACATCCTAAGTTCCATGCTAGTTTTAAAAATATAAACAAAATTAAGAGTTCAGTTTATAAAATATTCATATCCCTACAATTCTGAAGGAGCCATTACCATATATCTTTCTGTGACAGCATTCTTAGATTAGACAGAAAGCTGCTTTTTTTTCTGTGTGTAAAGGAATTCCACAGAATAATGCTAAATTGCAAAAATATGGAATATTTACTACTTTCCACCTTCTGAATTATAAACAAAATATTTATATGACAGCAAGACACAAAAAACTACCACATGTCAAAGACTTTCCTGCCAGATGTATGCCATCCTCTCAAACAGAAAGCCTCACATTACCTAACAAACTCACACGATTAGAGAGTCACAAGGTGTTTACCACTGGTGAAGATGATGACTATCAAAATATCTCAGATCTTAGGTTTCAACTTAAAATTATTGAAAAATAAAGAAATAAAAATTAAGCCTTTCTCTGATGAATAAGCAATGTTTGAGTTCAGGAAGGTTAGAAAAAGTAGTAGTTCCTTTATGGGAAGGCAAATACCTGCTTCACATATCTCTTTCCACCTCAGTCTTTAAAACTATAGTTTTGTTGTGGTTTAAACCCAGCCAGCACCTAAGTACCACAAAGAGACTTCAATGATTTTCTTAAGGTAATTATAAAATTCTGTCTTAGAACACAATTTGTGTGGTGAAGATAGAAAAAATCTAAGACAATAATGACACTCTTCATCTTTTAACTCTTAAGTTCTGTCCCTATTTTTTATAATCAAAGCACATTGTTTCACCCAGTAGTTGCTGCTATTTGTAGTCAATAGTTGATGTTTCTTCCCTTGTAAAACCAACCATCTTAGATCTATAAAGCAGAGGAATACAAACTACTTTTGTCTCTAATGGGAATTATTAAGCTCCCTCCTGCTGTTACTTTTGACAAATAACATATCAAAGAAAGTAATTGTAATTATATTGATCTGTCTTTAGTGGATTTGCATTGAATAGTAATACCGGTATAAGTACTGAGCAAGCTGGCAAATAATCATAGCATGCTTTTGATTACGAATATTTATTTTATAAACTTATTTTTTGGAGAGAAGTAAATAAAACAAAGAAAAACTATCATCACTGTCATTAACAAGATTAGACACATTGTCATAGAAAGAATTAAGAAAACCCTAAACCACATCAGACAAATAAATCTTAAACCTTTAGCATGAATAGGATATAGCATTATGCCTGTATTAAAAAAAAATAATAATTTTTTTTCATACTTCCACCTAATAGCCAAAATTCATTGCTATTTTGTGTTGTTACAAAAAGCTTAAACTGGATTTCAAATTCAGAGGTTTTTTTCCTCTTTAGACAAAAGAAAACTAAATTTAACTGATTATAAAAATGCATTTTTTACACAAAAGTAAGCAGATATTTCTTTTTGAAAGTTCTAAAGATTTACCTGGAATGAATACTTGAAGAAATAACATTCACTTCTATGGAGGAAATCTCTGTTTTAAATACAAATCCTGACACACCCATATTTGAATGAAGGCAAGTGAAGGCATATGCTATTGTTTTATCTGCATTTTCATTTTACCACATCCTGCTATGTTCTTTTTTTTTACCACTAGCTTGGATTTTTTTTTTTGTCCTAAACCTCAGGTCAGAAGTATCTGTATTCTATAGACAACATGGTAGTAGTGATCACAAAGCAATGGATATATATTTAACAGCTGCACTATATACAAGCTACACTGTATTTTTAAATGGAAAATCTAATAAAGAAGGCTGAATTTTTCACTAAGCCTTGCTTAGAATGCATTTATTTGCTTCTTCAATTAACCTTTTTCTTACCTACAATTATTTTTTAAAGACTGGTCCAGCTGGTCATCTTCTTTTACAGCAAGACTATTTAGAAATGTTTTGTGTGGTTTGAGAGCAAAATATTTAATCACAGTTTTTTGATCGATTATATGAAAGTAAATAATTCTTAGGTATTATTTTTTTTCTTACACTAATAGCATTAATTGAAATAGAAGGTTTGCATACACCTTCATATCTAGTTAAGAACAGAATCATAGAATCACAGACTAAACTAGGTGGGAAAGGGCTTCTGGAAATTATCTGATCCACCCCACTACTCAAACTTTAAGGCTACATTTGGTTGCTCAGGACCTTAAAATAGGTCACCTAAAAGGTCTATTGACTATGAGTCCTGGTGCCAATAACAGGGAACACACAAGAATAAGGCAAACAGATAGTTATACTTACCATGAATATTTTTCCAGGATCAATTAATCAGATAATTAAACAGATAATACTTTCCACTCTTCACCTAGAGTAATTCTCTTAATGCTGCCATCTCCATATTCCTGATGACCTACAACAACTGCTAAGTGACAGAATATTTGCACTGACACAGAAATTCTACTTGCTGCATTTCTTAAGATAATAGCAGTATGGAGTTGTTGCAAAAGGTTAGGGTATGTCTAAGTGCCTAACGGAGTTGATCATTATTTAATAAACTCTAAAGGAAACCAAAATGTATCTGACTACACAGATGGTACAGAAATTCACCTACTTTCTGGGCTTAGTCTTTCCAGCCACAGCTTTGCAAGCTGAGGCATAGACAGGAGTCATGTCTAACCGTTTTGGAATCTGGGCAGAACACGGGACTATCTGCATGTTCCTATGTAGAAATGTTTTCTATTTGTATAGCTCCTTTAGACACATGAACTATTTTGTTCTTCCTTAAGTACTTCATGTATTCACTGCAAATATAATATTTAGATTGTGTAAATATGTTTGCATATATAATTTCAATAACATTGTTAAAGGGTGGCTGTCTTTTCACAATAAATCAGAGGTTTGGTTTTGTGGTTTTTTTTTAATAAAAACCAAACACAACTTTCCTCAGGGTTAGTGTTTGCAGATACTTTTCAAAACATAAACAAACTATAAAAACTAGAATGTGAAGATATTTTCTTTCATGTGTCAAACTGCTTCCCATTTGTTACTAATATTATTGACAGGTGAAATACGAGTAACAGAAATCTGGTTTGGTTGTTCAGACCACAGAATAGAGTTTAGAAGAGTGAAAGTTTCTGTAAAATATATATTTGGCATTAAGAGTCATGCCTTTGAATTACATCAGTTTTTATGTTGATAAAAATTCTTCCTAACACTATTAAATTTGGACTAGGTTTAGCAATTTTCACAAGTATTTTCTAGAGGGAGGGTGAAATAGCATAGTTGAGGATTTTGGATCAAGGACATGATATGACTCCTCTCTGTCACTTAGGTATTAAACATGAATTATAGAAGGTAATTACACCTGTAACCTTGCCTGAAGCAATGATATTAAGGTTTTTACAGAGCTATCAAAAACCTGCTGTGTCAGAGATGAGCATGATTTCAAATTGTTATCAGTCACATGAGGATAACACTTTGAGTAAAATCATATTTGAAGGAACATGGGAAATATAAAGAAGCTTCCATACCATCAAAAAGTCTACTTAAATGGCAGCTGTTACAAAAAATGGTGGTTTTATTTTCACTCCTTTTTTTTAAATATAAATACATAAATTTATTTTTTACTAGCATAGGAAAAGGTATTACAGTATGGTTAAAAAACATTAACTCAAAGTGTTTCAATAGGAAAGCAGTATTTTCCAAGATAGGTGTAAAGCAAATGGCTATCACTCAGTATAGTAACAGGGACAGTGAAAAAATAATTGCATTTGTTGTCACTTAGTAGTTCCCAAGACCAAACTGTTCACTTTCAAAGAAGATGACTAAGCTGGTTCTTTTCTTGTTTTTTCCTATTATCAGCTCCTATCATTCTGGCTTATTCAGCTTGAAAACAAATTTTTTTATCAGAGTGGTGGCACTAACACTTTTTAATTAAACTAAACTAAAGGAAGAATATTGTATGAGGCAATCAGTAAATAAGACACTAGTAAAACTGGGTATCTAGTCACTGAAGAGTTAAAATATCTTTCCACATATAATGACACTCAGACCATGAGTGTCATGACCTTTTCAGACCAACCTGTTAAGAAACAGGTAGATAAAACTTAAGTAACTATAACACAGCAACACACTTTGTCATCTTTCTGTTGATAAAGTACACCAGTATCTAGGTTCTAAATACATATTTGGACTATTTAATCTATTCCACGAAATAGGTGAAAGCAGCTAAACATAGTAGATCAGAATCACCATGCTTATTTTACAGACTGGAAAGAGAAGGTGTGATTTTCCTCAGCTAAATGACCTGAAAGTTAGGTCCTTTGACTAAGACAGTCCCATAATCTTCTGCATTCAAAAATAAGAATTATGCATTTCCATACAAGTGAATGTAGACTTCTGAAGTAGAGAGTGTCTCATCCTTTGGAGACTGAAGCATGATCATGGGTTGCTTTTCAAAGGCTGTGGGCTGTAGCAGGGAGATGGGATACATTTACCAAAAAGGGACAAGGAAATCTGTGCCAAGAGGTTGGCTAGCTTAAGGAAGTAGCCTTTAAACTAGGTACAATGGGAAGTGGATTTCAAAGTTTGAAGGCAAGGACCCAAATGATGAACTCAAACTGTGCATGTAATGGGGCAACAGATGGTGCCCACATTGCCCTCAAAGACTAAGGGAAGATGGAGGATCTCAAATACCTGTCCTCCAATGCTCCTAACAAAGGAAACAAGAAAAAATAGAGCTTGATGTGTAGTCACAAAGTCACAATGCAATTAGAATTACAGAAACTCAGTAATATAGTTCACGACAGGTATACTGCAATGGACAAGCTACTCAGGAAAAACAGAGGGTAAAAGACAAAAAAGGCTCATTTTCTATGTAAGAGACCAGTGTGAACGCACAGAGGTTAGCTAGGAAAAAGAGTACATGTCTGTTGAGTGCCTTTAGGTCAAAGTCAGAGGAACTGTGTCAAGTGGCATCTTGTGTTAGTGGTCTGCTACAGACCACCCAGCAAGGAAGAAGTGGTGGGCAAAACCTTCATCAAATAATTCAAAGAAGCCTTATCTTCATGCTCTGGTTGTCATGAAGAGTTTCTGTTATATTCATATGTGTTGGAAAAGTAACACAGCAATGCATAACCAATCCAAGAGATTTCTAGAATATAAGGACACAGTTGTTGAATATGCCAGCTAGGAGTGGTGCTTTTCTGGACCTACATATAAGTAAGACTTGTTTTGAAACATGACCATCAATGGCAACCTTGGTTGCACTAATCATGACATCACAGTTTCAAGAGCCCAAAGAACATGAGGAAAACAAGTAGAATGAAAATGTGGATTTCAGAATGGCAGATTTTAACTTGCCCAGGGAGTAATCCCTGGAAATCTGCCTTGGAGGGCAAAGGAGCTAAGGAATACTGGGAGATTTTCAGAAACAGCTTTCTTAAAGGATCAGTTCACGCACTCAGTCAGAAAAGGGACAAGCATAACATACAAACTAACCTGGTTAGTTAGTAAAAGAACTAAAATAAACCCCAACAAAACCACACACACACACAAAAAAAAACCCCAAACCCAACAAAACCACAAAAACCCACCAAAAAACCAAACAAAAAATAACCAAAACCACAAACCAATGAAAAAAACCCAACCCAACCCAACCACAACAAAAAGACCAAAAACCAAAACCCAAAAAAAACCCAAAGCAACTAAAACACCCACCAAACCCAACCCAACCCAACCCAAACCAAACCCAAAGGAAAAGAAAACCCACAACATATGAGAAACTAATAGAAAGGCTTCAAAAGAGGTATATAGAAATGTTGCTTGAGCATTCAGAGGCCAAAATCTTAGCTGGAGCTTAAATTGGCAAGAAATACATAAAATAACAAGGGCTCTGTAGCTATGTTAGCACCAAGCAGACAGATATGCAAGGAATATACAGGCCCACTTCTGAATGGGACTAGCAAGTTACTCACAAGTAACATAAAAAGGCTGAGATACTTAATGCCCTCTTTGCCTTAGTCTTCATGGGTAAGGTCAGTACCAAAGCCTGTTTGCCAAGAGGCAATGAGGAAGCAAACAGCAAAGAATGACCAACTAGGAGAAAACCTGAACAATTTGGACATATACACACACTTGCAGGGCCTGACAGGATTCATGGCAGAGTGCTGAAAGAGTTGTCTGGAGACCAAGGGGAGTCCTGAATGATTGTGAAAGTGAAAAAAACAGTCCATCTATACACAGGGCAAAGAGGAAAATCCAGGAAACTGTGGACCAGTTAGCTTCACCTCAGTCACTGGGAAAATTAAGGACTAGATCCTCCTGAAAGATATTTCTCAGCACATGATGGACAAAGCAAACAGAACAACATGATGGGAAAAGGCAACACAGATTAACCAAATGTAAAATATGCTTGCCTGACCCAGCTGTCTTCTGTAATGTCAGTGGATGAGGACAGAGCTTTAGGTGTTGTGTATCTTGATTTTAACAAAGCATTTGACACAATCTCCAACAATGTTCTTGTTGACAAGCTGGTTAAGATATGGTTTGGACAGGCACACCACAGGACAGATGGAAAACTTTCTGAATTGTTGAGCTCAAAGGGTGGTAGTTAATGGGTCAAACTAACACCCGTTCATGAGTGGAGTTGCTCAGAGGTTGATACTACATCTGTTAATATTCAGTATTTTTATAAATGGTTGAAATGATGGGAGTGAATGCACCCTCACCAACTTTGTGGATCACACCACACTGGGACGAGAGGCAGATATATTGAAAGGAAATGTCACCATATAGAGAGACATCAACAGAATGGAAAACTGGGCCAACAAGAATTCCATGAACTTCAGTAAGGATAAATATAACACCCTGCAACTGGTAAAGAATGATTACAAGTATCAGCACAGGCTGAGGTATGAAAAGCAGGAGTGTAGCTCTGCTGGAAAGGCCCTGGGGATCATGGAGGTGAGCAACCTGGACATAAGCCAAGCACTGTGTACTGTACCCTGGCAGTAAAGAAGACAAACCATTCCCTGGACTGAATCAGCAAGAGTATAATGAACAGATTGTAGAAGTCGGTTACTCAGCTCTGCTTGGTGCTTGTTAGGCCACAGCAATTTTAGTCTCCCCAGTCCAAGGGAGACATTGAAAAATTGTAGAGGATCCCAGGGAAGGCAAGCAAGGTGATTAAGGTTGGAAAATTTGACATATGATGAAAGATTGAAGGAATCAGGTTTGTTCAAAGCAGAGAAAAGGAGGCTCACAGGGACTCTCATTACACTTTTCCAATACTGAAAAACAATTATAGAGGAGGAGGAGATTCCCTCTTCACAAGGATACATGGTGATAGGGCAAGAGGCAACAGGTACAAGCTAATTTATGGAAAATTCTGCCTGAATGTAAAAAAAAATTATGTATCATGAGAACAATTAAACAGTGGATTAGGTCACCCAGGGAACTGGTAAAATCTTCCTCCCTGAAAACAGTCCAGACTTGGCTGAACAGGACCCTGCATAACCTAATCCAAGGCTTTGCTCTCAAACAAAGATTGGACCAGACGATTTCCAGATGTCCCTTTCAACCCAGACTTTTCTATGATTCTGTGACATCTGCAAGAAGTATCTCTTACAACTAGATGACAAGAAAGTAAAAAAATGTGGCTGAGAAACATATGAAACTTGGTCATAATCCTTCTGAAATTCGGGATATACTTGCTCAGATGTCAAATTAACAAACTTCTCAAGTAATTGCATCTGCGGTTCAAAGGTAGTCAAAGTTATTTTTTTAATGTTCTTGTAAATCACTAAGATAACACTCTCAATGTAAAGCACCCTTGTAGCAGTAAGAGAGATGTTAACATCTCTAGCTTCAGCTTTTTAAGATTAGACATCTAATGTAAACTAGCCATCCAGGATCTCATCCCAATCAGTGCAGAAAGACAGATGTCTCTGGAAAGAGATCCTAGACAACTATCACAGGCCAGCTGCCTATCATTGAGGCATGGCTAAAATTGAGATGAATTGCTTTTTAAACTACATGCCCAAGGAAAAGTAATTATATCTTGCATAATAATTGGCTCAGAATTTTTCTGAAAAGAAATAAATTTGAAAAATGATGCACCGTGTACAGATTCATATTCTGACTCTGAGAAAATAAATAAGTTCAAATTTTGTATGAGGTGTACCACACAATGGTCCTAAGACCATTAAAGGGCTGTATAGACTTTTCTAGTTACGGAGTAAAAATCTCATTGAATAGAGACAGAATGATAGCAAATATAAGTCTGACAAGAGAAATGTGTTGGGACTCAGAAAAAGAAAACACAATTTTGTTGTGCTGAATATTGTGGCTAGGTTTAATTTGTCCTATTCCATACTCCTACACCCTTTTAGTACTTTTTTTATACCTAGTATACCAGAATTTAGTACTGCTTTACAGTATAATAATTTTGATTCGTTTTAAGGTGATATTCATTTTTTTTTAATGATCTGTGACTTCTTTTAAAATAGAATAAACACTTTAGCACAGAATAGTCCTAGCCTTGTGAACTACTTGATTTATTCCTTGCCAGAAGCACTGCACCTAAGGTCTTATTTAAAATATGGTGTCCAATGTTACTGACTTAACTCTTTCAGTGTTTTAATGTTATCACAAGGGCAGCCAGAACTGTTTGCCTTAGGCTTTCCACATGACTGTGGTCCTCTGCTTTTCAGATCAATTCCTGAGGCAAGTTGTATAACCACTGCAAATCTTTAGAAACAATACTTTATTGGCTCCAAACACCTCTGCCTTATTTTCAGGAATAAGTTTAAGGCAGAGTCCATAGGATCTACAACTGCACAGATCTGCTGGGCTCAAAATGTCATTATTTCATCTGTTTTTTTGAAAGGGGGTGTGGAACATGGAAAAAATTCACAAAATGAGATCCCTAAGTGCTGAAGAGTTTTGTATATCATTTGTATCTTGGTTGACTGAATGGTAATTCTAAGAAATATTTTCAAAAGATACTTGTTTTTTTGGGTTATAAACTATTGAAAAGAATTCTGTGTTGTCATCCATGTGCAAAACGATGTTTGAAATTACATCTATTCTGTACTTCTCTTAGATACATAGATATTCTCATCCTTCTTTTCTTAGTCAGATTAAGCTACAGAAACTGGAACAGTAAATGTAAAGAATAATAAAAAAAAAAGATAAGAAAAAGAACATTGCATTTAGATTTTTTTCAGTTTCTTAGCCTTAGCTCACTTCTTAGCCAAACTGAAGATTGTATTAGGATCTCTGTTCTTATATGCACAATATTATTTTGTATAAACTGAGGACCACAGTTCTTTTGTAATCTGAGCTGAGCAAATCAGCTTGTGAGTAAACATTTTCTTAATGGATTTCTTGTTATAACAGATTTTATTAAGAAGTACAAAAAAGAAGCAGAATGTAGTAATAATAGCAAGACAAAACATTTCCGTTATTACAGTGTGGTGGGTTCACTTTCGCTCTCCTCCAGGTGCCCACCAAGATGCACTGTCACTCCCTTTTATCAACAGGACAAAGCAAGAAAATATAATGGAAAGCTTGTGGGTCAAGATATGGACAGAAATCACATAGCAATTACTGTCACAAGCAAATCAGAATCATAAAGATTTAATTTATATTAAATAATTTAATTTAATTTATTACCAATTAATCCAAATAAGAACAAATTTAAATACAACTTGCCCTTACCTGTCCCTTCTTCCTAGGCTCAACTTTACTTCTGATTTCTCTACCTCCTCCCCTCCAAGTGACACAGGTGGGTGAGGAATGGAGATTGTAGTCAGTTCATAACACGTCTGTTGTACTAATTCATCCTCACACTCTTCCCCTGCTCCATCATGGCGTCCCACCCAAGGGATGCAGTCCTTCATTAACTTCTCTAGTGTGGGTTCCTCCCACAGGCTGCATGGATCCTTTCCAAGGATGCAGTCCATGGAACAGACTGTTCCATCATTGGCTCCCCGCCACTGGGACATAGATCCTGCCAAGAGCCTGCTCCAGTGAGGGTCACACGGTCACAACATCCTTCATGCACATCCACCTTCTACAGTGTGGGGTCCTCTACAGGCGATAGGTGGCTGTCTGCTCTATCGTCGAGTCCTATGGGCTGCAAAGGGACCTGTATCAGCTTCCAGTGTCTTCTCACAGAAACCACCTCGACAGCTCCACTTCTCCCCCAAAACCTTGTCACATTACCCAATACATATGGGCACTGCCTAACAACTGTGAGGAGTCTTTAGACTGTAAGAAATTATAAACAGAAATCGATTGACTAACACTGACATGTCAGACATAAACCTGACTTTGCGGACCACTTACTCAGCCAATGTCATATCTGGTTTTTTTTCAGCAATGAAAAATTATCAAAGTGGTTGTACAAAGCAGCACCTCTCAGTCAAGAATCTCCATTATTAATTAGCCATTTTATGAGGAACAAGATACACAGGTTCCATATCTCTTAGAAATCCTCCATCACTTCCTTTTTTTTACTACTGCATCATACTAACAGAAAAGAATTCCTACTTAACAACAGCTGGTGACCACTAAGAGGACTTGCTTGACAGAGTAAAAGACTACTCTTAAGAGGCACAAGTATTCCAGTGTAACTTATATAAAATAATTTTTAATTTGTTTTCCAGATTTTCTTCTGTGTATTATATTGTTGTGGATGGAGTCATGCACCTTACTTCTAAGAGAGAACCAACAATATACCTTATTGATATAAAACAGTGAGTTAACGAAGTTCAATTAAATATGACAGTGGTTTAACATGATTTTATGGCAATGTACACATGATTGTTTACTGCATAGAAGACAAGGTCAGACAAAACTGTCAGGGAAACCCTCTGACTGAGGTAAGAGGTTCAGAAAGGACCCCCTTGCTTTTTAAGCTCCTTCTCAGAGAGGAATCTCAGTGCAACAGGATCCAATCCTAATCCATGATTTGGTCAACAGTTTATATGTAAAGCATCATATGTGCACAATCAATCACTTATCTAAGATTTAAAAGTTTAGCATGCTATTAATCACTTACTGAGGACCTTTTGCAGCAAGGAAACTCTCAATGTGAAGAAGCAACCTTGAGAGGCATCCCTACTCAAGGGGAGATACTGGCCTGTAGTCCACTCCCACGCAGGATTGCTCAACAGGCCCTGGGCTGTGAGCTATTTATAAAGTAAGATGATTGACTTCTAGTCATATATGCTTACCAGCTAGATGTCTGGGTCGTTGTTCCAGAAAGCCATTGGCTACCATGTTGCCATCCCTGCCCTGACATCCACAGTAAGTTGGATACAGCCATCACAGCCCCCACTGGTTCTTACTGCTTGAGTAAGGGCAGTAGGGGTGGTGGGAGCACACTGCCACATGTATTCAATACATTCCTGAACATTTAATGTTTTTTTTTTTATTATAAAGTCAGAGTACCATTCATTATAACAAATAGAACTGTACAGGCATAGGGCATTAAGTACCTCATCCTTTCCCTCATCCTTCGTGGTAATATTCTGTCCTGGTTCCAGCTGGGACAGAGTTAATTTTCTTCTCAGTAGCTGGTGCAGTGCTGTGTATTGGATTTGGTGTGATAAAAATGTTGATAGCAAAGTGATGTTTTCAGTTGTTGCTGGGTAATGTTCATATTAAGTCAAGGACCTCTCAGTGTCTCAGGCCCTGCCAGCGAGAGGGCTGGAGGGGCATGGAAAACTGTGAGGGGACACAGCCAGGACCTGAACCAACCAAAAAGGTATTCTATATCATATGACATCATGCTGAGTGTATGAACTGGGAGAAGAAGATGGAAAGTGTTTGTCTTTCCGAGTAACTGTTACGCGTGATGAAGCCCTGATTTCCTGGGGATGGCCAAACACCTGCCTGCCCATGGGAAGTGGTGAATGAATTCCTTGTTTTGCTTTGCTTTTGCTTTACCTATTAAATTGTTCTTATCTCAACCCTTGAGCTCTACATTCAATTCCAATTCTCCTACCCATCCCTCTGGGTGAGGGGTAATGAGCAAGCAGCTGTGTGGCACTTGGTTGCCGGCCAGGGTTAAACCACAACAGTCCTTTGTAGCACCCAACGTGAGGCACAAAGTGTTCAAAATTACAACAGATTTGATTGTAAAGTGTTAGTTTGAATTTATAGCTGTTATTGCTGTTTAGCTATTAAGTGGCAGGTTTCTGTGCTTACCAGGGGGTTGCTTGCCTTACTGTATATTAGAGTCTAGTTCCCTGTTATGTTCCCTGTTACATCCAATAAAGGATGAAGATTCTTCTTGTCCCTCCTTTTTTTTTTCTAATATACATTTTTGAAAACATTGTTAAAACTTATTTTTGTTATAAAATGTTTTGTTAAAACATTGTTTGTTTTTATTGCAGTCAACAGCCTGAGTTCCACCTGGGCTT
>JAVJGJ010000059.1:14980141-15000201 GCA_035590215.1 Microhierax caerulescens | reverse complement strand
CTACAGTGTTTGTTTTTATGGCAGTCAACAGCCTGAGTTCCACCTGGGCTTTTATCTTCCTAATTTTTTCCCTGCATAACCTTGCAACATCTGTATAGACCTCCAGAGCTGCCTGCCCCCTCTTCCTAAGGTGGTGAACTGTCCTTTTCCCCCTGAGTTCTAGCCCAAACTCTCTGTTCAGCCAGGCCAGTCTTCTTCCCCACTGGCTCGACTTTTGGCACATGGAAGCAGCCTGCTCCGGCACCTTTAAGACCACCTTCTTGAAGAATGTCCAGCCTTCCTGGACCCCTTGGCTCTTCAGAACTGTCTCCCATGGGACCCCATCAATCAGGCTCTGAAATAAGCCAAAGTCAGCCTTCCAGAAATCCACTGTAGTTCTGCTAATCCCCCCTCCTTACTTCTCAGAGAACTGAAGATTCTGTCATCGCATGATTGCTATTCCCAGGATCTCTCCCAGCCACGACATCATGCTCCAGTCCTTCTCTGTTTGTATAGAGCAGGTCCAGTGGGGCACCTAACTGACCAGCTGTGCCAGGAGTTTATCTTCACACACTCCAGGAACCTCCTAGACTCCTTTCTGCTGTGTTGTATTATCAGTGGACATCTGGTAGGCTGAAGTCCCCCATCAGAACGAGATCTAGAGATCTTGAGACTTCTCCCAGTTCCTTGTAGAATGTTTCACCTGTCTCTTCATCCTGGCTGGGTGGTCCATAACAGACTCCCACCAGGATATTTGTTTTATTTGCCCTCCCCCTGATTCTTACCCATAAACAATCAACCCTAATGTCACCATCATTCATCTTTAGTCAGCTGAAACACTCCCTGACATACTGAGCTACCCCATTGCCTCTCTTTCCTTGTCTATCCCTTCTGAAGAGTTTGTAGCCATCCATTGCAGCACTCTAGTCATCCAAGTTATCCCACCTCTTTTTCATGATGGTGATTATGTCATAGTCTTCCTGCTGCACAATGGCTTCCAGCTCCTCCTGTTTGTTGCCTGTGCTTTGAGCACTGGCATAGATGCACTTCAGCTGTACTATCAATCTTGCCTCCAACCCTGGCATACCACTCCTAGGGTCATTTCTAAAGATCTTGGTTTTATTCCCTTCCCCCTTCATACCTAGTTTAAAGCTCTCTCAATGAGCCCTGCTAATTCCTGATCTAGGATCCTTTTCCCCTTTTGAGACAGGTGATTCCCACCTGTTACCAGCAGGCTTGGTGCAATGTAAACTGACCCATGATCAAACCCAAAATTTAGCTGTTGTAATTTAAACAAAGTTTAGCCCAGAGCCAGGTATTGATCTGTGTGATCTTCTAATTACACACCCCGTCATTCCCTGCAACTGGCAGGATAGAAGAACACACTACTTGTGCTCCTGATCCCTCAACCAGTTGCCCCAAGGCCCTGAGGTCTCTCTTGTCATTTGGACAAGTCTAAACCTAATGATCAGCCTAAATATGAGAAAAGGCATATGTTTGTTTTCTCTGTTGGCTACATCTAGTATTTGTAAGATTTTTATTCTCAAGTGTTAATTTACATCAACAGAATAATTCATAATTGTTGTTGTGAGTTATTTGATAATATGTATCATTGTATTTGAATTTTGATACAGCCCCACAGTGCTGGATGAAACTAAATATCTTGCATCTGTGATCCCAATTTATGCAAATTGTGATAAGCTGTTAAAATTAGCTGTCTCTAGGCTACTTTATATGACTACATGGGATGTTTCTTGTGTGTGTGTGTTTGCAGAACTGAACAACAATGCATCTTTGTTTTTCCTTTCTGACACACGTTACCAGAAAATGCTCTCTCATATATAAATAACACTCACACACACAATTGAATACCTGCAGTTTTTAGTTTTCCTTTTCTAGATGCTAACAGCTGAGTGCTAATATGAGATAAAAACTATTGGTGTGTGGGTGTGGGTGTGTGGCCCAGGGAGACCCTATTTAAGTATTGGCCTGTTTACACTATCTTTTACAGTAAAAATCTAAAAATATCTTTTATAATAACTTATTAGAGTTGGTAGTATAGCCATAAGAAAAATTACTTTTGGAGTAAATAATCTGCTGTCGTTTGGTTATGCCTGTATATGCCTTTCAGCTGTTTATTACTCTTTGTTTTATCATCTCAACATATCTAGTTTAGGAGGAACTGTATTTTGTTGAGGATGGGAATACATCCTCTTATTCTGTCTCTTCTGTCACATCCAGCATTTCCAAATCTGAATATTAATTGCCTTTTCTTCCCTACAGAGGAAGGTCTCAAGGACTATTTATAACCATATATTAATGACTAGCAAAATACTAATTTCTAGATTTTGAGGTTTTGTAAGTCTCATCTGAGTGGGAAATTTGGTCTGAAATGGGTTATTCTCTTTACTAAACTCCTATATATTTTGCTTCCTTCTGCTGCAGATTTTGATGATGAGTTAAAACTTCCTCTTTTATTGATCAAGCCTTCAATGAGTGAGTTTATTATGAAGTTCAGAAACCACCAAACAGAAAATAATTCAAAGGTCTTTTGCATTATGTTTAGATCCAAAAATAATTTCTGTTTGTTTTGCTACTAAAACCATCATAGAATACAGCATGGAATACTGTAAGTTTCTTTTTACAAGTCTGCAAATGTTTTCACACAATTGCACAAGGCTTCCAGGACAACTCTATTTATTAGCATTGTTATCACAGTTGCATTGAGAAGAAAATACATTTATATAGAAAACAATACAGAAAAGAAAATATATAAAATGCAATGTCTAAGCAATAGGCATCTAGATGGTTACAGGATAGAATTAGATTTTATGTATGAGCAATAATAGCATTCCCACTGGCTTATGAGGGCTAGGATACTACCCAATGTTTGGAAACAGTAGGGATCCTATATTACATAAAAGGAGGGAAACAAACAATGTTGTATTGTCTTCAGGATTAGAAAGACAAGGAAGATGCAGTGTACATTGAAAGGAAAAAAAGGTATTAATTTTTGTTGATACTTCATTGAATTTGCTTCTTTTTCATTTTGTCCATTTTCATTTCTTTTGTGTGGGCTGATAGTTTCCATTCCTTCTCCTCTACTACTTAACCTACTGTCAGGTATTTATTCTGCGTATGTGTAGTATAACTACACAGATCTCCCTTTATATTTTTGTGATCCTTCAGAGACACTTTGAGGCAGAAAGAGCGATGAATATGAGAATGACAAGCATAATATTAGTATCCAGCAAAGGTAATAAACATCCTTTTTTCCTCTCTCTTCCTCTTTCCATTCTAAAATTCAGTGGAAACCATTTGGCTTAATATTCTCTCCAACAAAAGCTTTACAATTTAAATTTTAAATAGGTGTTTGATAAAAACCTAAGGAAAACTCTGGACAGTGTATACATTGTCTGTGGCAAGCTGTGGGTAGCAGGATAGCTGCAGGGCAGCCTCTGTGAGGAGCGGCCAGAGCTGCCTCTGGCCAGGCACAACTGGTTCCAGCCGGCTCCAACTGACCCACCACAGGGGACAGCTGAGCCCAGCAGCCAAGATGCCAGTGCCTCAGGGAAAACATGCTTAAGAAAGGGCAAAAAAATGTCAGATGGAGGAAGGTGATGGACAAAAAGAGTGAGGAAAAGCAGAAGCAACACCAAGGTGACAGAAGTAGAAGAGAAGGTGCTTCAAGTGCCAGAGCAGAGACTCCCCTGCAAGCATGTGCAGAAGACCCAAAGTCAACTCTGTTTTGCCCATGACTGTAATTGATATGTGATGTCCCTGTCTTTATGTCAGCTCATGAGTATTTCCATCTCATTTTCTCCCCTTATCCTGGTGAGGAGGGGGAGTGAGAGAGTGCCTGTTTGAGGATCTGGCAGTCAGCCAGGGTCAACCCACCACACACACACATAAGATATGTAGCATGTAATACATGACATAAAACATGTACATAAAGTAGAATATAGGATACAGAACATAGAAATCTTTACACATGATATCATATACCCAGAATTCTGATATTTGGTTTAAATTTAGGAAAAGAAAAATTTCCATATGGCAGCTCCATGAAAAAAGGAAAGGCTGCTTTGACACAAGGCAGCACATTCTGATGATTAATGAAGGAGAAAGTGTACTATGACTGAAATAGTGGAAGAATAAAATTACTTGCAAAAACAACTTTTGTCACAGCTTTGAGGGCACTGCTAGGACATAGGTCCCTGTTCAGCCACCCTGAGACCTCCCCCGACCCTGCCTACACACCAGGACCCCATGTCAGCCCCCAAGACTGTTAGCCCCTGTCCCAGCGACGCTGCAGCACAGATGGTCTCCAGCTCCCCACAGCCCTGCCCTGCCCAGCTATGGCCTATGCAGAGCTAGGCCTACCCAGGTGCCCAAGTTCCAGCCTGGCCTTGGCCTGTCCCCAGGGAGGTGCCAGTGCCTGAGGCTGGGGCTGCCCCCGTGCCCCTCCTGGCCCAGACAGTGGGACAGGCCCTGGCTGCCGGCTCTGCCCTGCCAGGCCCCAGGGTAGCTCCTGCTGCTTCCAGTCCCTGGTCCCAGGGAGCCTCCAGCCCTGGCTTCATCCTGACAGTTTTCCGTGGGTGAGGAGAAAGTCCCATAGCAGTTAGAAAGTTTGTGATACTGAAAAAAATGTTGCATTTAGAAACAGGTAAATTATATTCCATTCTGTAAAAAGATGTAGTGAAGGAACTAGATAGGAAAGTGTGTATCTTATAGTTGTGACTATTGGCTACAGACAGAAGTATTTAAGGACATAAGGCCAGCTAGTTTGTTACTTGTGTTTAAGCAGGGATCACAGTAGGGTCTGCGAAACTACATATCAGCAGATCTTGCCCCAGCTGTGAGAAGATGGGTTAAATATTAGTGTATATAACATTTTAAAGGAGACTCAACCTAAACCAAGGAAGAACTTGCACCTACTAAAGGGACCTCTTTGAGTGCTCCGCTTAACTCATGCAAAAAAAGTACCATAATTGTACCAGGTTCTGGCTGGGATGGAGTTAATTTTTCTTCATAACAGAACAAGTGGTGCTGCGTATTGTATTTGACCAAAACAGTGTTTGATAACACATAAGTGTTTTAGGTATTGCTTACACAGACAGCATTAAGGCTTTTTGTGCTTTGCCCCCCCTACACCCTGCAGAGAGCAAGCAAGATTTTGGGAAGGATCACAGCTGGAACTGATCAAAAAATACCAAAAAGTTATTTCATGTCATATGACATTGTGCTAATCAATAAGAGCTCAGGGTAAGAAGGAGGAAGGGGGCATATTCATGGTTATGCTGTTTGTCTTCCCAAGTAACTGTTACATATACTAAGGTCATGCTTTCTTGGAACAGGTTGAACATTGGCCTGCTGCTGCTGAACACTAAATAAATTCCTTATTTTGCTTTGTTTGCGTACATATCTTTGTCTCACCTATATAACTGTCTTCATCTCCATCCATTAGTTTCCACACTTTTGCTGTCTGGTTCTTTCCTTCATCCCATGGGAGAGTCAGGAGTGGTGACTGGATGAGAGCTTAATTGCCAGGTGGGTCAACCCACCACAGGTACATAGTTGCAGAATGATTTGTTGTTATATTGTACTACACTGAATATAAAGCTACAATCTCTGCACAAGTAACGTGTGAGTATAGAGATTTGTGGAGAAATAAAGAATCAGATGGTATCACTAGGAAGAAATGAGGTCTTCAAGTAAGAAGTGATGTATTTCTTTTTACTAGATTTTATAAACACAGACTTCTACGGTTTTCTACATCTTGGCAGAGCCTTGAGATCTTTTCATAATGATACACAGCCTCATTTTTCTTATGAACTGGATGATTTATGTTTTCAAGACAGTTTGCTCACTGGTGTTTAACTCCTGTTAGCTTATGATCTACATACAGGTTATATATTTTTTTTAAGGGATGAACATGAATGCATTTGCCTTCTTTCTTTTCTTAGTGCTAGGAGCAAATCATTATTTCTTTCCATGCTTTTGTAATGCAGAATCTGTAATGGGAAGGTGGTGGGACCTACAATGCTCACTGGCTTGAACATGTTTGACTTCTGGGAGCTGGTTCTGCTTACTTGACTTGAAATGAGCTTTTTTCATCCTACATTATTAGTTTAGGTCTGACTACTGACTGCTGTTCATCCTTGTAGTGAGGGTACACTATCTTAATCAGGACAACCTGATCATCATGGGAAGGATGATTAACTAGGAAAAAGTAGGTAGGCTGCAAAGTTAAAACCTGTGTGAATATATATATATATATATATATATGTATGTGAATAATATTTTCTGTGCTATTGCAGATGTTAAAATGATAAAACAGACACAAACATTTAAAACTTGGACTAACAAGAAAGGAAAATTGATTTATTATGACAGAAATGATGTTCATATGTTGATTTCTTAGCCTTCTAAGCCTAGCCTGAATGGCTGTCCAGGCTCTTTTTGGCTCTATCCACTGTAAACACTGAGTACACTACTGATTCCATTTCTCTGGATTCAGTTTGCACATATTGTCACTTTATAGCAAGATCTGCATGCCTACCATATGCCCTACTATTCACACAAATCTTCACAGAAAAGGAATGATGTATACAGGTGGGAAATGGAGTGTAGTAATCAGGAATTAAGAATGAAAAACATGATTCTACCTGGATATAAAGCACAGTTCAAGTTAATTCTGACTGATCAAGCATTCAGCTCCTTGCTGACTGAAAGTATAGTTTCATCAGTGCTATACTGGCAGAGTGTCTGTCTGAAAATTTCTTTCTAAGTTCATAACAGATAAAGATAGGTATACCACAGGAAATGTTTCAAGCAGTGCAAAATGAAAAGTATTGCTATATAAACAACTTCTAAAACATCCAGTTTATTAACTTATTAACACCTATTAAAACTATAGTTTAGGTTTGGGGGGCATGTGAGAAAAAAAGAAAAGAAAGGGTGGTAATGAGGTTCTTGCCATTTATAAACTTATATAAATGATTAGGAACTATTTCACTTAATTTATATGTACTTGTTGGCAGATATTATTTCTAATCAGTGTCATAATACCCTTCAAAAATGTCTTTTTCTGACTGGGCCAAAAAGTAGTTTAAAGAAATTGCTTGGGAATCAGTAGATAAGTTTTTATTTACATGCAGTAATGTGGCTATTTGTTGCATTTATCTAACCAGTGCTAGGATACATATTTCAAAGGAATATCCGATGACTTCTCCTTGCACAACCCTAATACAGAACCTGAGCAGCATTAATGTGTTGGAGTATACCCATCAAAAAGCCAGATAGATTGTCTTACAAAAACATTTATAATGTGATTCAATTTACTGCATGACAGGTAAGTTACAGTTTATTACAGATATTATTACAGTTACAGGTAAATTAACTCTCATAATTGGATCTTATTCAAAGAAAAGAGGAAAACGAAAATTCACACATTTTCCTCTCAAAGGGTTAAAAGAAAGAAGAAATTAATAATTCATAGTATCACTTGCTTGTCTTTTAAAAAAGTAAGATGTTTTCACTCTCTAGAATGACAACCTTGAATACAAATGTTAACATATTTTTGTTTTATGAGGTATTTCAGAAATAGGTTTTATTTGCTGCTCCTGGTAGTCCTTGAGAAATGGATGCTGAAGCAAGAAAGATGAGAAGATGAGAAAACAGCCTATCTACATACTGTTCTCCGGTAACTTTTTACCTTTCCCTCAGATTCACCCAACAAACTCTTATGAAGACATGAATAAGTGTCCTTATATTTTTTGACCACTATACTTTTATTAATGTAGAATGTTAGTTCACAAGCTGCAGTAAAAAAAATTCTGAAGACTAAGTGACCGCCTTGGATCATATTGAACAGTAGCTAAGCAAGAAGTTGCTCAGCACTTGGTTTCTACAAGAAAGAAAAAATTAGTGTTCACTGCCCTCTAAAATTCAAACTTCTATTATCTGGTCAGTATACTTGGCTGCACTGCAATACAGATGGTGTATTATGCTACAAACAAGACTGAAAAAAGTTATATAACTTTGTTATATAACCATATAACACCCATTTTGATACTTTAGAGATAAATATTATCAAATATCATCAGAACTCTGAATGAGATTCAGTGAATGAAATTTTATTCACTGCCTTTACCAGCTAAATATTGGTATGACGTGTACAGCATAGGAGGAAGTTCTCAGGGAAATGGTATTCCTAATATTTATGAACATATTTCTTTCTTTGTGTCTCTCTTTTTTTAACTTGCTTGGTAACAGAATTGATGGTCTGATGATAGATGATAAAGACGTTGAAGAAAAATAATGAAAGGAGTACCTATTTTTCATCTCTGAACTCTGCTTCTGAAGAACACAGATATATTGTATTAGAGAGGTCCAGGGTTTTAAAACTTGGATGTCTCCAGAGCAGCTCGCTTCTATTAACTGCATATAAGGCTCATAAAGGGTACTTTATCAATATTGAAAACAGGGTTAATTATAGGAAAATACACTGCATATTTTTTATTTAAAACATTCAACAGTTTCATTATGGAAACTCTAAAGTAGGTTGTAAGTTGCCTTCTATAGCAGTGAACAGTAATTAGTATGTTTTGTACATTTTGTCCAGGCTCATTCCATTTTATTTCTCATTGTATCTCACAGAGAAGTAAGTCAGAGACAACACATACTGAGGTGGCATAACCACTAAACAAATTAGGTATCTAGAAAAGGGAACATGCCTAACTACCCTTTAGCACAAAGTTGTGCCTCAAAGAAATGTCCACACCTTTAGAAAGGTTTTCTGTTAGCTTCAATGAGAGTAAGTCAGAAGGCAAGGGCCTGTCTCAGCAGGTAGTTGGTGCCTTGCAGGATGAAGCTGTGCTGAATATTTTATCAATGATAAAAAGGAGATGTCTTTCATATGGCATGAAATTTATTACCTTTTTCTAACAATCCCTCAGTTCATCCACCTGACCACACCATTACCACAGTTATTGCTATGGACTGTGATTACTTCTTTCTATGGTCATCAGACATCTTACCATAAATCACAGCATGCCAATTAAATGTCCTTTTCTGAGTTGCTTTGTAGTATTGGATATTGTCATACAATATTTTCAATCAATCAATAAATGCATCTTATAGTATTTTGTTCAAAGCATAGAAATTATTTTGGCTTATTATACAAGGAATGGGAAACTGACATGATAAAATGAAGACAAGGGCTTGCTGTTGATGCCATAAAAGATTACATATAACTGGTGTTTATTTCTGCTTTTTACAGAAACCAGGGTTCAATATGATAAGTTCAAAGTGTGCTACTGGAAATAGCAAAAAACACCCCACACACTGTCAGAAATATTGATTGTTAAAGCCTACTGAATCCTGCCTCAAGCTATGTCTGCTTGAATACCCCACTCAGTTTGTTAAGCTCTCCTAGTAAACTACTATTCTTTAAAGAAAAGTGACCTTCGAGCTACATTACACCTTTAAAATTTTGTGCAGAACTCTCATTGACTTGCAAGGGAGTTCAGCATGTAGTTGGACGTAGCTCACAAATGTGTCAGGAGACAGTTAGCTGGGGCTTCACAGTGAAGCTTCCATAAATCAGAGAACTACTATGGAATTTATATAGAAAAACAGGGCTGGATGACAAGCAAAACATCAGTCATACAGTTTTTTTTATGAAAAATAGCAATATCTAAAAAAACAGTATTCAAAATTATAAGATGCAGTTAACCACTTTTACTTTGTTGGCTTTCATTCTGACCAATGCAAATGGAATTGTCACAGGAACTCACAGTTCTAGTACAACTGAAAAGTAATGAGACTGAGTTTCTTTACTGCGAAATCAAGATTGCTAACTTTGTTTATCTTAATGTAGTATGACAAAAAACAACAAGGCATGATGTCCAAAACATCACCTTGTGGACCCTAAAAATTTATCTCCCTAGATGTATGCTTAGCGTTTTATTTGCATTATTTATACATTTTTAATATCTTTTTGCCTTACAATGACAAGAATTCTTTTAAACATTAAATTCTTACATATAGGTATAATTCTTACATATATTGCTTTGTGGTTTCAAATTCACATCAGAGCTTACTGTGTAGCACCAATTGTAGTATTGCTACAGTTTGGTCTTGTATTTCCTTATGGATCAAAAAGACTTGTAGAAAGAAGGGGGGGAAAATATCATTATTTTCCTTTTTAATCAGCAAACAAGGTCACTATAGCATTTCTAAAAAAAATAATAGATTCTACATATCAGAATACCTGATATACAATTCTTTACCTCAGACTTTTAAGTCTGATGATACTTTCTTTTCACATCTGCAATGTTAAATTAACTTAGTAGAATGACCTCACATATCACAGTTAGAAACGTACCGAACATACCTGGAAGGTGACAATCATGAGCCCAGGCAAATAGTAATGCAGGCATAGCTGAGGGGCAGAAAATTCTGCCTGATAAGATGTTTGCAGACCTTTTCAGGGCATAAAGCTTATATTGTCAGTACCATCTTATGAAAACACCATTCTGGTAAGCAGCAGCATAGCCCACATACTTGAGGCAGTTTAAAAAGTGTAACTTTAAACTTTTTAAAGTTTTTAAAGTTTGGACATTTGTTCAGACTTTACAGGCACTGCATGGGCCCAGAGAAAACTCAAGATAAATGCTGAGTTGTGTAGCACTTGTCTCAGGCAAAATGTTAAAGTGCTATATAGACCTAGTATGATGTAGAGGAGCTAGCCTTAAGTGCTGTGTATAGAATTCCCGCCGCTCCCCCCCCGACTCTCTTCTGTTTAGCAATATATATATATATATATATATTCATGGAGTACAGTAAATGGAATTTGATTTGTCAGAAATCAGCAACAGGATAGCCACTACCACACAGAAAGCAAGTTTACTGGGTAAGGTGTGGTGATATTTTGGTGTGATTTTGTTCCATTTAGGCTTATTGTGTATCTCTGCACAGTACTGCACTGCACCAAGTTCAGGAAAGTGGATGTTAATGCACAAGAGTTTGTGTCATGACTAGAGTGGCTCAGACACATTCTTCCTCCTTTCCTCCAAGAGAAATCTATATATATAAAAAACTTCATGATATCCTAGCAAATTTTGATTAATTCCTTTAATTTATTTTACATACTTTTACTTGTTTTGGACTATATTGTAACATAAGTTTCCTCAACTGACAAGGCTAGCTGCTCTGGGATTTTTGTACTCCCAGTAATCAATAATTACTCTAATGACGGCTGTGTTTAGTAGCTGATCTGAGTGTTTCCTGGGTCTGGTTCCACCTGCCTGGCACTCTACTACCATCTTTCAAGTAGGGTCCTACTTCTTGTGTAAAGGTAGTTAGTCTACACAGATGTAAAAAACTGTAACATAATTTAGATATGGCCTTAGTGCACTTAGGGTGTAGAAGTCTTTTGATTCAAAGAAAAAAAAAAACCAAAAAAAGATAAAAGAAAGAAAGAATAACCTAGGTCATGGATCGTTTAAAATTACTGTTGAAAGGTCTATTGTGCCAACATTTCACCCAACTTACACTTCAGAGTAACATTCTATGAAAGCTATGTAACATCTCTTTCCTATTTTTGGTACTTTGATGGACTGTCGAATGAAGACCATGGGCATTTCTTGTTGATGCACATTTGTAACAGTACCAAGACTATACCAACAGAATCAAGACTGCCTTCATTCCATCTTCTAGTACAGATGATTTTCAGTCATAACAGCTTGACAGACTTAGCATTCTTCCTCTTGAAATTGGTTGTGCAAATTGATTTCTGTCTAGTGCACAAAACAAATGAAGGGATATTTACAAAAAGAAAGCACTTCTAATGAGGTAATATTTTATTAACAATGTTCACATTTATTTCCTTTTTTTTTTTTAAATATATGTTTAAGTTTGTCATGAGTTAACCTTAGTATGCAGCTAGGCACCTCACACTCTTTCACCTCCCTTTTCACCTCCAGGGGGATGCTGGAAGACAAAAGGAATAATAAGAGTGACAAAACTCATGGTTCAAGACAAAAATAGTTAATAATTGAAGGAGAATTGGAAGAAGAAATAAAGAAACAAAGCAAAACAAGTCAAAACATAAGTGATGCGAAGCGATCACTCACCACCTCCTATAGTTAAACCAATGCCTAGCCAATGCTTAAGCAAAAAGCAGCTAATCTACTCAGCCCCTGCTCCTCTGTTTTATTGATGAGCATGACATTATATGGCATGGAATATCTCTTTGATTAGTTTAGGTGATCTGCCTGGTTGTGTCCCCTCCCAAATTCTTGCACACCCCCAATCTATTCACTGGGGAGGCAGAGCAAGAAACTGAGAAGAACTTGATGTGCAAGCATTGTCCAGACATAGCTAAAATATTAGTGTGTCACCAGCATTGTTTTGGTCACAAATCTAAGCCAGCACCATGTGAGATGCTATGAAGAAAATTCACTCCATCCCAGCCCGAACCAGTACAAAGTTAAATGTGTGAAAATGCTTTCAGCTACAGAGGTTATAGTAACCTATTTATTGTTTGAGAGCTTAGAACCTAACACTGGTCTTGATTTTGTTATTTTTTTCCTAGTATTTTTCAATTTTCATTTATTTTAGGTAGGCCTGTTTGCATTGCTTTTGAAAGTTATTTAAAAATTGATAACTATGGAAAAATAAAATGAAAACTATTCAGTCATTTCCAAGGAAGTGGTAATGAATAAATAATTTCTCTTCCTGATGAAAGTAGTGGCTGATTTCCACTTAAGCAGTTCTAGTGTTTCCATGGTTCAGAGCAAGGTCACCACATTACAAGGGGGCAATTGTTCCTTTTGCATCAGCTTGGTACTGGCCACTCTTGAAACCTACAACTCTTACTTGCTAATACAAACTCTAATTTTTGTAACTGACCGGCTAAAGATTTCGTTTTCACCAAGCACCATCAAACTTCTCACAAATCAGACTATGTCTATACTCTCTATCAGAGTGGTAGAGCACCAAGAGTTCCTTGATGTCACCAGTCACTAATGTAACCAGTGACTGGTATTTTATCAGGCAAAAATTATGCTCAGACCATTATAACAATTTTTTATTTTAAAATGAGATGATGTAAAATCTGTTTTTAGGTGCTGAAAGTTACAGGATGACTTCAAGGTATTCTTCTAGTATGTTCTTAATTATGGGTCTCCATGTAGAAAAGGGGATAAGTTGGAAGTTATAACTAGGGCTCAGAGAAAGTTGGGAAAGGGAAATGAAGGCTGGAAGAAGATTTGAAGTGAGATAAAAAGGAAGTCGGGCAAGAGTGGGTTTATGATGTAGGGGAATGGAAGAGTGGGAAGGGAAAGGAGGGAGGGTAGCATGCTTAGAAAGCTCCATCAGAGCAAAAGTGGTTAATCAACAGCAAGCAGAGGAAAGATATAATCCTCATAATAAACAATTTTACCCAATATGTATAATGGAAGCCAAGATTCCAAAGCCATATAAAAGAAAGCTGGATAGCATCATGTAGGTGTCAATAAAATGGTATTTCTGCTTTTCTATTTTCTTGCTGTTGTTCAAATCTTGGAAAGTGCACATGCAAAATCTCAGTAAAATAATTTTTCCCCTCAAGCCCTAAACTTTTAGAATATGCAGGATAAAATTTCAATTTCAGTGTTGGTTTAGTTTTTAGTTGTTTTTTGTTTTTGTTTTTTACCAAAGTCTGTTCTAAGGGTCATGAGTGGCATATGACTGGAATAGAACACTGAGTCCAGTTTTCTGAAATTGGGGACAAGACACACTCCTTTACACACATCTAGAAAGCTTCAACATGAAAGTAGTTTTGGGGATGTTTCTGATTCTTCATTTCAAAGGACTACTTGAGAACAGCTTAAAAACATTCTTATCACTAGTACAGCGGTAGAGGGGCACTGAGCAAGCTCCTTCAGTCAGTCTTTGTTACATAGGATTTCCACTGTCCTAGCTACCTTAGTCCTAGCCTTGACACTTACAGCATAGAATTATTTCTTTTGAGCATGATTAACATGTTCCAGACATTGTCTCACCAATGCTGTGAAATGGCACAGGCACTCTGTGAATTCCTTACCTTACATATCTTGAAATATCTTCTTTAATGCATTATTCATTCTATATCATGTCTTTTTCTGAGTAGAGGAAATACTGGTATCACTTCTTAAGGAGGAAGATAGTTCTAAGTTAAAAAGGTGAGTTAGTAAGAAGATCTGGCTTCTGAGATACCTTTTTCAAAAATATTTCAATCCTAGTGAATCAGCATTTCCTGACAGAAAAAAATATTATACCACTGTGTATTGATTTGCTTCTGCTCTTCAGCCTCTATGTGATAAAAGAACAAGTTATTTAGCCAAAAGTTCTCAATAACTGTTTGCAAAACCTTCTTTTTGGTTTCTCAACCAGACACCCTACACAGTGAATGAATAGGTTCCTAATTCATTCACAAAATCAGATAAATTCAGTGCAAACTGTGTTTTAATATAGAAAATCCTATAATATGTTACCATGTTTGGACAAATCTGGCCAAAAAGAAATAGATGCCCAACAAACTAAATACCCAAATAATATCTTTTTGCCTTATATCACTTAAAGCTTACTTCTGTAAAATGGGGATAATACTGCACTTGAATTGCAGTTTATGAAAATACATGCAGCACTCAAAATATATGGATGAATGTTCCAAGAGAAGCAGAATAAAGTGACTAATTCTGTGCATGAACTAGCTTCTCTCTCAGGTACCAAATTTCCCTGAGGTTTTAGAAACTCAGTGAAATAATTCTCCTTAAGTAAGTGTCCATGTTCCTTTTATCATCAGTAGAAGCAACCTGACTGCACAGAAGAGTTAAGAGATGCACAAACTAATACCAGTTTTTGATCTTCTGTCTCATTTTTCAGTTGTTCTGTTGGGTCTTTTTTATGTGTTATAGACTTTTTTGTGGTATGTAGTATCACAGTATACAAAAATCATATATCAAATCAGTGGGACTGTTTTCCGTTTTACTAAACTTTTTTTTTTTTTTTTTTTACAGAGGCACAGGTGGGGTTTGAATGACTGAAATCATTAAGGATTTTAAAATAATGCATTTATCTGTACAAAAATTTAATTTACCAAACCTGTCTTACCTATTTTTTAATTTAGCCCTTCTATAAAGAACATCTCCTTAACGGAATGGTAAAACCAAGTTATGTTATCATTCATAAATAATATTTTCTTTTCATGTCTAATTAAACAGAAAGTATCACTGGAATATTGTAAAAAGCTATTTCTTGCTACTTACTTCTTCAGTTGTTATAGAAAATATTTTCATTATTTTAATTTTTTCAAGATAATGACTTAATATATCTTTTGGAACATGTACTGATTACTATGTAATTGTTTTCCTTCTTGTATCTGTATAAATGCATAAAACTTTTTCAGTTTGGAGATTGGCATCTCTCTTAGCTTTTTAACTGTTCCCCTTTCTTTTTTCTTTCATTTTTATTTTTTCTCTGATACTTTAGTCTGTTGAGTATCAGTGTTATTATGTTGTTTGACATTTGTATAAATAACTTGTAAGCTCATTAAAATATGAGCTTTCGAGGAGATGCTTTCCAGCCCTTGGGTTATGACCCCTTCTCTCTCATCCATGTGGCCATGAATGATATTGCCAAGGGAAACTTGTGGAGTATCAGCAGTAAGCATAGATCTCAGAGGGCTGGTGTGAAAAAGCAGGGGGGTGCAGGGGGTGGTCTCTTTGGCCTCAGTGTTGAAATGGAAAGGCTTGGGACAGACTGGATGCATCCTGTGAGCCAGTACCTGGCTACCCATCCACTGCTGTTGTCAGGAGCATGGCTTAGTGTCGCGACCCAAAAGGAGTCATTTAGGATGACCTCTCTCTCCTTGGGACCCACAACAAGTTCATGATACCCTCGAACTGAATTAAGGTCAAATGATACAAATCAACCAGTTTTGTGATTTATTAATACAAAATAAAAGACGTGGTTAGATGCAATATCTCAAAGGCTATAACTAGATAAGCAAGTCCTGTGCCACGTGTTGTTACTTAGATCTGGTCACTAATCAATAAAGAGAGGAGAGAGATATCACTACCCTTGGATCCAGTGGCCTCCTATTGGTCTTCTTCCCTCTCCCACTCGAGCTTTCATTGATTTCTGTTTCATGCTCTCGAGGACGCCTTGTTTACATGCAAAGTGAAGGTGGGTGTAGTCTGTGCCTGCACAAGTTCAACGTGTGAGTGGTGGTCGCAGGGCGTCCTCAATGTTGGTCATGAGGGGTTTTGGCAACCCCTGCTGTGCACATGACCAGTTGACTTATGTTACCACAGAAGTCTTTTTTTCCAGGAAGCAGTAGCTAGATCTCACCTTTTCAAGATCTTAAGCCATTCCATCCTATACCACCTTGAGGTTACCGAGTTAGGAAAACTGCAGCTCACTTTGCAGCTGCAGCTCATTTCAGTTCCTCTCCAAGCTAAGCAGAATGGCTTTTTTTTGTTTGTTTGTTTTTCAACTCCACTTGAATTTGTGCACTAAGCAAAGTTTAAAGCAATTATCAATATATCGGTTCCTTACAGTTAACAGTTACAAGACCCTTGCTGAGTAGTGAGAACAGCTAAAGAGAGACAGAATCTAGCTGACAGGCAGGGCAAAAGTCCAGTTAATGAGTCGATAACTTAGGAGAGCTTTATAATAGGTTTGTGAAAAGATGTGACTAGGTGACTAAATATTGAAGGGAAGTTAATATACCAAAGGCAGTCCAGGAAATGCCCAGAATACAGTATGATAGAGGTGGCTGCCACATTTCTAAGAAATCAGTGTGAATGGGCACCATCCTTCAAGCCTGTATGAAAATGTACACAGTATGGAAAACAAACAGGAGCAAGTAGAGGTCTGCGTGTGTTCAGAGCTTTCATCTCACTGGGATCACAGAAGAATGGTAGGGTAGACTGCTAGCAACTGTGCTGAGATGGGTGTATTCAAGCTTTGTAGAAAGTACAGGCAAAAAGATAAGGTGTTTTTACATTCCATGCAAAGGTACTGCAATGTGTTTTCCCTTTCCAAAGGGTGTTAACACACTTGGAAAGTTAGAGATCAGGATCAGAGGAGAGACCAACAAGAACAATTTTGCTCTAGGTGCCTGCTGGAGACTAAGCAAGAAAACAAAGTGGAAGTCTCCTTAAAGAAACTGAAAGCATCATGGTCAGTAGTTGTGCTCTGCTATTCTTGCTGCTCACAAATAAACATAAGAACTGATTGGAATGGAAAGGCCAAGGGTAAATTTGGCTGCAGTGAGCATGACATGTTGAGGTTTAAAATCTTGAGAGAAATTAGTGAGATCAATAGTAGAATTCAGCCTGGGACTTCAGGAGTTTCAGGAGAGCAGATTTCATTTTATTGAAGGACCTGTCTGTTAGGATCCTATGGAAAACTTCCTTGAAAGGCAAAGGAGCCCAGCAGACTTGGTTGACAGAGAGGTTGAAGACTGTCTTCAAGGACAGCTGTTTCAGTGCACAAGGATGGTTCATCCTAATGTGCAAAAAGTTGAGTAGGTGTCAAAAAGGCCAGTATGGCTGCACAGGGAACTCCTGACTGAGTTCAAACAAGAAGAAAATACACAGAAGGCAGAAGCAGGGAAAAGTTACCTCGGAGGAATATAGTAGCATTGCCTGAGCTTGCAGGAATGGAGTTAGGAAAGTCAAATGTCAACTGGAGCTGAAAGTACTGAGGGGTGTGAAGGGGCTTCTGTAAATACATCGCCAGGAAAAGGAAGGACAGGGAAAACATGGGCCTGCTGCTCAGTGGGGCTGGAGAGCTAGTGACAAAGGGCAAGTAAAAGGTTAAGGTACGCTATTTTTCTTCAATACTTACTGGTAAGGTTTACTTTCTGGTCACAGAGTCTAAAGACAGAGTCTGTGGACAGACGCTTTGCCTGAAGTAGAGGAAGATCGATTTCATGATCATTTAAACAAATTTAGCATAGAAGTCCATGGTATGGTGGTGTCTGCATGGCCCGCCCATGGCAAATAACCTGGATAACAACTGTTGATAAGAATGTGAGTGTAAATAGTATGCCTGCAGATCGAATGCAGGAAGATAACTGGAAGGTGTTTGCCCTAAACCAGTCATGTAAAGAAGAATATGACCATCAACTGGATTCAACAGTAACAGCCTGGAGAAAAGAAGGCTAAAGCAGGGAATCAGACTTCTAAAATGACATGAAATACAATCATCACATTTTGCAGGAGATTAAAACACAGGAATTTAAACTTTCTTTGCCACAAAAATTTTTACTGTAGTAGAAATTTCTTAATGTCAAAATTAGATTCTGATCAAACCTCTTGGGACAGGTTTTTTAAATATTGCGTTCCTGAAAAAGTATTGATGTTTCACTATTTGTGAAACATTATATGTCTTTTCATTAGAAGTTCTTTCTAATCTAGAAATCCAAACAAATTTGTTTTGCTCAACCTGTTGAGTGTTCTGACTAATGCAAAGCATTTTACAATTACTTTTAAGACATTTTAAGTGAGAGGCATCCTGGACACAGTGTCACAAGTCTGAGTAAAAACTGCTGTTATCAGGTAATAGCTTGTTGTCACTTCAGTGGAGGGAGGGAGAATTCAATGCTGATGCTTTCAAAGTCTTACACCACCAAGGATGCCATCTGGCTTTGGGAGTTTAAGGATGGAGTCACCTGTTCACTTTCAACTACTGTGGATAGATAAAACCCGGTAACTGATTCTTCATAGACAGTAACACAGAACAGCTATCAGATGTTAATGACTTTCAGTTGCAACTAACATGGAATTAATTTAAACCAGAAACCTATCAATAAAATCATGTACATTGCCAATCAGGGAGCTTATTAAACTAGACTAAGGTCATACAAGAAGACAGTGGCAGATTCAAGCACAGAGGCTTCTCTAACAATTAATGGCATTGATTAGCATTGAAGAAGGGACCAGAACATCAGCACTTACCTTGATTTCAAATGAGGAAAAAAATAAAAATTTTACATCTTAGTACCCTTAAATGTGATGAAGTTAGGAACAACATATTCTCATTTTCTTAAAGAGTTATAAAAATTACTTTTTTAGGAAACAAGATAACCTATGCAAATATTTTTTGTATAATTATATGGGCTATAGATGCTCATCACAAAAATAATAGAAATAAGTGTAAAGGTAACCTCCATCACACTGTATAATTTGTTCTACCTGGAGACATCAATAAAAGTACTTTAAAGGAGTGAATTATAGGATATAATGTTAGATGTTAGGTGTGTAAAATATGGAGGCCAGTTTCAGCTGATGGATCAACCTGTAACCCTCCTACTGATGTTATATCCATGTTCAGAAAAGGGAAGTTCAAAGCTTCAGGGTTCTCATTTTGAGCTCCTGTTAGAGAAGTAACAAATGTTAAAAAGTTAAGGAAGCAAATCCAAATATATCTGAAATTAGTATATAACACTACTCAGAAAAAATAATGGAAGAAAGGACAAGAGACTTGTGTGGGTAACTAATAAAGTAATGAAAGATATCAGCGGGGGGAAAAACAACATCATATAAATATAAATATATAGACCTAAAACAAAATATAAAGAGCACAAGACATTTTTATTAAGTAAAGCCAAATGGTTTTTAAAAGCTGAAAGCAGCATGAGAGAATTGGTCAGGAAAAGGATGAAATAATATAAGAATTTTCATATATAATGTTTTCAACAGGGAAATACAGTCAGCATGCAAATCATAGGAATCCAAATCATGATGCCTGGAGAGCCCTCAGAATCTTTCACAATATAGATGCCCATCCTCCCAAAGGAGTCCATTCTGTCTCAGAGAACTCTTCTATACTTTTGATTTGACTTTCATTTCCCATGGTGTTAAATACCTCTCAGAGTTCTTATTCATCATTTTGGTCTTCATATAACAATATCTTCAGTGCACAAGAAAGTTCATAAACAGGAACAAGTCATAGCTCCACTTAAATGAAAATAAAATAAAATAAAATAAAATAAAATAAAATAAAATAAAATAAAATAAAATAAAATAAAATAAAATAAAATA
>JAVJGJ010000059.1:14965033-14977261 GCA_035590215.1 Microhierax caerulescens | reverse complement strand
TTTGTACTCTTTTTTCTTTTTTCTTGCCCCCCCCCCCCCCTTTTTTTTTTTTTCCTTGGCACATATTATATTGAAAGGGAACTGAAACTTCTTTATAATGAAGCTTGGAAAACAAATTCCACTTGTTCTGGTGCTTCTGATATTCCTGAATCATACGATTTTTGCTATTTATACTACTCCTTCATTCTCTTCTCCCTCTTCTCATTCCCCACTCTTCTCCTTCTCTCTCCTCCTCTCTCTTTCCTGGTGGTGCATTGCTTGTGGACCTGTAAGAACATATGAGACAAGTCCTGTTTACTGTAAAATTATGTAAGATACAATGTGTAAAGTGAAGCTGGCATTCTTGGAGCATGAATCATTCTCTGTAAGGGGTCCCATCTACCAACATGACATATGTGTTTAAAAACACCTTTGTGTGAGTGTGATCTAATCTTTCTCAGAAATATAGCACTTGTATCTCTGTCACCCTGGTGGGTGATATAAAACAGATTCAATGACAGCTAAAAGTGACTCAAGAGTTGATTTTTAGTTCTTTTTAAGCAGTTTCAGTATTTAGTACTGAGCACCTCTAAAATACTACTAGAAAGAATTATTGTAGAGAGGTTCCTTGTAAATATTGTTCCCCATTTCTAATTAACTACAGCATGATTCCTTACAATTCATTAACTTGACTTTTCCCATGTAGTTTTGATAACTACATGGGAAAACATGTAAATGTTTTAACATAAAATTGCCATTCCAGTAAAACCAAATTACTGTAACAAACTGGTTCAACAGATAGGCACCATTAACAAATGTCTACTCCTTTACTGAATTAATTACTCTCTAAAAGTGAGCAACCTGTGTCCTCCTATGGCCTCAGCATAATTAAGCAACTTATTTGAGAACCCTTAAAAGGTATGAAACACTAAGTATAACAATAAAGTCCTTTCAAACACACATTGCAAATTTTCATGATTCGGAATTTGATAGCCTCTTCTACATGTTGAGTTGCATTAGGGAAGGCACTTGCCATTTTATTTATTTAGGAAAAATCACAACTTATATCACAGAAAGATCAAATTTAATATTGAGAGGTACACATGTATACGTGCATAGATACATTTTTATATGCATATGTAAAAATCTGTATAAAAGCCTGAAGAGTGAACATTGGATCTGAAAAACTTTTCCATGTGTCTGGGGAGGAAAAAGAGTTTACTAAAGCTAAAATCCTAAAATCATTTGCTCCAGTGATTTCTCCAGCAATGGCATGATAGAATTATTTGATTTTCATTACACAGTATGATCTTTGTTGTGGGTCAATATATGGCAATCAAGTTTACTCCTTTGGGGAATAGGCAAGAACGGTGTTCTGAAAAAGAAAATGCAAGCGTGGAAGTCTGATATTTTCTTTTTTCCAAAAAATGTATTTTTGGCAATAAAAAAAAAAGATTTTTTTTTTTTAATTAAAAAAAATAATTAAAAAAATGCTGGGTGGCAATCTCTGGATAAAAGCTGAATTCCCACTGAAACCACAGCAATAAAACTTCATCAAACTGGACACTGCATGCAATTACTGGTGTAAAGAATTCTGTCCACTATATTTTGACTGTGAAAAATTAATAGATTTTAAAAACATACAGGCATATAGTATTTTACATAAAATGTCAGTGAAATTTCTTAGACAACACACACTGAGAGTGCACAGCAAGCTAAAGTCTGGAATGTTGACCAAAAATATTTCTTTTGAATAAAACTGATCTAGTTCTTCCTGAAAATAAAGGAGCATAGCATACTTTATTCTAGGAGATTAAATGATGGACTAAAAAAACCCCACAAACTTAAAAGACAACCACAAGTAAAGAATTCTGAAAAAGCTAGTGAAAATGAAAAAGCCAATCCATTCTAATTTCTTTTAAACTCAACAGTTCTGAAGAGCAGAGGAAAATGAAAGAAAATCTCTTTTTGCTTGTTTTATGTTTTACACATGAAATGGCTTTCTACAGTTAATTCAGAGAAATAAAATGTGGAGTAAACAGAAATAAAAGACAGAGTCTTGGCACTCTTTACATGTCTCCTGTCATATTTTAGAGATAAGGTTTTCTAAGAGAAAATCTACTATGTTTAACAACATAAATATATGGTATATAAAATAAAAGGTATCATAAGTTAAATTTTATTTGGCAAAACTTCCACTAGTATTCCTGTGATTGTACAACTCTCTTCATATTCTTTTAATTCACTACTGATATTAGTAACATTATGCATGACAGTAAGATTAATGTGATCTGACCTCTGTAAAATGGAAGACTAAGAAAAACTTAATTCAGAAGGAATACTGGAAGATGTGGCTATAAATATCACTCATTATTTTCCTACTAGTCTTCATAGAGGCTCTAGGAAAATAAATGACATTTTATTTACAGTATCAAAATCTGCAGATCTATAAGCAGCATCACTGCTCCCTTTTCTGCTGCTGCAGCAGATTTAGCCATATAGTCTCCACCAGTCCCTCATTATTTCTCATTTTTGAAGGAAAAAAATGTATGTTACACCCTAATACAGTCCTTAGCAGAGATGGCTGACCCAGGACTCTGAGCAAGACTCAGGTGTTGTTCATAAATTGGATATGGGGATGCTGTTTGTTTGGATTAGGAATTAAATAATTTATAACAAGTAATTTGAGAGCTGTTACAGCCAATTACAGTATTGTTGGATGTGTTTTTCTAAAGTAATTAACAAATCATATTCAGGTTCTGTAGCTACTTTGGAAATGCCTGATTAAAATTTTTCAATATTTGGATTTTTAATTCAGTTGGTTGTTTATTATTAAATAGATTGGCAATATAGTATTTCTGAGTCCTCATAGAATGGTGCAAATAACATGGAAACAAAAGTGGAGGAAGGCAGTGATGGTGCACTGAAGGGTTTAAGATTGTTAAAAAAAAACTTTGCAGAAAGGCCCAGGTGAAAAGTATTATGCTTTTCTATTGCTACCTTCTCCTCATTAAAATCTCCCTTTAAGATTCACTACTCCTGTGATACACAGAAAACTAGATTTTTCTATTTATGAAATAGAAAACCTGAGGGCTTTAGTGCATATTGTCTTTTCTGCATCTACTGTTTATTTTCAAGCTCTTTTAAAAGGTGTTCTTTCTGTCTTTTACAGGATAATGCATGTTACTGATCATAATCAGAAATAGAAACAATACATTTGATATGCACAGTACAATACTCAAAAATTCCTCCCAATTATAATCACACTATATAAAGTGAAAGTGAAAGGTACCAGGGGACTTCAGTTTGCTCAAGTACTGTAGCTCCTAGTTTTCAACTATTCTGCTTGCCAGTGTAGTTAATGGCTGAGAATTAGTGACAAGCTTCCATGGAGGAGATAGGTAAGTATCTAAAGTAGAATTTCACAATCCCTCTGGCTGCCTCAGTCAAAGAGCAGAAAATGAAAAGGAGCAGATAAGGCATATGTTCCACCCCTTTTTATTCCCAAGCATCTAAATCTAGGCCAGCTGGAGATTTCTGCCTCCACTCAGCTACGAGACATCTCAGCTATAAGTCAGATAAAAGGAGAATGCAAGCCTAGCTTTTTAATGTCCCAGATAGGTTTTAATTGAAGAGGTTTTGACAAATGCATAAAAATGTAATCAAATATGCAGCCTTGTCCTCAGCTGGCTTTGTATGAGATTCAGTTAAGCTATAGTCTTAGAAGATGTGCTATAGACAGCACACCAGTACTGAGATACCTGCTAGGAGTAACTAGAACAAGGGCTTTTAATAGTGGATGGGAGTGGATGGGGCTGGATCCATCTCCATCGTAACTCTAGATAAAAGGAGGGAAATCACTGGTGCATAGTTTTCATTCATGTAATAATTTTAAGAAAGGCCACTGAACCACATGGCTGTACTTGTGGGACTAGAATCACCTAATTAAATCTGCAAATGGATATTCAGTGCTATCAGAAACTTTATAAAAAACTAAAGAAACTACAGGAGAGAAGCTATAACATAGCTGTATGTATAAGCAGTTCTGACAATTTTGTTGTCATGTATATCTAAGCCTTTCTACACATTCCACTTTGAATTATCATTTTTAGTTAGGAAAGTATATAATGTCCTAGAATGATAGTATATAGCACATTAATTATTCTGTGAAATACTTTTTTTTTTTTTTCTTCTAACTTTCTTCTTCAAACATTGGAACAAGGTGTCCAAGGAAGTGATTGAGTCACCAACCCTGGAGGTATTTAAAAGATGGGTAGATGTGGTGCTGAGGGACATGGTTTAGTGGTGGACATGGCAGTGCTAGGTTCACGGTTGGACGCAATGATCTCAAAGGCTTTTTCCAATCAAAACAATTCTATGATTCTAGTCTTTGGATATTTCTTCTTTATACCCAGTATAGACTGGCTATCTGTTGGTATATGGAAAGCAGAAGTTACGCAGATGAAGCACCATGATCTGTTTCCCTTCATTTAGATCATCCTATTTCTTGTAATTGTTGTGTTTGGTATTGTCTATTACAATTCAGGATCATAGATGTTTATGTGTAGGCACTTCATCTGAATGCAATAAACATTTCACTGGTAGAACAGAAAGTAATCATTCAAGGAAGCATTTCAAATAGTTTGCATCATCTATTTGCAAGCTATCATGTGTATTTCACTCATATGCTTCCGAAAATGAATAGGAATATATTTTTCACTCTAAATGAGATCTTCATTTTTAACAAACACTATCATATCTATCTATCTATCTATCTATCTATCTATCTATCTATCTATATCTGTATATATATAAAAAGTATGAGTGCATTGGTATCATAGACTATCACTTTGGCCTTAACATCCTCCTTGCTTGCTAATGTTTTATCTTTTTTTTTTTCCCATTACATCAGTCACAATTAATTATCACTTTTAGCTAGACTTTTTATTATCTTCATTGTACTCTACATTTATTAGTTCCTTTTGATACATAAATTCCACTGTACTATAAGACGACAGCTCTGTCATTAGGATATGCTACATGCTGTCTCTTAAGACAACTGAAAGAAGCATAATTTTGTTCTGAAACTGCTGGTGAATCTTTCTGTTTCCAAATTTATTCTGATTTACCTGTAAATGTAGCTGATCAGAAACCCAGATGTGTCTGCTTCATTCATCTGAGCAAAGTATACTTAAGAGCTTCTGTTGAAGTCAACTGAAAGATATGTTCTAATAAGAAGATTTTTTACATGCAAAGAACAAAGCCGAACATAAATTTATGTTCAGAATTAGAACTAATATGCTTGGCTAGTATTGGAGGTTGGTAAGGAGAGTATAAACTATGGTATTTTTCTTTTTCTGTTGTTTCATTTTCAAGAACATTAGATTTCTGGAGATGATATATGTCAGCAAGCATCTTCTATTTTTACTTTAGTTTAATTGTGAGGTATATCTTATTCCACCCACTTTCTCAAGGACAATGTGATTAAAGCAGGCCTTAGCAGAATGTGATTTTTAGAATTGTTTCCAGAGTCAAATTCTGGCCCTACCAAAATGACTGTAAGTTTAAAAGATATCCACAACAGGTATTAATGATGTATTAATTAAGTTATGTGCAATGAGATAAAGTTATTTGCTATGTTCAGCATAGTATAAGATATGTTAAGTAGTATAATTTCTGAGAATGTTTTGGGAAGTCAATTCAAAGAAAAAAAAGGATCTGAAGTTGGGATTCCTTTTTATTCTTTACTTCATTAGCAGATTGATTGCAATATTTTCATATTTTTACTTAGCTTGTCACTGTCTTTCATGTACCACGATCTGGAAATATTTTTCTTATCCTCACAGACTTCCTATATATTTAATAATTTATTACTGAATGTCCTTTTTGATTCTTAAGTTTCTCCCTGAATGTATTTAGTTTGCCAATGGTGGGCAGAGTATGAAAACTCATCAATAAAACTTATTTCTTCTCTTTGTTCTTTTCATGCCATCATGTGTTTTGAGAAATGTCAAAACTTGTTTTTCACGTCTTTTCCCAATGTATTTGAGTAAGAAGACTGAGAATAGCAGACTTTTCTATCTAGCTTAATTCTCCTGCCAGTGAATGTTAGACAAAATGTTTCTTATGTGACATGCTATAGTTTTCTGAAGAGGTTCTCATATCACCTCTCAACAGATAAATGAATGCTTTAAAAATCAAGCACAAATTAAAAATTAAACATCTCTATGTAATGCACTGGTTGCTATAGTATATAGTTCACAGAATCATAACCACAACGGACCATAATACAACAGATCATGTTAAACTGCTTGGAATTGCCTCTACCTTTGTATGCTGAAGAAAAAGGTTCTCAGATTCCCTTTGTGGTCTTCCGACAATTCTTTTCATCATCTGTTGATATTTGATGAAGTGCTTTGAATTCTGAGCGAGCAGATGTTAGCTCTAAAGAAGTTATGTTATCCTCCTTAGTGGCTGAGCACAAAAGTTCTAAGGAAAGGGATTGTTCAATAAATAATTCATAGCAAGAAGCTTTCCTAGGCAGATGAGAGGCAGATCCTATTTAAAGTGATTTTGTCTCAGAGGTTGATCTGTTTAACTCCAACATTATTTTATCTCAAACTTGTATTAGTTCTGCTTCAATTAACATTTTAGTCCCCAGTGGGGAACTGATGATTAATTAGTCATTGTTCAGTAACTTCATCTTCTGGCCCTGACTCCAGCTATTCAGTCTTGTGTGTATTGATCAGCCTCTAGTTCTGTGGCATGTTTTTTTTAAGGTTGCTTAAGGAGTGATTGGTCTGAGTGAACCAGATATTGACCTTGGCCTCAATTCAGTAACATATTTAAGCAGACACATCTAAAAAGGAGAATAAATTCAAATTAACTATTTCTTCCTACTTAAGGTTAGGCAGATATTTAAATACTATGCCGCAGTCAAAGCTTTGGCTGGTTTTCTTATTTGTGAAGTATCCTAGGAGGTTAGAAATGTAGGAACTCTGAATATTGGACAATTTTTTAAATCTGTCTTATCTACCTCAAACACTGAGTCATATTAGACACCTCTTTTGTACATAAGAATGTAAAAAAAAAAATAAATAATTTTTGCCACTTGTAGGAGATGGTTCTTCCCAGAAATCTGACAGAAATCTCATAGTTTGTGAAGGCATCAAAATGAAATTATTTCAGAACAACTTGTATATTCTCTGCATTCATGAAAGAGTGTTTTTAGAAATGTTTGATGGTAGTGTAACAGGTTTGGTGCATTAACTTGGCATTCTATGAAAGTTCTCTGATCACTTTTCAATATCTTCAACAAATAGTCCGAAGGTTTCTTCTAACGTAAGGTAGATATATGTACCACTGCCAGTAAAATGGCTTTTTGTTTGTGATACCGCATAGGGAATGATAAGTTAGGATCAGCAACTTCCATTGTCCTCATATAAAGAGCTCGCTGTAACTGGAACATTCTGTGCAAATTTAGGGTGCTACAGAAAAGTGAACTTGTAATTTCATAAATGGTCATTCTTAATGTTTGACAGTTTCTGCTTTTTATATGCTGAACAGATATCATAAACTAACTTTAACCGCATTTTTGTTCAAATTATATGATAACAGTTTTAGTTTTATAGCTAAAGGGGATTATAAGAGTTAAGAAAGAGCACAGAATCCAAAGATAACAGAAGTTTAGGAAACACTGAAGTATTGCTTTGACTATGCTTGTGATCTTTATTTTTAATAAAAGCTAGTTTTAAACATTTTTCTTTACTTCCTTGATATTGTAACTTAAATTTTAAACCTTAGTCATTATTTGAGATGGAGAAGAAACAAAGTTTTGATACTTTTTGATTTAGGCTTCATGTAATTTTGTATCATGAACTACCTAGGGCACATCCAATCCAACTATGGAAATGTGATCGAGGCATCTCAGGAATCAGAGTGGTGGTGCCTCCCTATATAAACAATGCATTTCTAAAACAAAATGAAGAGGTGCTCTGAGAGAATGGCAGAATTTTCTGGGAACATGATTCCTCTATATATGTACCTTTCTCCATCCAGTATCTTTGATTGTCAGAAATATCAGGTTTATGTGCTTTCACGTAAATGGCTACTACAGTGTATCCGTAGATTTGGAGAAAGAAGTTATTACCACAGCCCAGAAAACCAAACTGAGGAAACATATGTGCTGAGAAAGCAGTGTGTGAAACTTTCTGTAGGATTTATAAACTCAGGAGAGCTGCTGATTCTGTAGGAATGGATAGTCTCAGGAGACCCAGAGGTTGCTGACCACACAACAGGTGCCCTGACGGCAGGTTGTGTGACTCAGGCTGCATCCAAGAGGTCAGGGACTGCTGAATGCAGATGAAGCCTGTAGGGTTATAAATAGAAATGGTGAAACAGACCTCTGAGAGACTTTGTAAACTTCTCTATAGAAGACATTGGTGTACCGCTGACTCTTCTTGAGTCTAGTGTTGGAAGTGGACTCCAAACTGAGGCCTGGACAGATAACTATGTGTAAATGTTCATGTGAATGAAATTTGCATGAGCAAATAAGTGCATGTGTTTTGTGTAGTGTATGCATTTTGTTAATAATCATGTTATTATATAAAATATATATATACATTATATATTATATGTTTTATTTATATTTTATATATATATTACAAAAGCTTGTTTCAACTGATAACAAATTAGTGTATAAAAGCTTTCCTAAGAAATATTGATTATGGTCTCTGTCTGCTGTCTGACTCAGAAAAGTGAAAATGTACAGAATGGAAGTTTTCTCAGCTTCAACATCTTAGTCAAATATCTAGATTTAGGTATAATGAATTTAGCCCTTGCTACCTAGGAAACAACATATTGGAGGAAATGTTGCCTTCATTTAGTACTGCAGTACTAGGAAAATTTAACCAGCTACAGAAGAAAGTGAAAAGAATTCTGCAGCAGATAGGTAGCAGACAATCTGTCATCCATATTTTTCTGATCTTTATAGCTCCTATTAATTTTAGAAATTACCTTGCACCTTGAAGTGTTAGTGGAATCAAAAAAATATATGTAAGATTTTCTTAACTGCGATAGTGTTTAACACTGAGCATCTGTGCTACCCATCTAAAAGTCCAACATAACTTGAGTATTCTCTAGCAAAATGTGTTTATAAGAGCAGTCAAATGAAACAATGTTCTTCAAAGAAATTTTGATTATGTTTTGTGTTTATCAAAAATAGGTTTTTCATAATAAAGACCATTTGGGAGTCAAACCTAAAAAGAATAATTTATGTGCTAAGTTTGTTTTGGTAATTTTTTTTACCTCTGAAGTGGAAAATCTAGTAAGAATAATAGAAAATAAGAAAGCAAATCTCAATTTTAATATCCTGTGAAAAATTTCCTAAACGCTTGAGTTACTCCTTGGGGTTTTATAACTGCCTTCTCTAATTTATTATAAAAGATTTTGAATTACAGAATGGGAATGCAAACCTTGTTCATAGAATCATTTAGGGTGAAAAAACCTTTAAGTTCATCTAGTCCAACTGTTAACTCAGGACTTTCAAGTCCACCACTAAACTATGTCTTTAAACACCACATCTATGTGTTTTTTCAATACCTCCAGGGATGATGACTCCAATCTGAACCTCCCATCGAGCATCTTGAGGTTGTTTCCTCTTGTCCTGTCACTACTTATCTGGGAGAAGAGACATATGCCCACCTGCCTACAGCTTCCTTTCAGGTAGTTGTAGAGAGCAATGAGGTCCCCCCTGAGCCTCCTTTTCTCCAGACTAAACAGGCCCAGTTCCCTCAGCTGCTTCTCATAACCCTTGTGCTCCAGACCCTTCACCAGCTTTGCCACCCTTTGCTGGACATGCTCCAGCAGCTCTATGTCCCTACTGAGCATGGTATTTGAGTTGTAGCCTTACCAGTGCTGAGTATAGGGGGATGATCACTTCCCTTGTCTTTTGGCCAGTTTCTCCATGAGGATGCTGGGGGAGATGGTGTCAAATGCTTTCCTAAGGTCCAGGTAGACGACCACCACAGCCTTTCCCTCATCCACTAGGTGGGTCATGTTGCTGTAGAAGGAGATCAGGTTAGTCAAGCAGGACCTGCCTTTCACAAACCCATGCTGCCTGGGCCTGATCCCTTTGTTGTGTTCTGCGCATGCCACGTGGTGGCAGTTAGGACAATCTGCTCCATAACCGTCCATGGCACTGAGGTCAGGCTGATAAGCCTGTAGTTCCCCAGATCCCCCTGCCTGCCCTTCTGGTAGATGGATGTCACATTGGCTAACCTCCACAGTCTTCTGGGACATCTCCAGTTAGCCAAAATTGTTGATAAAGGATGGAGACCAGCTTGGCGAGCTCTTCTACCAGCTCCCTCAGTACCCTTGGATGGGTCCCGTGTGGCCCTTGCCCCATAGACTTGTGCATGCCTAAGTGGAGCAGCATGTCACTAATCCTTTCTTCCTGGGCTGCAGGGACTTCATTCTGCTCCTCCTCATGCCTCTCTTCCAGCTCAGGTGGATGAGTACGCAGAGGGAAGCTGGTCTTGTTATTAAAAAAGGCTGAGGCAAAGAAAGCATTAAGTACCTCATCCATTTCCTCATCCTTTGTAGTGATATTCCCTGTTACATCCAATAAAGGGTGGAGATTCCCTTTAGACCTCCTTTTGTTTCTAGTGTATTTTTTAAGACATTTTTTGTTATCTTTTATGGCAGTGGACACCCTGAGTTGTAGCTAGGCCTTCACATTTCTAATTTTCTCCCTGCATAACTTCATGACATCCATATAATCCTCCTGAGTTATCTTCCCCTTCTTTCAAAGGTGCTAATTTTTTTTTTTTTTGTTCCCCCTAATTCCAGACAAAGCTCTGTGTTCAGCCAGGACAGTTGTTTTCACTGACAGCTCATCTTTTGGCATATGGAAATGCCCTGCTCCTGTCCCTTTAAGACTTCTTTCTTGAAGAATGTCCAGCTTTCCTGGACCTCTTGATCCTTTAGGACTGCCTCCCAAGGGTCTTTGTCAACCAAACTCCTAAAGATGCCAAAGTCCAGATGCAGTCCAATCCCTATCTAAATTTGGGTGAGTCCTTGAGTCAGTGACTTCGTGTAGGGATGGATTTGAAAGGCCAGTGCTGTCCTTTTGCATCCTGAACATTCTCCATTCTAGTTAATCCTTCTTACCTTTTGTTTACATATTCTATATAGATTTTTTCTGCTAAAAATACAAACAAAAATCCTCCTTCCACCTCTTATGTGACATCCATAAAGAAAATAGTCATTCAAATCCAAGAATTTTCTCAAAATTAGAACTTCATTAAAAAAGATTTGCTGGAAAGGATCCATAGGGATAGTTACGGGACCCTGTAAACAGATGGCATGATATTTTGCATTCAATTGGATTATTTTAAGTAATTTAAACACCTCATACATGAAGATTATAGGAGAATCATCTAAATAATTTTCTTGTACAAGTATTTGCTTTGATTTTTGCATTGTTAATATGGAATAAATTATATCAGGGACACCCACAAGATACTGAAAAAAGAAAAAAAATCAGTTTGGGGCATGATAGAACATTTGGCTTCACAGTTTAAGTTACACTATATGTAATGTAATATGTATATATAATGTAATGTAATACTGTACTACATAGAATAGTTTTCTCTAGTCCAAATAATGCAAATGTCATAGGTCTTTTTCATGTTACTTCTTGGGGTTTTTTTCTGTTAAGTAATCATAGTTGAACTTTTGCCCAGCAATGAAGAGTATACAATTGCTGTAAGGAAATCAAGAAACAGTAGGATAAATAAAAATCATGTTGATTTAAATCAGCAACATTCAACCTTGAACTGCTGTGAGTCACTCTGGCATAAAGCAGAGCTGCCAGGAGCCACAATATATGTTTTCATAGCCTACTATAGAAAGCACATGTAAAAATTTATTATAAAATAAAGGTTAAAACATTCAACCATGGAATTAAATATAATTTGTTGTAGTAACAGGATCATTTATGATAGGGTCAGAGTGGTTTCTTACATTATAAATCAGAATTGAAATTCTACAGTACTGTTTGATAGGGTGGTTAGATGTATGGCTGGACAGGCAATTAACTGAGTGCAGTATTTTTTTCCTTGTGATTCAGTGAGAGCTGAAAATATACCTTCAGTTGCAGAAGTGACTGCAGATAGAAATACTAAAATGGGGATTTGAACACTTCCTTATATTGAGAAGTAGGTTTCTGCAAGCCTGATGTTTAGATTC